>CM020462.1:25397973-25992973 GCA_009819605.1 Sterna hirundo
TTAATTAAAATGCATGGTTTTGGGGCTATTCTGAACTATTTATATGTGATTTAATTCATATCAGCAGCTAATTTGTATTTAATGCAAACTAATGGGTTTTATGTAAATGGAGCATGTGGCAGTCTATTTAAAAAACAAATTATCTGTAGTTTCATTTCAGTTATTTTAATTAAATTTAGAGCGTGTGTGCAGTGGGGAGGGATAAAGGATGTGTTATATATGAAGTGTTGATGATTAAAACCAATTTAAATATATAGAATAAGAAACAAGTGACTCTCTTAGCAGAAACACCGATGCATTTTCTGACATTTGCATTTGCTAAAAGAGTAGACACAAGAACAGGCAAGGGCATGTGTCTGGTGGTTTTTGAACTGAAGAATACAAATAATTCTATGTGTTATTTATAATAATATTGTGAAGATTAAATAGTTCACATTTATAAAATGCTTTGAAAATTATTAACAAATTACATTCTGAAGGTACCTGAATATTGGAGTGTAGAAATTGGCAGCTGTTTACATCAGGATTGATTTTGTTACAAAAAAAAATGCAAGTCCCAGGCACTTCCTTACAACCACGGGATACTACTATGCAACATGATGACTGTATTGGTTGTTTTAACATCAGATAAGAGATTATTTCAAGATTTGTAGGGCAAATATAATATATATTTAGCAGTTTTTGAAACCTGAACTATCATATCTCTATCTCATTCCACATTTGCTTGATTTCCTGAGCCTGTCTGAATAAACAGATTCCTTATTTTTTACTATTCTGAGTAATTTACTATACTATTGCTCACAGCATCAGCTCAACTTCTTCATGATTTTGTGTCTCACCCACTTTTGACCAGTCTGACAGATTTTGCAGGAGAAATGCTGTAATAAATTAAAATCTTTTCCAAACATTTCTTATCTTCACTGTTTCAAGGCTTTGGCAGGACATATACCCTCAGTTATTATTGTTTATATTAACTCTCCTCTGTGGAGAAAAGCTGCAAAGGTTAGAGTATCTTTTCAGGAGCTTAGCGTGCATCTTCTTCAATTGTGGTAGAGCCCCAACAGCTTGTATACATGTCAGTCAGCTGCTAAACTTAATTAATGTTTTAGTGTCATCAGGGATGGAAATGCCAAGTCAAAACAATTGCTTGCTAATGTTAATCCTAGTTCCACTGATTGTCTGACAGTTTCTCTAATTTCAAAAGCCACAGCAGGAGCTTTCACTTTTTTCCTTGCTCCCATTGCAAATACTGTGACTTTTGTTAATTCCTCAACATCGCTGGGTTTGGTCAACTGAAATGGAAATCCATGCTTGGAAGTTTAAGTACTCTGATTTTGTTAGGAACTAGAGAATCAAATAAAAACTCTTCAGGTACATTTTATTCCCAAAATAATTTATGCTAAAATACGTTATTCTAATGAAAAAGTACTCAACCCAGAGATGATATAGCAGATCAGCACATTTCTTGCCTATGTTGGCAGCTATTGATATATATCTACATTTGCACACACAGACTTGACCAACATGAAAGTCTTCAGTTCAATAGGCAGCATAAACTCTTTCTTAATTGTGTTTGCTTAATGAAACAAGACATAAACGTATGATTTGATAAATAATGAAGGTTTAAACCCTTTATCAAAATTCAGCAATTGCCTCTGTGATGTACTGAAACAGGACTGAGTTATTGGCATGTTAAACACTATCTAAATGAAAAGGCTACAGATGCTATGAAATAAAAATAACCTGTCTGTTAGAGGGTTATTTACAAAAATCAATGTTCATTTTCTGTCTCTCATATTTCAGCAGCAACCTTGCTTTGCCTATCAAGGGTGAGGTTATTTAAACATGATGCCAGAATAATTGCACAGGTGACCTAGCTGATAAATAAGACAAAACTATATGGATGTTATCACTGAGATCTTGGACAAAGTGTTGAAAAAGTCAAAGAAATAAACAAAAACTATTAAAACAAAAATAAGTTATTCCTCAAAGACAGTTTCCTGAAGCACCGACCTTTGAGATCTCCCACCTCTTTTTATTCTATCTAGACCTTCCACTATAAAATATAATTCACCAGGCTGGTCTTTGTGCAGGATTCCCAGGTTTTACTTTTATTAAAAAAATGTCATAAAGCAATGTATGTTACCAGAGCTCCAAATGCAGAAAGTAATTTTAAAAATTGAGAAGAATTCTCTTATCTAATAATATATCTATGACTCATGGTGCTTCTGCCGGACTCTATCTTCCAGGTAAGAGATATTTGCCTTGATTGATGCTTGTCTTATCTCACTGACCATTTCTCACTCACTTCTGCTGGTCTTGTGAGTCTTTTTATTTTTTTGATGAGTTGGGAGATTCGATTGGATGTATTGTAAAAATACTGATCTGTTGGTCCTAAATTGACGCCATACCCAAATGTTTATTTTGGATGATGGGATTTGCTGAAATCATGCATTAATTCATAGATTTACCAGCCATACTGAGTTGGACTCTGTCTGCAGTTATATTTTTGGATTATTTTTTGCTGTCTCTGCTGTCTTGGTTCCAGACTGAGATTTAGTCATGGATGAGCAGTAATTTCCTTTTTTTCGGCTTATGTGTGCTATGATCTTATCAGAATTTGTGAACACGTAGGACAAATCCTTACCTGCTGTTACACCACTGAGGTCATTGGTTTTACAGCTTGTATACCTCTGCATACCTGCTGTGTCCTTTAACCCTTAGGCATTTTTTTATCTGTATTAAACTATTGTCCTCAGAAAGCCATGCCTAAGAATTAGATTTTCACTTGGACAGTTTGTGTATGTTGGCTCTAGCAAAACCATATGTCCAATCCATCTGCATGTTTTGTTCATATATTTAAAATATCTAAATATGTTCTTCAAATATATCAAACATATGCTTATGGTTTTTCCATTTTTTTTTTTTTACTTTGTTTGTTTCAAGACATTCACATATGCTTTTATGTCTTTACTGGCCCACATAATAAGTAAGAGGAGGGAGCCTTGCAAGTATTTTTGCAGGCTTCATACTTCACATATTTCAAATGTCCTCATTTCTGCTATGGGGAAAAACTGCTTTTATCCAGTGAGAGATGTTTAAGAAACTCAGTAGCTTTCCTTAGTCTCTTACATTGGATAATGTAAAAGAACTTTTATTATGGGTAACTGCCATTCTGCCACACTGGAATCATGTCTGTTAAAGGAGATTATAAAATGAGCTGAATTGTAACCCAGATGATGACATGTATTTATAATATATTTATATATAAAATATAAAAAAGGTGTTGGTCAACAGCTGGCTAAATATGAGCCAGGATGCCATTGGCCTTCTTGGCCACCTGGGCACACTGCTGGCTCATATTTATCTGGCTGTTGACCAACACCCCCAGGTCCTTTTCTGCTGGGCTGCTTTCCAGTCACTCTTCCCCAAGCCTGAAGTGTTGCATGTGGTTGCATGTGACCCAGGTGCAGGACTCGGCAAGTGGCCTTGTTAAATCTCAAATGGCCTCGACCATCGATCCAGCCTTTCTACCCTCAAGCAGATCAACGCTCCTGCCCAGTTTGGTGTCATCTGCAAACTTACTGAGGGTGCATATGGTCCCCTCATCTAGGTTGTTGATAATAAACAGAACTGGCCCCAGTGCTGCGCCCTGGTGAATGCCACTTGTGACCACACACCAATTGGATTTAAATCCATTCACCACCACTCATTGGACCTCGCCATCCAGCCAGCTTTTTACCCGGTGAAGAGTACGCTTCTCCAAGACATGAGCAGCCATTCATGTAGCAAACGAATGAAATAAAGAACTATCTAAATAAGGATAGAAGTCATTGCTACTCTTCTTTTGAAGTGTCCCTAAACTAATGATAAAATAATGGGAAACTTTAAGAAAGTGTGGAAAACTAATGGATTCATTCTGATCTGTATTATTAAAGACTAAATTAATTCTTTTCAAAGATAGGGCTCCTTAAGAGGTAACTATCCAGTACTTAAAGCACTGCCTTGGTTTAAGGACGAACCATGACAAGCACCACTGTTTTGCTGGTCAGAAATTAAAGCTGAAAGTGGTTTCTGTTATAGTTTCACTCCAGATATGAATGAAAATTTAGTTAGCAGCTGAAAGAATTGAAATGCCCTCCAGCAAATCTGTGTAAACTACAGGGCCTATAGTGGTTTTCCATACCACAATGAGTTACACCCTTCTGGTATATCACATTCTTTTGATGCCGCAGAGAGAGATGAGATCTAGGACTTTTTGTGTACTGGATCACAAGTAAGGTTAAGATTTCCATCCTGGAATGATTAGAGTTAACAATGAGGTGAGAAAGTATATTGATGCTGTATCTTATATGATGGGAAAAGAGGGTCTGAAAATACATGTCTTCGAGCACACTCTCCACAAGTGTGGTTGTTTTCCACTGGAATGGTAAACTAATTCAAACTTGAAGTGACTCTTCCACTTTTGAGAGAGGCATGCAAACAATAGGGTAAGAGAATTGTTGGCTGCAGTAAGGTAAGTTTAAAATACAAACACATTATTTATTATCATGACTGTCATTATCTGGGCTACCAGCAGAGACAATGCTCACTGGGGAAAATATAACAGATATCTGTCAACATGGCTGTGACTTGCAGGCATAGTTCATAATTCTGATTAGTAGTTCCAGCATTCCCTCTGAGAAAAAATACTAAACTCTATATCTAGGCTGAATATTTCTCACTTTGCTATCCTGAGAATGAGGTTTTGGTGAAGATAGGTAGGGTGGCACTTTACTAGGGAGTCAAGAAAAGATATGTGATTAACTTTAGGATATTGGAATACATGAAGGCTAGCCATGAGACAGATGAATTTAAAGGACCAGGTACAGAGCAAATGGATCCACAAAGTGACAGTAATTCCCAGCATGAAGGCATTGCCAAGATAATTCTAAGATTTGCATTCCAGTTCAGTGGTTACAGACTCAGATTTCAGCCCAAAGTGTAAGTGGAGATAAGCAGTAGAGGTGCAACTGTTGTGTTTGCAAATTATGTTTTTTAAAAAAACCCCACAAACTGGACTGAGTTTTTGAAAAATTACCATTCGAGATTCACTGATAAGCAGTACAGGCACATTTTACAATGGCTGTCTTAAGAGTAAAACTGCCGCTGTGACTGCATTCCTCCTTCTGCATGACTTTCTTGCTCATGCTTTTGATTTTACTGTGTAATTAGTGATTTCCACTAAATCGATATGCAGTCCAAACTATTAAATATTCAACAAACTTTCATTGTGCTTAAGATTAAATGTACAATAGTCACTTAGCTCTGAAATAAGGGGGAACAAAATCCAGAGATTTGCTTCTGTAAATGTTATTGACACCATTTACAATGAATATATATTTTGTCCTTTATATAGTTTGTATTGAGAACTGGGTGGAGACCAGAATATAATAATAATTCTTTGCCAAAAAAAATTTATATTTCCTGTCTTTGTCTATATGTATATAGATAGTCTATTTCTTGTATGATTGTTCTGTGGTAATGCACGTTGCATAGCATTTTTTTTAAAATTAAGAGATATTAGAACACAGAGGACTTCACTTTTTACACAAAATTCTGTAATCGCAATCTTCAGTGGGATTCAGTGTGAACCTGTGCTAAAGTCTGCTATACAACTTTCTCAATCACAAAAAGGGAAAAAATAATTATTCCTATTGCTGCATTCCTTTAGTTTGCTTTCTTATTCCCTAGTGGAAACATCTAAAGTCTCTGTCTTCTTTCACTCATATTGCAAAGAAATTAATACTTCCATACATTTTTTGAAGATATACATTAAAGCTCTGCTAAACTGAGTAAAACTCCCTTTGTTTCTTTGCAGTACATTTCTCAAGGCTTTTCTCTTAGCACTAAAAATAGTTATCATTTGCAGAAAAAAGGGCAGGGTGTGATTGTTTTCCTTGATGTTTAATGAGGATTTGTACACAAAGTAGAACCACTGCCTTGTCTCACAAATTGAGTTGTACATCTGTGAATACCTTTGCATAGCCTTTGAAATAATTCTTGCCTGAAGGCCTTGCCTGTTGGAATCAAGCAACATACAAGGGACTGGATCTAACTTTTCTTCCACAAATAAAGGCAGTGACAATAGTGTATTCCAGTCTAGTATAAAAGAAATATGTCTTATCTTTATTTCAATCTGATTAACTTTCTTAGTTTAATCATTAGCTTTTATTGACAAAGAACCAAATATGCTCATTAGGTGTGGTGAGACAGAGTAGAATCAATTTATACATTAAATTAAAGGGTAGAGCCTCTAGATATTTAGACTAAAGATAAAGTAGTAACCTGTTAAATGCAAAGCCCTATTGATAGAGAATGGTAATTCCCTCTAGCAGGCACATTCTTTTAACAGATTTTCATTTAGGATGGTGTCATTGCCTCATGAAGAAACGTTTAGCTTAGCTAGAATATTGGCTTTTCTCAGAGTTGACCAAGATCGGTCTAAAGAATAGTTATGAGTAGTATATAGATTTTAAAAGAAACTCACTATTTCTTAGTCAAGCCTTTGTCAAATCTGCTCTGTTATGTGCATAAGTCTTAAGCGTAAATAGGCTGGCAGCTATAACGGAACATGAACTACAAGGGAATTGGAAGGCTGGTAGAGAGATGCTGAAGAGGATGGAAAACATGAACCTAAGAGCCAAATGGTGATGTAAGGACGTGTTTTGCATTTGGGGTCACATTTGCTTGTGACACTTAAACATTTAAGTGACTTGAAAGTTGTGTAAAAACACTAAGTACTTGGAAGCGATGCAGGTATCGTTTTGTGTTACAAACTTTGAAGCATTTAGCCTCTGTTTATATTTGACATAGCTAGTTGATGATGAGCTGAATATTGCTTGATGATATGCTGCTTCAATGTAACTGTGTCTATACAGCCAGTGCATTATGAATATCTTTTTTTCACCTGACGTGATTCTCTCATGCTATGCTCTCAGTGACTTCTGTGCTACTTTCCCCCAGAAGCTGGGAAGAGGCAGATATATCTAAATCTAAAAGTCTTGGGGCACACAAATCCCTGTGATTTATCTCTAATCAGTTAGCCTTCACCATTTTCAAGGTCAGTGTTGTGATGGTGGTCATTTTAAATGAGCTGCAGTGTGGGGACTCATCTTTGACATTTTGCTGACAATCAGCCTCGCTTTTGCAAGTCAAAGACCACCAAGCAGCTTTTGCAGAGGTTTTGGCAGCACCACCAGTAGATAAATGATTACAGCTGCAGTGGGAGAGCAGTGAGGAGGACGAGAAGGACACTGACCAGCTGCTTACTTCAGTTGCGTGAATTGCTTTCTCTTACTGCAGCAATATTTATCAGCTTGCAAAACAAGTATTGAACAAGGCAAAAGGCTGTGCTATAAAGCATCAACATGTACAACATTTCAGGATGGTTAACAGCATGTTTTTTGAGGATTTTGTGTTGATTCTTCCACAGCGTTCTGGTGCATGTGAACACATTAGTCTGAAAGCCTTAACATCACGAGTGGTGACTTGTGAAATCTCTCAACTTCCATTGCAGCCGCTTAATACATAGCAGTGGGGCAAATAATCTGTTGGGGTGGTTGCGATGAAGGCTATTGCATATTTTATTAAGGAAAGATTGTCACTGTGTCTTTCAAAGCTTACTAGATTTTTGGAGCTTATTAATGACACTATCAGAATGGGACAATTGATAAAATCCGTATTATTGTTCTTCTTCGCTCTACGCCAGGCTTCTGGTTTCAAAATCAGAATAAGATATTTCTCTCTTGGGCTGTGATGCTGTGACTGGATTATTAATATCGGTGGAGGTTCATGTGGAAGGGGTCATGAGATCTTGGGTGTATACACACACATATTTGTGAAACAAAAGGTAATACATAATAAAAGTTTTGCTCCACTACCACAGCAAGAGAATTTAATGGTGAAAGCCTCTCCTGTGATATCTTGAAACAGAGATGATTAGATACTGCCCTGAATAACAACTCATGTGCCACAAAAAGGTGTTATTTTACTTCGCCTAGCAATGGAAGGTGGCTTGGGCATACATAGGGAGTCAAAGGGAGAGATGTGCCATGATTACACTACAGCCTGGACAATACCTTGCTTGAATAAAAGCTGTGGGCAGCCTGCTATGCAGCTTATGCAAGAGAAAGGGCGATTCTCATCAAAGGTTGGGACAAGAGAAATTAGAACACCTGAGGTCCCATACACCAGAACCTTATGTGCTGTGCATTGCAGATGCACCCTTCCCAGCTAAGGTATCTTCTTCAAAATAATAGTACCGGCGTAAGTATAATGTAGGAAGTTTTGTGTGCCTGTGATGAAGACAGACTATGTTTTTTTTTTTTAATTTCACAGCCAAAATTCAGTGGATTTATAATTTTCCTAGTGTTGTATGTAGTATTTTTGTATAGATTCTGGAAATGTAACAAATTTCTCCATGTTAATACTTACAGTGTGATTCCTCTTATGGAATGAAATTTAGTTACACTTTCCATAACCTTATTTTTGTTCTAGGGACTAAACTTTCACACTTGTACCACATGGAATATAGTTATATTATTGCTGGTATTAATCACAAAAATTGTAAACTATGAGTACTGTTCATCACAGTTGATTAGAATCACTCTTTTCATTAAAATGCAAATAAGATAACCCAAAAAGTCTTAGAGTTTGAAGTAAAAGTAACCCTGAATATGAGTGGTGGTAATGAGACAGTTTTAAAAGCAGTGATACAGCAGTTTGAAAAACAGCATTCAAAATTATCGGCTTTGACTATCTCAAATTAATATGAGCTGTTAATAACATTGAGAGCAAGAAAGCCATTGATACACCAGTATTAGTTCTTCAAAAAAGGTCTCTCAAAAGTTTCTTTTCCTGTGTCAGGATTTCTCAATCCTGTTGTCAGATTTTTCAAAAAAGGTGCCGCTGGGATGGTGATGGGAAGTAGATCTTGCCATGGCAAAGTAATTCACCCTCCGATGATAAATGTTGGTGTGTGCTACACTGATCCTAGTTCCACCTTCTGAAATATTTTTGTTTATCCTACAAGTCCATATTAAAACATCTGCCCTGGTAGGTAAGATCATTCAAGTCTGTAGTCAGAAGTGTTTGATTGTGTAGTCCTAAGTGGGAAAAGAAAGTGTCTTAGAGCACATTTTCTAGGAAACTTTAGGGCCTTTGTAAACTGCTGTTTGGAATTTTCTATGATCTTGATACTCACAGATTTGGGAGGTCCATGGCTGCAACGGAACCTTCCTTACCTTCAAGACTTATACTCCTGTCTGTATCTCTGCCCTGAGAAATTCTGTTCATTGCTGAGAGTCCAGCCTTGACTTCAGAGACCACTTGTGTGTCTAAATAGGGCTGTGCTGTACTGTGTATAACTTACACATGTAGTTCATGGAGTGTATGAAATAAACTCGAGACATTAACCAAGGTAGCATTCTGTGCCCATGAGTCTGGACTTTTTCTGGTGCCTGAGCTAGTATTTCTCTAGCTGGTTCACAGTGAGGGCAGATATGGCTAATGCAGTGTGCATTGAATGGTTTAGACACCTTCATCTAATATTTCATAACCTTCCTTTTTCTTTTTCTGTTTCCTGCCTTTTCCCTCCAAGTTGCCTGACACTGATAAAAGCAAATAGCATGCATATTTAGAAAGGCTAAAGGGAATCCTGCAAGATGTTCATTGATATTACTCAGCTGAATGGTCCCAGCTGGCATTCTGCATGCCTGACAGGGCATCGTCAATGATCTTGGAGTAAGCATCAGACCAATTCCTCCCTCCAGTGCCTGAGCCGTAGAAATGTATGGTCTCCATAGCTTAGATATGCTCAAAGTGTGTGGCAAAGTAAATGGAATTTTCTGAACACTGCTTGGGCCATCTAGGGTTAACCATATCTAGCACCTCTTTGACACTGATGATTGTCAAGAATTTCTACATACTTTTTAAGCTTAATTAATTTGAAAAGTGCCCTAAAAATTAATGCAGTTGAAATGCCTGTTTTCCCCTTTAATATATCTGGAATATGCACAGTGTTACATGTACTTTATAAAAAGTTTTGAAAGCTTTGAAATGTACTTCAGAAAAAGATAAGAGAACTAAACTTTCAGCAAAGTATGGGGAAAAAAAACAACAGGTGTGGATGAAAATACTGAGATGGAAATAGGAACTAATACAGTATGTTCTGTGCCTTGTACTCAGTAATTACATACCTAAGATATGTACATATCTTTGTCAAGTCTAGTATCTGAATGGGAGTGAGTTTCTTTGCTGTGCATGCTAAGGAATGATGGATGTTGCTGTGCTAGAACAGGAGAGGTAGGCTGAAAAGAGAAATGGGGAGTTATTATTTGGCTGAAACTTCTACATGTAATAACAACACTGTGACTGCAAACAGATTCCCACCCACTCACCACTGGAAACAACTCCACTATGAAACCCTCCCTACCAGCATTTCTCACAACAAGTCTGATCCAGCTTTTGCTGAACAAGTAGGAATGGTCCAGTTCAGGATGCCTCCTGTTACAAAGAGCAGGAGAAAGATGGGTTAAGACAAAGCTACAGAAGACTCTATCTAATGACTGGAGTTTTTTTGCGTAGTGGTGCTATGCGGCAGGGGTCATGGATGCTGAGATGAAGAATTGTGGTAGCTTTTGTTTCCCTGTCAATTAGTCTCAAACAGGACAAGTAGGAAAACTATGAAGCAGAAATATGAAGGTAAATATCAAAAAGCAGAAAGCAGAGCTGAACTGTTTAAGCTGTATGCATCTTGGTGACAAGTGGTGTCCCTCAGGGGTCTGCACTGGGACAAGTACAGTTTAATATCTTCATCAACAACATAGGCAGAGGGATCAAGTGAACCCTCAGCAAGTTTGCAGACAACACCAAGTTGAGTGATGCAGTTGACACCCCTGAGGATGGGATGCCATCCAGAGGGACCTGGACAAGCTCAAGAAGTGGGCCCATGTGAACATCATGAGGTTCAACAAGGCCAAGTACAAGGTCCTGCACATGGGTCAGGGGAATCCCTGGTATCAGTACAGGCTGGGGTATGAAGGGATTGAGAGTAAACCTGAGGAGAAAGGCTTGAGGGTACTGGAGGACGAAAAGCTGGACATGAGCAGCTTTCCTGGGCTGCATCAAAAGAAGTGTGGCCAGCAGCTCAAGGGAGGTGATTCTGTCCCTCTGCTCCACTCTTGTGGGAGCCTTCCTGGAGTACTGTGTCGAGCTCTGAGGCCACCAACATAAGAAGAACATGGACCTGTTGCCTCATGTTCAGAGAAGGGCCACAAAGATGAGCAAAGGGCTGGACCACATCTCCTATGAGGACAGGCTGAGACAGTTGGGGTTGTTCAGCCTGGAGAAGAGAAGTCTCTGGAGACACCTCATAGCAGCCTTTCACTACTTAAAGGAGGCCTCTAAGAAATATGGGAACAGACTTTTTAATAGGGCCTGTAGTGAAAGGACGAGGTGTAACACTTTTAATCTAAAAGAGGGTAGATTCAGACTAGATACAAGGAAGAAATATTTTATGATGAGGTTGATGAAACACTGGTGCAGGTTGCCCAGAGAGGTGGTAGATGCCCCATCCCTGGAAACATTCAAGGTCAGGTGGGACAGGGCTCTGAGCAACCTGATCTATGGAAGATGTCCCTGCTCGTTGCAGGGGGTTTGGACTAGATGACCTTTAAAGGTCCCTTTCAACCCAAACTATTCTATGATTCTATGATTTCTTGGTTTTTTTTTTTTTTACTCTCTGGTATAATAGTCAGAGAGGCAGGCATGGAAAGAGAGCACAGAATATAGAGCTATATGGTCACATCAGCTGAAACACACTACAGCACTATTCAGAAATGTCCGGCTTCAAACAAAATAATCCAGGCCAACTCATCATTGTTGTAACAGGCTGGCAATGTAACCGAGTACTGGAAAGAGCACAGAGGTAAGTAGCAGAGTCCGTCCTGATAGGACACCAAGCAGTAGGGGATATTAAGTTGACAACTGTCAAAAAATGCACACAATACAAATTACACTACAGTACAAATGCAGTGAACACGTTTTTCTTCTAAACAGTAGCTAAAAAGACTTTTAAATCAGAGCACTCATTCTGCTCATTCGCTTTACTGTAAGAAATTTATAGTGAACACAGTTAAAAGCTGGGACATATTGCTCAAAGAGTCACAGGGGTCTCCATCCTTGCAGACTGTCGAAACTTGACTGAACATTGTCCTGAGCAACCTGCTCTGGCTAGACCTGTTTTGAGCAAAAAGTCAAATTAGGCAACTTCTGTAGGCCACTTCCAACTTACGTGCATCTGTAATTCTACTAAGAAATATATTGCATGAATAATTACCTGTATGAATGCATAGCATCTGAGTTTAGCCAAGCCCTAAGAGTTAAGGAAACTCTACAATACACTAATTGTGTTATTATGCGTTAGGGCTTGACAGGACTATGTACGGGTGTTAAGTTAAGCTGTAAGCCACAGAGGGACCTTGGCATGTCAGTGCAGGGTTTTGTTACCTTTAACACAGAATTATGCAATGCGGGTGGAAAGCTTAGCCCCTGAAGTTAGGATTTGTAGAGTTCATGAAGCTGCAAAAAAAAAAAAGTGTCTAAAGAGGGAGGTAGTAACCATAGAAAAGAGCCTTGGGAGTTGTGCTGAGCCCACTGGCACTGCAGTCAAGACAAGCAGGAGGTACACTGCCTGGTCTGAGAGTCACAACCATGTTTAGGCTCAGCATCAGCTTGTGATCAAGCTGGCAGCAGCAGGACCTAGTTAGTTTGGCAGATTGATGCTCCCAGAATCTGAACAATCACAAGCTCTATAATATGGGATGTAACTGAAGGAATAGTTAACTCCGTGTACAGATTTATCCTTAACTAAACATCTGTACTAATATATGAGCAATACTTGAGATCCACTTTCCTTGCTATGTTCTTAACAGATACAGTTTATGCACTTTAATAGTTGATACGTTAAAAGATGAAAGGGTTTTCATGGTTGTGTTTTAAGGCTATTATTACTGATTAGCTATCAAACTTTAGTCAATTAATTATAATAAAAGGATATAACTAGTGTTACAAAGAGACAAACTCAGTGTGTTACAAACTCAGAACAGTAAAGGATATTACGCTAAGACTTGACAGTGGTTTAAAGGAGAGATACAAGTATAAGCAAGAGCAACCCTGCATACCATTCCTTGTCATTCCTTGTCATTGACTATAAACATAGGTCTTATCACTCTGAGAAGGAAGTTTTCTTCACAATATGCTGTTAATTTCAGAGAGTTAGAAGAGGCTTAGCTAAAAAGTAAAATTACTGAACAGAAAGTTGGTTCTGTTCTACCTCAAACCAGGACAAAAACATGTGCTATATGAGTACAATAGATACCAGTAATATCTCCAAGTTTTGTGGTTCTTTCCTTCTCTTGTCTTTACAGTTCATCATTAGTAACAGTTTCACTGTTCAGGGTACGTGGTTGAAAATAAAGACATGTAGGGGATTTTAAGAGGCAGAGAGTCATCTTATAAATAAAAAATGGAGAACGGTTCTTCACACCCACCTTTACTTTTCCATTGCTGGCTGTTTCATGGACTTCAAAGTACACTAAGGTATACTACTATACAATCAACAGCTCTGTGCGATGCTTTGCTACTTACTCGGCACACTTATGAATTCCCTTTTTTTACTCCATGTATGGGGATTAAGATTACAGGAGGATTCTTGAGTTCACAAAACTGTTGAGAAGCTTTTTAGGGAAAAACATCAGAGCTGGCCTCAGTCATTCACTAAACATGACATACAAATACCATCTAGCTCATGGTCTTGTCTTTTCCACCGTTAAACTTTCCAAGGCTATGGCTTTCAACATATATGAAAACTCCCTAAATCTGCAGGTAAAGTGGAAGAAGATCATGAGACTGCCATCTTGGAATGGTGGGAAAATTTATTATAACTCCATAAAAAAATTAATCCAACAGGATAAGAACACAAGTCTGACATTATAGCTATGCGAAGGAAATGGAAAAGAGTGTGGAGGAGTTAATGTCCTTTAAAATCTAAGGAAGGGAAATTAAAAAGATAATGGAAGCAAAAGATAAGGATATTCAGGTAACATGGTTCACTGAGCTCTAAACCCATAGGGAAGAAGATGCAGGTAAGTGTTTAACACTGTCTTGCTCTTTCATCACTCCTACATGTTCAAAATCCAGGTCACTCACTGTCTTAGTCATTCAGGAATTCTCTCTCCTGTACTTACAATTTTCCACGTGATGGCCTAGACCCTAAAACAGCAAACATCAAATGTTTCGTATTTCTTTTACAGGTGTGTAACAAGTGTTACCTTTCTGCTTGTGTGCACAGTGTATCTCTTCTGAATGTAATTCAAAAGCTGGAAAAGTGTGCAGTCTTTTTTTGCTACAATCATAGCAAAGGCAGGGATAGCACATCCAGTGTTTTTTGGTCTGACTGGTGCTGATGAAGGGTCATGTTCCCTTTCCTGGGCATAAACATCACACTAAAATGTCTTACAGTTGAGTCTCATTTGATTCTAGTTCTTTCAAGATTTTTTTTCTTTGAGGATCAGAACTCAAGTGCTTGCATTTTTTTTTTTTACCCTTCCAGTGGGGATAATTGAGCTAGTCTGTATGACTCAGCTGTGGCTTCTGTTACATCTACATTTAGAATGAAATTGATTGATTGGTTTGGATTGATTAATGAGACTTCTGAATCTATGTAGAGAAAGATAAAAATCTGCCAGGGCTTTAGACTTTTTACATTGTGTAAAAAATGCTAGAATTCTCTGAAAAGAACCCCCCAGTCTCCAACTTAATTCTTTGTGGTACCTCAGATATAGACATATTCCCCTGACATTAATGAAGCTGACAATACTCATGTTCATCTACATGTAAGGCCTAAGGTTACAAAGCTATGAAAAATGGCTCTTCTTCTGTTGGATTGAAGAAGAAAAGCCAGCCTGGTTTGCATTACTTACATTAACTGCTATGGTTGTCCTTTTTTTCACTTCTGACTTTTATTACTATAGAATTTGTATACCATATATAAAATATGACAATGTATTATTGTGATTTGCTTCAGAAAAGACATAAGAAGTATGCAAAATATGATGCAGATCTTGGGACATTATGACACCATAAGTAATAAACTGTGGTGGATAAATGGTCATAGAACCATAAAATCATAGAATAATGGGTTGGAAGGCACCTCAAGGATCATCTGGTCCAACCTTTCTTTGGCAAAAGCATGGTCCAGAGAAAATGGCCCAACACCTTGTCCAGCTGAATCTTAAAAGTGTCCAGTGTTGGGGAATTCATCGCTTCCCTGGTGAGATTATTTCAGTTGCTGATAGTTCTCATTGTGAAAAATTTGTGAAAAATTTTCCTTTTGTGTCCAATCAGAATCTCCCCAGGAATAACTTGTACCCGTTCCCCCTCGTCTTTTCCATGTGACTCTTTGTAAAAAGAGAGTCTCCATCTTTGTAGCCACCCTTTAAATACTGGAACATGGTGGTAAGGTCTTCCCTAAGCCTTCTTTTCTCAAAACCAATTCTCTCAGCCTTTCCTCAAATGGCAGGCTTCCCAGTCCTTTGATCATCTTGATGGCCCTGATGCTTAAGTTTAACAAAAAAGGACAGATCAGACTCGGTTCTGGATATGAGAAGAACTATACCACAGACCAGGGAGACCATTCAAAGTCTGGTGTCATGGATCCCCCACATCTGCTAGCTTGGTGGAAGAGGATAATAGCAGAACTAGAGTGCTGTCATATGCATACAGTGTTGAAACAGTGGTAGTGGTAACAAAGCTGAAAATAGAAAACATAGGCTGTTTTCTTTTATTCGTAAGAATGAGAGCCGTGACTTGGGTCTTACCTAGGTCAAGAAAAGCAAACAGTTCCAGAAATGGGGAGGAGGGGTTTCACTCAAATCTAATGACTTAATTTGGGTAACTCATTGGCTCATATATAGTACTATGGACATGAATTTTTTTCCCTTCCCTTCCCTTCCCTTCCCTTCCCTTCCCTTCCCTTCCCTTCCCTTCCCTTCCCTTCCCTTCCCTTCCCTTCCCTTCCCTTCCCTTCCCTTCCCTTCCCTTCCCTTCCCTTCCCTTCCCTTCCCTTCCCTTCCCTTCCCTTCCCTTCCCTTCCCATTTCCCCTTCCCATTTCCCCTTCCCATTTCCCCTTCCCATTTCCCCTTCCCCTTCCCATTTCCCCTTCCCCTTCCCATTTCTTGATTAAGTTTACCAATGGCAGTAAAATAAGGTTTTTTGTCTTTGAAATAAGGCATCTTAAAGGTTAGTATTATACTAGAAATGGATTTTAAGAGATTAGTCCGCAAGGTAAGATATGTAGGAAAATACGGACATAAGCTGTGTGACAAGAAGAATGAAAAGTAGAGAATAGAAATAGTATACAACAAACAACCAAACAAGCTTATTGTCTGAAAATGCATCATGAAGCCAGCACTCTGTCCTGAAGCATATGAGGGTGAAAAGGAGAAGTATAAAAAGTCAGGCAGACAAGAACGCTATATAGCTTTGCTTCTATAATTTAGTAACACGGCCTCCAATTCAGAACAAAAATCATAGATTTAGGAAGCAGACTCTCTTCCTGACTCACTCAATAGCTTTTTGACTGTGGGGAAACAACTTAGCAACAGATTTTCAATTTGCCCTGTAATAAGCATCTTTTTGTGCCAGTAATTGTTTTCAGGTGTTTAAAGACCTGGTGAGAAATTATGCCCATAAATTAAGGGTGGAAAAAATAAAGCTGATAGAAGTTTGATTACATATCTACCAGTACTTCAGTTTCTTAATTTGCCAAATGGAAACAGTACTGCTTACAGTTCAGACTAGTTCTCTGTACACAGGCAAATCTTGTGCTTCAATGATGTCTGGAATACTTATTTGAAAATTTCATATGAAAACTGCTGTTTTAGTGAGAAATATGTTCTGCTTGTTTTTATACAGCTATAAAGAATTTATATAAGAGCTAGATGATAAAAGACATAAAGACACCTAGCTCTGTAAATCAGCTGAGCTTTGCAGAAATCAATGTGACTTAAAATTAAGCATGAGTTTACCTCTTTGCAGAATCAAGACCTTAAGGTGAAATTAGCCTTAATGAACTTTCTGGCTTCTTTTCCATGTAAGCCCAACTTTGAAGATCTAAATCAACTTTATAAATTGTATATAGGACTCCTGATGGCCTAAAAGACCAGGAAAAAGTTAGCATGTACTAAATATGCAAATCAGCATTCACACCAGTTGTTGGTGGGAACTTAATGGCTATGAACAGATCTACACTTCTAATGTCACGGTTTCTCTGCTGGGCTAAGTGACCAGTTTCACAAAAGGATCCTATGTGGCTGATTATAGTCCGTTGTAGTGGTTACCTGTTTTGGTGGAAATCACTAGATAGAATAGCTTTTACAGTGACAGTCTTTTTGTTGTCTTTAAAAGCACAATGACTATGGAGAGATGTGGAAAAATACTTAAGATGGTAAGCCTTTTACTCATGTTATGATACACTTACATATTTTCTATAATTTTCATGTTCATAGAAGATAATTTCTAAATAATAATGGTGATAGTAATGGAAGTTAATTATGGTGTTACAGGTGATGTTCGTTTGAAGAGCTGCCTATGATACTACAAGCTGTGCTGTACTGCTTGCTCTTACAGCACCAGACACTGCATAGTGCAGAATGAGCTATTGTTTACCATCCTTCTTCCATTTAAATGTAATTTATTAACACTTGTTAAACACAGCAGTAACTAAAAATTACTTTGCTAATGCTGACCTGTAGAAACTCAAATTTCTACAAAACACCTCTGTCACCAGAAGTACTATTAGAAAGCTGAGGTTGTACAGATGGATAATGTATAACACAGCACAGCCTCAAAAAAAAAAAGCAAACAAATGAGCGTGAATGCAGAACTCTTTTTTCAGAAATGATGATCAATTGTCTGGTGATTGGCTTGTCAGGAGAAACTTTACAGGAATCTTTCTCTGTTTTGCCATCTCTGGATATTGCATGTTTATAAAGCAGTCCTTCAACAGACTCTACCATCTCTATTTCATAGCATCCCAGCTATGAAGCAACATCCCAACTACCCCAAGCCACTAAGTTATTTCTTTCAAGTTTGTTCAAAACACCTTCTCTGTTCTTCTGCTGGGCAGAAACTATCATATTCCTTATCCTTCTAGAAAGTGCTTCAGACTGCAAAAATGTCTTGAAAAGGAAATGGTTTAGGAATTGTTTTGTGCTCTTTACCACTTCACAAGGGGATAGCCAGCACATAGGAACAGCTGATGTTTATAGAAGCATAGAATGTGTTGGGTTGGAAGGGACCTTTAAAGGCCATCTAGTCCAACCCCCCTGCAGTAAGCAGGGACTTCTTTAACTAGATCAGATTGTTCAGAGCCTCAACAAGCCTGGCCTTGAATGCCTCCAGGGACGGGGGCTCCACAACCTCTCTGGGCAACACGTTCCAGTGTGTCACCACCAGGACACATCTCCCTTAGAGCATTTGAGCCCAAGGGTGAGTCTATGCAAGTGCACAGTCTGCCTTTTAATTCATGCACATCTCGTAATATTTGTCTGGATTTGTCCCATTTTGATACCCATTTGAATATTCCTCTGAATAATTCAAACGAATAACCTATCAATGTTTCTGCAATATTGGTCACTTTTTCCTGTTGCTTTCTCTTGCAGTGTATCCATACAGCAGAGGAGTTGTAAGTATTTGCATATCTACTATTTTCAAAAATTTGAAAAGTTTCAGGTTTCTTTTCAGCTGAATTCTCTTTGACCACCATAGAAGATTACATCATGGGTATTCTTGTTCTTCTTACGCACTCAACATCCTCAGCAGTTGCTGAAATAGGCTCTGTGTGTTTTGCAAGAGCTAAATAGCCAGGAATATGTCCCATTTCGCTTGGGCCAGAGAAGTAAAAAAATTTCTAATGTGTAGTCCTAATATCTACTGTCATGGGCCAGGAAAGACAGACGCGTGAGCTGCCATTTTTGAAGTAAAGCTGGGCATATGTTTTGCACATGACTAAAGGAATGGATGGTTTTAAAAGAGTTGTATTAATGAATCATATCTGATGGGTAGGGCATATCACATCAAATGTTTCAAAAAAACCTATGTTATTGGCATCAAACCCCCTGTATTTGCAGGAAAATCCACACACCTCTTGGGAATGTATTGTTTAGAAGACAGATCTATCGATTATCTGCAATCTTTTCTGAAAAGACAGCATTTTAAATAAGAATCGTATATACCCTTATACAACTTTTAAGCTAATTGGAATAATTATAACAACTTTAGAAACTGCCCCAATACATAAATGAAGGTAGGTGGATGATGTTCATGATCCTTAAATACTTGGGAAAGTTTTGGTTTTAATAAAGAGAAGAAAGTCCCACAACCCAGAGCAAACTAGTATTTGTGGCTAACGTGCTCCTTCGTACTGCAGGTGACAATGAAAAATTCACCAAGAAAGCTCATATTTTCCTGCCATTTTCAGTTAGACTTGGGAAGAAGTCTCATCTCACCCGTTACTCACCATCTCTTGGTTTATCTGATAGCTGTGTGAGTTTGTGTTCTTCTCCTTAAAGTCTCAACTGCACGGAGAAATGGGAACCATCTTAGATTTGAGAATCGATGTGGAGTATTGACGAGTTGTGAGGTACAAGACTGCACAAATAATGGTTGCTAAAAGAGTGGGAGCTATTGTAGTAAAGTGACTTTACCAGTGCACCAGACTAGGTTTCTATTTTGTAACTCCAGCCAACTGCTTTTCTATTTTTAACGAAACAATGAGAGGAAACAATGCTGTAATTTTCAAATCTTATGAACAGTCCAGAACTACATTTGGTTTCTGCTCTCAAGAGAATGATCTGTTGTTCCTGATGCCATGTTTCGCCCACCAGCCTGTCTGCATGTGTGCTGCTGTCACTGGCATAAAACAGACACCCTTCCTTCCTGACATGCAGTCACATGGCGTTAAGATCACATGCAGCATTTGGAAAGATTCACCTCTGTGAAAACTTGAGACTTACTTTTGAAAATTGCTTTATAAAGGCTTTCATTTATTGAATTCTTGCTCATCCACTGCTGTGGATGGGGGCGCATTTCTAATAGTCTCTGAAAGCTTACATGCCATAACACTGATACAAACACTATTTTTGTCCCTGATATAACACTAAAATGCTACTAATGATCAGTTGAAAACAGACATATCAAAGAATCAGCTAGCAAGAAATCCTAAATTAGGACCTTGTTGCAATAAGAAGAATGCACTGAGATTCATGAGCTTTTTAGAGAGCTGTGTTCTTGCTCCTTCTATGTAACCCTCATGACTGGGAATGAATGCATGTAAAGCTGTTTTTACTCCTTGTAGCTCCTGCAGTTATTTTAGCAACATTCACATTCTTTAATTAGGTGATATCAGCTGGCATTCACCTAGGAGTATTTCTGATCCAGCAAGGTCTTTCTGTGTTTAGTATTAATAAGTATTTTTACTATATTTCAATTTGTCCGCGTATACTTCCTATTGTTCACAGGCACTGATGCCCATTTAGTTTCCCGTTCTTTGTGTCCAAAGCCTACCTTGCTAATGTGTATTACTTGCATTTTTTATGTGAGCAGTAGTCAGAAGTCTCTTATCTTCACGTTCATATCAGTCAAAATTAAATGCCTGGAAAGATGACACTTTTCTGCAACTTTTCTCGGTGTAAGTAATTGTTCTTTTGCTTAAAGCTTACTTTTTCTCCTTCCATCATATCTAATTTAAACTAGTAATTTCAAATGATAAACAGCCAAGCTCTACACAAAGATGGAATTAATGCTTTGAGATATCTGTTGGTGTCCTATATATATATACAAGATCAAAAGGAGGTTACATTTTAAAAGAAAAAAGGTTTAAATAAGATAAAGATTTGGGGAAGCAAACTCATGAAAAAGGTTTAAAGAGGAAAAATGAAAAATTTAAAGAGGAAAGTTGCACAGGCTAATAACATGCCCAGTAGGGTGTAAGGTTAGATCTGTGAAACTGGCATGTTTATGAACACGTTCTGAGCTGGAAAAGCCGTTTGGTAAAGCCATGAGAATAACAGCCTCAAAAATTCCGCTTTGCTTCAGAACTCCAGCCTTAGGAATGCTGCAAGAATCCAAAGATCAAAAGAACCAATGTTGTGTGAATTGGATGCTCAGCTGGCATAAATCAGGATTGATCTGTTTAAAACAATGAGACTACTGAGCTACGCCAGCTGTGGATGCGGCCTCATATTTTTAATGCCATTGGAGAAGTTACTCTGTGCTACGTTCTAAACTGCATTCAGTGTGTTTATTGATGGTGCGTTTGTCCTCAGGACCAGCGTTTTCCTGCTGGGCAGGCTGCTTTCTGGGCGGAGAAAGCAGGCTCCAGGCCGGGAGAAAGCAAAGTTCTCTGCCCTCCCCATCACAAGCTGGCGTCAACATGCGTTCAGGCTGACATGGGGAAGCAGCAGCATGTTGCTGTGTTTTCGCCCTCATCCTGTTTCCTGGCTGTGCCTGGGGAGCGTCGGGGAAAAGGGGTAGGGGAAAGAGCATTGCCAGCCCGACAGAAATTCTCAAGGGCAACCACAATCCCCCCAGGCCCAGGGAGGAAACAGGTTGACGTCTTTATCGTTCAGGTTGCTACCTTCCCTTAACCATCCCCCCTTCACATGACTGCACATTGTATAATGGAACATGCGTTGTGACATTTTTCTGAAAATAATGCAAATGAAGATGGACTTGCTTCTCAGGTGACTTTGGAAAAATCTCAGGGGAGAAAGGTAATAGACTGTTCCAGAGCTCTGTGTGTAGCGCTCTAGCCATCTACTGATCAGGGTTCTCAAGAGCTGCCTAATCTGTACGTCTTTCCTGAAGCAAGACGAATATTGCCAGCTAGATATATGAGACGTGTTTTCTCTAATTTTTTGATAAAGACATCCAAAAGTGAGAACTGCTGTCTCCTAGGCGGTATGAGAAAGTACTTTGTGGCTCCTGCTGACAGAAAATTTTTGATAATGGCCAGCCTGAATTTTCATTTTGAAATTACCTCTAGTACCTCCATGAACATAAAGACCAAGCTTGCTCCTTTCTTCTTTGTGCCAGTCTGCTCCTTTTCCATTGTCAATATTTTCTTCTTGAGGATGAGTGAATCTTAATTCTCAGTTTTTCATCACAAGACAAGAAAGCCTGACCATTCCTTTTGGTGTCCACTAGTCTTTCTTTAAAGATATTCCTTCAGACAGGGTGCAGAATTACGTATGAGTGATGACTTTGTAAATTCTGCAAGCTTATAGACCTTCCTTATTTGCCTTTTTTCAAATAAATTACTTTACTGAGGTATTGTGCTTATGATTCACTACACCAAATTCCTTTTATATAAAATAGCTACCTACAAGTTTGTGTTAGTCATTGCAAACATCTCCACTGAATTAAATTCTTTTTGATTTAATAGTTTTCCAGTTTGATAGGACAGTTTTGAATTCTGGTCATGTCTTACAACTTACCTGCAGTCCCTTCCATCTTCCTGTTACTGCAAATTTAGAGTAGAGAGGACATCTTGGTGAGAATTTCAAGGTTTGAAGATGGAGGAAAAACTATTCTGGATTTGTTTCTAACCTTCAGAGGAAAATTGCTTGAGACTGCGAGAGTGCAAGGCAACTTAGGTAAGGTTTCACTATGCTTTGTAAAGAAAGGAGAAGGAACAGAAAGACAAAAATAGTGGACTTCAAGAATGCAAATATAAGTAAGGTCAGAAAATGTGTAGGTAAAATTTTACAAGTAGAAAAATTTCCTCTGGAAAAAAGGAGATAAGGAAAAAGGTTGCTTTCTTATAAAGAGGCAATGCTAAGCACAACAAGTTAAATTATCCCAGAATATAGAAATGTGAAAAAGTGTTTTTCTTAATAGCTTGACTAAATTTGCCTAAATAGAGAAAAATAAAAAAAAAAAAAAGAAAAAAGAAGAGTTTGGGTCAGATTATTAAGGATGAACACAGAAGGAAAATCAGAAAGACTGAAGCACAAAATGAAGTTGTTTTCCAATAATTTTTTTAGACCGACTGTCCAGCAAGCATCTTATAAACAGAGTAGTTTAACATCTGTCATTCAGCTACATGCTCTGGATGTGGTCTGGACTGGATATCTACCACCATAGTGTCTCAAGTCTTCTCTTTCACCATTTCTTTCAAAGGTCAGTTTCTTCTGGCTAAACCAACCTTCAGAATTTGCTGTGGTCAGATGAGTTGCACAAAGCCAGGGGCTTTTGTGTTTTAGACTAATAAAGCTGGCATCAACGAAGAAAATATTCTTAGAAGGGGATGAAGGGCCTATTTCAGGATGAAAAATATTTGGTTTCTTGGATCTTGCACAGACAAGTGTCTGTTCCGAGAAAGGAGTATTTTCTATGACACACCAAAAATTTTTACTCAGTTATCAAATTTCATATGTTGATTCTATATGAATATACAGAGACATACAGCTCTATAATCACAGTACTTTTTGTCAAGTACATTTTAATCTTGTTTGTTTTTTTTTAATGTGGAAAATTAAGACAATAACATGCATGCTTTGCGTATGCTTCTTGGAAAGGTGACAGTCAAAGTATAATTGCTGCAAACTTTAGTGGGAAAAAAGCCTTAAAATAAAAATGGAAAATGAACTTTCTTTCAAGTAAGGTAGTAGAGTGAAGATTAACGATTCTGCAGTGGAAATTTTAGAATTTTGGCAGTTTTTTTTTTTTTTTCTTGAACTTTTACTGTGTTTCTTTTAAATAACTTAAATTTCACCAATACTGACAATTTTGTAATTTTTACATTTTTATTTAGGGAGTTATACAAGTTTGGCATCTATATGGCCCATGGGTATCTGAATAACAACCTAGGAACAAGGAGAAGTTTACTGAATGAATTTAATGTCTCTGGAAAAGCTCTTTATTTTTGTGCAATTGCATTATAGATGAGAAATCAGTAACTGAGTAATAGCAAGAGCTTATAGGAAGAGTGAATAACAAAAGTTTCTTAGGTAGGTAACTACTCATGTTCCTCCTTATCTATTATATTAATCAAAGCTAAATGCAAACATCTGCCTTTTTTAGTTAAGCTCAAAGTTTAATTTGAAATAGGGTGTGTTTGTCTTACAGCAGTTATATTTTTCTTTATTTTGTTGTTTACCAAGACAGGGGGAAAAAAAAGTCAGATGCTATTAGTACTGTTAAAATGTCCTAAAACCTTCCAGGGAAGCAGATATCAGTTTACAAATGTGAGATTTCTCATACTGCTGAAATAATGGAAAAGTAAGTTGTGAAGCTTTTACTTTATGAGTGCTTGTGATAATCCACAAATAATAATTCCTATTAATAAGACATATAAAGTTTCTCAACATGTGTCCTTATCTGCAACTATTATGTCAATAAACTCAGCTAATCAGTTTAACGTGCTTTAGGGTGAAACATGCAGTGAATACCAATACAGAGATAACAAGAAAGGATTCTCTCTCATATTTTTTTCTGTGGTAGGGCAAGCCCGGGCATCCATCTGTGGCCTAGTCTTTTAATGAATACTGATTGAAAAATTTCTGAAAAGATATTTTTCACAAAATAAAATAAAAAAATATTATTTAATTTATTTTTGTGAGAATTTTTTTTTAAAAAAGAGCTTGATGTCTTCATTTTTTAACTGTAAAATGTTAATGTCTCTTTTCAAACTAAGCCATGTTTACTGAAACTTGGCAATGTTTAATAAATAATGATTAGACTTTGACTTTTTCAGAGGAAATTGACTTGTTTGGCGTTCTATACCAAAACGTAGAAAGGCTTTGATTTCGGGTAGTTTTTTACTGTGCACTGAAATATTTTGTGTTCTTTCTTCTTTTTACTGTCATGAAAATTTGTCCTCAATTTTCTCTCCTACCTGTTCATTTGCTATCTTTTTTTTTTCCCCCCTGCAATCTGGGATATTTATGTCTCCCTTTCCAAAACATGTTTAATGTTTACTCTGTCTTGAGAGAACCATTGTATCATAGTAATTTTGAACTGACCTTTTATGGGCTGACTGAAGAAAACAACCACAAATGAGCAGGGATGCTGTTATTGGAAAAGTCTGTACTATTTTTAATTTTTTTTTAAAATTTAATCTCCAACTTTTTGTTTCATTACCTTGACTACTCCACATTCAGCTGAGAGGATAAAGTATGCATAAACATCAGCAGCAGATTCTGAAAAATACTGCTGTGATTTCTCTTTTGTAGAGTAAAGTGAAGCGATCCTGCAGTGCATTGAATTTCTGGACTGTTTGAACAGATAGATGTAGCATTAATTTTTACATCTTCGATAGGAAAAACCACATATTTCTAAGCACATCAAAGACAGGAATATTCCTTCATTAAAGCGATGTGATCTATTGAAAGACTATAGAACAAATTTTAATCTCTGTTTATTTCAAATACATTCCATTAGATTTTGTAGTCTTGCAGAGCTACATTAAAACAGAGAAAAGAAATGGAAAAGACCAATTAGGTCACCTAGCCTGTCTCTCAGGGGGTCAGTAAAGGATTTTTCCCTACAGTGTACAATAATCATTTTATCTAATTATTCAACTCCTAAGAACGACCAATCAATTCAATCTCTCAATTAACGAAGTATTCCCTGAGTCTTTTTCAATAAATAATGGTGTTTTGGTTCCTAAGTAAGTGAGCTATTACAGTTGAAGGAAAAAAATGAGATATATGAGCATTAAAATAAGATTTTTAAACAAACTTCTGACAAAAATCTTTCTCTGGGCTTCTTTGCCATTCTTTGTAAGTTCCAGGACAGGGTTGCATGAAGCACTACAGTACATAGTAGTCAAGTGTATTAGGGTAAAGGGTTGTGAATCAAGTAGACAATTGAGAACTAGCATTTTCTTTCCAACTATCAAATGGGCTTTGTAAATTATATCTCTGATGACAAGAACCCTCAGTTCTGGACAGTTTGATTTTTAGCCTCTCCAGCTGCCACTTACCACAACAAGTTTTGTATTTCTCAGTATGTACTTTTAGTAAATATTTCGCAGCAGATTGAAGGACAATATGAATTAAGTAAGTACACTTTGTGCCAATCACAAATCATCTTTTGTCCTAACAGAGTCTTATTAACTGTTCAGTTGGGTTATGTTTTTCCAACTGAGCTGTACTCTGCCTGCTCGTATTTAAGCTGGAAGCTTTGTTTTCCTCTAGTTTTATTCCATCCTGAATATTTGCTTCCCAGTTAAAATGGAACAGAGAAGTTAATATAGGAGAGTTAACATAGGAGAACCTATATTAACTTTATTGTCGAAAGCTGAGGTATGTATATATTGAATAAATATATATATGTGTGTATATACATACATATGTGTAAGTATATATATGTGTGTGCATATATATATGTATATATGAAATATATATGTGTGTGCCTGGATGCATTCTTGCAAGTAACTGAGATTCTGTTTGGCTTGCAGATCTGTTACTTCCCCACCCCTTTTTTTGGCATTGGATAGCACTTAACCGACTCTTTTGCCTTACCAAAAGTGCTACTTCTTATTGCGACCCGATGACATTTTCTCTTATAATCAGATCTTTTCTTCTTGATTGCTTTCCCTTTGAACATGAGTTCACTGAAAGAAAGTTTCCCAGACATCTGGACTGATAATCTTTATCCTCAGTCCTTAAAAAAACCTGTGTGTTTTTTCCTACTAATGTAATTGGTATTTTTGTCTAAGTAAAGATGAAAAAAAAATCTTTCAATATTTACATTATTTCCACAATGAGTCCTCATTGCTGTGTACATATGTAGCCTGCTAATGTTTATCATGTAACTTTACAAGCAGCACCACAAGTCCAGGTAATACTTAACATATGGAATCTCAGGAGATCCTTCACTCTTGGCAACTGATATTGTACCTGCTTTTGAGAGCTTTAATCTGTATCTTTACTCTTTATCTGTTTGCTCACCTATGAAAAGATCAGCTCTTATAATCATTTGCATTCTCTGCATCTTGTATGTAGATGGCTGAAGGACTCCTGGCAGTCTGACAAGGACTGGGCATGTCAACTAATTCTGAATTAAGCAGACTTGTGTTTCATTTTGAGGGCCACCACAGCATGGATACTTCAAAAAATGAAGTGTTTAGGTGCATTTCCCACCCTAAAGATTCTGAAGATTGTGTAATATGTTTTGTTTGGTTGTTTTTTTGTTAGGGTTTTTTTTTTGAAGTACAGTGTTAATGCTTTAAAAATTTCCTTGACTAGTCAATGAGTGAGCTGTGGCAACTAATTGCCGCTGCTTTAAACAGCCATCGCTACTTGTTTTGGCAATTACCAAATTTATATTTTCCCAATTAATTATAAAAATTGACTTTACTAATAAAAATAGACTTTTTCTGCTTAATTCTTCACTGTAGAGTAGGGTTGTGATTGTTTGAAAAAAGAATCTAACTAGGAGTACTCAATTAAAAATGAATATTGGAGACACTAATCTGGATGATGCAATTTAGAATAGCCTTCAGGCTTATTCATGTTGCATATCTCAAACAGACAGACAAGTTGGAATGCTGGGGATGGGTTAAACTCCATTAACCCTTTCACAATTGCACCATTTGGAGACTAGGAGGCTTTGAGTCTCTAGCTTCCAATCTTCATGGGATTTTCCCCTTCTCCTATGCAATAAAATCAGAAAAGTTCCAGCGCACCTTTCTTCTAGACATGTTAATTTAACAGATTTTTACACTTAACAGTTGCTTTTAACTGTAAACATTTGAATCTTGTACTCTACCTTTTTTCCATACATACAGTCCTTACATTCCATAACTTGTTTGGAATAGCCATGTTTTTGGCTAAACCTGTACTATTGAATTAAACAGTGACATAGAATGTTCCTGGGCACTGTGGCACTGTTAGAATAGTCATTGGCATGGTTTACAAACAGCACTTTTTCAAAAATTTTGCAGGCATGATTCAGGAAATAGTGAGGCAAAGACTATTCCCAAGAGGAAAATTTAATTAAATCACCTGGTTTTGGAGGATGCCAGAGTCAAATGCTATGTTAGATGTGCAGAAATACAATGGAATTAGAGCGGTCTGTACCTACCAAAAGAAAATCTAGTAAGAATGTTCTTTATGAAGTTGAGAGCATTTATTTTTAATGATGACAATTTTTGTTTATGAGCATAGTTTTTTCCTTTGATGTCCTATTGGTTAAAATCCTGACATGTCCCAACAAATCCATTATATTCTCTGTTTTAATTAGGTACAAATTACTTTATGTTTCTTGGCTATTGTAGCTAAAGTTGCTAATATATTTTTTAAGTGGACCTATGATCTGCAGGATTAAGATGTCAAGCATATTCACAAATGTCCTTTTTTCCATCTGACGCTTTCATTGTCAGTAAAATTATTGTTTGCTACTGCCTTCCAGAATGAGTGGCAAGGGTCAATTTAAAGAGAGGGATTTGAACTGCATGAGTGATAAAACAATTATATCCTCAAAGACTCATTATATCCCCATCATAGCATTAACTTTTCATAAATTATGTAAATTTCATATTGGGCATGTGAATTACATGTCAGTCAGTTTTCCAAGTTTTTAAATACAAGGAGATACACTATGATGTGCTATAATATTAATCTATTTTACAAATGATAATCTTTCTCTTGCAATATCTTTTTACCTATTGCAGTTTTAAATAATCTAGAAGTCCTTGATATAGTAAAACGCAGTAATCATGCTGATTAGAACTCTTTCCAAACCAGAAGAAATGTCTCCAGTACACAAATATTAAACCTTGCCTACCAGCTGCAGTGAAAATGCTATAACAAGGAGTCTTTTGTTGACTTGGAATGTCAATAAAGATAAAGCAGCGATCATTATTTGCACAGATCATTTAAGATCCATGCTAAAATTTCAATTTCTTGCTCCCAAAGCACATCCAATTTGCTATTAAAAGAAAAGCGCAGAAATGAAGAATCTGCACAGAAATCCATGTGCAAAGAAAGACTATTTGGGTTCTGCAGTGTCACACTAGTTTAAACAACTCAGCTTGATTAGCTCGTAAAATATTAGTTATGCTAGATTATAGGAACTGAGAACTGTTTTGCTAATTAAGAGTTTCAATTAGGAAGATCTGTTCAGCTGTAGTTTGCAGATATGTCTTGTTTTCACAGAGAGAGTTGTTAAATGTCAAACAATTTGTTGAGTCTCTAGTATCCACATTCTTCAGCATCTTTGTAAAACTATAGAATTCCTTTTTGTTGTTGTTGTTGTTTCCATTTAATTACAGCACTATAAAAAAGAAGAAAATTAGCGTTCTGGCTTTAAGGGCAAGTTGGTGCTTTATTAATTTTTTGTTATATAGGTAAAATTGTCTATTTATAGAATAAAGCCAACCAACCCACCAACAAACAATCCCCTCTACCCTTGCAAAATATGGACTGAATGGAATGAACACGTGGTTTTTCAGTTTTCTTACCTTAGTTGAATTTTATTGCAAGAAAGGAGAGTCAGCAGTGGATAAGTGTTGACAAAAAGCAGGAACTCTCTAAAAATTGGAAGTTAGCTACTGACAGCAAGACCAAAAAGAAACACAAGGTGGAAGGACATAATGCACATTGTCAAGTATAACTCAGTATATGCAGGCCACACCTTCCCTTCGTTGAAATGATTTCCTCCTCAAGCACTTTTTCTTACAAGAATTAGGAAATCAGCTGAAGTATGACTTTTGAGAGTTGGAAATAGGAAACTATGTAAAGGTAGCAAAAATGACTGATTAGAATTCTGGTTGGGAAACCCAGCGTATTGGCTACCATATATGTAATTCTTTCTAGTCTCTGAGGTACTTATACATGTAAGTTTAATAATAAATTTATATTTGCTTTGAATGTATGGTTTATAAATTATGGAGCCTCCAGAGCACTTGCAATAAAACTGTTTTGTTGAATGAATAGAAATATTTAATGGGGGGAATTGAAGATGAAAAAACTCATTTAACATAGAAATATAAAATATGTTCTTATAAATCTGGAGCCAACGCTTACCTTCTCTTAAATTCTTTCTGAAATTTAAAAGATTCACCTTAATTTATTTATTTTTAAAAACCATTTGCATACTGTCTCAGTGTAGCTGCTGTGCAGATGTGAGGAAGTGTACTCTTGTATTACTTCCAGTCCAAACAGGAACTAGGTAAAGATTTATGAGACCCTGGGAATTCTATCTTTACTATGGAAGTTTAAGAAGTACCACTCAGAAAAGCACATTTTTTCATAGAAAAATGCTGCCTATACTCACAATATTACAGTGAATCTTTATTATCTCATCTGGCCAACTGACTTCTTCAAGCTCAAGAATTTGGAGTCAATTGTAAAAGGGAAAAAGGAAGGGAGCGGAAAAAAAAGTTGTTTCAAAACCAGAGATAAAATTGTTCAGATTTTTTAAAACTAAAACTGGGGCATAACCCAGAAGTTTACAATAGAGAAATAGTTTCAAAAGCTGCTCAATTCTAGATAAGAACAGCTTGGTGATAAATTAAAAATCATGTTTCAGTTGTACATTTTTAAAATAAATAGATTTGTTATTTCAGTGAAAACAAGTTTACTGTGAGTCAGGAAATTTTTCCACAATGAAGTATTAGTACAGGTTGTACAGTACAAGTAAAAAGAGCTGATTTGGATGTAGTTATATTCTTTAAGTATGACTTTTAAGATTTTTTACATTTTAAACTATTGCTAACTCTCATTATGGAGCTGCCTTTTGAAACACGTCTTACAGGTGGCAGAAAGGCCACTTTTGCCCTACAAAAATGTTGTGTTAATTAGGCCTGATAGTTAGGTCTAGTATTTCCACAGTGCAGTTAAATGTATTTCCATACTATACCAAGAGACACTGAGATACTAAAATAATGCTTCTGAAATAAAGTAAACTCAACATTTTGTATAGTGCTAACATTAGCATATTATTTTCGATACTTTTCTTTCCTGATGTCATTCATTTAGAGGGTATCATTTATTTTGCCTGTCACCCTTTTCCAGTGAACACTACTATGTTCAGTGTATCTTGATTTAATTTAATCTGTAGACTTCAAATTACAGAAAATAATCCCCACAGGAGAATTGACACTCTAAAGATACATCTGAAAAGCCAGAAACATCCCTCAGTGCAGTGATTTCAGTACTAAATGAATACCTTTTCCAGTTAAGATTTTCCACCAAGCGTAGTTTGGATCACAGGAAAAGAAGGAGAAAAGAGAGAAAACATGGAAGACTAGGAAAACAAGTATTGTCTTGAAACAGAATTTAATCTATTTGAAAATGTCAGGTGAAAGAGACTGTGAATGAGTATTGCAATAGTGGGCCTTTCCCAAGACAACCGAAGTCAGAAGGAAGAAGATAAGTAAAGAAAGATTTACTGGGAATAAACAAACTCTTGAGTAGTCGATGCAGATGAGCAGTTGTTGGAAATGGATAGATCTATCAAGCCTGTAAAATGTTTCGTGAGAGAGTTGTGTGAAAAACTTATTAGACCGGTAAGTAACATAATTTTCAGATACTGATTGCTACCAAACTCTTTAGCAAGTATTATAAGTTATATTGATGGAGAACTAATCTGTTGTTCATAATGGGGAAAAACATAACTTTGATTTATTTATGATTGACTAAAATGGTATTTATAGACATATTATCAGAAGTTTCAGAAAGTCACCTGTATGTTAAATTTCACAAAGATAGTAGCATTAAGCTTCTGTAGTCCAATTTTTAATTTAGCAAAGGGCAGATTGATTCACACAGATAAAAAAAATACTGGTAAGCCCTCATTGCTTAATATGTAGATTTTCATACATTTGATGAATTTATATTTATGATTTTAGATGGCAGAGACTCATTTTCATTAAATTTGTTTACCATAATTATGGAAGGACTGTCACAATACCCATTAAGTTTGATCCATTTGTGTGCATTCCCACTTCTCTCTGCCTCCCAGAATTTTCATTCCAGACACGAGTGCTGGTGTTCCTTAGTTGTACATCTGGTACAGTGTTTCTGACAGCAACATCACTCCGCAGGGACTGAATGTGCCATCTGTATGACATTCTCAGTATCTAATGGTTTAAGAGCTAGAGACTCATAACCGCCTGAAAAACTACATTTTCCAGGATGCTATGTTGTTGGCCTCTGATCCATATTTTACCAACAAAGTATGCATTACACAATGTTACAGCTCTGTCTTTTTTTCTTTGTAAGTATGAGAAAGGAGGAGAGGAGGCATCTCTGACTTTAGCATCCAGGATGCCCTCATTATGTCTAGCTGCAGGCAAGAGTAAAGGAGAGAAAGATTCAAAAAAACTGCCAAATAAGACCCCAAGAGGGTCTTATTTCCTCAGCTGAAGAGATGATTCTAATAGAAATGTAATGTGAAATCATCTTGTGAAAGGAAGAGTGTACAAACAGATGTTTAGCACTGTATATAAAACATGCAAGTATTGCCTTAAGCTAGAGTAGTTAAAAGAATGAACTGGCATTTCCCAAATAAAAACCATTAGATTCCAAATGAAAGCCACAATAAAGCATGCATTAGTAGAAATTTCTTACTCCTACAATCAAGACTCCTGCAAGACTTTTGCATTTGCCTGAACTTCAGTGTTATGAAGTATTGAAGATGTAAAACCACGTAAGTCAAACTAAGCCTGGTGAAACTGCACGAGAAAGATTTTCTTCATAAATTTAACTCCTTTTCTGTAAGACAAGGAGAAAACATTGTTTATGAGTCCCTAGTCTGATACAGGGGAAAATATCAGGTAGTTACCAGACCACTTGAATTCTAGCCAAAGGACAAAATTGTTGCTGGAAGGTAAGGAAGATTTCAGATGGCCTCTCAGTTTTTTTGCTTGTCTTTCTTCTCTGGAATTCCTGCTGTTCATTAAGAACAAGTTTCTCTTCTTTGCTTGCATTAAGGTTTATAGATACATAATTGCTCCAGAAAAAGGCATACATTCAAAGTACCCATGATTTATGACATTTTCTTAACATTCAAGATGAAACATTTTAAAGTTAGTAATGCAGTTTACATAGAAGCAGTGCAGGGCTATTTTATTTTTCTAATGACCCTGCCTGTGGCTTATTTTCTCCTTCAGCCTTTTTAGCCAATAAAACAAGGAACATTTCTTTTAAAAATGTATGGCTCGGATGTTTGTGACTTTGTTCCATGGAGAGCAATTTACGAATAATAATAGAACTGACTGACAAATGTATTTCTCTACAGAACATGCCAGCTAGTGGAATATTTTTCTGTGTGATGATTTGCTAGTCAATATTATTATTATTGCACAGGTATTCATAATGTAAGAAAAAAAGAAAAAGAAAAATGTAATTAACTTGAGATATTCAATGTCAAAGTTGTCAGTTCAGGTTTTAAATATTGTATTTCAGTATAAAAATGAAGAGTTTTTAGGCTGTCCGAGATTTTGTTTACACCAAAGTAAATCCATTTAGGGAATTACATACTGTAACATTTGTGTACGTAAACAAATTTGAATATAACTACTGATGTTAGGTCTACACTAAAATTTGGTATCAGTGTAACAACTGTAGTTACTGTTTGTCTAGACCATTTGTTTTGTTTTTCAACCTTTGTGTCAGATGACTTTTATTCCTTGGTATATCAGTTTTCCGGTGTAATGACGAAATGTGTTTTCAAAATTAGTCAGTGATTCTGAGTACCTTGATTTTTTGGGAACACAATTTAAGACGTCTTGAAGGGAGAAGAAATTCAGTGTTCAATGTTTAGTCTGCAAAAAAGGGCTCATTTAAAGTTTCTTAAATTGTACACGTGCAAATAAAATCACCGTAGCTTACAAATCAGACTTGAGACTCTTTTTTTCTTGGTTTTGCATACACTTGGAAAACACTGAGCTCACCAGAAGGACTGTCAGAAATCGAATCATAACTAATAATCAAATCAGTTTATTCTTCCTCCTTTGGCAGAGACCTTGCAAAGGCGAATGCTTGAAATGTACATGCGTATGTAATAAACTGTTATATTAGCTTCTTTGGTGGCAAAAGTTCATGTTAGTGTTGTGATTCCATCTTCTCTTTTCATTCTCTTCTTTTTTTTTTCTTTTTCTTTAAAATGAAAGACAAACGTGTACTAACCTGGTGTGGGGGTTAAACCTTTCCTGCTGGGAATGAGCTAAAGTTCTCATTAGAGGTTTATTGTTGCTCTCCTGTGTCATTTCCACTTGGACTGTCATCCGAAGGAACTGGAGACATAGAGGTATAACTGTTACTGGAGAAATGAAATTGCTGCGTTGGCTGAGCAAAGACAGAACTGTTCATTCACCCTCTTTATGTGAAGGACAGCGAGGAGTCATGGTCTGGCTGTCTTTCTGCTACACGTATAAAGTGTCAGTATGTCACACAGCTTTTTGCAAATGCAGAAAGGCTGTCTTTTGTAAGGGCAGGATTAGAAGGAAAATTACTTACGTTGTAATTTGATTAGGTTAATATTAGCATGAATGCACTTTGATTAGTCCAGAATAGGTTAAAATATGAGGTAATCCAACTACATGAATTATTTTTATAAGCCTTCTAATGCAGGGTAGCCAATAGTCAGAAAGATGGCAAAGTCATGGAATAGAGTACTTCTCAACCCTGATGTCTTCTCAGCATCTGAAGAGAGTTTTATTGTCAAAACAAAGGCACTGATTTTGATGCAGAACAATGACACATTATTTATCAGTGTTAACAGTGCACTATAGGACATTCTTCAGTGTAACAGGTGGCCTAGTACTGGCTGAGTTCATCGCGCATCAGAAAAATGCAGAAATGACAATGCATGCCAGAATTGGTAGAGGTACCATCAAGTGCAATGCTGTCTCATTGAAGGTAAACTGTCTCCAAGGCCTGATCTAGCACTGGTCATGGGGAGTGCATTTTTCTGGGTAAGTACATTTTATCTTTTGGATTTATCTGTGTCATGTTTGATTTGATTTTGTGTCACAGCATCATAGGCACACCCAAGGAATGTTCAAATTATAAAACATCAGAAAAAACCAGGGTATTTGGAAGATGATTCCAGCCATCTTGATTCACCTGGTAAGTGTTGCACTGAGAAAACAAGCAGAGAATATTTTCTATCTTTGACCTGTGTGCAAAAGAAGCAAGGAAGTAAGCATTTATCATGTTTCTATGCCATTAGCATAGTGCAAGAAGAAGAGAAAATTATAGTAAATTCTAGCTGATGTTTTTATGGTCATATTTTAGGTGTGGTTTCTAGAGATTGTATGGTGGAGAGGGAGGAAAGATCCACTACTAGATAACAGTCTCTGCAACCAGTCCTCTAGGGTGGTTGACTGACCTAGAAGGAAGAGTAATGGAACTCAGATAGCTGCTATCTAAAAATGTAACTTCTGATTGTTTATGGGAGGTGTTAGACACAACAGAAAAAGGGACTCAGCATGACTGTGTAAGAGAAACCACAAGCAACATATTTTCTTCTTACTTCAGACATACCCCTATTTAGGTTGATACTACTCTTTCAGCGATGCATCTTCTATGTCATTTTACCAATCTGTGACAAAAATGGAAACACTTCTCTATAAAATTGTTCCCCTACTTCTTCACTTCCCCACTGTTTTCTGGGATCTGTTAAAATAATTATTATACTTCCGGAAAAGTTTTTCCTTCATGTTACTTCAGACTGGCACTCCAGGTCTCTGTGGTCAGTTAACCAAAAAGAATGGTATTTGATGTTCAGGACCTGAGGTTCACAGTAAGTCCTTCTGGAACTAGCATTTTAGTGGCAGCTTCCCAGCAGAAACTTTATCTTTGTCTTCAAAAATCACTAATTTACAAATTATTCAACATCAACCTACAAGTGTTGTGTCATGTACAATGTGCACAAAGCAATGCCCAAGAAAGAAATAAAAAGGGATAGTCAAGGCAGGAGGGTGAAAAAGTAGGTAAGAAAATACCTGGACATTCATTCCTTGATTTCAGTATGCAATTAGTCTTATCTTGGTGTATCTGAATGTTGGTATTTTTGTTTGTTTGTTTTTCTTTTATAGATTGGGGTCAGACTTGAGTTAAAAATGCATTGGAATATTTCATCTATTTTTTTTTAGTGAGTTGTTTATCTATGTCTCTAAATTCAACTCCTATGTCCAATGAAGTTAATCCCAAAACTCTCATATGGGATTGATTTCACATACATGGGTGAAGAGGAGAAGGTCACATATGAGGTTTTCAGAATGAAGCCTTTATGTGATCTACTGTTCGGCTTGCTCTCTATCTCAAGGCAGAACTTGAGTGACAAAATGTTGACAATGAGTGATTTGAGATGCAATCCATTCAAATGCAGAATGAAGAGAAGCTTTTGTGCAGGTGGTAGAATAGTCTGATCTGAAAGTCCAGCATAGAAACAAATGTTTGCAAAGTTTATATTTAGGTATGGTGCAGTCCTTGATTTTTTTTTTTTTTTGGTAATGATGACACTATGGGAAAACAGAGTCTGTGCAAATTGCTGGAGGTATATTAAGAATGAATTTGGTTCTCCTCAAATTGTGTTCATGAAGTTTTCTTCCTGTCTTGTCAATATGTACAGGCTAGTCAAAACAACACTGAAACAGACAAGCTTTCAATCAAACACTATTTCTTATGTAAAACAGTGTCTGCATATGAGTATATTGTCTACCCTGCAATACTCTCTGACATGAAGAAATTAAAAGAGAACCTGTTTTTCTAGAATTAAATCTAATCAGCAGTCCTCTATACATATATACCAGCAATAGATAGTGATTCTGCTTACATTTCTGTGAAAATCAATGGATCATTATTTATGTTACATAATTTTAAAAACTGCCTTACATTGTCTTGTTAGGAGAAAATGACTCACAACTTCGGTTCTCCACCATGTTCTATGCCAGTTGCTGAAGTCCTTGTGATACGATTGCTTAGCCTCACGATGGTGTATAAAGGTAGTAAGAGATAACTTAACCCCAGGTGTGGTTAAAGAGGGGAGTAAGAGGTGGCAATTATGTACCTTAAAAAAGAAAGGAAGAAAACAAGCTCAGAGGCATTTGTGGTAGCATTATAGAGGCAAAATCTCTTTCTCTTGCTGTTAACTTTATCTCTCCATGTAGGACTGTAGGTATTTAGCATGCAACATCCCAGCCAGGTAGGTCAGAGGCTGTTCTGAGAACAACTCCTTAGCTACTCCTGAGAAAAACCCTTTTCCAAGCTCCAGAAGAGGACACTTTCCAGTGGCCTTCCAGGGCTCTGATAAAAGAAAATGTATTAGGTAGTGTACACATCAACGTATCCAGAGACCAATTTTCCATTAAGTTGGAATAAATGTTGAAGCTCTGCAATTTATTTTTCCTGAGGAAAAATCTAGTGCGTTTGAAAAGCTCTAGTCATGTTCTATTAAAGATGATTATTATTACAGTTGCCTATGTATGACAGTTATTTAGATAAAAGTTTCTTTTACTTGGGGCATTACACTTTGACAAAAATAATAATAAAAAGTCAATTCCTTTCTTCTGTTGAAGTCTAAAATTTTTGTGGGGAATATAGTCAAAATGGTATATATTTGGAAAAGCTCAGTGAGTTTCTGTGCTTAAGTGTCATATCTTAGGTACTCCTACTTCCTTCAGGTTTTTATTAATAGGGATCCTAGAATTAAAAGGATTATTCCTTTAAGTGTTCATCCTCTGATGCTATTTTCCTCTTAGAGTCATCTTTTAGTTATGGCATTACTATGTTCTTCTAAGGTAATCAGAGGTAAGGATTTCAGATAGGTATAAATAACAAGAAAAGATGGACTTACATAAGTAACTCCTCAACAAAAAACCCCCTACAAAAATTAAAAAAAAAAAAAAAAGACCAAAAACACAACCCCCCAAAACATTGTTAGGAGCAAAAAAGGACATTTTCAGCAGGCCTTTCCACTTTCTCCCTTCCAAACTCATTTACTTTTCTCGTAAAATGCTGACTAATGGTGAAACATACTGAGTTGAAAAGTTGGAACAGTTTGGAAAAAGGTGGGCTCACAAACAAGTTAGAGTAGCTTTTTATGTTGTTATTAAAAACATAAGTATAAGCATTAGTAAATATCACCTAATGACATACCAGACACTGTGACTGAATTCATCTGCCAGGGAAAGATTTAAAACTCTTTTATGTTTGGCTGTAGTGCATGCATGTGTGAATTCTATTTATGTGCTGCTACAAACTGCAGCTGACTCACAGGGTGATTTATTTGGGAGAGTAGAGCCTGAATTTTTCATAAATTTGATGCTGGGAAATTCACAACACGGCTACCCCAGTTATTTCTATCCCCTGATTTGCCCGTTGAAGAACAGTTTGTTTTGTAATGGAAAAGGAAGATATCAAGATGACCTATCTAATTGTCATCTTGTGTGCCTGTCCTGATACTTGCAGTAACACGGCCCAAAGTGATACTACAAACACAAGGTTAGCATGTCAGAAAAGATAGCATGAAGAACAGGACTTCCCTTGTGATTGAAAAGCCAGATAACTAATTAATTTGCTGCCTATTATCCCTTGCATTTTGTGCGCTTAGCCATGGTATGTTCTCTCAAACTACCTGATAGTGTAATTACAATGGAAAATAGTTGGAAACTACCTTTTATCCTAACAGTTCAATGTACAGAGAATTGCTCTGTGAAGTGCGGTCCCTACCAATACAGTATGCTATATATTTAGCTTTAATTTCTAAGGCATTTTTTAGTCAAGCATCCAGAGGAATGTCGGTTACCTGTAAATGATTAGCAGAGCATAAAAAGAACTAGTTCAACAATGCTACAGTTGTGTGTAATGCAAGTAACTCAGGTTAATAAGTCTCATTTTCTCATTCCTTTGTTTGTATTGGATTGCCTTATGAAATTTTGTAAATAATAATAAAAATAGAAACAATGAAGAAAATTTCCTTCCAATGCCCAATAGTGTTCGTACAGCATATTTCAGTTTTTGAAAAAGAGAATTGCCTAGACCTCATTTTTAACACTTTCTTTTTTCATCTTGTCATGGTTTAACCCCAGCTCGCAGCTGCTCGCACTGTTGTCCCCCTTGCCCACCAGAAGGGTAGGGAGAAGAGGGGGAAAAGAAGGGCAAAGGTGAAAAAAACTTGTGGGTTGAAACAAAGACAGTTTAATAAAATAACAATATAAACCAAACCAAAACATATAACAACAACAACAACAACAACAACAATAACAATAATAATAATAATAATGGTAAAAGAATATACAAGATAAAGTAATACAACACAAGTCACTCTCACCACCCAGTGAATTGGTTGCCCAGCTCATCCCAAGCAGTGCTTGCAGATACCCGCCCCTCAGCCAACCCTCATTTATATATCAAGTATGACATCTATGATATGGAATATTCTACTGATCATTTCTTTTTTTTGTCTATGCTCCTTCTCAGCTTCTATGGGAAGCTGAAAAAAGCCCTTGAATTGTATAAACATCACCTAGCAACAACTAAAACAATATGCGTTATTGACATTACTTTCATACTAAATCTGGAACATAGCAGCCACTAGAAAGAAAATTAACTGTATCCCAGCTGAAACCAGGACACATCTGTAGGCCAATAAATTAATTTTCCTTATTGTTTTGTCTCTCCTAAGGATAGCTGGAATGACAGCTAGTGTATAACACAAAGAAATCTGTCAGACCTGTACTGAAACACAGATTTTTACAATGGCATATGGAAGAAGATGACAATGAACAAAGAAACCTCTCATTAAACAAGAACTATTTTAATACTGGGTTAAAAACTTTAGTTGCAGGGAGTGTTTTGTTTTATTTTATTTTCGCATAACAGAAAAAAAAAATCCTCCTTATTATATTTCATTTAGAAAAGCAATTAACATTTTTCTGTTCCTACTGTTGGGCTCAGTTTACAAGTTCTTGCAAACAGTTTCTGAATGAGAATACGTCTGCAGTACTGGTTACAACAGAGAACAAGAGGCAAGCTAATACAGCTAGATTCTGCACATAAAATCTATGGCATAATTAATTGCCCTGGTAATACCATATCACAAATAACAGTACATAACCACAGACTACTGCATATAACAGAAAGCGCAGAAAATGATTGACGCTGTTGTGTCCCAGATCCTCTGCTTGTCATAGCTTTATAAAATAACATTCATGCATTTTTGTAGAGAAAATTCAGTTTGTGACTGAATACTTTTTTCCAGTTGGCGACTTGAAAAAGGGAAACATCGCACCCGTTTTTAAAAAGGGTAGAAAGGAGGACCCTGGGAACTACCACCCTGTCAGCCTCACCTCTGTGACTGGGCAGATCATGGAACAGATCATCCTAGAAGCCACGCTAAGGCACATGGAAGACACAGAGGTCATTCGAGACAGCCAGCATGGCTTCACCAGGGGCACGTCCTGCCTGACCAACCTCGTGCCTTTCTACAACACAGTGACTGCATCAGTGGACAAGGGAAGAGCAACGGACAGCAACTATCTGGACTTCTGCAAGGCCTTTGACACAGTCCCCGACAACATCCTTCTCTCTAAGTTGGAGAGAGATGGATTTGATGGGTGGATTGTTCAGTGGATAAGGAACTGGCTGGATGGTCGCATCCAGACGGTGGTGGTCAATGGCTCGATGTACATACAGATGGAGAGGGGTCACAAGTGGTGTCCCTCAGGGATCCGTACTGAGACTAGTGTTGCTAAACATCTTAATCACTGACATAGACAGTGGGATCAAGTGCACTCCCAGCAAGTTTGTTGACGACACTAAGTTGAGTGGTGCGGTCCATGTGCCAGAGGGACGGGATGTCATCCAGAGGGACCTGGACGAGCTGGAGAGGTGGGCCTGAGCAAACCTTATGAAGTTCAACAAGGCCAAGTGCAAGGTCCTACACTTGGGTCGGGACAACCCTCGTTATCAATACAGGCTGGGGGATGATGTGATAGAGAGCAGCCCTGCAGAAAAGGACCTGGGGGTACTCGTGGATGAAAAGCTGGACATGAGCCAACAATGCCTGCTTGCAGCCCAGAAGGCCAATCGCATCCTGGGCTCCATCAAAAGAACCGTGGCCAGCAGATCCAGAGAGGTGATTCTCCCCCACTACTCTGCTCCTGTAAGACCCCACCTGGAGTACTGCATCCAGCCATGGAGCCCTCAGCACAAGAAGGACATGGACCTGTTGGAGGGGGTCCAGAGGAGGGCCACGAAAACGATCCGAGGGCTGGAGCACCTCTCCTATGAAGACAGGCTGAGAGAGTTGGGGTTGTTCAGCCTGGAGAAGAGAAGGCTCTGGGGACACCTCATAGTGGCCTTCCGGTACCTGAAGGGGGCCTATAAGAAAGCTGGGGAGGGGCTGTTTGCAAGGGCATGTAGCAATAGGATGAGGGCTAATGGCTTCAAACTAGAGCAGGGTAGGTTTAGATTAGACATTGGAAAGAAGTTCTTTACAATGAGGGTGGTGAGACTCTGGAGCAGGTTGCCCAGAGAGGTGGTGGAGGCCCCATCCCTGGAGACATTCAAGGCCAGGCTTGATGAGGCTCTGAGCAACTGGATCTAGTTGAAGAAGTCCCTGCTTACTGCAGGGGGGTTGGATTAGATGACCTTTAAAGGTCCCTTCCAACCCAACACATTCTATGATTCTAAAATAAAGCTGAGGTTTGCCTAATATAGAACCATAGGATGGCTCAGGTTGGAATGAACCTTAAAGATGATGTAGTTCCAGCCCCCCTTCCACAGGCAGGGACACCTCCCGCTAGACCAGGTTGCTCAAAGCCTCATCCAGTCTTGAACACTTCCAGGGATGGGGCATCCATAACTTCTCTGGGCAACCTGTTCTAGTACCTCACCACCCTCAGAGTAAAAAATTTTTTCCTGATGTCTAATCTAAATCTACCCTCTTCCAGTTTAAAACAGCTACCCCTCATCTTATCAATACATTCCCTAATAACGAGTGCCTCTCCATCTTTCCTATAAGCCCCCTTCAGGTACTGGAAGGCTGCTATAAGGTCTCCCCAGAACCTTCTCTTCTCCAGGCTGAGCAGCCCCAACTCTCTCAGTCTGTTCTCAGAGCAGAGGTGTCCCAGCCCTCTGATCATCTTTGTGGTATGTATTTTCATCCTCTTCCATCCTATGAAAGACCAATGCTGTTTGGTGTGGACACAAGTTTGCAGCAAGGAGTATGCTTTGGAGGATTGCCATGCAGCTGTGATTCACCATGAACAGGATAAGTGATCTAGTGACGAGGAACAGTGAGATGCAGTGTTTGTCCTACTGTCTCTGTGTCAATGGAGAGTTTCTGTTTGTCAATGCAAAGCAGAGGTGTCTAGTTGGAATAGTTTGGCTGTTGGTGTTCAGTCAGGTCTTCACAAAGCCTCTGCTAGAGGCCTGTGCATCTGCAAGTGAAGGCATCCCAAGCTTTGCACTATTCTCCTACTTCAGCATTAGTCTTTAGGCCACTGAAAAGAGGCAGAGAAGCAGAGAATGGAAAATGGTAATCTTGGTCTTGAGAACACCAATGTGTTTTATGTCAAGATTTCAGTGTAAGTACATATGCTAACTTCAATGGACAGGGTGGTAACACAAACATATGGCTTGCACAATGGCGGTCTTTCTTGGAAATGAAAATTATAGTGCTTATTTTTATTAAATCCAATGAAAAAATCAAATGCATAGAATGTTGTTTAATTAAAAGAAGTTAAAATTATATTGTATATCTTCAGTGTTTCCACAATTACTGATCTATCAATAATAGAAGCTGTTAGTAGCAGGATAGTTCAGTATGTAAAACAACAGGGAATTGGAAAAAATGTGTCATCAAAACAGAAAATTAGAGGAAAAAGTGTTAGAAAGAGCAAAACCTTTTTTTTTTTTTTTGTGGGAAAGTTATATCAGATATTCAAGCCACATTTTTGGTACTGAACAGCAATGTTAAATGAAGACAGGGATTTTTTGGGGGTCTTTTCGTCATGTTGGTCATGAAATTAACTCCAGGTGCCTCCCTGAGATAGTGTCAGGTAAGGAAGCAGGATTCAGTAACAATCAGAGCACGGATTCACATCCCCTTTTCCTGTGGTAAATGTGTTCCCCTTCTATGCTGGAGCTCCGGAGGTGACAAACAGGTGGAGTTCTGGAATTACCTTCTGCTGCTGACACTACTATCCATCATCTTATGGTCCCTAACAAATCTGTTGCCTGGAGAAACATTGTTTTTTCTATTCTTTTTCAGCTGTTCATGCTGAAGGCTTCTAGTAGCATCTCTGCTTGCATGTTTGGACTGTAGATGTAGGGATATGGAAGGATACATGGAGGTTTGTTATGTGCTTGTAATTTATATACCAATATTTCTGTCTTTAATGAAACACCAACCAACAGCTACAAATGTGTCAAGAAGTCTGAGATATGTATTCACTTATTTCTTGTATAAATAGATAAGGCACAGTAATGCAAAATACGATCCATCAAGGTTACCTACCTAAACTTACAGGTCAGAAATAGACTACTATTGCAGTGATAGCAATAAAATGGTGGTTATTGAAAAATATCTATTGATGATGATACGCAGTGGATACAGAACTTTGCTAGTATTCTGCTGTGGAAGAGTTGGCTTTATTTCTGAAATTAAAATAAATGCAATAATAAATGCAATGACTAAATCAGGATAAAAAAACCTCAAACATACTTATGTTATCTTACCAGTTTTACCAAGATAGAAATCATATCAAGTTAAGAAATTATCTTGAAAAATAATATTTCATGTTTGTTTAATCACCCTTCAGAACAAAGCCATTCTGGACAGCATGACCCACCAACAGTGAATTACAGCTCTAGGGCTTCATTTTCAGAAATGAACCTTCACCTCACTGCAACGCCAAATAAAAGGCAAATTTTGTTTGTGAACAACTTTTTTAAATCAAGCTGAAGGTACAGCTTCCTCTGTAGATTTGCACTCTGAAAACAAAAGCAGCACAGGAAAGGGGACATTTACCCTGGAGGCACTGTTACAGTGAGAGATTTTAGAGTAATAGAAAAAACACAGCTCTTCAGAACATCTACGTCCTGCTCAAAAGGAAAGTATTACATTAATGATCGGTTGTATACCCTGTGAGGAAGTGTTTGGGGATAAAGCAGCTACCCAAGATAATAGTGAACAGATGTATGGAATTTCTCTTATGATAGCTGACTGCTTAAAGCAGAAGGTGGAAATAACTTTTGCACTACAGCTTCAGAATGCATGAGGTTACTTTACTTTTGGTTTTGCTGGTTTTCTGATTCCATTTATTGCGTTGCTTAGATCTACTGATAGCCACTTTCGAAACATGAAAGAAATTAGTGTTAGTTCTCTCAAACTTAGCATTTTGATTGGAGCAGTAGTGCAGTTTGAAGTGGATCTCTCAATCATTTCCAGTTACAGAGAGTTGGTTTAATTCACAGAACTTTGGTGTGCATGAAGTAGTTTTCTTTCAAAAAAAACCAAAACTGCAAACTTCACTCCAGGTGTGCACCAGATGTGTTCAACTTTTCACTGGAATTTGAGAGTTTGGCTGTTTTTTTGGACAACATGGCTACACTTGTATGGTGTGCTATACCAGGAGACCAGACTAAATGTGTCTGAAGAAAAGGCCCTGAGCTGCAAATAATGTAGTTGTGGTGGCCAAGCACCAGCTGCTTCAACCTACCGATCAGCTCAGATTTCACTGAATTAATGTAGACATAACATAGACATACCCCAGGATTATTCAGGACAGTTCTAGGCAATCAAACAAATCAGGAAATTAACTGTAGATTGATGTACAGTTAAAATTTCTGCCATCAATAACATCCCAAGTATTCTGGGTATTTGAGATTATATGTCTAGGATGGGCAGATTTGCTCTTTGTAATTGCAAAATAAATTTGAAGATCACAGATCAGAAATACACGAATGAAATCAAGTCTCACAGAGCGTCTGGAGAATATATTTAAAATGTCAGCATCATTACTTTGTAGATGACATAAACCTTATTGCTTTAAGATAAATTCACTATCACATTTTAGGTGGTATTTCAGTTTTAGAATAGTGGTCCTGGCGAATAAAAGACTATTTTCACCATCAGAAGCCTCAGTTTACTGGGTGATTCTGTAAGATTCCAATGGGCAATACGTGCCTGAATTTGATACTTTTAGGAATAAGAAGTTTATTTGGCTGTTTAAATATTCAATATTTGTCCCTTTTGTCATCCAGTGTCAAACGCAGTAATGTTTAGTGAAGTGGATTAGGGTCTCCTGAAAAGACGATTGAGACCACCAAATCCATTTTATTTCCAATTGGAAGCAGTCATCAGATGGTAACAATTTTGAGAACTGCCAATGAATATGAAAAGATTTCTATGTGCTAAACTGTCTGATATTATTAATCTTTTGAGCAATCCAGTCTCACAAGTGGCTTCATTTTACTGTTAACAATAATAGTTCTCCATGAAGTTAGAGTTCTGTATTTTTTTTAGATTAGATCATATATGTTTTCAGGTTTTAATTTTCATTATGAATGGTCTTTTTTTTTTTTTTTTTTTTTAGAAAACAGGTTGAAGTACAACTATGAAAGAAACTGTGTCGTGAAAAAGAATAGACTATTTTCCTGAATTCAAGAACTAACATCCTTCTAATAGGTGTGATGAGGGATGATATAATGTCCTTATTATTTTGTGTGTAAATTTTTTCTCTGTTTTCAAGAAAGGGCTTTAAGTTAGGGGCAGGGGCTGGAAGGACTGAGAGCTCTACCTTATGAACTTGTTGTCAACAGCAGAAATAATAGGGGAGTCTTTCTGAAATGAAAAATGTTGTAATTTGTTCCACAGTAATGGGGAGAAATGTAAGATATGATTATGACACAGCCTTCACAGATTGAATTAGTGACAGATTAATGAAGAGAGAAAGAAATGCATTGTGGGAATCATGAACCCATGACAGCTATGTCATCCTTTTTGGGAAACTCACAAATGAAGTCTCCCTATGAGACTAGAATAAGAGTGTGATTAGCTCAGCATTGCTTTTTTCTCCCACTGTAGACTTCAGTTTTAATAATAATTAAAGAATAATGCCTGAATCCCATCTGAATGGCTTTTAAGGTTTAACTTGCTGAAGCTATTCACAGAGCTGAACTTGTAAAGGAGACTGAACAGATCTGCACAACTAATTGTGGAGTATTACACTGATACTTCATCTCCCATATCAATACCAATTAAGTCTGCTCAGAGTACATCTCATATAATTTTAATAGGGACAGAAATTTTAATCTGGTCAGGTATTTCTCTGTGTGTGTATGAATGCACTTTTGCCAGTAAGACTTAGAGGCTTGTTCAGGATCCTGACTGACAAAGATTTCCACAGATGTTGTTTAGCCATAAGAATAGTAAATATTCTGTTCTTTCCTAGAGTGATTTTGTCTCATTAACATAAATAAAAAATAAAGCATAATAAGACAATGTTTCTTAATGTTTGTCTGCAGAAATACTATTACAGGCATCTGGCAATTGGTGGGAGATGGTGAGAAGAGATCAGTGAATGAGAGCTGTGTATAAGCAGTATCGGATTCTTTTTTGTGATGGGAGCTTCAGTGAAGCTAATTTTCCCAGCCTGGCTTAGTACTTTGCTTTCTAGATCTAAGATTTTTTTAGGCACTAGTCTTTCTTTGAACTAGTGCCTGAACAAGTATCAGGATTTTATTCATACTTTTATTTAGATGCTGGCAACATCAAAAATTTGTGCATATAGAGGTGAAAGAAAATGCCTACTTTAGAGAATTTGGTAAAATATGGGACTGAAATACTCTATTTTTGCAAATTCTAGCCAACTAATCTAACCAACAACCAGTATTCTTGGCTGATTTCAGTTAACTGCTGAAATGCTGCAAGCTTGCTGTACTGTTTTAGTGTTTGCCATTCCTACCACATAGAGGCACTAGCACAGCTGAGAGAGACAGAAATGCTCTCTCCATCAAGTTAGTTTTTGTATCCCATCATGATGTGGCCAATAAGGCTGACAAACAGTGTCGAGGATTTATGTTGCTTGTCTAGTAGGAGCTGGGTAGAAAACAGTTCAAATTTTACAGTGTTCCCTGCACATCTACATCAGAAAGCAGTGACATGGTGTTAAATATCCAGAAGTTACACATAGACAAAAGTATTAATTACAGCAATTTTTGTATCTGCAGGATCTTCAAATAGTGTTAGCCTATGTTGTTAGATAAGCTTTTTTGCACGACTCTTCATTACTCTGATGGCGGCAGTGATGGAAACTGACTGGGACATGACAGTGTGTCATGCTGACTCTTCTCATAACACTGGACATGGATGATTTTTGAAGCAAATATTGTTTTAATAAGAAAATAATCTTTATTTGTGTTCCCGAAATCTAAATTTTCATTCAAATCAGAGATGGAAATATTTTAGAAGAACTTGGTATGATATACTGCATCATTTTTATGTATATAAAGGTATCTACAAATGTCTTATTTGATGACTTTTATAATCAATGCTGAAAACTTTAGGTGACTCTCTGTTAAGATAAAGCCACTAGCACTTGAGTCCCTGATTTCAGAAATCTTACTGTGTTTAGAATTTAAAACTGGTGTTGCATTTTTAGAGAACAGTGCTGATCAGCAGTGGAAATGTGCTAATATTGACTTGGACTAACTCTGTAATAATAATAATAATATTGTAAAACTATTTTTGTAATTGCCATGAAATTTTATGTAGCTATTAGCTAATGTTCCACTTAGAAAATTTTTAGATAATTTACAAATTATGTTCAGATGTATTCAGATGAAGAATTGACTGTTCAAGCCATCTTAGGTGATGTACTATGAACTTTTAGACCACCTTAAATATTCAAGATAGTCTAAGCACTTAAACTATTTTATGATGGCATAACTGCTTAAATTGCCTAAAATCATCAGAGTAGTGTACGATTTTAAGGCGCATTAAGTCCTCTGGTGCCATAATCACCTAAACCACCTCAGATTTTTCAAATGGCATAAACTTTCAAATCATATTGAATAATATTTAGGGTGGCATAAGGGCTTAAACTGCTCTATGGAGGTATAAACATTGAAATTACTAGTAGACTACTTTGAAAAGTGTTTGCTTTTGAATTTATGTAACTTCTTAGAGAGTGCTTGGTTATGAAGAGAATACTAAGGATCTAATCCTGAAAATACATTATATATAGTGCTGTCTTCAGTCTCAGCTAGAAATTCTTTGGTCATATTGCAAGGTCCTATAGACACTTGCTGAAGTGCATCCCTAAAAAGAAAACATCTTCCACAAATGCATATTATGGCTCCTGTGTTTGTCTCTTACTGCAGCTGCCAGTCTTCCCTGAACAGCTAAAATCATATAAGGTCATGATGGCTGACCTTATACATGACCATGTAATTTTCTCTTGTTGTATGATCACTTTCCATTCCCATGTGCAGGGAAGGTAACCTTACGTGTGCACCCCGAACCCACAGGTCAGCGTAGAGGTGAGGAGAGGTTTGTGGCAAGCGATAAAAGAAGGGTGAGGGATCTTGTGCTCCCTTTCCACAGGATGTCAGGTAGCTTACCTACTTCTCTGCTAGTTGGTGTGAGTTAACAGTCATGCCATGGCTCCTCAAAATGTGGCTGCAGTGGTGTTTGCTGCCAATCCTCCCTTGACTTGGCAGGACTCTGTGATTGCTGTTGTGTTGCGTCATTGCAGAAGAGTTGTACACTAAGTGAAACAAACTTTTGAGGCCCTCTTCTTTCAGCGTGTCTTCTTGTAACAAAGCAAAGCTACTTAGAAGTAGTCTCTAAGTGTGGATGAAGTAGCTGTAATAAAAAAATAAATATGTATGTTTTTTGCAGGAGTGCGTTGTGAAAGAACTAATAAGTCAATAGGGCATACCTGTTTAGTCTGTCGGCTGGGCTTCTTCCATTCCATGATTTTGGGCTCAACTATGACCCCATAAATGAGCAATTGGACCTTTTATCTTTAAACAAGAACAATGGAAGCATTTATAATAATAGCTTTGAACTTTGTAAATACTAACCCACAGTATAAACTTTGACATGACTTTGAGTAAAAGCACTTCGGCTAGGTCTAAGGAGGATACTGGAGTCAGTCTAAAAGCATGATCCTGAGTCCCATATGAGCACCTACTTCCATACAAGCTGAGTTCATAGCAATTTCCATTAGCATCATATATGCTAGTGCATAATTTCTAAATATATCGTTATATACTAGCAACTGTATTTTGTATGTGTGTAACTTTGAAGCTGGTAGAGTTGAGAGCCTCCATCAGTGGAGGCAGACCCATTATGAGTTAAACAGTTCCCTGATTTTTAACAGCAGTTGCTCTGGATCATTGGTTACATTTGCCTTTGTTGAAGGATTCAGGACTTCATTGTTTGTCCTTGGTTCTGTTACCAAATGCAAATGATTCTGCAGTGAGATGTCCTTGATTACGATGTTACAGCACTCCACTAGGTATTAAAGTTTCTTTCCTGCACGTATGTCACATGGGTGACTTTTTCTCCATAATGATAAGCTTGATTCAGTAAAGTAACAATCCCAGCCATTGTGAATCAGCATGTATAACCTGGAGGTGATTTTTAACTTCTGTAAAAGAAGGCTGAAAATTTATTTGGATTGCAAGCTCTTAGCTGGGGTTGGATTTTGCTAGGCTGTATTGTTATTGAAAGTGAAGTAGGACGAAAATCTCTTGGCTCATAAAAAAGGGCTACTTCTGAGATGTATTTTGATCGTTTGATAAAACATATACTAAAACAGATAGGAGTATGAAGCTGCATAAAGATCAGTTAATTTCTGCTCTGTAGACAACTGAGGTTATTCTAAAAGAGTGTAAGCACATGTCTGAGAAAGTAGTGGCCCTTAATTGCTCCTCCTGGGGAGCAGCTCAGAGAGGTGTTCCAACTCGGAAACAACCAGACTGTACTAGTATCAAATGATCACCAAACCCTGCCAGCTCATCACAAGCCAGTTCTGGTTGGTAAATGGGAATTTAAAGGCTAAGTAGTGAGACTATTGCGCGTACTTGTCAAAACAACCACACTCCTTATTGAATCCTGCTACTTGTCTGCTGTCTATGAATTTGGAAGGGGGGGGGGGGATATTTTTCTCCATGTATTTACATTGGTTTTGGATTTTGCTTCTTTTTCATTTTAAGATTTCAAATTGACATCTTGACAGACCACTTCAGTTTTACACAGACTAACTGTCAGACAATGTAATTCTATTAATACATTATTGTGGATTAATCTCAAATCTGCACTACAGCATTAGCTGTACCAGAAACTCACAGATAAAACAGTGAATACACCAGCTAGATAACAGCACTGTTTAGATTTTTCTCATGTACTATTTTACTTAGTTTGTACTATTATGAAAAAATGTGACAAAGTATATAGGGAATCAAGGAAACAGGCTTTTATTTTAAACAACAAGGGCCAGTATATTAGCAACAATTTAGGGGATTAAAAATATGTTGTTCATATTTTTGGTGAGTGGGTGCTTTTCAGTCTTCTTAAGCTAAACTGAAGAGATCCTGCTTGAATCATTGATTTTTCAGTTGGCTGAAGAAATAAAATAATTTTAGATTACATAAATTTAATTTGTTGAGAAATTTTAAGTGAAGAAAATAATGTTTTGGTTGGCATAAACATCTCTTTTTGTCTGGGAGCGTTTCTGAAAATAAGAGAATGAAGTGCCACTCTTAAAATGCTACACTTTAAAAAAACAAACATCACCAAAACTGACTGTGTGGTCAGTTCAGGGAGACCACCCTACTTTTCATCCATGTGAATTTAATGAAAGCACTGTGATCTTTTCAAGGGACACTCAGCCTCCTTGAGTTTACAATCAGCCTTCTCCCACCAAAATAATTTTGAAAGTGGTGATACGTATGAATGGTTTAAACAAGTGTGTCATGTTTTTCCTGGACTAAGATGCCACTGACTTTCACCCTTATTTATAGTGAACAAAATGTCAGGTCAACCAAAAGCTTACTTTTTTTTTGAGAGGAAAACACATTTCTTTCCATATCTTAGTAAACTGTAACCTATAAAAACTCATTAGAAAAGCAGGTGTTCCTTCAGTTATTGAAATTTCTAGAAACGTATTTCTGAAATGATAATTGCCTAGAAATTAAATCTGATCGACCTTAGCAAAAATGCACTGAAGGTACAATTTTCAGTACAAATAGTGGACAACAACTGCTTGGAGCCCAGGGGGAAGCTCGGTACGCAGCAAGAAGGAAACTGCTAACCCCAGTGCTGTTTCAACACCTGCGAACAAGTCCTGTTGTGAAGAAGAGGAAGGGGTAAGGCCTCATGTGCCTGCTGTTTGCCTGGGCTGCAAACATGTGAGAATAAAATGTTCCTCCCTGGTTAGCTCCTTTGTTCACCTGGTGTTCAGGGTGTTCGGGTGTTCCTCCAAACAGCTCAACCATACAGCTCAGAAAAATAATGAGGGAGACAGAAGCATGGCAGGAGGACAAACCAACTGCAGCTAAAATTTATCGTGTGGATTAGTTACTCTGCAGACCTTCATTATAAGGCTAAAAAAAAGTGTGCGCAGTCCAACAGCTACATAATTGAGCTCCGGTACAAATGGTGTTATTTGCAGCAGCTGTAATACTTACGAAAGTCGCTGTTTCATTAAAATTCATAAAAAAGTTTGAGCGTGGGAATTGTCATTTTTGTAAAACTTATGAGTAACACCCCGTGCAGCCATGAAAGTTAAGTGTACTTTTATGAAACCGGTCGCACAATTTAGGGAATGCTCTAGGTACATCTCTGACAACTGCAATAGAAATTGTATGAGAACAGCCAAAGAACATCTCTGGACAGTTCAGTTCAGACTTCAGAAGCAGTGTCCAAACTGTCTGAGCGTCCTCCTGTAAACTCATGATTAGAATGGGGCTTTCTGCCAGCTGTGACAGAAGGTCATTCAAAATTTCAGACGAAGTTTCAGATTCACTGAACAAGTATCATTCAGGATGGCCTCTCCTATTAAGTTTTCTTTTTATTTTTTTTTCTTTTGAGTAGCCATTTAAATTTGCACATGAATATGAGTTGTAACATTATATATGTTATAGATTATGTGCTATGGTAACAGTGTTCTTTCCATTCATCACTGCAGGGGAGCAGCAGCATCTGCCAACCAAGGATTGAAATCCTCTATAAACAAACATATTAATCTTATTGTTTTAATACATCTGCTAAGTTGATGCAGAGGAGAAGACTATTATTGGAATAGTTCTCTCGTTCTGGGGAACGTGTCCCCAAGGAGTTTTCTTCTCAACATGGGATAGAGAGCTTCTCCCAAAGTAGCAAAAACAACAAAGAAAAAGGAACAGCAGGGAAAGCAGACATTTTACACTGAATTTGAACTGCAGTGTCACCGAAATCAGGACCTTTAAGTGAACTGCAGGAACACAGTGTTTATTTTTTATATCCCCAAGATTCATAAGAGTCTCTTAAACATAATTAGTATCCTGTTTCTGAAGTCCAGTACAATCTCCACAGGAGCTTGAAGTGTGTTAATTTTAGATCTGCATGTCTTGCTGTTTTTTAAGCTTGTCCTCCATATGTTATAACATTCACATTCACAGTACATTGCTAGTGTCATTTTCCCATTTTCTTTTGAGTTTTATGGTATATTGGGGTTTGCATTTAATAACTAGTTATACACTGAGGGGGATTGATGTGGTTTATGTTTTATGAGTTTCAGTGGATTATTAAGGATGAATTCATGTGGGGGCGGATGAGTTCCTCCATCTATATATATTTAATTTTTCTTACTTGAGGGCTCTTTACAGAGTGATGCAGTTGTAAAACCTGGGAAGAATTCATCACAGCTTCACTGACGTGGTGAATTTGGCTCCCAGTTCCTGTCTGCATTTTCTAACTGTGCTCAGATGTGCAAATCTTAAATTATAATGTATTCATTTTCTGAACATAGGCCTTTATTTAACTGGTGTCTTCTCAGTTACCTTTCTTTGTTTTTGTTTTTGTTTTTGTTTTTGTTTTTGTTTATTCAAGGAATGTTTATCTTTTCTTTGTATTATATTGGAGCTCTACAGATAGTAACTGCTACCACATAGATGCTCTGCAAGCAATCTCACCAGTGCTTCCTATAGCATTAGGGTCACTTTTCAGTCTGTAATAAATGCAATAAATAAATTTCAGCCCAACACTAAATAAAGTCTTGTAGCATTTACGGGATGTGCTGTACAAATACTTACTTGTATTGATGAGATTGATACAGTAAGACCTGTCCTCTATGTTGTGAAAGAAAATGAGAACACTGGGCAAATAATATGATTCATTGACATTATAGAGTTTTACACAGTTGACAGTCTAAGGCACAGATTTAAGACCTCCTCTATTCTGAGGCCTCAGAGAGAAATGTGAGTAGGATTAAGTAAACCTTTACACAAAGCTAAGCCCCTCTAAGGTCCTGGGCCAAATTTTCAAGGGAACTTCCCTGCTAGCAATAGGAAGTTGTGAGCAGCATGTTCATGGCAGCTTTCTCTAGCTAGCAGGAACACCAACTAAACTGAAGAAGAGCACAGAATGGAGCCAGGGATTCTGGATGAGTTAGTTTCCTGAATACCAGTACACACAGAAACACACCTCGCTGGGCTAAACTAGCAGTGCTGTGCTACAGTGACACATTCATTTTGCTGTATAGACTTTATATGACATGTCAAGAGACGAAGGATTGATACTGCCAACAGCAGACACTTCTTTTACTGTTCACCAGTCCTGAAGTGGAAATTTCTTCCTCCAGCCCTTTTTGTAGTCTGTTACCTTAATGCAGCTAGACAGGCTGGGCTGTGGCTTTACCCTTCGAAGACTAATTTCAGCAGATGGATCCCCGTGTGGCCAGTGAACCTAGATGAAAATTGCTACTAATAAAGCAAACCCTGTAAAATTCACCCTTTTCCTGATTCAATACAATGCTATAAGTTCACTTTCCACCACATACATTTAGTGAAATATTGCCACAAGCCAACACATTGCAGCTTATTGTATTATTGAAAAGCTCATTGAAAAAGCTGTTAGACACAGTCCAAACCATTACAATAGGCTACTGAATTATTCTCTTAAATTGGAGCAGGCTCACAGTACACTTTATTGCTGAGGATACACTAACTCATAAGAGAACCTGTCACCAACACTTTCTTTTTACATTAGCACTACTATATTTTTTTTAAATGAATAAAGGAGAATTGGAGACAGGTTTCAAGAAAGTGTAGACAAGAACTGTGTTCAAGCACATCTGATAACTAACATACTTAAAGCCTCATAAACAGGATTATTCTTCAAGCTATATGACATATTTAATAGCTTGTGCTTCTTTTTCCCTACAGTAGAAATAAAAATTTAACCAAAAATATTTTCCTCAACAGAACACAGATAAAAATCACTTTGCATGAGAATATCACTAATATTAAAGAGGGAGTTTCAATTATTACTTTAGTATGCCTAATCTGAACTATTTCACAGTTATAAATGTGTTTGTTTCCATAGTAATTAATGTTCCCAACTTCTACAGTCCATTTTCTATCTGCATGAATTTTCATGAATCTCCAGTAATTTTATCTTGGCATGGACAATCAGATTTCTTAAACAGAGATGGCAATTCCCTTTAACACTATCTTCCGTTATGACATTTTCACACACTACTTCTGGAATCCTCTCTTACTAAATAAAGGATGAAAAGAAAGAATGAAAAAGGTAAAGAAAGGATAAAAACCAGAATCTCAGAAGACAGCAATGATACTGACTACCACATGACTGAGAAGTTTTTATTTCTATAATGGATCATGAGATGATCTGCGATAGAAAGCACATACATAATAATATATTTTACCTGTTTCCTCCAGCGCATTTGCTTTCATGTTTACAGTAATGATTCTATGGCTTACCAGCAACAATTCAATATTTGCCAGCAACTGCCACATCACAACAGCTGAGATTATTTGTTTCCGCTTATGATTAAACAGGAGATATCAGTGGCATCTTTGTGGTAATGAAGATGTCATGTGGTACCTCTGTTATTACATGGAAAAAATGCAAAGCATTGTCCTTCACTGGGCTGCTGCAGAGTCTTTTCATTCATAACTGTGTGATACTGTGGAAATAAGGGGAAAGTCCAGGCATGTCTTTCGACACAATTTCTATACTCGCCGTAATGCTGTTCACACATAATAAGTAACTAGACTTGGTAGACTTCTTCCACAATTATTGTGGGTTTAGGTGCTATTGCTGTGAGTTTGATGTATTTCCTTCAAATTCTCTTTCCATTACGCTTCTGGTGAATATTAACGTATTACCCTTTGAACTCTAGTATTTCCTTAGTCAACCACTCTCTTTCAGAACCAGACCAGAAAGGCTTTTTTCAATTTAATTCCTTTGCAAGCTAATTTCCATGGAGTTTCATGCACATTCTCAGTACTTAAGAGAGGTCTGCACTGTTTTGCAGAGAATGGGAGGTTCTCCAGTTCTAACCACTAATTATGTTGTTTACAAGAGTATCCATCATCCCAGATGTCAGAAGTGTGGGGTATACACAAAAACATGAGGGGTGCCTAAATGAGCTCGTATAGACTAAAGACAAACAGCAATGCGATATCGGATTGATGATGTGTCCGTGCTGTCAATTAGAGTTACAAAAAAGTTTGACAAATAGATTAAATGTGCCTTGATTTTAAAACAGAGTTTCTGTTATATCAAGTAGAAGAAGAATCTTTCAAAACAAGGAAGATTTCACCAATCCGTTATCCCCAGATTGATTACCAACTGAAGGATTTCTGTGGATATTTTACATCTTACTGCCTGAAATATTAATTAAGTGTATTTACTTAGGGCTCTGCATGGCCCTGACAGCAAATAAAAGTATTATAGAAGGAAATACTTCAAACTCTATTGACATCTTCCCATATTCATATGAGGGTTTCTCTATTATAAAATAGATGCAATTCAATTTCTAACTCTTAAGTATCAGTGGGTTTTTTTGGCAATAAAGCATGAAGAAAACAAGCAATTTTTTCCTACTAGCTTAATAGTTGATGTCAAAGACATTTCTGAAACATTTTATATTTTCTGTATATGTATCAATATTTTTAATAAATTATGAAAATTCATAAATTATGAAAACTCATAATAAATTTTTCCTTATGTTTGGATTTCCATCCTTTGGCTGTGTTCCCAAATGCTCACCAATTGAGTTAGCACTTATATATAAGTGAAAAATAGCAACATGCAACTTCAAAAATGAAATGCAAAAAATAAAGGTGTATTTAAGTAAGCAGCTTTTAACAAGGAGATTGTTTTTAACCTTTCTGATATTTCAGTCTCTCTGGAAGGATCCACTAATGATCTCGAGAATTACATGACCAAGGAAATTTAATAATGTTCAAATTCAGATTTCTGTTGTCCTAGTTTAGAATTCTGCTTCACCTACAGGGAAGTTGCACAATTTTCGAATGTACCATTAGTTTAAAGTAATCCAGGCCTTAACTCAAAATTTCCCAAGATAGATGTAGTAATCCCTTGCACTTCCTGGGATAAGGCAGATAAATTAGGAAAATTAGGCAACTCTGAGGTTAGGAACTAAAAAAAAATTATTATCTTTATTACATTTTTTTTGTCATGCTTTGATCTCTTGGAAACATGTTTTCCTCTTAGGAAATGGTGGAGATTAGGGGATAAATTGATGGGAAGTTTAGTGAAACCCCTTTCCCTCAGGAAAAAAAAAATCAAGATTTTAAACATTGAATTATTTATGCTCTCTCAATATCTCATGCATCTCATGCTTGCATCTCATATTCCTTGGTTTTTGATCTCCTTATAATTATATTTATGTTTCCCCTAAAAATGATGACTTTTGTGTACCATTAGAAAGGATTTTTCGTAACTAATAATTTAAAACTGTTAAGCCATAACCTACCACAATTACAGATAGTAAGATTTTTAGAGCTCAAAAGTTGAGCTTTTTAATTACATTGGTTTAGCAAAAAGCCAACTTCTGGAAATGTTTGCTCTTAAAGCAGACAAGTTATTTTAGTTTAAGGAGCTGAGATTCAGTTTTCATTTGTATGACTGGGGAATTAATAGGTTTATAGAATAACAGTTGAATTCTTCCAGTGTAATTTTATGCTACTATAATTTCTTTGGATGCAAAGTATTTAGAAATCTTAACAGAAAGGAAGGAATGAGTCCATCATTCTTACGTGCTTACTGACCTGTTAAGCAAATACCTGTACATCTTTACATATATATATATACACACACATACCCAAAGGAGTAGTGAACTAGTGTCATTTTGAGTTTGCAAACCAGCATATAAATTTTGGTCTGGGGTTCATTACAGCAGACTAAAAAAACTACGTAGGTCCAAGTGTAGTTTAGATTGGTTGCCTCATTGCCATAGTGAGTGGGCAGTTTAATCCACAATAACCTCAAGTCATAGCTGGAACTGCTGTTAAACATTCTGAACTGCCAGTTTAAATTTTACAGACAAGGAAAATACATACTTGGCTCATACTATAAAGATTCCTTATTTCATTGCAACGGCAAAAAAGTTTATTCTAGGATATGTGGTTATCATAAAATAGTCACAGTCCTGGATGTCATGGACTCAGAATATTCCAATTCATGACAACCTCTCCCTTATTCTAAATCTTTTATTGCCTAGATAATGAAAACCATACTAAGTTGGATATAATTGAAAAAGAAACTAACTTTTTTCTTAAACATCTTAAATGGTTTTCCTCTTCTTTTGTTTTCTCTTTACATCCTGTTTCTAATTTTTATTGATAGATTTCTATCTGCACAATGAAGACATTGTTCACAGGGAAAAAAAATCCACTTCAAATCCTTGCCTGACTTAGCAGTGCAAATTTTCCCTTTGCTGTCATGAGATAAACTAAGAAAGCCACATTATTATGTGCTGATATTTTGCAAAATTTGAGACTACTAGATTACCCAGTTTCTCTTGTATTCTATTTTGTTAGACGCTTGCTTAGTTAATAAATCACTACACCCGAGTTAATGTCCAGCTCTGTAAATTCCACAAATCCTTAATTTTCCTTCTAACACCATCATGATTTCAATGAATTTGAGGACTTCATCAGGAGACCTTATTATTCAGTGTGAAAGATTGTGGCTCATTTCCACTGCAGATATGATGCACTCAAACCTCTAAGCTGAGACAGCAAGTACATGACGTTTGTTTGATGCCTGCAGCCCTCTGATTGTGGGACCAGATTTGCTTAGGAGACAGTGAAGGACAAGAAATAGGAAGGAATAAGGGGCATAATATTTGGAGAGTTTGTTCTCAGGATCCCCAGCAGATTTCTTGGCTAAATGAAATTCCTAATTTTGAACCAAATCATAAGCTTTGTGAGCATTTTGTCTATTTTACTTTCATCTTATTGGATAATAACGGTATCTTTCATATGCTCATTTCAAGCCTAAACTAGGCACTAAAACTAAAAGAGAACTATGTCTGAACAAAGAGACTAGGATTAGGCTTATTTACTTCAGTATTTATGTGAGGTTATTATACAGGTTGTCTGAAAATAAGCTGGCTTTGTCCTTTAGCAATTGAATGAACTTAATCATTCTTTTCTGTATTGGGATGTAGGGTAAGGTACTGTAGGGTAAGGTTCTGTGCCTATTTATGATAAGAATGATTGAAGCTGAGTTCTTGTCTCAAAAGTAACTTGGTAAAAAGTGGTAATTTCTTTAATGAACCACATTCATTAATGAATCACAAGAGAATGATTTCTTAATCACTTTCATTCTGCATAAAATATGCTAATTAACAATAAAATACATACCTTTATGTTTGTCAGCACAGAGAGGTCTTTGTCAGATCTGAGTGTGACTTTCATAATGAAGAGTCCTAAATTCAGTGTTCACTGACATGAGTCTATTCCATGGTCTTAAAGTTATGACTCAGATGTACAGCGTAACTGTGAAAGCACTCCTGATGCTGTAGGGCAGGGAAGTAGGAACAGAAGCTGAAATGGGAACTATGAATTAGTGCTGAGAAGACTGAAGTCAGAAACAAGAATGAGGATTTAGGCATAGGCAAGTGCTGAAGCAAGCAAAGTCAGAGCTGTGCCAAGAACTTCACACAGATGAAACAGTCTCCAGACCCTTGAGTGGGTCACATTGTCTGGGACCAGGGAGGAGGGTTGGTCACCCACACATATGCCGGTAACCCCCTTTGAGGCAGTGCGACATTGCAGCCAGCTCCAGTCCTGCTCCAGCTGTGTGTGTTCCTGTCATCTCTGTCCACCCCACAATAATGTCTTGGTAACTTAGATCATCTCAAAAGCTAGTAGATACCTCTCTCTCTGGCCTTGGTTGCTTCCACATGAAGGAAGAAAAGGAGGAGGCAAGGAAATTCTTGTCCCTTTGTGAGAAACAGTGAAGGTAGTGTCTTTCATCATGGTCACTGCTAATCTGTGGCTGACTCCCACTGAGTCAGTGCAATGGTATGCTCTAATGTTTTGTAAAGATAATGAACTAATTAAATCCAGTGATACAGTAAATCATCCAGTGGGGCAAATGACTCCTGGAGAAGCTCAATGCCGAATGGCTAGATTGCTTCTTATAAGTGAACCTGCACAGTTAAGTCTTGCATTTCTCTGAACTACAAAGCCTTGCACAGATAGATATGCCCTTAAACTTTGTAGAGGTTAAGTAAATTTAACTGAGGATAACTGCCGCTGAAGGTTAATTAGCAGCCCTATTGAGAGTAGAATAGACCTCATCTCACCTTCCCATCGAGGGTTCAACAATGCTCAAAAAAAAAAAAAGTACAAATTTTCCCTTATTTGTCAGGAAAATTAATCAGAATACGTGTAAAGAAAGATTAAGTTGCAGAGAAGATTTTTTATAAGGTTGACATTATTTAAGAAATCAGTCTGATAAGTTAGAAAATTTTGTGGTCATTTCATAGATGAATTACTATATTGGCTTCTATGTTGTACTTGCTGGAACAAATTCTATTAATTAATCTATTTTTATCTCAGATGCCTCAGATGTTTAAGACTTTTCTTTTTTTTTCTTTCTTTCTTTCTTTTTAATGCTACCTTTTCTGTAGGAGGTTCAAAGCTTTTCTCCTGGATATGAAAATCTAACTAGCAGCACAGACTGTAAATTTGGAGTTAAGAATTTGACCGATAGGTTGTGAACAAGCATTGCGTTGTATGATGCCCCAAAACAGACAAGAAAGAAAACTTAAGAAAACAAAACCCTAGAAAAAATTTATCGGAAGGTTTTGGGTAACTAGGTGAGATGTGATAATTCCTACAGATGCTGATAAACAGTTATTTAGCTAATCTATACTAAAGAACATTATTTTTAATTGTTTATGTAACTGGCAGCCTGGAAAACAATAGTAGTTTAAGTGTCCTACGCATGATTTCCACAAGGGAAACGATATTTCATTTGTATGGCTTGAAATTTTTAACACATGAGACTATCCTTGTGAGACCACAGACAATTTACCTTCATTAGAAAGATTTCTTTCTGTGCTAAAGTCTTGATGATACTTTTCAACACAGTTCATTGTAAATAGAGTGATACCTCAAATACACATTTACTAAAGAGTCTTTGGAGACTGTATTAAAGAGATGAAAGTCTGGGCAGCAAGGGAATAGTAGTGTTTAATAAGTAAAGAAGCAGAACAATATCTTAATATATTCAGAATAAATAAAACCAAGCATTGTATTGCACAGAAAAGCCAAATGTAAATAAACTTGTTTCACACTACACAACTATCTGAAGGTATTTCTCTCCTGATTAATGAGAAACAGATTAATAACTGTCAACAAAGGACCAATTTTCCATATCTGCTGCTTCAATTTCTGCTCTTTTACTATATATTAGTTGTGATTTTTCTAATGTATTTCTCAATATGTGTAAGCGTCTCTCCAAATGAGCCATAGCATCAGTTACAAGGGTCCCATAGGGCATACTTCACAGAGAAGTATGAAGAAGAACAGAGAACCTTTCAGGTTGAAAAGAGGCAGAAATTTTTAGGCTACTAGTGTACTGAAGCACTAAACTTTGGTTTCTACAGAATGGCATACAGAATGGCAGAGTATTTTGTCTGATAAACTCCTTATTGCAAATTAAAGAACAGGCATGTTATCTTCTTGTTTCTTAGGCTTTTGGCCATTTCTGTTAATGCTGTTACAGAAGCCGGAAGATGTTTCAGGCTGAGGAGGGGGGAGGAGTGAGGAAGCACATTCCACTGATTTTAACCATGAGAAGTCTTTTCTCTTTCTTCAGTTCCTCGGTTTATTGACTGCACATTTTCCAGCTTTTGTTCTAAACAAGACACTGTTCTGCCTATTAATGTTCAGAAATGGTGGATGGGTTAATTTACAAGCACATGCAAGACCACCTAAAATGCAATATTCACCCCGCATACTTTCTGCCATGTTAGCAGCCAAGAATGAGTAAGGTAGCAGTTCTTCCAGCTTCATGGGGTTTGGGTGATATAATCTGTTGTAGTGGGTTTATGTGGCAAGGTTTTGGGAATGGTGGTCTACAGGGATGGCTTCTGTGAGAAGATACTGGAAGCTTCCCCCATGTCTGATACAGCCAATGCCAGCTGTCTCCAAAATGGGCCTGCCACTGACCAAGGCCGAGCCCATCAGCAATGTGGGTAACAATATTTAAGAATGGGCAAAAACTGCTGCACAACCGCAGCCAGCAGAGGAGTGAGAATATGTGAAAGGAACAACTCTGTGGACACCAAGGTCAGTGAAGAAGGAGGGGGAGAAAGTGCCCTTGCAGCTTGTGGTGAAGACCATGGTGAGGCAGGCAGTCCTCCTGCAGCCCATGGAGGTACATAGTGGAGCAGATATCCAACCTGAAGCCTGTGGAGGACCCCACACTGGAGCAGACGGATGTGCCCTGAAGGAGTCTATGACCCCATGGAAAGCCTCTGCTGGAGGAGGGTCCTGGCAGGACCTGTCACCCCGTGGAGAGCAGCCCATGCTGGAGCAGTCTGTTCCTGAAGGACTGCACCTTGTGGAAAGGACAAACGCTGGAGCAGTTCGTGAAGAACTGCAGCCTGTTGGAAGGACACGTATTGGAGAAGTTCATGAAGGACTGTCTCCCATGAGTGTGACTCTACACTGGAGCAGGGGAAGAGTGTGGGGAGGAAGGAGTGGCAGAGACAAGGTGTGATGAACTGACTGCAACCCCCACTCCTTGTTCCTCTCCTTCAGGCAGAGGAGGCAGAAGAGTTGGAAGTGAAAATGCATCTGTGTAGAAGCAGAGTGATGGTGGGGAAAGGTGTTTTAAGATTTGTCTTTTATTTCTCATTATCATACTCTGACTTTTGATTGGCAATAAATTAAATTAATTTCCCTGAGTGGAGTGTGCTTTGCCTGTGACACTAATTAGTGACACTATTCTCCCTGTCCTTATCTTGAACCCTGAGCCTTTCATCATATTTTCTCTCCCCTTTCCAGTTGAGGAAGGGAAGTGACAGAGCAGCTTGGAAGGCACCTGATGGCTAGCTGAGGTAAATGCACCACATCTGTAGATGGCCATTTAATCCAAGTCTCTCTGTGATGGGATGAAAGTGGATGCAGCAAACAGGTCATCATGCTAAACATAGCTTTGAAACTTCCCAAGACGGTTCCTCATTATGGCATAAACTTAGCCTTTCACACTACATTTCAGAGCAGGTGCTTGTTCATATCCTGTCGCTCTGTAGTACAACATAGCAGTTTTATTGCCAAGTGGAATCTTCAAAGTCTTCAAGCAAAATGAAAGCAAGTTAGGCATTATTGTTCCCCTTTAAAGAAACATTTTGACTGAAGGCCTAAATAACCAACCATATTTAATCAATGCAGATTAGACTCTAAGAAACATTACAGGTATTGGTGTGTAGCAGAGGAGGATTTTGAATATTGACGTCTGCTATAGAGCACTTGAAGAAGGAAACATGGATGTAAGGAAGAAAATAGGTATGGTCATAACAAGAAAACTACTCTGATAAAAAATACTCCAGTTGTAAACATATAAATATTCTGCAAAAGTAACGTGGAAAAGCCTTTCCTCCGTTTTACTGCTGTATCCTATGGCAAACACAAAAGTGAAAATGCTTTATAAATTGTCATTTTACCAGCTTCCTTTGAACAACACTGCATAAAACTTAGATTTGCTTCCATATCATTTGCATTAAATTTTCATGAAGGTAATTCACTTCATGTTGCATTCTGCTTTGGGATAATAGTACCCCCCCAACGCCCCCCTCTTTTTTACAGGCCTAACAAGTATTTGTTTACCAGCATCATATTTTCTGAATTGCTTCCAAACTTCAAGTTCTTTTTGCCTCAACCACAGGAGAGTCTTCTTAGAAGCTTGACACCGCATATCCAGAGATTATTAATTGTATTCAGACCAGCATTTAGTGTAAGGCTACTATAGGATTACCACGTGGAATTTCCCATACTTAAATTATGTTGAAATATCCAATTAGTGTATTGTAGGCAGGCACGAATTTCATTGTAGTTAAACATTTGCTGACAAGCTGGCCTTTCTGTTAAGCTTTGTGCATTGAGAGAAGAAATTTGATCTCATCTGGCTTTCTTTCGAGAAAATTCTCAAAATGCTTTCCCACTAGATCCACTCCCTCTCTAAGTAGCCTTTATGTGCAAACAAGAAGAATCCTTTATACGCTCCAATCTTATCGTTTGCAAGTACCACATTTGAAAAGAATGTGTATTACTGGCATTCACCATTCAAAGCAAGAAACTCTTGAAAGGAAAATGGCAGATGTGGTTCAAATTGAATACATACATATTTCCAAATGAAGGTTATATGGTGGTATTATGCTAAATTAAGTCTTGGGGGAATAACACTACAACACATTTTCCTTTTTTCAATCATATATTAAATATTTTAATATCTGAATTATAAATATTTTACCATCTATACATTTTAAGTCTGAGTGTTTTCCTGAGCAAGGTTTGTTGTGTAAAATTAAAAGAGAGCTGCAGCACTTTTCTCTGTTTTCTTTAGGTAATATTTTCTGTAATATTCTCTGTTTTCTTTAGGTAATATTCCCAAACAGGTCTTCTTTTTTTTTTTTTTTTAGTGAGGCTGATCATCAGGAAAGTAGTTATATTCTTGCTTTGTAATTTAAGTTGCCAAATATTGATTAGAGAGCAAGACATATTTCACAGCTGATATTTTCTCTTTCTTATATCATTGTAAGCAACTATCTCAGACACATTTATACAGTGAAGAGTCTAACCCTGTGGTTGTCATGGTTTTTCAACTTTGTTAATGGGAATGGGTTTCTTTAAATTACTAAATAAAGATGGACTTTGGGCTAGAATAATTCAGTATAATAGTTGCTCAGTGAAGACATTGGGGAAAAGTCTGTCCAGTGGGTGTAAGCAAGTCACTAGAGTGAAATCTCTCCTGAAGTCTAGGGTTTGAGAAACAACCAAAGAGCAGCACGTTAGGAAAGTCTATGTTCTTCATCTTCAATTTTATTTTCAAAGAAAATGGAAATATTTTTTACTCGTCTAAATTTTCTCTCATGTCTTGTTTAGCCTGGAAACTATATAGATGAATGGATCTGGTTTATTTTCATAATTAATTTATGAATATATGTCATGGTTTAACCACAGTTGGCAGCTAGGACAACGCAGCTGCTCACTCACACGCTCCTCCCCACACTTTTACCCCTACAAGGGGAAAAGAGGGAAAAAAAAGGGGGGGGAAGAGAGGAAAAAATCTCATGGGTTGAGATAAAGACAATTTAACAGAAACAGTAACAGTAAAGAAAAAATACCAATAATAATAACAATAACAGCAGTGACATGGGTCACTCTCACTGCCTGGTGAATTGGCACCATCCAGAGTCATGAATGCCAATTCCTGGCCCCTGGCTAACGCCCATGTATATACTGTGCATGACATCTATGGTATGGAATATTTCACTGATCATTCCATTGTCTGTCTGTGCTTCTATGGGAAGCTGAAAATGTCCTTGGATAGTGTAAACATCACTTAGCAACAACTAAGACCAACAGGAATTATTGACATTCCTTTCACAACAATCACTAGAAAGAAAATTCACTCTTTCCCATCCAAAACTAGGACAATATAACAGGATGCTAGTAGCTTGTTCATGTGTATGCTTCAACAGACTGTGTCCTTGATAGAAAATGTTATGTTTATGAACATGAATAGGTTTATCAGGTGTCCTTATGTTCACTAAATCTAACATAACACAAGAATTTATTATTTAATTTTTACTTTTTAAAATAGAGCTCAATATTGCAGGTCCCTTATTTTATATTCTTCTTTTATGACATAGTTTTACTCTAGCTCTGTTCTTCGCTCTCTGGGATATTGTAGACAAATTTCAGTTCTTGCCTTTTCCTGTTGCTGATTAGAGGTAGTGGATTTTTTCTTTTTTTTTTTTTTTTTCTTTTTGTTTTTCAGTGAATGAGAATATTGAATTAGCCTAGTCTCCAAACGTATGGAACAAATCCTTTGTTCGGTACATGTTCTTTTATCTGTAGTCAGGTTTGAGGTTAAATACAGAAAAATGCACAGTAACAGATTTAGATTTTGGTTCCTGCTAACTCCAACACATGTCAATGACAGCAGAATATAATGGGTAATGATCCTCTTGCAAGTCATACTCCTCCCTAGAGAATTAATGTGCAAGTATGGCCACTGCTAGGAGACATATTAGGCATAATCCTTTGCATTTAATTGTGAGTTTATTTTATTCCTAATTTTTTGTTAATAAATTGTCAGCCTTAGCAAAAACACAACTTTTTTATTACGTGGAGTTGACATTAAATTGCCTGTGTTGTTTATATTTTTATATGCTGGTGTAGGGAAAAGAGAAATTGCATATTTTTAAAGATCTTCCTTATTCTCAGGCACATTATTGCTAGTCTTATTGACCTTAAGTAACTAGGAGAAGAGGTGGGCACAATATTGCTGTTTCGTACTTCTCACTCTGAGGATACTGGTCTTTTGTTTTGGAGGAAATTGCCTTAGTTTATATTTTATTGATTACTCAGGATGATTACTTAGGATGAATGCTGCAGCGGCACCCACTTACGCTACCTATTGTCAGCGAGCTCCAAGCTTTTCACTGTTGCTTTATGGTTGCTTCAGTATGGGTTCATGTTCCAGTGATGTCAAAGTCCAGTACAGTTAGTGAGTGAAAACTGGTGCGGTCACGAATCCTCATGTTTATGAGACTTCTGTCTCTGAGCAATGTGAATTTTGCAAAGCCTCAATCTGGTTTCTACTTTACTCAAAATAAGTTAAATATGACCAGAAAGGTGAGAAATTAGCCACTGCTGGTTTTTTTGTTAGATCACGAATACAGACCCAGACTAAGCAACCTCTCTGGCTCCAGTAGATAGATAACATGAAACTCTATAGTAACTTAGATCTTCATAATTGTTCAAAGTTTTATTTTCAATGAATGCTTTGGGTGTAGGGAAGAATTATTATACTGATTTTATAGGCAGGCAGCTGAGATTCAGAGGGCCAAATCTGTGAGAGGCTGAAAGGAGCACTTAACCCCCCTATCAAGGAACCAGCAAAGACATTCCAACCTTTTATTTAAGCTGAAAGCTCATGTTTCAATGTCAGAAATAAAATTTCTACTGCTTACATGTACAAGGTCGGACTACTGCTAAGCAATAGACATTTCAGTGGATTCCATACTCTAAGACCTGTCAGAATATTTAGTAAAATACAGTAGCAAAGAAGATGCATCACCTGTTTTACCCAGGAGTGAAATTAGATTGGCTTTAAGTAACAAGTTCTAATCTGCTCTGATTTGAAACAGAATTTGACTGTTTTCCTGGTTGGTGGGAAAGCTAGGTCTCTTGGTCCAAGTCTAAAGGATGTCTGTTCCACCCAATACTCAATATTGGAACCATCAGATCATTCAGCAGAATGACCAGGTTCATAAGTCATGTACAGGAGGGGTGTACACAAAAACAGTTCAAGCAGATATGCTGTGACACTATTTACTAAGCAGAGCCCTGAAATCCAAGTGATACTTAATTTAAACATCCTCCAGATACAGGAATTGAAGACAGGGATGCAGAGCGTTACAATTTAAGAAGGTTTTGTTAATGGCCTGCTTCAGAAACTTAAGTAATATGGAAGTCCACAGGCTGCAGGACTGTATGCATGTGCAGATTTAGATGTCAGTTGAGGAGCACTTAGAGAATCTCGGTGGCACCCCAGTGCTTGTGTTCAGCACGTAGGCAAGACTGTGAGTTTAGCTGTAAGTCTCTTGCCAGAATAGGAAAGAACTCAGTGTTCTACACTGTTCCCTCTATCAAGTTCTCTGGCTTCTCTCATTTTCGTAGCTATTGCACCTTAAGAAGATGTAGGCCTACTGGTTACAGCAGCCAATAAGCCCTACTCTCCTATACATTTATACTTGCAAAAGGCATTATTACCTAGACGATGTTTTGTAGTTTATTAATTCACAGCTAAAAATGTAAATACTCTAATAGGTTTCAGAGCTATTAACCCAGACTCTTCTTGTTTTACTCATCTTAATATTTTAATCATTTTACCACCATTTATTGACAAAGTGCCGCGACAGTACGTAGAAAAACGTGATCCTGAACCAAGGACTGAAGTCCTGAGATGACAGTTTAATACATTTTGAAATAACAAAACTACTTACTTTATTGCATACTTATTCCATGTCAAGTTATTTTCTATATGGTCTAATTCCTAAGGAAAAAAAAAAAATATTTTCCCCTATGCCATTTGTCATAGGGCAGCCCTGACAAGCGGTCCCTCTGGTGATAGGGTATATTGGGCCTTTGATTGCTACCAGCTGTGCACAGTACCCTTTGCTGCAGTTTTTGTGTAGATGCTCTCTGTTTGATTTTTCAGGGGTGCAGAGAGTAAAAATCTGTGATTACTGGAATTTGCTTTTAGAGAAGATAATTTTTATGAAAACATGAAAAGAAAATCACATTTTTCTACTGCACTCTAAAGAAAATAAACGTGGCATTATATCTAAGCTATTTGTATCACCGATACACCCTGAGACCAAAGGGACTAATATCATGCTTTATAGTGTGACAAATGATGTTAAGGTTGGGATTCCCCTGTGGCGAGAGAGATGGCTGCAAGAGCATTCAGAGAAGGCAGAGCAATTCTGCACCCTGTAAGATACATGAGTGCATGGAAAAAATTCTAAAGTACCTAGCACATATGGCATTATTGCATTTGTTAATTAGATACTTTCTACCTTTCTGATTTTGTCTTCTTTGTGCTCATTTGTACTTTGCTGTTGAGGGCCCCTATTCTAAAAAAAAGTTTGGCCTCTAGCAATTCTCCTGAGACAACTGAAATTTTGGTGTGCTTACCTCCCAAGCAGAAATTAAGGATGTAGTAGTACATCAGGTCTGGAATGGTCACTTAAAGAATTTTGGTGAGCTTGAGAAAGTAAACAGAATCTTAGAAAGTTGAGAGAAAAATACACCTCCTGCTTGCCTCAAACACTGCCTAACAACATTCGTTAAAAAAAACCTCAAAGCACCAAAACCAACAAACCCCCACAATCTTTTGTTGGTTTTGCTAATTTCTTTTAAAAGTAAATGATTTAGGATGGGCAAAGGGTGATCACCTCTTTTTCTGTTACTGTCAATTGATCTCAAATGATCTCACTGATTGCCAGGACTTCAGCCAGGATTTGGTTTTACTGTGACCCACACAGTATAAAAACAAGTATAAAAAAAAGAGTTTAAAAATGTCAGTCACTAGTCAGTAGATGCTGTAAACTACATAGGCTAGTTTCCTAAGAGCAGTGAAATAAAAAGATGAAGTTGTTCTTGTAAGGAAAATCTCTTGACTTAAAATTCTGATCAGCACAAAGAGCAAGATAAAACCACAGAAAATATTTATCCGAATCCTTTCTTGCAAGACTATTGTGTACAGAATATTCTGCTGAATGTCCTTCATTCTCAGTACAGGATACTATTTCTTACTACTGACTCTTCTGAGAAAATTAGTTTTCTGCATTACACATTTTGTAAGACACAAAAGTAGTACTGTTTCAGGACAATTGAATATTAGCTCCTCCAGATGTGATGAAAGCAATGGCTCACAGGAAAAGAATCGATGCTTTTGAGGTAAATGTGAAACATGAACAGGAAAACCTCATTCTTGCATATCTTTGCCATTGTCAAATGAATTGGAACAACATGTTTGTTACACAATATATAGACAAACACTTTCTATGTGATAAAGAGGCTATTAAAAAAAGCATGTATTTGCATTCTTTTGGGAGACGCTTAGAGTTTTGAAGTAGGAAGGCTGGAAGTACAGACCAGAGAATCAAGCACTCTGCATCTGCTTTGATAATAACAGCTAATAATAGATAAATGTGTTTATTTTGATAAATTTACTGAACCTATTTGACAAAGCTACTGTCTCATCTCCCCACCCCCCCTTTTTATATATTGTTCTTAGAGAGTTTACACTTTTTGGAATTGATTTATAACTGGGTATTATTTTTCTTAAAAGTTTCAACAATCATATTTGTTCTGTACATAGTTTGTAATAATCAGAAGAGAAATTACAAGATCAAGTGATGATGGCTAGTATGAGCTTGACATATTCCCATAGGTTATTCTTTTTATTCCCTCAATAGACATCAAGTTTGAAAATACTTTTCTAATTCAAATAGTTTTATTTATAAGGCCATCCCTCAAAACTTCTTACAATTATTACTTTCATGTATGTTTTTGACAGCTTACTGACTTGCTAGAATTTTGATAAATATATATATATATTTTGCCTGGTTTTAACTGTGGATTCAAAAAAAAAAAGAAGCTTCAGAAAGATTGCTTTTATAAGGCTCAGTTGTTTTTTATTATTTATTAAGCTTCAATTTGAAACTGTAAATATGAAATAGATTTAATGTTATGCTTTGATTCTGTTATTACTTACCAGTCTGCTTAGCTGGGAGAATTTTTTTCCCTGTGTTTAATAGGCAAAAGGTAATCTTACTGTAATTATGGATATTTATACCCTTTGCTAACTATTTGTTTATTCCCCATTTTAGTGGAAACTTTTTTTCCAAGTTTATTAGATTGTCTGTGCTTAAGAAGAAATATTTTCCAGTTCACTATAACAGCTTCTGACTAGACTGAAGCCTCTGGTATTTTTGATGCTATACATGGTATGAACACTATAATACTTAAGAAATTAAAATGCTGAGGGTAACATTTATATACTCATTGAACAGTCAAACAGATTTTACTCCTGATGAACTGAAAGAAAGGTAGGTTTTAAATGCACGTTTTACTTTGACTTACAAAACAAAACATAGAATGTAACTTGTTTAAACTATGACGTTTCTAGTATCACACCACCACATGTATTATGGTGTTAGAAGAGTTACTGAAAAATAAACCAACAAAGCACATGCTTCTTCTGCCAGTGTGTCTATCATGTCCTGGGTCAGGAATTCCTCCAGTGCTCCAAGGACTGATATTAGTTCCTCTCTAGGGAAAAAGCAAAACCTGTTTTTCCAAGACAGTGTAGGAGAAGAAGGATATTCTCACTATGAGCAAAAACCCTCTGAGATTTGTGTTACATTCCCACTTTCAAAATACACACAAGTAATAAATGAAATTTAGGAAAAGAGTGTTCAAATCAATTGCAGAAGAGTGCAAATCTGGTGTTGAATTTGGCAAAGCTCCTACTCATGCCAAACAAGACTGATCGTACGGAACAATGCTGTGTCTATCCATCTATACAGAGGATGCCTGGGTTTCTGCTGGGCCTGTGCAGAAGATGTTCTTACATCAGACTTTTGCCTCTGTGTGAAACAAATGTTCGCTTAATTGCATCTTCCCCAATGATTTTGTAAGGTTTCCCTGAAAGTGAATATGGGCTTTATTTTAATGAGGAAAAGGAGGAGAATTATTTAATGTTTGATATAAAGTACTCAAAAAATTATGGGTAGAAATACCTTCTGGCAAACGAGTGGGTCTTGCATATTCTGTGTGAGTGGTATAGCAATTACCCAACTATATAACACATATATATACAACTATATAACACACAATAATTATCAATGATTTTTCCTCTGCTGTGTTTTGAACACACTCCAGTTTCCGGAATGCTATCCAGGAATGCCCTGCTGTTGACGGAGATGGAGATTTTGATGGACAAATACTTAATACATATAGTGTAATATATTTGGTCACTAGCTAGACACCTAGTTGCTCAACACTGAAATGATTCTGACACTTTCATCACAGAAGCAAACAGTTTCAGGGAACTTTTTTGGGGAAGTTTATATTCCTAGAGACTTCAGGTGGCAATTCAGTGAAGGATCCAAGGATCAAAACTGACTTGGAGAATGTGCCTAAAACGGAGAACCAAAGGCAGGCAGGAGATAATGGCAATGCTAAGAGAGCTATCAGTCACGATGTGCATTGACAGACAACTTCACAGTCCTGCACCTTAGTTAATGTCTGCCCTTCAGCAATCTTAGTTCTTTTGTGAGGAAAATTTCCATACATATCCTGAAAAATTTATAGTACTGTGTAGCTAAGTCTAGAGATATTTTTGTAGTGTTGATGAAGTGTGTAAGGCTATAAAAAGATTTGTTGGAACTTCAGGAAATAGCTTCTAATTTTAATTATGCCAGCAATGCCATTAACTTCCATACCATTATCTACAAAGAAGCTTGTATTGCAATACTCTCTTGCAAAACAAAATATCTTGGCAAAACGATTAATTCTTGATTTCCCACACTCCCTTCCTCCCCTATCTGCCCTCCCCCCACCGCGTCCTCAAGTTTAATATCTCATTATAGGATGCGCAGAATGCAATTGAATGCAATTGGCAGCGACTCCCTGGTAGTGTTTCCACTCACAGAATTTCTGATAAATATTTTCTAAGTCTTTCCTGCCCTTGCAAAGGTAGTAGATAAATATGACTGCCTTTCCCTAGTGGCTGATCCAGATTAGACATTACCAAGTCTCTCATGTCTTTCGGCTAAGCAGTTAAACAGGAAAAGCTGATATTCCTAGCTAAGATGATGCTAAACCCAGTCTTTGGAAGCTTTCCAGGCAAATAGGGAACTCCTTCCACACAGAAGGGATGTAGATTGTCAGAGAGCATATGGTTTCTTTCTCTAAATCTCATTCAGTGTGAAAACAGCAGGAATTTTTATCCTTTGGCTGTCAGATATGTTCATGTGCACATACTATAATAAAAAATGCTATCCTTGAGATTTCTCCATTGTTTGTTGTTATCTTTGTCTTATGTGTGAATACCTACGTTTACGTGTGCACCGCATTTTTATTTTCCTTCTTCCCCACATAAATGAGGCCATTGTAGTTGTTATAAATAACAGTCATACTTAGAAAGCCGCTTGATATGTGTGTTGATTATTAGCAATTAAGCATTTGATTGTTACTCAGCAGCAGTACAGGATTTGGTTGGTTTAATCCTTTATTGTTTAATTATTGTTTGAAAATTCAATAAAATGTTAGTATAAGAAGGTAGTAATACTAAAGAAAATCTGATGGATATTCAACACTATGTAACTGTAGGCTGAGAAACAATGCAGCAGTGCTGATTATCTGATTTATAATGAAAGACGGCTTGTGGAGTTAATCTTAGGTCTATGAAACAAGAGATTAGCAAAACAACTCAATTGTTTTAACTGTTAATTATGCATTTCATTTTGACAAAAATGGCCTGCACTAAGGGAGTCATGATTCAGCTCTGGCATTTTACCTGAAAGGGGAAAAGTATCATGCAGAACAATCAAGTAATTTTGCTCCTTTATAGAGCAGAAATTGATAATTCAGCATTGAGATGAATACAGCTGTTTTTTTCAGCAACAGTGTCATATGAAAAGTGACACATCACCTCAAAGGGTAAATGTGATTTGCACAGAAGTCATAGTAGTTAATGTATTTATACTCTTTACACCAGAAAAAGATTTTTTTTCTTAGATAAACACTCCTGTAATGACTACTGTACATTTACAGTGTGTAATTGTAAGATCAGTACTTGCATTGTCTTTTGTGAGCACAAATTCAGCCTCTCCTTTGGTCACCATGGAGAGCCTCTTTGTAATAGTACAAAGCAACTCTATTGTGTGAGGTATGGGGGATGGAAGTAGTACAGAATACAAGCAAGCAGTTAATTTATGGCTCTTGCTGCTGCTGCTATTCCACATGCCATGTGATCCGTGTACGATCTTTCTCCTACTGACCCATATGCCATATGTATATTGGTGGATTTGAAGATTTCAGCAGTATGCAGGAAAGCCTGCTTAAGCAGTGAAAATATTTTCCTAATCAGGGAGGTAATTTACTGCAAACTTTTCTCTGCATAGTGTGTTTTTCCTTCATCAAGCTGGTTACCTCCTGTTTGCATGTAGGTGATGACAGAAGAAAAATTAACCTCTGACGAGCTCTAGCAAATGAGCATGCACAGAGTGGTACTGAGTATACTATGATACTATGAAAATGCAGAAAAGTGGAAGGGAATCAAGCCTGGCACCTTTTATGACACTGAATCTCAGATATTTTCCTCAAAGGGCCATGTTCTACATTATTCCACTGTATGAGTCCCTTTTACAGCCCAGCCTCACATTGTAACAACCATCTTTGTTTTTTTGGTGGTTTCTTTCCAGAGATGGAGAAAAGGCTTAGCATGTATGAAGCCCTTGTTGAAATATTATGTTGGTATAAACCCCAGAATTATTAAAAAGTATGTCAGCAAACATCATTGTAATTTTTTAAAGTTCCAGTTTGCATTCTGACAAAAGATATCAGAAACCTGCCTATCCTCACATTCTTCCAATATTACCCTCTGCATAGTTTGCAATATTGGAATTGGATACTCTTACATTGAGTATCCATGTACAGTACCCTTTCGTATATGAATAGAACAGCTTTGTCTTTTATGCCCTTTGCTTGCTTGTGCAGCATATTAATCTCTTCAAAATACTCCAAAATCTAATTTGTCTTCACATATAGGGGAAAGAAATCAGAACTAAGCGTACCAACAGGCTTTGTCTTATTTCCTCTGGTAGGACCTCACACTTTGGTGGACTCTTAAGAGCTGTAGAAAGCAATATTCTTTGAAAATCTCATGATGTAGGCAATTTTACATAAGTTGAGGCTAAGTTTGAGATATGAAGTCAATTGATCTCTCTCCTACCTAGAAACACCTTTTCATACTGGAGATTCATTTACCTGGGGAAAAATACAAAAGTTGTGGTAGCAGCATTTTCACATGCAGTTAAAGGTTGTGTTAGCACTTTGTTTTTTAAAAGGTTTTTAACTTGTCTATAAAATAAAAATTGCTTCAGGACAACATTTGTTATTTACAGTTAAGTATAGTGACATATTGAATAGAAGGGTGAGAGTACGAGGAAAGGGAGGGGGAAGCATTGAGGGGAAGTCAGTAAGTTTTCCTCCAATCATGTTTTTATGCCCTTTAATAGCTGAAAAAGAGCTATAATTTTTAAAACAACAAAAAGGTGCTTATTCGTACAATGGTTTCATTATAACATTCTGGGAAACAAAAATGTATTTCACTCTGATAAATGAGCACATGCAGTGGCTGATTTCTGAAAGGTGTCTTTTATTCTTTAAAGAGCTTTATCTTTGGTCTTGCTGTTGTTCAATGGAAAGCTGCATCTATGGAAAGAGATTGGAAAAGATGTGAGAGAATTGGGTAGAAAGTCCAAAAAAAGTTTAGAAGGCATGAATATAGGATAAATTAGGAAAATTTAAACATTAATTGAGAGAGAATAATAAAAATGCAAAAAACCTTAATCTTTGCTGTAAAAAAAGGTGAAAACAATATGAAATAGTGAGTTATAATGGAGAATTTAATGGAAAACTACAAAGAGCAAACAAATACGCAGATATTGATATCCAAGTACCCAAATATGACAAATAGAAAAAACATAAAAAATATTCAAGAAAAAAAGTGTATATGAAAGCCAGAAATAAGATAAGACTACACAGTGTTTGCATTTTAATACACTCTCTAGAAAGCATTAGAGCTGTAATAGTTATTGCTGGAATAACAAATGCACTGTTTGTTCCAGAACTAACCAAAATATTTTCCTAGCCTGGATCTGGGACCTGGAAAAAATGATTAAAAGCTTTTGGGTTCTCCTGATGCCAAGCTCCTACTTGACAGATTTCAGTTTCTGAAGCTCTCCATGTGCAGTGCAGTGCTGGCTACTCAAATGTAGTATGAGAAAACTGGCAGATGTCTGGAAGAGCTACAAGTCTAGCTCTCAATATCCCCTTGAGAAAATACACAGTTTCCCTATCTCTGTCACACAGATGCTGCAACCCTTCACCTTCAAGGTATATTAATGTGGATCCCTCTGGTAAAAGATGAGGGGACCACATATTTCATAAAAGAATGCAGTCACTTCCAGTTGAGTTGGAGAACACCACTGGATCAGAGGATGACATTCGTGATGCTTAACAGCTTGAAGTGCATTTAAATGACATCAGCAGAAGATCAAATTCAAAAGAGTGAGAATAGAAAGGACAACGGAGATGTTTAAAGAAAATACCAGATAGAACTTAAAAAAAGTTGTTTATCAAATTAATAGTGTGAAACCAAATTATATACGAACGCCTAAGTGTAAGAAATTTTAGAGTAAAATTATGTTATTGTTGAAAGCTTTTTAAAAATGTTTTTTTACAAAATGCAGTACAGTAGATGCCAAAGAACATAGATTGAGACATCATAATATGATGCATAGCTTTCTGTAGGAAGAAAAAATTGTAACACTAAAAAATTTTTTCTCCTGTAGAAGTAAGTGACATGCTTGTAAATACTACTGTAAAGTGTGAATAAATGTAACTAATTTTACTTGCTATTCTTCAGGCTATTTACAAGGTGACCATTCAGTCAGATAATTTTCTCTACTTTCAGCCTCTTTTACCTTATTACCTTATTAATGTTTACAAGTATCTAAAGGGTGGGTTTAAAGAGGATGGAGCCAGACTCTTCAGTGGTTCCCAGTGACAGGACGAGGCGCAATGGGCACAAGCTGGAACATAGGAGATTCCATTCAAATACACGGAAAAACTTCTTTACGGTGAGGGTGACAGAGCACGGGAACAGGCTGCCCAGGGAGGTTGTGGAGTCTCCTTCTCTGGAGACTTTCAAGACTCGCCTGGATGCAGTCCTGAGGGATGTGCTCTGGGCAATCTTGCTTTAGTGGGGGAATTGGACTAGATGATCTCTAGAGGTCCCTTCCAACTCTGAGATTCTGTGATTCCATGATTAATCAAAACCAGTATCATCTGTATGATCATAATATTCTTTCTGGTTGAACTTAGTGGTCACGTATGCCGCTAGACACTGCACAAAGTGTTGGTTCAGTAGTGAAATTCACAGACCCAACGTATTTAAGTTGTGAATTACCCACTCCTGTTATGACTAAATATGTTGTTTTCAGACAATCGTGCAATAGTTTCTTTAAATAACACTGTCCAATAACCTGTTTTCCCAATGCAAACAAATGTCCTATCAATGTGGCATCATACATGCATATATTCAGGTACAGACTAAGAGCAGACTTAGTGCAGCTGCAGAGTATAGATCTTGAAACAACATCAATCAGCTTTCAACAGGCTTTATTATTTTACCATTACTATATGCAATCTTTCTTCTGCGAATCCATATACATCAAAACAATTTTGGGACTAAAATGGAAGTAAGTAGATGCAAGAGATTAAATTCTTCACATAACTAAGAGTTTGTAGGAGTGGAGCTAAGTGGAAAGTTATTATTTGTTCCAAATGTATCTCTTGCTTTGTATCCCTCTGTATCCCTCACTTTGAATTTACATGAGCATTTGCCTTGCTTTAATTAAATTATAAATTATGTAATTATGATTAGAGAAAGGGTTCTAATTTCTGCACTATCTCATCTGAAATTTTAAGATGCTGAAGACATTAAATGGTAAAGGAAAAAATCTCTAGCTGCTAATCAATGGTATCTGAAGAGCCGGTTAACGTACAGTAGAAATACTACACACTCCTATTCTACCAAAGTCAAGAGGAAAATTTTATGCATGCTAGACTGAGCAGAAGATGAAATTAAAAAGAATATATGAAGTAAAATATTGTATTACTTTGCATAGAAAGGTAACAGAGCGTTTGGCATTGGGTTTCATTTTGACCATCTTACAAGGCCATGTTTATAGCTATTAAACCAGATAACTAAAAGTTTTGGCAAGACTGTGAGCAAAGTTGATTTTTGTTTTGATGATTTGTTTGTATGCAAGACAGATGAGAAAGACTGGTTTCATTATCTTTGCAGAGAAAATTGGCTCTTCTGTTTGGGAAACTTGAAAACATGCTTTGGATAATTCATACAAATAAGTAAGTAAAAAGAAAGGGGTTCATTTTATCATGTCTCTTTAAAGGCTCTTGCCTTGTCTTTTCACTGTAAAACTAGTGTTAGTAATGCAGGCAGCCTGCTGTGGCCAGAACAGTAGTTTCATAAAACAGGATAGTGGTAATGATGTCTGTGAACCCCATGGAGATAGCTCGAAACTTCTGACAGTTGCTTAATGAAATTAGGACTTTCTTTTTTGCTTGGAAATCTTTTTATTTCACTAATTGGACTGTATTTTATGGTGATGTAATACATGGTTAAAACTTACATCTGTGTTGTGTCATTTTTAGTTTCAATCTCTATGTTCTCGATCTGTTTATTTACCGAGAACAATTACCCTTTTAGGTTGTGTTATATATTCTCACTAGCTGAAATGGCCCTTGGAAGTTAAAATAATTAAGTATTCTATCATATTGACAACAAGCCTTACCTGATAAAAATCTAAGCATTAACTAAAAGGTAGAGTTTGTTCTACAGGAAAGGTTGGTACGTGTCACTGCGTACCACAAATGGTTTTACGAGGAGCTAATTGTTCCATTTGTCTTAACTCAAATAATTAGAAGACCTGGCCGCTAGGTCTGCCCACTGTGCAGTATCTTTTTGTCCACTGCAAGCTGCAGTGTAACAATAAATGAGATTTGGAGCGGATCTTCATGCCACAAATAAAGTTAGTGCATCCAGATTTGGAAAATGACAGCAGTAATATTCCCTTAGTAAAGCTGGAGCTTAGCCCTGCTATACTTATTAAAAAGCCTATTCATACAAATTAAATCCATTCCATATCCTGGCCTCTGATGACAGCTCCATTTTTTTTCTTGTCTGGTTTGAATTGCCTCAAGTCTGTACCCAGAAAGAATTTATCCCTTTCAAGAGAATTCTCCAAGCCTATAATAAATTCACATGGGTCGTCCCATCAATGTGGTGAATTTGCATTATTATTTCATTATGAGAAGGAAAGAAAGAGGATTAGATCTCTTGCAGCATTGGCAGTGCCTAATTCAACCTGAACACATGATTAAAGCTGGCATTTATGACTTTAACTGTCAAAGAAAACTAATTGTAAACTGAGAGCTGTGGATAATTATGGCCTTTGCTGTTAAACCGTTTTTCTCCTATTTATCACAGGACAAACTACAGACAACACTACTGTTTGCATTTAGCTCTCGGTTACTTGGAGCCTATTTATGCAAATGAAAATTGATCTAGATTCTCAAATTGATGGCTCTATGTAAACTTACTTTCAATCATGCTATAAAAACTATGAAAAAAGGTGGCACTTATGCTCCAATATCCATGACACCGCATTTTGTATTGTATCACTTGTAAGTACCCTTAGTTTTTAGCATCTGTCTGGTTAATATGTTTCACATGAATGCTACTGAATAAGTAAGTTATTTAAACTACCTTCTCACAGGAGGTACTTTCCTTTGCCTTTTATTATCTTTCATATGTTGCCTGCGTGGATTTGTTATCTCATAAAGCTGTATACATCATAGTTCAATAAACTGCCTGTACATTTATAGAGAAAGGAGTCCCTGAGACTCTGGAATAAAAGTTGTGACAATAACAGATTTAATGTGTTTTCTTGGAAAACAGCTACAGGAATAGTTCAAGGCTTTTGCCTTCACATTGCCTTTTTTTTTTTCCCCCTCCACCCTTTTTATTTTTTTCTTCCCTCTTGGAATGGATTCCAGATAGGAGAGACCAGACATGTGGAAAGCAGGAAATTCTGGATGTTGCAAGTGATGCAAGTTGCAATTTTTGAGCATTTCTTGACTCAGTGTTAACTGAAAACCAGAGTACATTGACTGGGGCTTCTGACCTTTCAAAAGAGATATGAATAAAAAAGGGGACATGAATAAGAAATATAAAATCTATAAAAAAAGTACATAGGGAATAACTTTATGATGTATCACAGTAAAAGAGTTACGATCAATTAACAACTGTCTACAAGACAGAAAGAAATGCTTTTTTCACAGTAATGTATAATTATTCATTTCCCCAGAATACTGTTGTGACCGAATATAACTCGTTCAAAAAGAGTTAGCTTCATTAGTGACCTCTAACATGACAATACTGAGCATAATCCTTGGGCCAGGAATTCCTGCATCTCTAGTTATGGGAGTTGGAAGAGTTGTTGTCACTGTTACCTGTAGTGTCCTCCTAATTACCTGCTGGATACTGTGAGAGACAGGAGACTTGAAAACAGATTTTTGGTGTGACAGTTTAACGTAATATTCACAGTTCCCAGACGGAGGAAAATAGTGAGAAGGGGCTTAGTAGGACTCATAATGCAGCAGAAGCAATAATTTGGGGTGCAGTAATTTGGAAATCTTTCTGAGCTTCATTAGCCAATGAAATAAAAACTAGTTGATGGTGACATGCAAATCAGAACAAAAATGTAAATGTAAAGAACCCCTTAGGATGTAAGCTGCAATAATATACTGAGTTAGTTATAATCAGTTAGTTTGGGATCTGAGTCACAATGCATAGTAGCATTGTGACTCAGATCCCAACCTAACTGATTTTTATTAATCTAATGACAATTGTTTTCAGTTTTTCATTCAGTTACCTTCGAGGATCTGGGCCTTAGGTAATGTTTCTCTGTGTGTGAAGACCAAGTTTTGATGGAATAGTTTTTGACTGTGAGCAAAGTAGAAAAACAAAACCAAAACAATCCACAATAGACTCCCTGGGAATACAAATAAATGTATTTGTATTTAGCTACTGAACAAAATATTAAATGATTCAGCCTTTGCCCTGAAGAATCTTACACTGCAGTTTTAACAACAGACAAAATACATATCCATGCTTTTGTATGATGACTAATTCAAGAGAATGCCCATTTCGATACACTTGGAAAAGGTAGCTCAGGATGTGTTGAATTAGAAGGGTTTACTTAAAGATTTGAGCTGTTCCATAAGTCAGTCCAAACTCTGTTTTTGATGAGTTTTACTTACAAATTCTGATTTGTGTGTATCTCTGCTCTCTGCATCTGATTCCGGGCACAGTTAATTTAGGCCATAACACCAATAATCTGTGTTTGCTGGACATTATCTGTTTCTTGTGAAATGATGTGTGCTATTTCTAATCAAGGGGGCTGATGACTGAATCCATTTAGATGCCAAACTAGTTGTAAGCATTCCAAGATCAGTTTTTAGGTGTTTAAATGGGTATAATAACCAGACCAGTTAAATTAATCCAATTTAATTCAGGTACAAATTTGCATTGACAGGATGCAAATGGTGACAGAATAACTCACACTGTAGAAGAAATAGATTTCTTGAGGAGTATACAATTAAGAAGATTTTACCTGTTATTACTATTTAACAGATTGATAACTTTCTCTAGGTGCTTGCGATGGAGGAACCTGGTGACCCCATGGAATTCAGGTACTCTGAATAAACAATAATCTGATTCAAAGTGTTATACTTACGAATGTAATAATGACGGAGTCATAAAGCAGTAACACATTTGTAAAACCAAGTCAAAGCAGAAAGTCAGACCCATCAAGGTATTTAGATACTATGCTGACACCTACAATCCTACTGATTTCAGAGACCCTTGCGTGCTTAAAATTTCTGTTAATATGATTTACAACATTTAAATTTTATTTATATATTCATCAGCTTTTTATGACACAGCCTTCAGGAACTTGGGTTGCAGAAAAAAGCGTAGAAGAGAATATTAAAAATATTAAAACAAGTTGAGAGTTTAAAGTACAACTAACATAATAATGGCTTTATCTGCAAAAAGGGGCTACCAGTAAAACTTACCAACAAAAGCAATAGATGGGAATATAATAAATTCTTAAGACGGTGTTTGCCATAAGGAGACAAAAGGTGAGGAAAGAAACAAAGGTCAGAAAGAAACAAAGGTCAAAAAGAAACATTTATTTTTTATGAACTGTATCACAAACGAAGGCATATTGTGCGATTGGTATCTCACCAGTAAAAATAGAAAAAATTAGCAGGATCTTGAAGAAGAAAGATCTATAGTATAATTCTAGAAAATGCAACAGAACCTCAGCAAATCACAAAAGAAAAGTAATCTTTAAGACACAAAGAAAAGCCAAATGAGGCAATAATCTTTGAATACACGAGGAATGGTAAAACAATATTAGTAACATGCCTTTGAGAGGGAATCTGGAAAAAACCTAGGATATGGCAGATTACTAAACTTGACTGTCTAAGTAGGAAAAGGGGCAAGGTAAAAATGAAAAAGAAAATCTGGCTTTTAATTAGAAACATCATTTCACCATAAACAGATAACACTTACCAAATACACAAATGAATTTCTTTGAATATTTTAAAGACGATTGAATATTCAATCAAACAGGAAATCCACCTTGGGGTTTGGAATGAATTTTGGTGACTTCCAAGGTCTCTAAATGCATGACTAAGGCGAAATAAATTTACTAGTGCCATCAGAAAGAAACGGGGGACTTGAAATTGGTGTAAGGGATATCAGCTGAGATGAAAAGTAGGGCTGTAGGAATCATTAGCAAGATAGCTTTGCTCACTCTGTCGATCAGTGACCTACAGGTAGGAATATGAGACTATGCTTTTCAACCAGATCTGGTCTCCAAAGAAAGCTAAAGTTATGTATTATTATGATTCACTTGAACTGGAGGAATGAATAGACAAGAAGAAAGTTTTTCAGTTCAACACTAATAGAATATGAATTAAAAAAACCAAAACACAACAAAGCATTTTCTAGTGGTGATACATTAAAAATGTCTATCAGGAGAGAGTCTAGAACACAACTATTTAACAGGAAACTGCAAAATGCTTGACATAAGACTTCAGATAAATCAGAGAATGTCATAAGTAATTATTCTGATATGACATCAGTAAAACCCAAGAATCTATTTTGGATTGCAGCACGGGCAATATCATGGAAAAGATAGCATACAACTGAGAGGAAAACAATATAACTAAGGACAATAGAGCCCCTAGAATTTAGCTATACAAAGATCATCAGAAGCACAGTTGCAAGGGAAAATATTGAGCTGTGACAAGGAAAAATGAATATGTAGACTTTGTTGATACAGTAGTAGAACTTGGAAAGGGTAGCATGCTGCAGCAAGAGTAAATAGACATGACTAATTAGGTGAGTAGTTTTGTTCAAAACAACAGTTTGCCAATTTGGAAGTGACAAAGGGAAACACCACGATGTGGTGAGGCTGTGGTTTGATTTCAGAGATTTGTTAGATCTCAAAATTTAGGAAGACAATGACATTTATGCCAGTGACAAGCATACTGAGGATTATTGTAACAACATGGCTATTGTGTTTAATTAAGGCAAAGACAATTCACATTTTAGGGCTTTATTTTTACTTCTTACAAATTAGCATAAGATGTAATGGGTGAAAACCTTCCACCGTCTATCTACTAGGTGATTCCTTTACTTTCTTTCATCTGCTGAGTGCTATCTCACTTCTGATTTAGTGAGATAACACGCATGATTCAAAGCCTTTTTTTTGTCTGTGGAAGGCTCCTCCTGAGTTGCCTAGAGTATGGATCTGGGCCATATGGCTGTTTATACAAATGGATGGAACAAAAGGAGGTAGGCATATTAATTCCTGATGTCCTTCTGTCCTCAAGATAGAGTGCCCTTAAACGCTTTCAAGAATCATATGGTGAGAATACTCTTTGCCATGAGAAATATAGTCATGTAAATAATATTCTTAAAAGATTTCCAAGAATAAGTACTTTTTTTCCTATTTTTTTTTTTTAATCCTCTAGAACTATGCCACAGAACCCTTTGTGGTATTTTTTTTTTTTATGAATTTTCATTTCCATTTCTGGCTGGGAAGGCTTTTCTTCAACTGCTTTGCCAGAAACCACAATTTCTCCAGGAAATCAGACACTCTGCTGGTTTCATTCTGAGGTAACAGATTGTTGTAAAGCTACTTCAGCTCATTTAAAGGATTTAGTTTTTCCTGGAGAGTATACTTCAGTGCTTTATAGTGCCAAACTGGTAATTGAAGCCTAGTAAATGAACTTTCTTGCCCTGTATATATGTATCAAGAATATGCCTGATAAAAAAGAACTAGTAACACCAATAATAAACCTTCTTTTCCAGATTTTTCCTAAAACCACTAAATACATGTTTTCTTAACTCCAGTAGAACCCATTAAGGGTGTGTCAGCAAAAGAAAATGAGATTCAGGTCTCAATTTGTCTGGAAGATAAATACATTAAAAAATTATGGTCATGAGTGAATATCAACAGAGGAAAAAGTGCTTATGCTTTAGAAGCATGTAGAATTCTAACAATAAATTACAGAGGTGTTTCTACATTAAAAGACCTTTAATATTGAGATATTTCAATTTTTACTACAAAATTGTCCAAGCATACGGCTTGAATGTTTTATTTCATAAAATACAGAAAACTTGGTGAAAAACAGTGAATACCATAGTAACTAAGAATTTAGTCTGACTTAAAAGTTATGGGATGAGTTGTATCTTACTGACTGAGACACATGCGAAAGTAGCATGAACTCATTCCCTAGAGAAAATGTGAGAGACATCCAGCCATATTGACAGCAGGCTTTTTGGATTCCTCTTCTGGTTGCTGTGCTCCATAGGTGTTTGTGATGGATGCCCAGTGGCTGTGTACAACATTACTCCAGTAATGCTTACCTTCATGGGATTTATGAGCTAGTGTAGCTTTTATGTTATCTGCAAAAGGAATTTCATTTTTCAGCTCATAAACCTTCTGTTAGGAGATCTGATAAGAACCAAAACCAACTTTCAAGGGAGTATTATTTGGTTGCTCTTAATTACTGCTTTGCTTTAAAGACAAAATGATTAGACTTTCAGTAGAACATAAAATACCCCAGTCTTGGATAGCCAAGAATTCATTAAAAGAAAAATAAAAATGTGGCAGGGGCCTCAATTTCTAGTTCAAAATACAGTTAACAGTTCCAAATTAAGGATAGTTCCTTGCATAGCTACTCACTATAAACCATAGAATCACAGCATAGTTTCAGTTGGAAGGGATCATCTAATTCCAACCCCTCTGCCATTTGCAGGGACACCTCCCACTAGACCAGGCAGCTGAAAGCCCCATGCAACCTGGCCTTGAAAACTTCCAGGGACGGTGCATCCACAGCTTCCTGTGCCTCACCACCTCATGGTGAAGAATTTCTCCCTAATATCTAATCTAAATCTACCCTCTTTCAATTTGAGGCCATTATCCCTTGTCCTATCACTACATGCCCTTGTAAAAAGTCCTTCCTCATCTTCCCTGTAGGCCCCCTTTAGGCACTGGAAGGCTGCTATAAGGTCTCCCCAGAGCCTTCTCTTCTGCAGGCTGAACAACCCCAACTCTCTCAGCCTGTCTTCATAGGAGAGGTGCTCCAGCCCTCGGATCATCTTTGTGGCCCTCCTCTGGACTTGTTCATGGAAAGTCCATGTCCTTGTTATGTTGGGGGCCCTGTAGCTGTGTGCAGTACACCAGGCAGGGTCTCATGAGAGTGGAGTAGAGGGGCAGAATCACCTCCCTCAACCTGCTGGCCACAGCCCAGGATGCAGTTGGCTTTCTGGGCTGTGAGCTCACATTGCCAGGTCATGTTGAGCTCTTCATCAACCAACACCCCCAAGCCCTTCTCCTCAGGGCTACTCTCAATCCATTCTCCACCCTGCCTGTATTTGTTCTTGGTATTGCCATGACCCAGGTGCAGGACAATCCATTTTGCCTTGTTGAACTTCATGAGGTTTGCTAGGGTCCACCTCTCAAGCGTGTGCCTTCCCTTCCTCAAATATTTAAAATGAAAATATTTGTTAATTTACATTCCATGATGGTACATTACACTGACTTACCCTGATCACTGCAACGTATTAGAGGGTGTGTACACAACATCTCGGATACCAGCATCTGAAATTCACACTGAAGAGCAATGGCCAGCCTTTATGAATTGTAGAGGATCTTCAGGTTGCAGCTAGCATAACTGAAAGCAGTCATGGGCAGATTGTGCTTTCTGTGCCAGCCTGCGTTTCTGAACCAAGGACAGAAGGCAATAGCACAGAAATGTATTTTGAAGTGGCACAGATCATGGTTTCTAAGTTTACATTGAAAAGAAGTTGTTGTTCTCTGACAGGGTTTACAAATGTGACATTCTTTCTTTGTTCTTTTCTGCCTCCTTTTGTTGAAAAGAACTGGGAATCTTTACTTTGCTTCCCTTTGTCTTTACAGGAAAATATCCCTAAAAGCTGTGAACGTTTGTGACGAGAGTGTCATGAGTATTATATGACGTATAATATTTTTTCTACATGAAAAAGGCTAGTAATTTCTAATGTTAACTATTTCTGAGGCCATTTTTCGTGCAGTATTCTGATGAGATCATAGCCGCTAGCTGGAGACACCTGTTTGCTGATCTTAAATCCAGACAGACAGTGATGAGAAGCACTTCTCTGAAGTTCTTTGTGCTCAGCTCTTTGAGAGATTCATTTAGTTTCTAGCTATGAAAGGAATGTTATTACTGCTCTAACTGCTGGATACTGAGGTAGGGACACTCATCATGCTTTCTAAAAAAGGCTGTTCTCAGACTTTCCCTCAAGCCAAAAGAGTAGAATTACTGAAGCTTTTCCTCTAAGAACTCTGCAAGCTCCTCATTTGTTCTTGGGAGATTAAACCTGTCACTCCCAAAGAATTTTTAAGAAAATGTGACAAACCAGTGTCTGGCTGTTTGTAAAAGCTCAGGAAGTTTTAATTAACACAGTACTGAGATGGCACGATGCTGAGTCTGGAAAGCACCAAGAGGATACTCATAATTTGCATAGGCTAAAATTAATTTTTATTTTTATTTTTTTTTTTCTCTTTGGTTTCCCAAGATGATGCATTAGAGCACTTTGATTTTGATGGTAATTTCCAACATTCCAGAAGATTTCTTAACTAGTCTGCTTGATTTTTGTGAGGGTCCATTCAGTGCTTGCTTTTCCACTTGCAGTATTTGCAAATTCTTTCTTTTCTTCAGTGACACTGATTGCCACAGTGAAAAGATATATATTTTGAAGACACTGAAATTATTTTACCATATGACTTGTGGATGACTGCAGGCTCTCAAAGTTATAGAAGGAAATCCATAGAGAGAAGCAAAAATAAATAAATTTCAAAAGAGTTTCTGGTAACTGAAAGTCGCAGTCTCCCTACAGATGCCAAAACATTCTGGTCCCACTGACACCTTCAAGATGAAACTATAAACATACTTTCGGTTGTCATACAGGAAAGCAATATCTGACTGAGAACTTTGTGAACTTGTACATGACCAATGTTCTCTCCTCCTCGCTGCACTAGTCATATGTCCACGATACAAACTAAGCAGCCTTTGGGACTTGGTTGTGAGTTGTGAAGTGAAATGAATTATATGACAGAGAAAGCACTGCAAAGTTGGCAGTGACAGATTCCACTGGAACATGGGTTAGAAATCTTGGAAATTGATCATTGTCTTTGTGTGTTTCCCTGTTAGCCTCCAGCAGTCTCATTCTGACACTGCACACTCCAACAGTCTTTGGTATTGCCTGGACCGAGACACTTTCGAAGAGCTCCAACAGGAGAAGACAGCCTGTTGTTTGCAGAAATTGCAAGTATCCAACTGGCTGAGGAATCTGCTATGCTTTTCCCATTTTCTGTTTGATGTGATTATAGGTGATTTTGGTTCATATGGAGACCCAGTGCCATAGACTTATACCTAATAACAGAACCACAGAATCACAGAGTGATAGGGGTTGGAAGGGACCTCTGGAGATCATCTAGTCCAACCCAGAGCAGGCTGCACAGGAACGTGTCCAAGCGGGTTTTGAATGTCTCCAGAGACGGAAACTCCACCACCTCCCTGGGCAGCCTGTGCCAGTGCTCTGCCACCCTCAAAGGAAAGAAGTTCCTCCTCATGTTAGATGGAACTTCCTATGTTAAAGTTTGTGCCTGTTACCTCTTGTCCTGTCACTGGGCACCACTGAAAAGAGCCTGGCCCCATCCTCCTGACACCCGTCCTTTATTTATAAGCATTGATAAGATCCCCCCTCAGTCTTCTTTTTTCCAGACTGAAAAGACCCAATATTCATCACGCTTGCAAGTCAGAAGGAAAATTTTGCTTCCTTTTTTAAAAATATCGAATCCAAAAGTAATTAGTATGTATGACTAATTTTATACACAGACAATTAAGAAAACAACCCTTTTCCTCCAGCAGAAAACAAGTGTTGTGGTTTAGCCCCAGACGGCAACAAAGAACCAGGCAGCCGCTCTGTCTCCCCCCCTCACGGCTGTGGGGAGAGAATCGGAAGAAAAAGGCAAAATCCGTGGGCTGAGGCAAAGGCAGTTTAACAGAACAGCAGAGAGAACAAGAAAACACCACCACCTATAGAGGAATGTACAAACACAATTACGGTACCACCGCTCTCCCACCAGACCCGGGACCCCCAGCCCGCTCCAAGCGGTGACTTCCTGCCCCCTCCCCTGGCAGCTCCCGGCTATGGAAAGGGCATGGTTCACATGGGATGGAATATCTGTGTCCCTGCCAGAGCCTGAGGAGAATTAACCCTATTCCGCCGAACCAGGACATTGAGTGCTGGAGGTTTTGGATCCTAGTAACAGCTTTAATTGTTCCTTTTTTTCAGGCTTTTACTGTATTGTGATATGCATGACACAAAATCAGTAAACAGATCTTTCAAGAGGCAGACACTAATAGCCACAAAACCTTTTTGGTACAAGGTCTACGGTAGCTGTGTCTGCTTAGGTACATAGAGAGCTAAAAGCTCCAGTTCACAAAGATATTACCTTGTCCAGCTGTTGCTGATTTCAGTGGGAATTGGAGTTGTAAGTAAGAATTAGGAACTGAATACTTTGCTGAACTGGACTTTGTCTTCTTCTCTTGTCTTCTCTTAATAGCAAAAGACATGCTTAGTCACTACCATTCTGAAAAACTGAGCATAAGCAAACAGCTTGAACTTGCTGCTGTTACAAACTCCAGAAAACTCAAGTATGGTGGAAACTATCTGAAAATGTTTGTGCTAGTGGGTATTTTTCATCCTGTGGCTGCTTCTGTAAGAGGGCAAAACGCAACAAAATATGAAAAATTAAGATGAAAATGAGAACTAAATTATTAATATAACAAAGTACTGCTGCTTTCTCTGTGCACATTTCCAGATCTATTGGATTTTCTCTCATTGTTCTGCATAAATTGCTTCTGACTATACAATGGACTTCAGCAGGGCCATAGCTTTCAGGTTCTTGATTTTTCATAATTCACTCAAATGCCAGCTCAATGACGTTAAGTGGAAAAATAGAAAAAAAATGCCTTCACTTTTCCACAGAAACAATTTTGAAAATCCATTTACATGGAAAATAAAGAGGCATTAAACCCAGTGCAAATCTGCAGCTGAATACAAAAATCTGAAAGCATAATATTTTATTTTTCCAGATAACACAATACAAACTGTTATTTACTCCCTGGAAGGGTTGAAGAGTTCTGAGTTCTATGGAAGGGGGCTGTTTTCCTAATTTACAGTGTGGTAAAATAACTGGCTAAAACCACTTTTTTTTTTTTTTTTCTTTTTAAGAAAATAAACCTTAAACAGAGGCCTTAGCGCGAGAGTTTTAAAAAGTAAAGTATTAGTGTTTATTAAATAGCCTTTCATTTGTGCTAATGCTTCTCCAACTGTTCAGTCCTTGAAATGGTGTTGTAAGATTTTCACTCCTACAAAGCGTTAACCACTTGCCAAGTTGCAGCGCTCAAGTGAGTGTTCTGTAAGATGTTTTGCTGAATAATGTTACCAACAACACAGCTAAGGCAGGAAAATGGAATTTCTGTGCTAAGAGGAAAGCAGCCAATCCATGTAAACTGAGTAAATATTTAGTAATTATTGCAAGTATTTAATAAAACTGTGCATAGTGTCTAACCAGGACATCTCAAATGCTACAACATGAGACTATGAACCTGGCTGACTCTCACTAGTGAAAGTATGTTTTAGTGGTTTAGGTATGTCCTCCAACTGCCCAAGCACAACAGACCATATAAAAGTTAAAGAGCCTGTAGATTATCTTGGAGGTCAAAAAAGTTAGGGCTTGTTTCCTTACTCTTGTACTAGGTGGATGTTTTTGCTACAAGTTTATTTACATGTATTGCTGGGAAAACTGGATTTTCCAGAGGACTGGAGCACCTCTCCTATGAAGACAGGCTAAGAGAGTTGGGGTTGTTCAGCCTGGAAAAGAGAAGGTTCTGGGTAACCTTTATAGCAGCTTTCCAGTATATGAAGGGGGCCTACAAGAGAGATGGAGAGGGACTTTTTACAAGGGCATGTTGTGAGAGATTGAGGGGTAATGGCTTCAAACTAAAAGAAGGTAGATTTAGATTAGAGATCAGGAAGAAATTTTTCACTCTGAGGGCGGTGAGACAGGTTGTCCAGAGAAGCTGTGGATGCCCCATCCCTGGAAGTGTTCAAGACCAGGCCAGATGGGACTTTGATTCCATGAATCACCCGCAACACTGGAAAAGTATGTGCATAGCATTTACTAAGGCGCTGTCAGGTAATGCCAAAAGACCTGACAGATGAAATAGCTCTGTCACTTTGAGTTCCTGCATCTTGGCTTTTCCTTGAAGGACTGGGAGAATGTGATCTAGTCCTGCCAGGTTCTAAACTCAGCTTTGTATGTTGGACAACTTTTGGCAATATGTCACATGAAGACTGCTTTCAAAGATAAACCAAAAGTCAGTGTCAACACCCTGACGAAATTCCCAAAAATTTCAACTTCGTCTGTTCACAAAATTAATTTCTCTTGCTCTTAAAATTCTATGTGTATTCCAGATGAATCAAATCCCTGAGTAAGAAGAAAAGAAAATTGATAAAATCTGAGTGAAGGGAAAAAAACACCCACAAGAAAAGCTGGCATTCATACAAGTGCTATGGCACAAAAGTTAACATCATCCATTAATATTAGTATCAACAAAATATGGAATTGTCTCCTAATGGCAAATAAAAAGTACTTATAACGCTAAGCAATAAGGTATTCTATGTGCCTTGCTGAGATATTGCTTCAACCAGCTGAGAAATGGCCATATCCCAGCGTGGCACATACATAATAATATTTGTTGTTGTGATTATAGAGTGGTATCATGCTAACAGTAGAAAAATGAAAATTTAAAACTGAAAACTTAAAAGTGGAAAGTGTATTTTCTATCAATAACAAGAGATAGAATATTAAAATGGAATAAGGTCATAAAGAATATCTTGATTTGATGATTGTTTTAATATTGCTTTCTTTGTGGACAACAGGGACCCCAAGACGGTTTCAAAATTTCCTTTCTCTTATTGTTTCACAACAAATAATTTTTAGACACAGTTTTTTGTTTCACTTCATCTTCCGGATCCCTTATGATCTTCTGAATTACGATAAAATCTATGATTTAAAAAAAATATTGCCACTTGATTTTTTACTGTATATCCACTTAACATTGTGAAAGTGCAGGAAGCCTAACTAGCATATATAAAGAGAAGCCTCCAGATTCTGATGTGTGTTTCATACCAGCAAGGCTAACAGAATCTAGCAGTTTGACATGTTTTCTTTCATATTTAAGCTTTTTTTCTAATAGTCATCCCCACTTGAGTTGCATTCTATTCCTGCCTTTGTATTTGTTCTCCATTAGGAAATTAGTTTGTGTCCTTTCTAGAGATGACAATGAAACATACATGGTGATAACTTTTTAGCCAAACATTGTTATGGGCAGGTATTGAGTACATCATTGCTTACTTTTAGAAGAAATATGGAAATTAAGAATTTTTCAGACAGCACATCTAAAAGTTCATCAGAGCTTTCATCTGGCTCCATCCAAATTTATATAACTACATGCAGGTGTCAGTACGAATCAGGAAGCAGAAAATTCCTCTCGTGTTTCACTGTCTGTAGCAGGAATCAGCCCTCAATAACTCATGATTTTCAAGTGGAGTTGCCTAAAGTTAGCAACTCAAACTACTAGTTAAATGACATGATAAAATTTCTAAACACAAGCTATCTGTGAGAAGCTCTTAATACTCTACAAAAAAATACATTTTATAACATTTCAAAAGTTTGGGCATAATGGCAAATGGTCTGCATAAGACATAATCTTTAGAAAGGTTCTTCAGATCTGTCAAAAGATCTAACTCACCATTCATGAATGGATGCTGCTAAGCCTTCCTAAACTACTTCAGCCAAGGATATGATCTGTAATACTGAAAAACCTGGCTTGGTCAAGTTTTTTTAACTTTCCTGTTTTCCAACTTATTTTCCTTCTGTCTCAGAGAACTGCAGCGAAAGCTACCACTGCTGCCAATTTTTATTAGGATATAAAGGTCTTCTCACACTGAGAGTCAGGAACACTAAAAAAGGCCCAGGGGCCACGGGTCCTGTGTGACATTGAAAAAAATAAATGATGGGCTGGGTTAGTGTGGGTCTCCTGGCATACAAAAGCACAGAAAATTGACGTGACAGCAGTTTCCGTTCAATCATATATAGCACAGGTGGCAGCTGCTCCAACAATTTCCACTTCTCGCTCTGTTTAGCTTTTCCCAGCAGTGGCAATGGCAGAAGTACCATGACTCAAGCTTTCAAAAGCATGAACCTCTGGAGAAATCTGGCACAAAATGCTATTGCACCAATTCAGCTAAAGGCAATGCAATTGCTGCCTGCAGTGGTGCATTTCTACCTTGATGAGCTACTAGGAGGAAATCGGAAACTGTCCATCTGAAAACCTGTAATAAAAACTTTCCGCTGGTCTGATCTTGCCAGTTGAGCCCATTGGATTGCTTGCTTGCACACCAACAAGTATATAGATGTTTAGCATGAATGGATATGTTTAGCATGTCAGGAAATATTGTAACAGACAAGAGATTCAGATTGCTGCTGCAAAATGCAGAGCATCTGGCAGATATGAAAGTGAACTTGCCAAGAACGAATTAGAAATATGCATATAGTTCTGAAATGGCTTTTTTGCTGACTTATAAATGGTAAGGTGACCAAGGTATATTCCACTGTATGGTAACAATTAGAAACTCAGGCCTTCTTTTCCACCTTTGCCCCATTTGATGCTCAATTTAGTGTGTTTTACCCTATTATAATTTTATGGGCTGGATTAGCCAACAGTCTCTCATTATTACATCAGGTCAAACACTAGTGTTGCTAATTTATTTATTTATTATTAAAATTGAAGAGTCAGACTGAAAAAGATTTTTTGTTGTATCCACAGTTTGAAATTCTCAGCTTTATTTTGAATAAGTAAAGGGTATTTGTTAAACACAAGGAGATGTGCATTTCTTCTTGTATTTAATCATTTCTCATAACAGAACCTTCCACAATCGGGGTTTGGTATTTACTGCAACTTCAGACAAATCCTAGATCCTTTGTAAAAGCAGCAATAATAACAAAGGAAAGACGGTTTTTTCAGAAGTGCTTGATTAACAACAATATACGGACTAGCAAAATACTATTGCAGTAATAACAAGATAGCGTGCCTGCTGCTGGTTTGAGTTGGGTGAGTTCCATTATGATGTTGAATCCACCATTTGCTGCAGTTTGCAGTGCACTCTGTGAGTTGCACTTTAGTTTTTATTGCATCATATTACCCAATCTATTATCATAATTTATGAATATCTGTAATCTTAAAATGTTCTACCACAGGGAAGCCAAATTAATCTACAATACAAAGAATATAAATTATAGATCCATCACTAAGTAATGAACAAAGAACATAAATAGATAAACAAGGTGTTTAAAAGCAGGTCTCACAGTGCTGTTTTCTGCTCTGTGACAGCCTGTTTGACTGTAATGCCAGTTACGTACCCTGGCTGTTCCATGTGGTGAGAAGAAAGAGTGCATCAAAGGAAGGTTGTGGCCATGGTAGCCTAGAGAAGGCAAATTTTCTGAGTATATTGAGCAGCAAAAGAGAGTTTGGGTTTGGGACAACTAAACTCTAACCTCTCTTGAGACAAGATGGAATTTAAAAAACTCAATTTTGTATTCATTACAATCAAGTATTTCAGATGTCAAAAAACCCCAGCCCTGAAAGATTGTTTACTGCGAAACTCAGTTATTATTTATTACCTCACCAACAGAAGAAGAGGAAAAGAATACAGAGGAAAATTATGACAGCAGTATTACCTGCCTGCTTGCTGAGGCATATGCACACCATAAAGACTTAGTTACTGCTTATTTATCAATGGCACTAATTATTTCTTCTTTCTGTTCTTATGAGCAACAAAGCATAAATGAGATTTTAGAGTGGATTTGGAGAAGGCAAAAACAGTGACTTAAAGAACAAGCTTAGTTGTGATACAAAAGACATAGAAGAATCATGAAAGAAACTGTGAAATTAGTGCCTGCGTGGAAAATGCATGAAGTATTAATTTCATAGAATTATCACCCTTGGTGGAGCATAAGGTCTAGAGGAGAACATGAAAAGAGACGAAGGATTATATAAAGAGTTCTTATGATGACTTGAAGGCCAGGATGAACAGTCAGGTTTTGATCCACAGCCCAGTACTTTTGGGCTTCTTGTATTGATGTTTTTGAGTGCTCAACAATAGTATAGAGCAATGTATTTTTGTGATTTTTTTCCTTTCTTTTGATACATATCCCTTCACTATAATCGATTGACACTCTTGAAAGTAAAATGAAAAATGAATAAAGAATAGTTTTGCAAATCCAGGTGGATTTCTCACACCAAAGGTTTTATCAGGTTTGTTTTGCTCACAAACCCCCAAAATCCAATGGATTTATTCTCTGTAAATGACCTAAAGTACTGCTACTAAATGAAAATACTATCAGTATACCTTTTATTCAACACAGAATCTTTTTAGGGTGGATAATATTCCTAGGTGTGACAAAGTATATCAGGAACTTCATTAGAATAATTGGAAATGTAAGTTGAGAAAACAATGTAAATAAGGTCTTTGAAATCCAGATCTCCATACCTGTATGTCCCATTTGCATAACCATTTTTTTTCACTGCAACATATTTTATCAAAATAGTCTACTTATCTGTGAAGAAGAGTCAGCTTTAACTTAGAACATTACCTGAAAACTTCATATAATACTCTCATGTGGATAGCAGTGGATAGCATATTCCTAAGCACACTAACATGGTACATGTCCCTGTTCTTCGAGTCTCTACCATGAACTGTCAAAGGAATCATACAGGAAACAGTATGAACAATCATCTTTATATTTTTTACAGCCACGTGTGTAGGAGAGGAAGAAATACTAAAACTGGCAACAGGCACCTCTGTTCCCCATCAAAGAGACTGTGGTTGGAAGGAGGTGAGATTTATTGTGTCTGTTTTTCTCCTTGGAAGTGTTTTTTCAGACTCTCTTCAGATGACAGTAGGAAACAGTCTTTCAGTTGGAGTTCGTCTGGACTTTCACAGAGGAACCAATAATTTTTCTGTTTTCACATGAATCCAGGATCTGAGATGCTAGAATTGACGCCACAATTAAATGATTACTACTCTTCTGTTGTATTTTTTTTTTTTTTCTGAATACCACAGTGCCCTGTTCAAAGTTCAGGCATTCTGTCAAGTCTGAAATTTTTATCTAACGGACAAAAAAATACTTGCTCTGTTTCACACAGCACTATCTGTTCAGTGTTTTTGTTTGAAGAATGTGTGTTACAATGGGGTATTTCTTGAATAACAGCTGCTGAATGATTTTCCTTGTTCAGCTATATCAGGAATACTGGCCACTAAGAGATCCAGTATAAATTCTAATTTAATCCAAAATTCTGCAGAAGAAGTTCTCAAGAGAAATGCACACAGCAGCACTTCCAAGGCACAGTTATTAAGTCATGCCTGTTCAAACAGAAGTGAACTCTGACATGAGCAGAATGGAAGCTTTCACAGCTAGACTTCCTATGGCAGGACTGCCAACTTAAATCCTCTTTGTTAGGGCTGGACAGTTGTAGCTTGCAGCCATCTGACTTAGTCTCCTGTTTATGATAGAACTGAGGTTGTAGCTAGAGGTTGCTGGGAGTGGGGGGGGGGCAGAAAGCCAGCTACTGAAAGAAATATTCTTGGAGGAAAGGTCCAAGAAGCATTCCTAGAACTTGCCAAAGCGAAGGAATCACAGTTTATACATATCTGAATCACAAAGAAAATCACAATTTAGTAATTTTCTCACTTCCAGAGCCACCCTTTCATTAAAATACTCTTAAGAACATGTAACATACACACACGTATACATTTATATACTCATACATATATATGAGAATTTCATGCTTGCCACTATGACAATAGTTCAAGCTACAATCATTTTTCTTTTTTTAACGTATTAATGTTAGGCTAGAAAAAATATCCTAATAGCTTTCCCCAGCTTTTGTCAATTTGAAGGTTTAAAAGAAAATTGAGACACTTCATTATTTATTTAATGCTAGATTCTGCCCCAACCTTCATGCAAGCACAGGAAGAAAAAAAAAGGCCTATACCTGATGATGTTCATGCTTTGTCCTCTATCCAAAAAAGGCTGCCGTGTCCTCACCTTGTGTATGGAAATGAAGCAGCCCAATGCTGTTCTTCCTGCCTTATCACATGCTTTGCAGTGCAACTGTAGGTGTGCATTTGGGAGCGTACACAGTGACAGAAACAGATCTGTTTCAATTTAATTGCTTCTGGAGGCAATGGAAGGAACCTGTTCCAAGGGCATTATAATGATGCAAAATGAATTCTTTTTTCTTTTCCCCAATTCTTCTAGGTGTCTGCACATGGCCTGCACCAAGAATTGTAGGTAATAATATTCTAGTGATGCCTTCTAGGGACAGACTGTGTTGTTTGAGGGCAAAATTATCACTAACCCCTCCTCTATGCTATTTAAAAGATGCATATGGAGCAGTACAGGACAGAGAAACAATGTGAGAGGAGAAAAGGAATACATTAGAAAACTTTTAAAAAGTTGATTAATTGACAAGGGAATGTAGCTGAATAAACTAAATATTTGATAGATTGATATTTTGCTCTTCCCCATTTTTACTTTTTAGTTTTTGTGAAATTTCTACAAACAGCATTCTCATTCTTTTTAAGCTCAAATGTTTGCTTTCTGTACAAACCTCAAACCATTATGTAGTTGTGTAAAACTATTTTGGATAAGCAGCCTAAATCTGTTTAAATCCCATTTGCCTCATAATGATATATAATACGTGGTTATGACATTATGTCCACTTTCTCTCAGTTCCATTTCAATATACAAAGGCTTTATTGTGAGTTTGTTTTGTTTTTTTTTCAGTACGGCAAGGGGTCTAAACAGACCTTTTGCTTAAGGAAAATTGGACAATGAACTTCTTAAGCTAACTTTTTTATAGAATTGTCTTAAGTAGAAATAATTTAGATCTATTCAGATCAACAGTGGCAAGAAAATCAATGTTTTTTTGTGACCATTAAGGTTATTTTTCACTTTCAGCTTGGCCGTGTGTCAACACAACAACACTGCAGCTGCTTTTCAAATACTTTGGTCCTATTGTGATCTTGAGTACTTACAAGTACATATCTTGTTTTTCCTACTGATCCTTTGTGGAGTTCAATGACTATGTATACTGTGTGGCATTCAGGCCTTTGTTGGCACCATAGCAACAGTAGTGAGAGACCTAGGTGAACACAGAAAATATTTTGAACTTTGACTATGGCAGCCAGGATCCTTGGTATTCTCACCAAATACGGGAATAGGACAACACCTAGGACTAGATTTTCCACTGAGCGTACTGGAAAGGTGACAGCCTTCACCCTAACGAAGCACTGAAGTGCTTTAATTTCTAGAAAGTAGGTAATACATATGTGTTAGTATATTCCACTTATTGTTAGTGCCCCCATTTCTTACGACTCTGAAAAGCTACTCATTGTCTCTTGTTCTCTCAGTGCTTCAAGCTAAGGATGCAAAGGAAGCTGAAGAGGCTCAATCACTTTGTTCTTAGTACACAGCTTATTCCAGTAAGGTTGAACACCATGACTGCAGCAATTTGTTTTTCACCCTTAAAAATGACCGTCAAGCTGCTAAGCAAAAGACTACTTTTTTTTCAGGTTCCAGTCTGAGTAAGGTTTAAAGAAAAGTCTAAAATCGAGCTCCTAAATATTAGTTGAAATTCCTAATAATTTGTCCTATAAAAAACATGCCCTACAATTTTATAAATTCTTTGCCTTTGCAACAGTTGTACTGAACTGTGGACTTTTTGACAAAAACTTTCACCATCTAGGCATCCTCATCTTTTAGGAACTGTGTGCTCAGAAAGACATACAATATGATATTGAGGTAGATATTTCAATTCTGCACTTTAGATAATCCATCGGAGTATATTTATAAGTATTTAGAAGGAATCTAAGATGCTATTAAATAGTCTGCCATGCAATTAATTCAGCTACTCTCCACATACAGATTTGTCTTCCAGTATATTATTCATAAAACAGAGTGGGCACGAATACCAAGCTCGTAACTTTACTGGCTTGAACAGGGAAAATGTTGGTTTACTTTACCAAGAGGTCAGTGGTAAAGACCAAAATGTTTTTCATTACGCTTCTGCACAGCAAAGCAGTCTTGGGACATGCTTCCTTAGGATTAGGCACCTTGTGCAAGAAACTGTCTTAGTTTTCCTTGTGTGGCTCTTGTTGGGAACGCCCGCTCTCAGAGTGATGAAAGTCCTTACAGTTAGTGACATACATGCCTTTTCTTCCTTCTGCTATGTGTTTGGTTTTAATTTTTATATGCACCATTTTCCATATGTCTTAGTCTTCAAGGAGAGATTTTCCGACTCGTGTTGCTGTGCCGTGCAAGCATAATTTATGGAAATTTCTGGCAGTTAACAAGGAATTTCACACTCATGTCAAACAGGTAGAGATTACTGAAGAGGTTTGCATTTTGCTGGAGAAAGGACAACAAATGATCTCTAATTCAGACATTCCTTGGGATTATAAAGATATAAATGGATCGATTACCCCTCCTATTTTCTGTATCAAGACTTTAGTGTGTTGATGGATAAAGACATTCTCCTTTTTCTCTTTACTGCTTTCACTTCATTAAGACCCTTTTTCTTTCTGCTTTCCAGACTCCTGTTAAATGATTTCAAAGGCTATTGGTTTCTTTATATTCCCTGGACTTCATCTACATCTCTAACGTCTGACCCCTAGAAGCTTAATCACTGCTCAGGTACACTGCCATTCTCTGGTTTCTAATCTGTCTTCTGCCTTCCTGCACAGCCTGTCTGTTCCTTACTTGTGACAACCATCACAATTTACTTGTATTTCCCATCTTTCCTTCCTTGTGCTGTACTAGGTGTAATTGCTTTTCAAAATCCTGAATCAAGCAAGTTGTTCTAAAGACACCTATTTAGTTGGTCCACTAAACCAAAAAAGATTTTGGGAGGTATATAGAATTACACAAGGTATGGAAGCTGTGAAATCCCTCTGGAGTTTAGACTTGAGATGGATGCCAAGCAGCTTAAGCATTTCAGTGCTATACAAATATATACTAAGGGTCTGGGACCTCAGGTGTTCCAAGCACAGACATTTTTGATCTGATTTTGCACTCAAACACCAGCTATGTGTCTAAGAACATTTCAATATGGCATGAGCTCTTAAATGGTCTATATGCTGCAGCTGTATTACTTCCAGATGTGAACTGGTACATCTGGTTGTGTGTTACTATGTTGCACCCATGTGGATGTCCTAGCTTGCTTGCTTCAGTCAGCATTATAATGGGATTTTTGCTTTGTTTTCCTCTGGGTCATGCAGAAGTGTTTCATATTCCCTTATCTATCTAGCTCTCTTTGTATGTTAGCAGTTTATGGTCTTAAATCCAGTTCTCTGGTATTTAACTTTTCTGGTGATTCATGAAGGACATCCTAAGAGTCCAAAATAAGATTGTGCAGGAATAGCCCTCAAAGACTACAAAGTTAAGAGCCTGTGGAAGGGTCTGAAAAGATCATGCTGGGTAAAAGGGTTGCCTGGAACTTTAAAAATTATTTAAGGAAAGAGAAAAACAGAAGCAGAGTGTTTGGTAAATGAGAGAATTTTCCTACAGAGAAAGTGGTTTGGACCAGCCTGAATAAAATATAAGGTTCTGGTTTGTAAGTAGCCAAGTCCGATTGAATTCAGTTGGAGTTCACTGGGTAATGCCTGACTGAAATCTGCATTAGGACCACAGAATGAAAATATTGTGAAGAGAAAGGCTGATATAACATTGTCATAGGAAGAATGTAAGGTAGGATAGCTGAGCAATTTCAGTGCTCAAAAGGGAAACCACAATCTTCTTTAATTAGACAACTTTTGCCTTCTTCCTCCTTAACTTTCCATCTGGAGGTTGCAGTAAATGATAGCAATATTGAAAGAGTTTAATGATCTGTGTGATTTAATGCTCCAAAATCTTTCTGCTCGTTCTGTTCATAAACACCTACTGTAAGTGCCAAATCTGTGTGTGTGATGATTCATTTGTCAAACTTGGCTAATTTCCTTATTTAGGACTGCATGGGAAAGGAATGCCATTATTTCATGATGAATCCCCAACTATATTTTACTTTTTATTTATAGACTTCAACTGTATTCCAATCTTGCTTTGGTACTATATGAAAACCTAGGAAAAATTTTTCAAAAGAAACAACACTGTAGAAATGCCCTTGGTTTTATATACATTTCCATTGTATTTCCACTTCTAGGTTGAAACATTTTTTCAAGTTCCTACCTTATTAGTTTTTTTGTTTGGTTGGGTTTTTTTTATTTTTTTTTATTTTTTTTTTAAGTGAAACATGTTTTGTATTATGTAAAAATGGAAGTAAAACCTCACGAGCCTTGGAAGAGCTGTATTCACAGTAGCACAGCACTGACAATTTCATTCTCGGATTTTATATGGAAGTATAAGAGAAGGATTATTTTGGGTTTCAAAGGCTGAAAAACATAGTTTTTGTCCTTTAATCCAGTAACATCGCACTTGCACCTTTGCACTTTGGGACTACCTACAAAGAGAGCACAGCTTTTGTGCAATCTCAAATTCAAATGGTCTTCATAAGTCAATGATATCAGGTACAACAGCTTTCAGATTGATACTAAGAACTAAACCTTATACAGTCTATTACCTTGATGTCCTGGTAATGAACACATTCAAGTTCCTGATCTTGATCTTTAGGGGTCTCATTAGACATGAAAGCAGATTGTCTCAGGGATTTCATCTCTTGACTGTCAAGATTCATTGGGGAGGTAAAGCTCCCCCACTGACAACAGGGGAAAGAATGGCACAAATGTTCTTTTAAGGAGAAACATTCTCAGACCATGACACGAAACTTCTCTCTTTACAGATATGAAAGATATTCAGGAAGAAATGTAAACATTGCCTTTACATAACAGTCTTTCTACACTAATTACTACTTCTAGGAACAGTAGTTAAGTGATGATAGATGCAAAGCCAAAGTGAGGAGGGAAAAAAAAAAGCAAGCTGTAGACCATTTCCTACAAACAATTGTGCAAGAAAAATGAGTAAAGATACAAACTATATCTGTTAGCCTACACTTGACTTTCTATAATTTCTATAGGGTACTCAGATATAGCAGTAATTAATGGTATGAATTACACTACACATCCTTTCAAATAACTACAAGAAGGTACAGAAGGTACAGAATATGGATTGGAGACACAGCTGTAAAATCTCAGGATAAACTGTGAGCAGCTGCAAAAGCAAACAAAAGAAAACACCTTTTCAGTCTGGTTAGGTTTCCGAAATAATGTCTGCTTTATAAGAAATTATTAACTGCACCTCCAGGATCATACCAACAAATATAAATCATATATACAAACCAATTTTTTATCAAAGACCAGCTATAAAACGTGTGCCTTTGGCTTTTTTCTTTACCCTTTGAACTGTATATAACATTGTTACTGACTCATCTAGTTACCTTGAGATGTTATTTGTACCCATCAGATTTCCATGCAATTATCTTTTTAGACCAAGTAGAGAAATAAATCATCTCTATTTTGTATAAGGTGCTGACATTTATTGATTTAGTGTTCTTGTGAAGCTTTTCAGGGAAGCAGTTTTAAAATACAAAATCAAATGACTATAAATTAAGAGATAACATTGTAACAAATTCAGATAAGTTATCATTACGAAGTTTGCAGGGAAATAATGTAATAAGACAGACTTTCTGAAGATGTATAGCATCTTTGCTGCTAAAATCCTGCTATTGTTTGCTTTTTGCTTTACAGTGGGATTTACTTTTTGTGTTTTTTTTTTTTTTGTTTTTTTTTTTTTTTTTTTGTTTTTGTTTTTGTTTTTGTTTTTGTTTTTGTTTTGTTTTTGGTTTGGTTTGGTTTTTTTGGCCAAAGAAAACCGTAATTTCACTCTACCTTACAATTTTCTTCTTAATGGTCACAGTCAAAATTTTAAAACACCTATTGGAAAGCATAATCGGTCCACTGTCCATTGTTTCTTTCCACTTCACCATGCAAGGTTTGTTGAAATGAGTAGCAACAAGAGATTCAAGATTTTAAATAACTTAGAATGTAAGGAAATAAAAAAGGAATCTTATGCATAAAACATTGCCTTTGGACTCGGAAAGTTTTTGTCTTACTGCTGGCAGACTTTGTCCTTAGGCAAACCAACTAATTGTTCTATCTTCACCTTTTTGCATGTGTAGGCTGAGGCTTTTACTATAACACAAAATGCACCCAAGTTGTGATGGGAGAGTGAAAAAAATAAACTACCATTGATGCAAACCATTATTCTATAAGGATTTCCTCTTACATGTGTATGCATACATATAAATATACTTAGAATACATTTTTAAAAGTTTTTTTCAACATGTTTTCCACTTTACAAAAGAGTATGAGTTCTTCAGCTATCAGATTTGCACAGATTCAAAACATAAATCACCCAAAGAAAGGTGCTTGGAAGCTGTTTTTAAAGTGATAGTTATAAGGGATCAGGCTAGATGAAATTTCCTAGAGATTTTGTACCACTAAATATTACTAATAGAGCCTTTTTAAACTACCATAATGTTCCAGACGCATAATGACAGATTCCTACGGGTAATTTAGCTATTTGCTACTCTTTGTTGCTTTCATATTCTTTATTTCTGTGCTATCACGTTTCTACTGACAGGTCTTGTCCTCTAAGCGGTGGTTGGTTTTTTTTTTTCTTTGTTTTTTTTTTTTTTTTTTTTCCCTTTATATGAACCATGCTAGTTTTTTACCTTTAGGGCAAAGCAATGATCCAGGTGTGTGGCCTCTTGTCTAATCATCATCTACCTGTGCTGGGTCTACATTTCAAAAGCAATATCCTTCCAGGCTTTTTTTTTTTTTTTTTAAAAAAAAAGTAACCTCTGAAGTTTATTAAGCTGTCTGAGACAGGGAGAGCTATCTAAAGGCTTGTAATAAAATTAAGATGTTCCTTTTTAAAATCCTTGTTGGTCATACTGTGAGAGTAGTGTTCATGAACTGGAGCTTAGGCTGCAATTCTGTGGAAACTTCCTGCATAAAGTACAGGTTTTAATTCACAACTAATGTATTTTGCCACCCATGACAGGCTCAGACTACGTAGTATGTGAGTGTAGAAACTAGTATACTAGTCTGCCTTGCACTCTTATCATTTCAGAGAAGCAGGCTGAAATGCCAGAAAAGAAAGTTAACAGTGGGAAACTATGAATAGTTCTGTGGACAGACAAAGTGAACTCTTTGGGGTGAATCTCCATGCACAGCCTGATACCTGAGTTCAGGAAAAAAACAAGACTGCTGGAATTAGACATGTCTGTCCTGGGGCTCAGAGGGTCTCAGCAGTCCCGGGGTGACCTTGCCTTGCCCATGAGAGGCTTTAACCGTGACACCAAATCTGTTTGTACTGAGCATCCATTGTGCTGAATTCTTTATTTACCACTAAGAATTTCCATTTTATGAGAACATATCTGCTTTTACACTCAGACATGAGGACTGCTGAGTTCCCCTATGATCAGATAGTTTCCTCTAAGGCTCAGAGCCCTCTATAACTTTGAAGCCATCTTTCAAACATTGAAGGGACCAGAGTTGTATTAGATTTCTGACTTAAGACGTATGTTCAATGAATCATTTGAATTAATTTTCTGGGGGGAAACTTTTTAAAACCGATTTAAAAATAGTATCTGGGTTTATAGGTTTTCATGCTGCAATTCAAATGCAAATATTCACTTATTTTGAAATCAGAGCCTTGATATTTCTTGTTTGCCTGCTTTAGCTTCACTTTTTGTTGCTGTGAAAGTGTGGGACCCTGTGAATATAGAAATCACTGACTGGATAGGTGCTCATCATACAAGAAGAAGTGGACTCTGAAATTTGACAATGTATCTGCATTTTCAAAGTGACTACTCTCCCTTTACCTGCAGTTAACCAGGAGTGTCAGCCTGGAGGTGTTTCTGTCTTCCCTACCTTTGCAAGTTTAGCAGTGGGGGAGTGGAGGAGCTCCTTCTATCCTTTTCTCCTTTCTGTGGACGTTAACATGGACTTTAATTTTAATGCGGAGTGAGTTTTTGAATCATAGAATCATAGGGTTGGAAGGGACCTCTGGAGATCATCTAGTCCAACCCCCTGCCAGAGCAGGGTCACCCAGAGCAGGTTGCACAGGAACGCGTCCAGGTGGGTTTGGAATGTCTCCAGAGACAGAGACTCCACCACCTCCCTGGGCAGCCTGTTCCAGTGCTCTGCCACCCTCAAAGGAAAGAAGTTCCTCCTCATGTTTAGATGGAACTTCCTATGCTCAAGTTTGTGCCCATTACCCCTTGTCCTGTCACTGGGTGCCACTGAAAAGAGCCTGGCCCCATCCTCCTGACACCCACCCTTTATGTATTTATACGCACTGAAAAGGTCTGCCCTCAGTCTTCTTTTTTCCAGACCGAAGAGACCCAAATCCCTCAGCCTTTCTTCATAAGAGAGGTGTTCCAGTCCCCTAATCATATTGGTAGCCCTTTGCTGTACCCTCTCCAGCAGTTCCCTGTCCTTCTTGAACCGGGGAGCCCAGAACTGGACACAGTACTCCAGGTGCGGCCTCACCAAGGCAGAGTAGAGGGGGAGGATGACCTCCCTCCACCTGCTGGCCACACTCTTCTTGATTCACCCCAGGATGCCATTGGCCTTCCTGGCCACAAGGGCACATTGCTGGCTCATGGTCATCCTGTTGTCCACCAGGACTCCCAGGTCTCTTTCCACCGAGCTGCTCTCCAGCAGGTCAGCCCCCAACCTGTACTGGTGCATGGGGTTATTCCTCCCCAGGTGCAGCACCCTACACTTGCCCTTGTTGAATTTCATAAGGTTCCTCTCTGTCCAACTCTCCAGCCTGTCCAGGTCTCTCTGTATGGCAGCACAGCCTTCCGGTGTGTCAGCCACCCCCCGCCCCAGCTTCATGTCATCGGCAAACTTGCTGAGGGTGCACTCTATCCCCTCATCCAGGTCATTGATGACTATATTGAAGAGGACTGGACCCAGTAGTGAGCCCTGGGGAACACCACTTGTCACTGACCTCCAACTAGACTCTGTGCCCCTAATCACTACCCTCTGAGCTCTGTCTTTCAACCAGTTACCTATCCAACTTACTGTCCATTCATCTAACCCACACTTCCTAAGCTTCCTTATGAGAATACTGTGGGAGACCATGTCAAACGCCTTGCTTAAGTCAAGATAGACCACATCTGCCACCCTCCTCTTGTCTATCCATCCAGTCATGCCATCATAGAAGGCTATCAGATTAGTCAGACATGATTTCCCCTTGGTGAATCCATGTTGAGTACTTCTGATAAGCTTGCTTTTCCTCCACATGCCTTGAGATGACACCCAGAATGAGCTGTTCCATCATCTTTCCGGGGATGGAGGTGAGGCTGACCGGCCTGTAGTTCCCCGGCTCCTCCGTCTTCCCTTTTTTGAAGATGAGTGACATTGGCTTTCCTCCAGTCCTCAGGCACCTCGCCTGTTCTCCAGGACCTTTCAAAGATAATGGAGAGCAGCCCAGCAGTGACTTCCACCAGCTCCCTCAGCACTCTCGGGTGCATCCCATCAGGGCCCATGGACTTGTGAGTATCTAATTGATCTAACTGATCCCTCACTTGATCCTCCTCAACCCAGTGGAAGTCTTCTTTCCCCATTACTTTCCCCAAAGCCTGGGACTCCTGAGGGCTGGGCCGAGCAGTAAAGACTGAAGCAAAGAAGGCATTGAGTAACTCCACCTTCTCTGCATCCTCCATCACCATGGCTCCTGTCTCATTCAACAGCAGGACCACAACTTGTCTAATCTTCCTTTTGCCTCCAATATATTTGTATAAGCCCTTCCTATTGAGCTTGACATCCCTAGCCAGGTTTAATTCCAAGGCAGCCTTGGCTTTCCTCGTTTTATCCCTGTACGCTCTGGCAGCATTCTTGTAATCCTCCCAAAGGGTCAGTCCATTCTTCCACTTACTGTAAACTTCCTTCTTCCACTTGAGCTTTTTCAGAAGCTCCCTGCTCAACTATGCGGGTCTCCTGCGTCCCTTGGCCGATTTCTTGCTCTTAGGGATGCACCAATCCTGAGCTTGGAGGAGGTGGTCTTTGAATACCAACCAGCTTTCTTGAGCCCCTTTGCTTCCAGAGCCCTAGCCCACAGGATCTCTCCAAGCAGTTTCTTGAAGAGGTCGAAGGTAGCCTTCTTGAAATCCAAGGTTGTAATTTTACTTCTTGTTGTTTTGTGAATACCACCCATGATCCTGAACTCTTATCATTTCATGATCACTACAACCTAGGGTGCCCCTACCTTAATGTCCTCCACCAGTCCCTCTGTGTTTGCAAGTACTAGATCCAGGAGTGCTCCTTTCTTTATTGTCTATTTCACCACCTGTGTCAAAAAGTTGTCATCAATACACTGGAGGAACCTCCTGGACTGTGCATGCCTGGCTGTGTGGTCTTCCCAGCAGATATCAGAGTGATTGAAGTCCCCCATAAGAACCAAGGCCTTTGATTGCGAGGCTACCTTCAGCTGTCTGTAGAAAGCCTCATCAGCTTCCCCATCCTGATCAGGTGGCCTGTAATAAACACCCACAACAGTGTCCCTCAGATTTGCCTGCCCCTTAATCCTTACCCATAAGCTCTCAACACTCTCTTCATCCGCCCCCAGTGAGAGCTCAATGCATTCTAGTTGCTCTCTCACATAGAGTGCAACTCCACCACCATGCCTGGCTGGCATGTCTTTCCTGACAAGGACATAGCCATCCATGACAGCATTCCAGTCATGTGAGCTGTCCCACCTCATCTCAGTAATTGCAATGAGATCGTGGCCCTGCGACCGCACACAGACCTCCAGCTCTTCCTGCTTATTCCCCATGCTGCGTGCATTGGTGTATAAGCATTTCAGAGAGGGCATCGTGTGTGTAGTTTTGACCCTTGAGATATGGTATGCCTCTGGATCTCAGAAATACTGGCACACTCCCCCACAAGCGCTGAGCAGCTACGCCCTGGCACCTCACCAGCAAGCCCAGTACCGTCCCCACCCCCCTTCAAATCTAGTTTAAAGCCCTCTCAATGAGCCCTGATAACTCTTGTCCTAGAACCCTTTTCCCCTTGGAAGTCAGGGTATTCCCGCCTGTTACCAGCAGGCCAGGCGTTTTGTAGATCAGGCCACGATCAAAGAACCCAAAGTCCTGCTGGCAGCACCAGGCTTGAAGCCAGGCATTGATCTGCTGGCTCCCCCTATTTACCCCCTCATAATTCACCGCAACTGGGGGCATAGAGGAGAACACAACTTGCGCTCCCGATCCCTTGACCAGCTGTCCCAGGGTCTTGAAATCTTTCTTCATTGCCCTTGAACATCTTTTTGCTACCTCGTTGCTGCCTACCTGAAAAGATCAAAAGTGGGTAATAGTCTGAGGGCCGTACCAGGGAAGGCAGCATCCTCTTCACATCCTTGACCCGGGCCCCAGGCAGGCAGCAAACCTCCCTGCGTACCGGGTCCGGCCTGCATATTGGGCCTTCTGCTCCCTGCAGGAGGGAGTCGCCTATGAGGAGGACCTGTCTTTTCTTCTTTACCACAGAGGTTTTGCTGCGGGGGGGAGGTCTGGCTAGACCTCGCTGATACCCCAGACCTCGCTGACAGACCTCGCTGAATCACCTCAGCCCTCTATAGAGATATGGCAAGCAGAAGAAAGGTTGTGTAATATTATTTGTTTTCAGATTACAAGCAGGGAGAATATGTCCCTAAGTAGAAACCTGAGACCGAATTCAGCATCAAAAGCATCTAAAGGCATTAAAAATTGAACTTATTCCTACCTAGTACTGTCCCTACACAGTACACTCAAACAGAAGACCAATGGACAGGCTTGTTTTATTGTGAGTGCAGGAAAAAGCATGAAGAGGCAAAAGCAAGCAAATCAAATCCAGGGACAGATACCTGGAAAGGGAGAAAACCCAAGTCTGTCTAAATACGTGTTCATCAGTCAATGATTCTATTTATTTATTCCTTGAGAGGACTATAGTCAGGGTGGAAGGATATTTATTATTTACAGAAGGTTTTTTTTCTTGGCCTGCTATCCTTGAGCAAGTACTGTTCCAGATGGAAGGAAATAAATAAATAAACTCCCCCAGCTGATTAGGAAGGATTGGAGTAAACAGCCAGGGAGGGCACTTCGATAACTTATTAAAGGTTTAGCAATTGTATTTCTGTGTCTGCTGCGCTCTGCTACTAATTTTTATTCTCATTTTTTTACTCTCCATTCTGCCCATGGAAGGTTGTATTTTTCTTTAATTACCACAAGAAAATCTTTCTTTGGCAGCGCATGTAGTGATTAATCGCATTTCCTTTATTGCAGTAGTGGGTGGCTTTTGCATATCCTCTTTTTATATATAGCCTTTAATTTTCTGTATTACAGGCAGTACTAAGTAGTTTTCTTGTAGTAACAAAGATAACAATTAGCTACATATGTTACTGAGCTGGAGCTCTCAGACTGCCTGTGATCTTTCTGGGGCCTCAGTACCTCTTCTTTATGGGTTTCATAACTACCGTAAAAAGTGAAAGAAATGCCGTCTACTTATGATAGAAAATTATCTTTAGAGTGTACGAGTTAGAAACAAATTCTTGCTTCTCTCTCCTAGAATTTGATACTGTAATAGCTTAAACACTGGATGAGTCATCCTGCTCATTAAAACTGGAACCGTCAATAAAAATGGTAATACAGAAAATGCAGTCCTTCGGGAAAGTACAGACAGCGTGAAGCAAACTGCCAGGCTTCTGGGGTTTAGGGCAGATTTGGCTATGGATTCTCTGGTATGACTCTAAGCCATACTGTTCTATTTAAAACAGGGAACAAACATTCAAGACTGCTGAAGTTAGGCTTTGAAAAGCATAAGTACTGATTATACGTGGAGCCATTGCTCTGCATATGATAAGAAACCACAGAATTCAGTATGTGGGTATGACCTGCGTGGTTTCAAGTATCTCACGTTTGCTGTGAGTACCTGTTAGAAATCCCTTGCGTAAACCCTGAGGGTTTAGGCGCATTCCCCACAGCACCACAACATGCCAGATAACTTTGTTAAGGCTTGTCAGTGTAAGATGCTTCTCCCTACACTTCTCATAACCGGCTCCCAAAAAGCTTCACGCATATCCTAGAAAACTGAACCGTGGTGCAGTGCATTGCAAGAGCAGCTGACCACAAATGAAGGAGATGTCTGTTAATTGCTCATTTTTCTTACAGATCAAGTCAGACAGATTAAAAAAGAAGGCTACCTGAAGGTGTAGATAACACAGCAGTGATTAGCAAGAAGATTGAACTACAAGACTCTTTAGTAATACTGCTCTTCCCTGTAAGAATTTTTCCCCGCTGCCTTTGTGTCTTCGTTGGCTTTGGAATATCTAATGAGCCTTGGTGAATCATTACAAGTACATCTTAATTGTACCTATTGCTAAAGATGACTGCCAGAGCCACCTGCAGCAGCTGTGGCTGACCTGCTCTTCCTGTAGGTGCAGAATCTCCATAGAGTTCTTTCTGCATTCTCACTTTCAGATTCCCTATACTCATTTTATGCTTTTGGATGATCGGACATCCACCAGCAACGTGGTTATTACACTCTTTCCACCCACTCCCTTCCTTAAATTCCTTTAAACAACATTTCTATGGGATTTCTGGGCTCTGAGGGGGTAACAGGAGAAAACATCCAGAAGACACACAGGTAAATCTTTATATTGTGAGAAATATGAAATGCAGAGTCCTCTCAGTGGTGAATTCGGTGCTACTTTTTCTGGCACTGTATAAGAACAGGGCATGATATTACAGGCGGTGAATTGAAGAACATAATACTTCAACTATGTTATCTCTTTACATCTCCGTACACACACATGCATTATAGGAAGAAATGTCTGGGAGATTTTGCCACCATGGTTTTTCCCTTATGAGTCAGTAGCAAGCAGAAACACCTTCCAAGGTTAATATTCCTTTAAGGAGGAACAAAATTTGTAAGATTTGGCCTCATTTAAATACTATTTAAATATAAAGAGCAGTATCCTAGCTATGAGACTCAGTGCCAACTGAGGATTAGGTCCAAAGACTACAGTCATGTAATTTGCAATACTCGAGGCTACATCTTAATAGGACCATCTGGAAATTGAAGCTGTTTCAGAACGGGGATATCCACTTTTCCAGTGCAGTTTCATGCTAATTGTAATCAGTCAGTGTGCGTGCTGCACTAGCAGCTTGTTAGTTTCTAGTTGGAGGTCAGTTTTAACACATATACTCTATAGAGCCTATAAACTCTAGGGCTAAGTTTTCTGCTGCTTGTGTAATATATCTAGAATTAACCTGAGGGTCTCATTCCTAAGTGATTTGGGACTTGGTTACCTCAGAGAGTAGTACAAAGCCTGTCTTAATTTTACCAACATATGAGAAAGAGGTAAAAGGAAAGATTTAGGATGAACAGATGTTATTACAGCTTTCATTATGAGGTCAGGTAAATGTCAATTTTGTTTTATGTGGGTTTTACTTCTGATAGTGTGTTAGATAATCCTCATAAAAGTACTAGGGAAGCAGATAGTGCCTTCACAGGAATTGAGACAAATATGTAAATTATTTCCAAGTAAATGTATTTCTTTGAAAGTAGGACAGCAAAAATATAATGCAGGTACAATTTCTAGCCCTTTAACTCAAAATTCTTGGGTCACCTGATGACAGATTTTCACAGAAAGCACAATCACTGCATAGCAGTCTCCCTTTATCATTTGTGGGAAACTCTAAAACTGAACCAGTCACCCCATGGATTAATTGGAGGACTAGAAAGGTATTCCTATCTGAAGAAATAGAGTAGGTCTGATTATAATACTACTTATAGACAATTAAACTAGGGAGTAACACCAGTTTAGAAGGCGTAGTGTCTGGTGTAATGCTGTAAACACTATGCAGATTTATTTGCATACTTAAAGTATTTCTGTGCAGGGCCCGACAGCTGACTTTGTTGTCTTGCCCTGCATAAATACTCCGTCTGTTTAAATAAGGGCTAAGGAGACACCCAACTCCGTATTCGTAATTGCGTTCAGTATAGATCACAAAGGTGACAAAATATATGCATATATAAGCATTAGCAAACAATGACCTGATGCAGATTTCAATTTTATTTCCTATTTTTGTTCATAAGCTGAATTACTTTAATCTTTAAACTTCAGGGCCAAACTGTCCCTTGAGATTTGGAAAATGAGATTTGAAATTAATCTTTCTTTTTAGATGGCTCAGAGTTTCCCAATAAGCTATAATGTAATAATGAAAAGGAAATGTAGTTGGCCGATGTATATAGCTGTTTGCCCTTCTGAAATACAATTAAAGTAGGCAATGCTTGAGCAGCGTCGGAGCAGTGGAGCTGTTATTAACAGTGATAGACATTCTACTGGGAAAGGATTCAAATTACATTCTGCAGAACTCTTATAGCTGTCCCTGCTGCTGGTGAATGTGTACTCCCTGTTTTAAAAGGGTCTAAATTATGTTGCTTTGAAGGCAGGGGTTTCAACACGACCTCCCCTCCTTTGTACTGAGTTCTAGTGAAATGAAGAAGCATGACACTATGGTACATAAAATGATATCAAGAAAAGTCCTGTTTTCTCTTTTCTTCAGGCATTACCCCTGAAGTGGTGTTTGCATTAGATCCTCTGAATCTGTGTAATAATGTTTTTCCAAGCAGGTTTTGAAGCTTGAAGCAGTAAGGGATCCGCTGCATGAGAACTGTAATAGCACCCATTCATGCTGTAGCGGATGACATTCTGCATCACAAGGCGTTCCAGTTTAGGGTATGTATACATACATGTTTGCTCAGTTAACGAAGGCTGAATTGTATTTCTCCTTTTTGTAGAGAGTTAAACAGAGGGAGAGTTGCACAAAGCTTTACTTTATATCCTCAGGATGCAATTCAAAGTATCTAAGCTCAGTAAAGCTCAGCATTACACAAGTGACAACTTTGTACATAGCTGAGACTCTGAGAAGGTAAAATTCTGACCTTAACATGACAGGCTAGACTATTCAAGGCCTTTTATAAGACTGCTGTCACTATCAGCTGAGGCACTTTCAGCTCTTTAGTGCTGTATTCATGGTATGTAATGATCATTGGATTAACATAAATACTGATCTTTTTGGCCTGTCGTCTGGATCTATGGCTAAGCATTTGTTATGACCATCTTCTGTCATGAACCACAGAGGATATGAGTTGTTATTGACTTCAGCTAGAGAGTCCTGGTTATTCATCTCAGGCAGTAGTGGCTTGTGCTTTTCTTTCTGGAATCCCAAGTTTAAACTTTTGTATGATTTCCCAAAAGGGTGTCCGTTTCAGTAGCTTGCCTGCCTATCTTTCACCCCCTGTTGCTTGCGCTTGAAGACCCCATATATTACCCTAAGGTGCTGATCCATTTTTATTCAGTCTTCATTTAGGTGGAAAGTAGTAAGAAAATAATCCTTGCATTCATCCTACTGTGCTAAAATACTGAAATAATTTTTTTTTTAATTTTTTTTTTTTGTGCTAGGATGACTCTCAGGGTGAGGTGACATCTAAAGAAGTAGTCTACAAGTTCCTCAAGGTGGGCAGCAGAGGGTGGGGTGCTGATCTCCTCTCTGTGGTGACCAGCGATAAGACACAAGGAAATGATACGAAGCTGCACCAGGGGAAGTTCAGATTGGACACTACAAAAAAGTTCTTCACTGAGAGGGTGATTGGACGCTGGAACAGGCTCCCCAATGAAGTCATCACAGCACCAAGCTTGTCAGACTTCAAGAAGCGTCTGAAGACACTCTTAGTCATACGGTTTAGTTTTAGGTAGTCCTGCAAGGAACAGGGAGTTGGACTCAGTGTCCTGTATGGGTCCCTTCCAACTTGAGCTATTCTGAAGTTCTATGATTCTAGGTGGTAAAAAACCTCTGAGATTGCATGGTAATGCTTTTCCTTCCTCACCTTATTTCAACTTCTCTTTAAAGTAAAAGGAAAAAAAAAAGAATGCAAGAAGACACAGTCATCCTAGTTCTAATTGTAATATATATCCAACTGTGGCAATCTTTTAATATATCTTATATACGTGCATAAAATAATATATATTACATATATATCTATTCATATATAATTGATATATATTTACTAATTTATGCTGATGTATTAATCTACCAGTATATCTATAGTATATATACTTAAGTAATCCTAGTGTTAATTGTCTTCCAAGTTATTGCAGCAGGGAGATAGCAAACAAATTAGGAATACTGAAAATGAACTGTAAAAAACAGTGCTGAAAAAGGTGTTGTGCAGATTGTAATATCAGCTGAGTAACTGGATATGATATTTTGACCAGGAAGATAAAGATACCTTGGTCCTGTTTTCATCTTTATCACTCCTTTGCATAATAACATATTGTGCAAGAATCTGTATTAAGTGGCCAGCAGAGGCGTATTTGAAAAACCAGCTCCACTTCTGAACTGACAGGCCAGATACCTGCTTTTAAGGCAGAGTAAAAACCTGCTCTTTTGATAGTCGAACTCTATTTTAGCAGCGTGTTGACACCAAAATGTGGTCATTTTGCTTCCTTTTCTTCTAAATGGAACTATTGATGATCTGCCTGGGTGTGCTTTCAACAGAAAAATACTGTGATGACCAAAGCTGTAAATAACTGCTGTAAAATGCAAAAAGGTCATTTTGTTACTAAAGCCATCTGGGTTATTGCTTAATTCACTCCTACCCCTGCTTCCTGAGGCTGAAAACTCTGCTGTTATTATGATAGATTAATCTTCATTTCAGTGCATGCAAATTCAACCTGCTTAATCAATGTTTTTGTGTGATAAAAGAAGAACTTCAGACATCCTGTCTACACTTGTCTCTTACTCATTAAGTGTGTATTGATAGAGGAGACTTTTAAAAGCTATTGGCATATAGCATCAGATGAGATGTCAGAATCAGCCAAATTAGGCAATAATCAATGTAAAATAATTGATGGTGGTTCTCAAATAAAGTTACAATGCACAGCAAAAGAATAATTTTTTAAAATTAGAAGAGCAAAAAGGACATGGAGGCATGCTGAGATGGGCTCAAAGGGGAGATTTCAGAATCTAGCAGCATTAAGTACTAATGTGACTGCTTGCTTGAAAAGTGAGAACTGCAGAGATAAATGAATCAAATTGCATAGAGCTTCTGCAAACCAGAAGCATCTGAGAGGCACTTTGACAACTTATTAGGCCTGATTTTCTACACGAAAAATGGACCAAATCCTCAATGACTTCAGCTTACAATTCCTGATCAGAAACTTTCAGAGGTGTCTGAGCAACAAATCTTCTCATGTGCTTGACTTGATAGCCACAATAAATTCAAGGCAATGTTTTAAATACAAGTGTGCCATGTTAAGGCAACATTTCTTCCTGACATTTTATTGTTTCATTGCATATTGTTCAAAAGTTGTGCAGGGGGGCATTCGTATCCCTACTATTTAAAGTTGATAGTTTGTGTATTTGAATGCTACAAAGTGCCAGCTTCTTACTGTCAGAACTCTTCATAGACCCTTTCCTTCCTTCTTTTACCCTTCTGGCTCTTTCATGTTGAATCTGGACACTAGGATTCCATGACAAAATTATTCTGTTGTGAAGACTTCAACTTGGAGATTATTACTCCCATTTAAAAAGCACCACTTTCTAGGGACAACTTTACTTTCACAGTCTTCAGTCATTTTATGCTCTGTTACATGCTTCTGCTTCCACACCTTTATTTTCACAAAAAGGAAAATTAGCAAGATACATAGTAGCCTGGAACATAAAAATACTTGAGACATGAAAAAAACCCCCAAGCTGTTCACTAACCATAGGTAAAAAGAACATTTTAGGCCTAATAGAGAATGATAATGTCTCTTCAAAAGAAGGGTTTTATATCTAAATCAAAGAAAATGAAGAAAAGCATAGTGACTGATAACAGTAAACATCACGAAAAGAGACGCTTTGATAAGTCACTTTATCCTTCATTTGTTGAAGAGGATAGATAATGGGTTTGTTTGTGATAACAGAAAAAGACAGGGAGACAGGGGAGGAAGAGTGATGAAAGACTAATAACTCAATGAAATCTCATGCCTTGAGATATCCATTATGTCACTTAGTTATATGCAGTATGTGGGGTTTAATTTTGTTTTATTTCAAATCACATTTGTTTAATCGCACAAAAAATACCAAAAACCTATTACTCTATTGTCTTCATACGTTCAGGAGAACAAGACAAAGTGCAGAGGACCAGTAAAACACATGCATTCCTGAACAAAGCCCCTTCTCAGTTCTTCTCTTCCGCTCTCAGATGCAGGAAAAGTATAGCCCGTTTCCAAGTGATTTTTTTTATTTGATGCATTCTCAAAGTACCTGGGATCTTACTGAGACTTTCATACAAGTTGCTATGGCTTTGGGGCTTCCCTAAACTTAGGGGATCAAGGCTGCCCTGAATTAATAGAAAAGGCACTAGGATCTATTCCTCTCCCGCTCGTAAACCTCCTGGCTTTGGAGACCTGTGTAGAAATATCCTTGCCCCTTTTGAATCAAAGCCAGGTTGTGTCACGTCAGCATGAAGTATAGGCAGAGCAATCTTATGTTTGTCTGCAGTGGGCCAAGCAATGATGGAGTTGGAGAAAAGATGAAAGAATGGAGGTCAGAGAAGTAAGAGTGGTGAAACAGGTAACTTACATTACCAGCAAAAGACCTCTTCAGTCAGATGTTTTGAATTCATGGTGCTAGATACAGAACTAGAAGTGCTTCGTCTTAGCAACTGTAGCCTTGTAGATGACCTGAGCTGTATTTTTAAAACCTTCTTAGTTTCTAAAGAAAAGTATCCTCCTTTGGTAATATAGCACAATGACTAGTAATATGTATGGAACATAACACGTTGCTACTGTTGTAGGTATTGCTGACTTCAGCCTCTTATTACACATTATTTAGTCAAGAACATTTACATTTACAAAAGCTACATTGAATCTCATGACATGAGTGTACATGACAAGTGTGTTGAGATGGTTATTTAAGGTGTTTTTCCCCTAGGTAGGAAACTTCATGGATAAGAAAACACTTATGCTATCTGTAATGCAGTCCTGCCAGTTTTACAAATTAAATGCATGTAGCTCGCCATAATTTCTTTCATGAATTTGTATTTTCTTTAAAGTGAGCTAGGGGAAAAATGAGAATGAGATAGGATAGCTTAATAGTTGAGAGAGCGAGGGAGAAAGAAAGTAATTTCAATATTATGCCATGCCTGCTGGGCTGGATTTATAAAAATACTCACAACTGCAGGTTTTCTTCCCCTGTGGTTATTCCACTTCTGGGAGTGTCCTGTGCATTATCCTTGCAAGTAATATGTCTTTTTATTTTGTTCATTAACTTCTCTTCTAGTGGACAATGGTATATAGTTGACAGCAAGGGAGTTTGTGAAGAAAAAAGACAGATAAGCGTTAAGAACTTTCATATAGGAAACAGTATTATATATATTTTTCACAAAGGATACTTTCCAAAAGTCCAAACATATCCATAGCCTTACTAAGGAGGTGCAAATTTGTGTTCTTTTATATCCTGTTTACCAGATGTTGTCTGCTGTTCAGTAATATTCAGTTCCTATAGCAACTGTGGCAAAATATGGCACGTATACTATAATACTAAAGAAATTAAAAAGAAAAGACAAACTCCAGTATATTTGAAAAAAAAAAATAAATAGAAAAGATATGCACAAAGCACCTTTCATAAGTGTAGATACACAAGTAGCATCCTGCACTTACATATATATGAGACAGCATGTTTCTGAAACCTTGCAATGCATGCACAGTTTGGGTGATTAAATTTTGACAAAATATGAAAGACAGCAAAAGTCTTTAATGATCCAATTTGCTAAAATTCATGAAAATCTGCACTGAGTTCAGCTGAGATCAAAAACTACCCTAAATAAACCTTTTCTCTCCACTTACTTCAGAAAAACCTAAAATAAACAGGCCATGTAAGGAGCTCTCATATGAAATAGCAGAACATTTTAGGCAGCACCCAAAGAGGATTCTTTATTGGGTTTGCAGCTGTGTGCCAGGAATCCAATTACAGCCCAAGTAACAGTGTCTGCAAAGGAGCACGAAACACTTGAGTGTGTGATATAATTAAGACAGTATGTGTCTTCAAACAAGGATGCGTTCAGTATCTGCCAGTGAAATAATAATGTAACATGCATTGAAATAGTCACTGAGACAGTGTCCAAAGGTTCCTGCAGTGTGGATAAAAACATTATTTATAACATGTAAGAGATACTTTTATCTTGCAACTATGATTTGAATATTAGTCCACAGAGACTGAGTCTAAGGTAATTCATCAAAACTTGCAGTGAAAAGTTTTAGCTGAGGTCAAAACCTTTGAAGGCAATTATGATAAAAAATAAGATTTTGGCAGAGATGCCTTGAAATGACATAGCTGAACTTTAGAAGCCACAGCATGTTTAAATAATTTTCTACCTTTACATATGACGAAAAAGTAAATGTTCTCATCCCCTTTTGCAGCAGTAAGAATCCTTCTGAAATTTTGTTTCTTTTTTTTTTTTCTCTTCTCTTTAGCCACACAGAATTAAAACATCTTCCAGGTGAGGATGAAGAAAACAAATACTATTTTTTTGAGCACTGTATTCATGGTATGAATATGCTATACTTTCATTCATTTAAAATCTCTTATTGCCTCTATCCTTTCAATACGTAAGACATGGGCAAGTGACAATAAAATGTGGTATCTTTAGGAGAAATTCTGCTTTCTGTAGTATTTAGACAAGCCAAACTTCCACTAACACAAATAAATGTCACTAAATATAAATGGTGGATTTTAAAAGGACCAGGTCTCGCAAAACCAACATTTGAGAGAAGGCTGGCTAAGGCAATTAGGTCAGCGGAATATTGTGCATCGGGACGGCAGATTATTTGGTTATTAGAAAGTCAAAAAAGGATTCCCAGCCCTTACCCTCATGCTCAGCAGTGCATGCAAGATGGTTTGAAGGCTAACAGGGGCATGAAGAGTGCTGTGTGCCACAGCTGTGTTCTCCCAGGTACAAACACTGTAATCCACTCTGACTTTTAAATTAACTATAAATGCATGCCAAGATGGGGAACTGCCCCTCTCTGGGTATATATCTGCAAAAGACCCACGTTGTTGTCCCAGTTGTCTCAAAGAAGAGGGAAAAATCTTTATTTGATTTAGCTGGGGCATGGTATGTTTCCTACCCCTGAGGCAGGACAGCAAATTAGATTTTCTCTAACAAAGTGAAGTAGACTCCTTGCGGCTTTGTAGTGAAGGCTAAGATTTCAAAAATTGACATATATTATAAAAGAGTATTTGGGTTCAGGTGAATACCCCCAATACGCAGACGAACCCCAAAATAGCTTTGCATGTACAAATGGGCACTTTTGTGCAAATATTGATAATGTCATGCTTGAATACCCAATCTTCTTATCCAAACATTGGTTCTGAGAATGCAAAAGACAGTGTGTACACAGTCCTAGGATGGAGTTTTAAGACATTGACAATTTGGCCCTTAGCGTATTTGTGTTTAGCACCTATTATACATTCCCCAAAGCTGACTTTTTGTAAGTATTTTTTTTATAACAGAAATAAATATTCTTCATGTGAATTTTAGTGCTAACACTAGACACCAAAAGAGAATCTGATGCTGAGCTAGCTTTTTTTTTCTCCATTTAAGTGTTTTGCTAGGGTAAGATTTCCTCTCTCTTCTGGTTTTTTTTTTTTTTTTAAACAGAAAACATTAACAACTTGAGACAGGAGATCCATAGTCTCCCTGTGTAGAGGTGCAAGTCTTTATACCTGTTATATGTGTACATGATACTTAAGATTCTATTTAGAGCAGAGAAGATGTGGAATTTGCCAATGTGTGTTTTTGAGTTTGTGATTTTACCAATGCAAAAATCAGGAACAAGGAATAAACAGCACTGCCTCTCTCCCCTTCGTATCTTCCGCAGGTAAGCTACTATTGTTAAGTATCAGTTCTGTGTCTGCTTTTCTTACACCTTCAGCCACAGAGTGGAGAATAGGTGAGGCTTGTGTTTTATTCTTCTCAGCTCACTAAGTGCTAAAGGTTTGTACTGGTCTAATAGCATAGAAGTCAGTAATAATCCTTGGCAATCAGTCCAGTAACTGAATTCTATTATTAATAATCTATTATTAACTTGGGATTGATTAACTTTTCTTAGTCTTCACAGTTTATTTTCCTTGTAAAAGTCTTTTCTGAGCAAGATACTTTGGAAAATTACTATACTATGCAGGAATGAAAGACCAAGCAGTTTGTAACACTTTTAAGAATGTCTAGGTGTTGCTTGAATAAATGTGCCAATAATATAAAAATATATATTTGTAATGAGGAAAAAAAATGCTAGCCTTGAGCTAACTAATGCTAGCAGTATACATTCACTGCCAATTATAATGCTTGTTAAAGTAAGAATTGCATCAAAATAGTGGTTTAATAAAAAATTTGCTATGTTCTAGGCTGACCTTTGCCTGCTAGGTCTGACTATACAACTAGTGCAAATTACAAACAGAAAAAAAAGTTTTTTGTCCTCTACCTACTGTCTATGACTAGTTTTGTGCTATGGTTTTGACACTGCTGGAGAGATGAAATTATCTGAGAGGACCAAGGTGGTTTTTGAGAGGCCAGTCTCTTTAGGGTGTGCAGATGATGTTGAGGTACCATTGTTATCACTGTAACACGTATGAAACATAACTTAGAGCTTAACCTCACTTTGGAAACCAGTCAGGCAGGGGCTCTGGGTAGTGGAAAACTGTCTCAGAAGCATCATCCCTTCGCTGCTCTGGGTTTTTCATTGAACAGAGCTTGCATGAGCAGGATCCTCTGTCTACTGTAAGAAAATTACAGTACTGGAATACTGCGTTACCCCACCTGGAGTACTGTGCCCAGGTCTGGAGCCCTCAACACAAGAAGGACATGGCCCTGTTGGAACAGGTCCAGAGGAGGGCCACGAAGATGATCAGAGGTCTGGAGCACCTCTGCTACAAAGACAGGCTGAGAGAGTTGGGGTTGTTCAGCAGAACAGAAGGCAGCAGAAGGCTGTTCAGCAGAAAAGAAGGCTCTGGGAAGACTTTATAACAGCCTTCCAGTGCCTGAAGGGGGCCTACAGGAAGGATGGGGAGGGACTCTTTATCAGGGAGTGTAATGATAGGACATGGGGCAATGATTTCAAACTGAAAGAGGATAGATTTAGATTGGATATCAGGAAGAAATTCTTTACTGTGTGGGTGGTGAGGCAGTGGAACAGGTTGCCAATGAAGTTGTGGATGCCCCATCCCTGGAAGTGTTCAAAGCCAGGCTGGATGAGGCTTTGAGCATCCTGGTTTAGTGGGATGTGTCCCTGCCCATGGTAGGGATTTTTAAGGTCCCTTCCAACCTGAACCATCCTGTGATTCTGTGAAAATTTTTCTCTCTTGTTAAACTCATCTGTAATCTGTTTATCAAATACCATCTGAGGCAATAGGAACCAGGGAGTCACAGATAAAACACCTCAAAGGAAGACCACCTGAAGAGCAGCATGAAGGAAATGCAGCCTTCTAGCCAGTGAGTGAACTTCACTGGGCGCCCAGCTGAAGTGCCTTTAGGTAAATGCACTTAGGTAAATGCATGGGAAACAAAGAAGAGGAGTTAGAGATGTGCACGTGCCTCCAGGGCTATGATCTTACTGGTATCACAGAGACGTGGTGGGATGGCTTTTATGATTGGAGTGTTGGAATGGAGGGATACAGACTTTTCAGGAAGCACAGGCTGGGGAGACGAGGAGGGGGTGTAGCCCTCTATGTCAAGGAACAGCTGGAGTCCATGGAACTCCACCTGGGGATGGATGAAGACCCAATGGAGAGCTTATGGATCAAGATTAAAGGGAACACAGGGAACACAGGGGCAGATGACATTACAGTAGGGGTCTGCTACAGGCCACCTGAGCAGGACGACAGAGCAGATGAGGTCCTCCATAGAGAGGAGCAACATCATGTTTACAGACCCTGGTCATCATGGGAGCCTTCAACCACCCTGATATCTGTTGGAAGGACAACACAGCGGGCGACAAGAAATCCAGGAAGTTCTTGGACTGTGTCAATGACAACTTTCTTCTTCAAATGGTAGAGGAGACAACGAGGAGAGGAACTATGCTGAACCTTGTCCTTACCAACAAGGAGGGGCTGGTGGGGAATGTCAAGCTCAAGAGTAGCCTTGGCTGTAGTGATCATGAAATTGTAGAATTCAAGACCCTTTGGGCAGTGAGGAGGGCACACAGCAAGCTCACTGCCCTGGAGTTCAGGAGAGCAGACTTTGGCCTCCTGAGGGACCTGCTTGGCAGGGTAACATGAGAAAAAGTGCTGGAGTGGAGAGGGGCCCAAGAAAGCTGGTTTGTATTGAAGGATCACCCCCTCCAAGCTCAGGAACGGTGCATCCCAAGAAAGAAGAAGTCAGGCAAAAATGTCAGGAGGCCTGCATGGATTAACAAGGAGGTCCTGGACAAGCTCAAAAGCAAAAAGGAGGGCTACTGAGGGTGGATGCAAGGACAGATTGACTGGGTGGAATACAGGGAAACTGTCATAGTGGCCAGGAACCAGAACAGGCAAGCTAAAGCCCAGATAGAATTAAATCTGGCCAGGGACATCAAGGATAACAAGAAAAACTTCTATAAGTATGTCAGGGGTAAAGGCAAGGCTAGGGAAGATGTGGGCCCTGTCCTTAAGGAAACAGGACACTTGGTCACCCAGGATATGGAGAAGGCTGAGATGCTGAATGAATTTTTCACCTCGGTCTTCAGCAGCATGGGCTCCAACCACTCTGCCCACGTTGCAGAATGCAAAGGCAGGGCCTATGGGAATGAAGAACTGCCCACTATAGGAGAAGATCAGGTTCGAGACCATCTGAGGAACCTGAAGGTGCATAAGTCTGTGGGACCTTATGAAATTCATCCATGGGTCCCAAGGGGCCTGGCAGATGAAGTTGCTAAGCCTCTTTCCATTGTATTTGAAAAGTCATGGCACTCTGGTGAAGTTCCTGCTGACTGGAAGGGGAAACATAATCCCCATTTTCAAAAAGGGAAAAAAGGATGACCCAGGAAACTACAGACTGGTCAGTCTCACCTCTGTGCCTGGCAAGGTCATGGAGCAGATCCTCCTGGAATGTCTGCTAAGGCACATGGTAAATAAGGAGGTGATTGGTGACCATCAACATGGGTTCACCAAAGGCAAATAGTGCCTGACAAATTTGATGGCCTTCTATGATGTTGCCACAGCATTGGTAGATAAGGGGAGAGCAACTGACGTCATCTACCTGGACTTTTGCAAAGTGTTTGATGCTGTCCTGCACAACACTCTAGTCTCTAAATTGGAGAGACATGGATTTGATGGACGGACCACTCGGTGGATAAGGAACTGGCTAGATGGCCAGACTCAAAGGGTTGCAGTCAATGGCCCAATGTCCAAGTGGAAAACAGTGATGAGTGGCGTTATTCAGGGGTCAGTACCGGGACTGGTGTTGTTTAACATTTTTGTTGGTGACATGGACACTGGGATTGAGTGTACCCTCAGCAAGTTGGATGATAACACCAAGCTGTGTGGCGTGATCAACACACTGGAGAGAAGGGATGCCATTCAGAGGGACCTGGACAGGCTTGAGTGGTGGGCCTGTGCGAACCTCATGAAGTTCAACCAGGCCAAGTGCAAGGTCCTGCACCTGGGTCAGGGCAATCCCAAGCAAAAACACAGGCTGGACCAAGAATGGCTTGAGAGCAGCCCTGAGGAGAAGGACTTGGGGGTGCTGGTGGATGAGAAGCTCAACATGAGCCAGCAATGTGCACTTGCAACCCAGAAGGCCAACTGCAACCTAGGCTGCATCAAAAGAAGCATGGCCAGCTGGTCAATGGAAGTGATTCTGCCTCCCTACTACATTCTTATTGAGACCCCGCCTGATGTACTGTGTGCAGCTCTGGAGCCCTCAACACAAGAAGGACATGGACCTGTTGGAACAAGTCCAGAGGAGGGCCATAAAGATGATCCGAGGGCTGGAGTACCTCTGCTATGAGGACAGGCTGAGAGAGTTGGGGTTGTTCAGCCTGCAGAAGAGAAGGCTCTGGGGAGACCTTATGGCAGCCTTCCAGTGCCTGAAGGGGGCCTACAAGAAGGATGGGGAGGGACTCTTTATCAGGGAGTGTAATGATAGGACGAGGGCTAGTGGTTTCAAACTGAAAGCGGGTGGATATAAACTGGATATTAGGAAGAAATTCTTTACTGTGAGGGCGGTGAGGCACTGGAGCAGGCTGCCCAGGGGGGTTATGGATGCTCCATCCCAGGCTGGACGGGGCTTTGAGAAGCCTGGTTTAGTGAGAGGTGTCCCTGCCCATGGCAGGGGGGTTGGAACTAGGTGATCTTTAAGGTCCCTTCCAACCCAAACCATTCTATGATTCTATAATCTGCAGAATTCAATAATGATCCTCTTGGATACTCAAGCTTTATTCAGAGGTTCTGCTGGGTTCTCTTTGTTGCACCCACTGAAGGACCAACGCATCTAGATAGCAGTGTTGTTCAACAGTGTCAGGCTCCTTGAGAAGGAGGGCAGGGAACAGGGAAATCTGCTGAGGGTTAGGAGAAGGCAATCAGTATTCTAGCTGTGTACTCGTAGAAGGCAGAAAATTTTAAGCTTCTCATCAATTTTACTAGGACTGCCATTGTTGCAAGAGAGGCATATCATCCTGTTAATATGCTTTTAGAAGGATGCTATTTTTATGCACAGGTATAGCAATTTGGGGTAGGGTGAATGAGCAGGCCTGATGATGTTAATACCAGAATATTTTGTGAGCTGTTGATATTCTAGACACCCTGTGTCTTTCCTTATGGGTCTGTCAGTCTGCTTGCCTGTCTTAGAGGGAGAAGTTTCTCTTGTTTCACTAGAAGTTCTGCTGAGTTACTTTTGTACTCAGTTATTTGGACATTTTTCCCCTTTTCAAGAAACCTGTTAATCCCCAAGGCTTCTGAGGTACTTCTTATCTATACCACTAACATAAACTGTTTCTAAAGACTTGATCCTGTCGGCCTGTGAGAAAATCCTTGCTCACTGTCTTTGTTGTATACGATTGTTTTGTTCAGTGTATGAATATTTCTAAAATGGTAACACCTCAGAGGACTTAAATATTCTAATAACCGCTTTTAAAATGTACAGGTTTCACAACAGGAAGATTGCATAATTGTTTAAAAATTGATTAAAAAATTAAAACATCAGACTATAGAAGAAGTCGCAATTCTAATAATTTCCAAGCATTTTAAGATTGTTTTTATAACTGTAGGGGTTGTAAACTTTGTATTCTCTCTCCTTAGCTAGAGTAAGTGGTTGATGAATTATTGAATGCCCTCAGTGTGCTCAGTGCTGTACAAAACTATAGAAAATGTTTCCCTGCTGCAGGAAAGTCGATGAAGTTTTCATGTGGTGGGTCCTGCTTGGTGTGAATTTTGGTCCTAAACCCAGCATGCCTGTACTGAAAAGGGTTAGAGGAGTGTAATGAGGCAACACAGGAAAGGCTTTTCATCCTTGCCGCATACTGTATTGCAGCTTCACTTTTTCTGCACCCCCTAGAAGTCATAGCTGCCTAAAATTTGTTCTAAATTATACTGTATGAAACTGAACGGTCTCACAGGTGAATAAGCTTGCACAGCCCTTTCCCTGAGCCGTAATGATCAGTCACAGCTGTAGATCTGGGCTCCTGAACGCTGACAGGCAATTAGATGGCCATAGTCCAATCACCAGGAGGTCATGATACAATTACCACAATTGCTATTCATTTATTCTAATGACATAGTGATTATTTGTACTCAAAGAATGACACAGCATAGGAGCCTGAACAACAGAAGAATTCATCAGGCACATTTAAGGTGGTTGTCACATGGAAAATCTTGCAAATTTAATAAAGTCCTCTTGGCTTTTTCCAGTGCTTCGCTGGTATTGCAGTTTCCACTTTGTTGCTAACAGAGTAAAGCAGAGCTTTTTATGGAACTGGTAGACCATAAATGACTTGAACTTCCTTTGTCTCCCTGGCTTTTAAGTTACACCATTTAGCTGTGGCAAAACACATGCTCACGGTCACATCAGACAAGGTGAACTATCACAAACAGGTCACTCGACACTGGTGACTGAGACACATATTAACCCACCATCCAGAAACATTTTTTCAATGCTCATGCTTTTCTCAACACCTCACCATCTGGCATTTGCTTCTGTAGCACTGTCTTGCAGCAGCCTTCACACTTCAGACTTCTCCAGCTCATGGTGAAAAAGTGAAATACCCTTCTGCATTTTCTGGTAGAGAAAGAGTTCTCATTAATCTTTGTCACTTCATTATAGTGAAATTAAAGATGTAATCCAAAACTGGCTTATGAATTGAAATTCAGATGCATTAGTAAACTCTATTTAAAGTTTAGGCATTGAACTAGGCATGATCAAACTGAGGACAAATGCTTAGTCTCACTTAATCTGCGTGACACACCAGCAATATGCTATAGTTAACCAAATTAGGAATTTTGACAAAGTGGACTGGCTGCAAAGTGAATCTGATGCTTTGATGGCACAAAGGTGCACGTATACCGTTTCTTTGGAAATGTAGTGTAGATTCTTATAAAATTTTAAGACCTTCTCTCAAGTCTCTGTTTTTGTCAGTTAGATCTCCTAAGTAACATCAGACTGACTGTCTTTGAGGACTTAGAAAAGAACAACCCAGAACTAGTCTTGGCAAGTTGTTCTTGATCAAGCAATGATTTTCTCCAAGTTAAGAGAAGTCACAGGCACCTGTTTCTTTCTTGCTCCTTCTGAGCTGATGATACTTTTATGTCTCCCCTCCCCTATTGTATCTTACCCCCTCTCATTCTGACAGTTAGGAAAAGATGAATGTATAATGGTGGGACATGTAATGTATGGGTAGGCAGAAGATGCCACTTTGCTTTTCAAACCTGTGGCAAAACATTTTCTGCATGCAAGAATCTATGTGGGACTCCAGGAGACTGAAGCAATGATCTGAGCAAGGAAAATAAGTGGCAAAGGCTTTGAAAAAAAAGAACAGAGACTGGGGAAGGACTAAGAGCATGCCAAGAGGGGAAAGGAGATGAGTGTAAAAAGTACAAGCAAGAATCTGAAATGCAGGAAAAGAAAAAAGACATGAAAGAATAGCAAGCAAATGGGAAGAAAATAAGAACAGAAAGGTATTGAAGGAGTAAGTCTTTATAATGTGCTGAAGATTTCATTAGGCATTCAGGTATTGTGTTTGTGCTTTAAGAGAAAAAGAAACAGAAAAGTACACTGCTGTGAAGCTAGTTAGTGTTCATTCGTACCTTTCTTCCCCAGTATTTTGCAGTATTTCCATGGCTTCCCTGGATCCCCACTTCTGGGACTGAAAGGATGGTTGGCTAAAAGTAAATACGGTTTGGATATTAATGACTGAAATAGAGGTTCTTAAATGCACATTTCCTAAGGGAAGGTTAGGGGTCATTACCCTTCAAAATGCACTTGTAGCAGCAGACAGCAGAGAAGTTTTAAGTGTTCAGAAGTTGAGAATAACAATGTTAGTAATTTTTGTGTTTCTGTTTATTGACTTTGAAGGTTGTTTTTTTTTTTCTTTGTCTAATAGACACAGTGTTCATGGTACTGGAAAACATTCACAATAAACAGCTTTTGTGGTTACTAAATGTTTTGGCATCCCTTCACTTTTTTTTTTAATCATCTGCAAAAGCTTTTTAAAACCTGAATATTCCTCCACAGTGAACATTATCCCTTAATTATTTTTTCTTGAAGTGCCGAATTGAATTTGAAACACTGATATGCCTGATTTTAACATCATGTGTTGCTATTTTTAAATGTGTTTTTGAGAGTCCCCTGATTGTGGAATATGGAATATTTTATAGCTTGTGAAAATGGGGATTCTGGGAAATGTAACCCCCTAATAAAGTTAGGTAATGCAGACTTGCTTTAGAAAATCTTTGATTTAAAGAGAACTCTATAGACACCTTTCCATGAACCCCTGAGAAAGTGACAAGGGGGTGACAGGCAAGGCAGTCACTGGTACAGGGCAGAACTCGTTTTTTTTTTGTTCTCGCAGGCCAGCTTTCTGTGCATGTCTTGAGATGGAGCTTTTACATAACCAATCATTAAAAGGAGCAATGTGGTAATGTTTTGACAAGATGCCCAGGGATATCCACAATTGCCTTAGCTATTAAAAATGAACTGCATTTGGAAACTGAGTACTTAGGGGAGCAAGTTAATTTTTATAAAGCATGTGTTTGAAACTGTAAGGAGAAAAAAGAAGTTTTAACACTGAGTTTGAGTGTTATTTGTGAAGTGAAGGAATATAAAAGCCACTCCTAACATCAGAATACACAAGGTAGCCTTACACTCAGTCTTCTAATAATTGCAATCTGCTACACCCCCTGTGTAACAGATATAATTATATTAACAGCTTTTCTACTCAGGCACCATATATTTCCATTATGCAGCCAGCCTCATTTAATTAGCATCATGTAGTAAATTAGCAGTTATAAGGACTGCTGGGTACAAGGGGATCTCCATTTTCTCACCATCTATTTAATCCTCAGTCAATGTTGAGATTACTGCTCACTCAATTTACATATACAAAAAAATGTTGACATCCTGCTCAGATATTGTGACTCAGCCAGTTTATGGATTTAGAAAAAAATGATCCGCTGTGAATATCTAGCAGATAGGATCACAGGGTTCCCATTGTGGTGTCTTTCTGAGGAGATGCAGAGTGATCATGTGTCCTGAGGTTGGGAGGTTTGTGTGTGTGTTAGGGAGGGTGGTTTGTTTTTATTAGAAACACCGATAGCTAATTTATAAAGTACAAAAAAAAAGTTTACGGGGTAAAACATGAGATCTGAATAAAATGGGAAAAACTAAGTATGTTTAAAGAGTGGTTTTCAGATATTCTGAGAATTTACGTAAGGAGATATTAAGACATTTCTGATATGTGCAAAACCAATTTACATTAATTCTTATCTCCTTTGTTTACTGCTGAGAAGTTATGATGAAGCAAAAATCTCTTTTTCTGTAATGTCTGCCATTCTAGCCCAGTTCCAACACATTGGAAATAAATGTTTTTAGGAAAAGATTTGTGAATGTTATTTCAGTACTTTTAAACACTTTGGTAATCTCCACAGTACAGTACAGAGAGATGTTTAAATATTACAACAGTTGCCTGAGGTGGGAGGAGTTTTCCACTGGCACTATGGTCTCTGCAGAGACAACGCTGGCAATCGTTCTCATATCCTACTGCCTAAACAGAAGCCTAGGTTGCAAATATTTACAATATCCTCTTTGCACTTGCTGGATGACTACCCACCCCACCGAAGCCAATACAAGTTTTTTCATTCACTGTAAAGGCACTTGCTTATGGATCTGTGTGATTGAAAATGATTGCACTGAAGTAATCCGAACAGTTTTTTAGCAATTGCAGTACTCAGTTGATTAGTAATTAAGAAATGAATGAATGAATAAATGAATAAGGGATATATTAAATTCACAGTCACTTGAAATAAAAAATACGCAGAAGAAAAAACAAAGACAAGAGCAGTTTTCACAATGTTTAACATTACATTATTGATGACTTCTCAATTCTGTACATTTTTTTTATGCAAGATACTGAAACAATGGAGGTGAACCGTGCTTCCAAAAAAACCTTATGGGAAATGTGGAAGACAGTAATGTGTGAAAGAAATACTGCTGCCTATAGTATTTGGGTAGCTCAGCTGTGAGCTTATATGAAGTTATGCATAAAAATGGTCATTATTATAAAATCGAATTGTTCTAACATGTTTGAGTTAGCTGTGGTTCTGCGCTACAGGCTAATGGTATCTACAGAGTGTGGTTTTCAGAAAACTTAAATATTTAATTCATTATTTTCACACTCATATCTACACTTAAACCAGCAGAACTACTTAGAAACATGTAATGGGACAGTGATTTTCTTTTGTATTAAGAGTGCTCTTCAGCTGACTAGCAATATAGGAAGATAGTTTTTGAAGTAGTTGGGATATTTTCAGCTGTCATGTACTAAATGTGTCAATGTTTTACACATGCAATAGAAATTTTAACTTTGATGGGCTATAGAATCACAATATGGTTAATTACAATTTTGATTAAATGCACAAGAGGTATTACTTGCAACACTTCACACAAATGTATTATTCCTTAGAATAAATTTGATTTTGAACTTTATTAGACAAAAACAGTCTCGCGTTGGTATACATATGGTGTCGGAATAGACATTTTCAAGAAACACCAGGCAAGCTGTTTGAGAGATACATAAAGTGGAAGAGTTCTAAAGTTTTTTTATGTAGAAGTACCATGCTTTGGTCTTGGCAAACTTCTCTTTGAGGTTTGGAAGGAATTTTGAAACAGTTTAGACCCTGAGGGTGGTTCACATGTTCTCAGCTTCAGGTGACGGAATCAGAGGGTCCCTCTCGTGGGACAGAAAGACCATGGGTTTGGCAAGAGGTTACTTTTGCAAAAGAGTAGGTTACTTTTCTTACAGCTCCTGGGAACCATGAAGGCAGGCCGTTTAGTAGAATTCATATGCTTCATGTGGTTGTTTCTCAGCTGAAAAAAAAGCTGCCTGAAGTGTGGCTGACTGTCTTTTCTCTTTAATTTTGTTATATTCTGGGGGCAAAATGTGCATTGCAATGATCATGAAACTTCTTAGTGCAGATAGGTTTAATTAAATGTTATCAAGGGTTAAAAACCGTTACTTAGGCATGATCTGTTAGTCTGATGTGTTCTGGTAGGAAACTAAATAGATATAGACTCTCTTTAGCATCACAAAATGAGTTTTTTGGAGGACCTTATCCAGTAGGCCATAGACCAATAGAGCAGCATAAACAGAAGATCTGCTCAAGATAAGGACAGAAAACAATGTTTCTGTTAAAACCTTGCTGGTATGACTATCACCTTGCAATTACAAAAAAAGTGGGATTAGAGTACAATTTCCATTTTGGATAGTTGGAACATATCTTGAACTAAACTTTTACTGACCGGTAAAAAATAAGTACTTTTGTATTTTTCATAACATGGCAAGGAGGTTTTTTTTGTATGCTTGTGTGCTTTTGGTGTTTTTCTTTTCTTTCTTTTTCCGCTTTTTTTTTTTTTTTCTTTCTTCCCTTCCCCCCCTCCTCCTTCTAAACCTTCTCTTTGCCTTTTGCTTACATAGTTGCTTTTCTTTAGGTAGTTGGGTTTGGACAATAACCACAGTGGCCTTTAGTATATACAAAAGTGTTTTCTGATTTTCAAAGCTGAGGTCAGGGTTAAATTTACCTTCAATTTTACGCATAAGAAAACCAGGGATTGTCGTACATTATGTCAATTAAAACTACCATAGTCTGGACTGATTCATATGGTACTTCTAAGCTGATAATGTAAGTAAACCGTTACTAAGCTACAGTTAAAAGGAAGTAACTGCAAATGGACAAAAAAAAAGGTTGATCTCTGAATAAATTTATATAAGCCACAGTCTCTTAAGGACAAATAAAAATGTAAGCTAAGATTAAATGCCATAAAGTAACTGTATTCTCTAAGACTTAAATGTTAATCCTTAGAAATAAAACTTCAACATTTAAACATAAAAAAATCTGGATTCCAGGTTTCTACAGAGAACTCTTTGCATTAGTAATTTACACAGTTCCTTATGGAACAGTTATCATAGAAATAAAAGTGAACTTAAAGTTAGCAATAACTGTTAGTTAATAACTGCTAATGGAGAAAAAGTAAACAAATCTAGTACTGCTGAAAAAGTAAATCCAACCTATTTCTCTTTTCATATGAATGCTTTCCAGATTCAGTAGTCCAAGATGAATGTAGCTTCCTATATTTTTTCTAATTTCTAAATATTCAAAACTCTTTAATTCTAGATTCTAATTCTAAGAATCTGATAGAAGAAATTGCTCAAATCTTCTTGGGGGTTTTCTTAAGTTGGGGACTATCATAATAGTAAACTTCTGTTAATGAAGTGTACACCTAGAAGTGTAAAATGATAGCTTTGTTAGATGGATGCTTGATGTAGTATCTAAAGTATTTTCACAACAGGATTTATTAAACTTTCTCCTACCTAGGAATTTATTAGCTTATAGGTAATCTAAAAGGTTACTTGCCTGATTTATCCTGTTCTACACCTGAAAAAATTGAGAAGCAGCTCTCCTCTGACTTGAAAATAGCTAAGGAAAATATCTGAGATCTTAAAAAAAAATAAAATCCAAGAAGCCAATGATTTGACAGTTTGACAAAAAAAGTTTTTGAAATAGCCAAGCATCATTTTAAAGCTGATAAACAGTGACAGTGCAATACATAGTTAATCAACTTTCATATATCTTGTAAATGAAACACACTTACTGCACATTCTGGTAGTTAATTACAAATCATAAATTTTACTTAATTATGTGTTCTAATTATGTGATTTCATGTACAGTACTAACTTTAATTAAGTAATTAGGACATGGAATTAGAATTTGTAGGTATCTATTTGAGGATGTTAATGAAATTCTGTTCCTAATGCTAAAACTCCTTAAAAAGATAATCCTGTAGAGATATTAATGTGAAAATTTTAAAGAAAGTAAAGTAAATAATATTCTTGATCATATATACCACAAAACAGGTTAAGTCATGACATTGGTAAGCAATCTTTTTCATTTCCATAGAACTGCTTACATGTGTAAAGAGAAATACTTGTGATAAGTATTTAATGGATTGATATTTACTAGATTTTCCAGTGACACTTGATCAGCTTCAAGAATGTCTATGTTTCATAACCCTAGTCACTTCATTTTGATATATTCCTGATTTATTTCTGTTGCTGATTTAAAGAAAAAACCTTAAGCATGTCAGAGGTTTCTGCACTACTCATGCATAAGAATTTTGTTTATAAGTAGAAAGTTGTACAAAGTTTAAGGTTCATAATATAATCCTTGCTTCATAATTAATGAGATATTTATAGTACAAAGTTAGTTAAAGGGCAAGAAAGGAAAACAGCAAAACAACACAGAATTCTGTTTATTTTGTCGGGAAATAGGGTACTTAATAACAAGAGGTCATATAAAGTCACACTGGTTCATCCCATAAAATTTATTTACCTTCTCATAGTTCCAAAAAGATATGCAGAGAAGGAAGGAGAAGCCCCTTTAGGGAGTTGTCAAGGGTTGTTTTTATTCAGGAAGGAAGGAAAATCCATGGTAACAGATGACCCCATGTCTATTTATTAAAACTTTAAAGATAGGTAAGAAAAAGCAAGCACACTAAGAAAGATTAAACAAAGAACTGCAAGAACATTCAAAGCACTGCTAAGTGTCAGCTTTGCAGAACTTCATTAAAATAGCTCTCACTTAAGCAAATACACCATTTGTCACATGCATTGAGAGGTTTAATAAATGGTCACAATGACAAAAGCTATTATACTACAAACTTTGCAGTGTTGGATAAGAACACTAAAATTATGAAGGATAATGAGTCTTTAGTCATCAGAGAGATACTATTACAGGAAATTGTAGATTATCATGAATCGTTTCTCCCTTAATCTTTAGGTAATACTCTGTTCATCAGACAAGTGCAGATTACAACATCCCTACAAGTCAGGGGTGTTCTTGGGGTACACCAGTGGACCTGTTAAGGTCACTGTCTGCTTTTTGCTCCTGTAAGAGGACTGTGTGAGGTAAAATGGGACATAATCCAGGCACCAGTTTTTACATAAAAGCACTGATAAAGAAGAAGCTGCATACCTGAAATCAAATCTACATTGTCAGCAAAACAGAGCAAAACTTAACCAGGCATTTTGATATATCCATAGAATTACACTCCTTTCTAATATTTACTTTCTGTGTTAGACTTCTGAGAGAATTAGAAAACATGGATGTTATAGATGAATAATGGCACTTCATAAGAGTAACTGTGTCTGAGAGGAGTGAAGGGAACAACAAGGATCCTAGAAGAAGTGCATTGCTTATGATCTGATATACCACAAGGCAAAGCACAGAGCAGCTCTGTTAAATGCTAGTGGGCCTTAGTAGCTGTGGCTAAAAAGGGAACTAATGTTATTATAAAAATGTCACCTTTTTTAGTGGGAAGAAAGTAAAACAAACAGGGATGTTGAAATAAAGGTGTGTAATTATTAGATTTTTTGCTTTGTTTTAGTCTTTGATGTTGGGATGCTGGTTCCTGGTTGTCTGATTTCTCAGGAAGCCTGCTCTCCCAAGCAGATGGTGTGCTAGAGATTTGGGCAACATGGTCAGACATCTGTTCAAGGATGCAGTTTCAATTCCAGGAGCTGAATAGCCTTTCTTGTTTCTGCTTCTAGTTCACACGTGCAATATTTAAATTCTGTTAAATCTGTATTTTTCTGTAGCACAGGTTTCACTGGAGTATTTAGCTGAAATATAAGTGTTAATTGCTTTGGCTCTGTACACCATATTAATATTTTGGAGCTATGTAAAGAAAGCTTCTCCCACCTTTGCTCATGAGAGTTTACTTTGTTTGACTGGATACCCTACTGCTTCCTATCTTCTAGAGTTAAATGTTGTGCCAAGAGATTAGCATGTGTCTTCCACACCTTCAGATGAAGTTTTAGTGAAATGCTGGTGGTGCATAAAATGCACTGCAGTACTTTCACATTGGTGTTAATTTAATGTTTTTGCTTTTCATCCCATATGGTAAACTTTTACAACTCCTAATTACTGTGAGTTTTAACACATAAAGAAGAAGTTTCATTTTAAAAAGTCTTTGTGAAACAGACTCTTTAACTCTATGGGCTAATTATGCTGCTGTTGCTCAGGCAGGAATTTTGTATGACTAAAAATTATTGGCTGCTGTTTATATATTGTATAAATGCTATATTTATCCCTGACACTTCACTGCTTAACTATGTACATATGCATGAAATCTGTCTCCTAAGAGATCATTTATTCCAGCTGTACTTCTATGAAGCCATAATTTTGTTTCTGACATCAAAACTGGTTGCTGTGGAAATGATCGTGTCACAAAGCTTCAGGTGGGAAGAAAATATTTACTCAATAGATAATGAAAATCATTGTTTTCATTAATGATTTTCTTGGTGGAGTCTAGGGCATGTTTATAAAACCTAACTGTGATGCCAAGCTCATAGGATAAGAGTAAAATTAAAAAGATCTTTGTAATTTGAAGAAACCATCTAAAATCAACAAGAAATTCAGTAAAGGCAAATGGAAAATAGTACACAAAACCACATTTCAAAATGGCAAAAAAATCAGTGAGTGCAGCAGAACTTAAAAAAAAAAAAAGATCTGAGGAACCCTGAACTCTAACACTGATTTTTAAAACAATGCAAATGTGATTCTGGAATGTATTAATAGCAAAGTCATATGAAAGGCCTGGAGGTGATTATTCCATTCATGTGACCTTTTGTGAGATTTTGGCTTTCTGTACTCTGGCTAGCTAGAAATACCTTTTATGATAAATTTGAGACCATCAAGCCAGAGGAAAGAAAAAAGTAGTCAGAGACTTTGAAAATATGACTTACAAGGAAAGACTGAAAGAACTGTGTTTTGGAAGTCAAAAAAGCCCCCAAGACTAAAGAAGGGCATAACTGTGTTCTGACATGATAAGGAAACTGTGCATCAGCTTTGCTTGTAGAAAGATAAGAACAAACAGGCTTAACTTACACCAAAGGAGATTTACTTAGATATTAGAAAAAGAACCACAAACCCACAAAAACGAGTCATTGTGGTAAATCCTTGGAAGAAGCTGCCCTTATAGATCAGTGGTTCAGAGTCCAGTTGGAGGCCTGTAACTAGCGGTATTTGCCAGGGGTCAGTACTGGGTCCCGTCTTGTTCAATATATTCATTGACAACCTGGATGAGGAGACAGACTGTATCCTCAGCAAGCCTGCTGATGGTGCAAAACTGTGAGGAGTGGCTGACACACCAGAAGGCTGTGCTGCCATTCAACAAGATCTGGACAGGCTGGAGAGTTGGGCAGTGATCCTAATGAAGCTCAACAAGGGCAAGTGTAGGGTCCTGCACCAAGGGAGCATACACCGGTACAGGTTAGGGGCTGACCTGCTGTAAAGCAAATTGGGAGAGGTCTTGGAGTCCTGGTGGACAACAAGTTGATCATGAGTCAGCAATGTGCCCTTGTGGCCAAGAAGGCCAGTAGTCTCCTGGGGTGCATTAAAAAGAGCATGGCCAACAGGTCGAGGGAGGTCATCCTCCCCCTCTACTCTGCCCTGGTGAGGCTACATCTGGAGTACTGTGTCCAGTTCTGGACCCCGCAGTTCAAGACGGACAGTGAACTACTGGAAAGAGTCCAGCGGAGGGCTACAAAGATGATCAAGGGACTGGAGCACCTCTCTTATGAGGAAAGGCTGAGAAAACTGGGTCTGTTTAGCCTGGAGAAGAGAAGAGTGAGAGGGGATCTTATAACTACTTATAAATATCTAAAGGATGGGTGCCTGGTGACAGGACACAGGCAATAAGCACAAACTGGAACACTGGAAATTCCATTGCAAAATGAGGAAAGACTTCTTTACTTTAAGGGTGACAGAGCACTGGAACAGGCTGCCCAGAGAGGTTGTGGAGTCTCCTCTGGAGATATTCAAAACCCGCCTGGATGCGTTTCTGTCCAACCTGCTGTAGGTGACTCTGCTTTGGCAGGGGGTTGTACTAGATGGTCTCTAAGAGTCCCTTCTAACCACTACAATTATCTGATTCGGTGATTAGATTATGGAATCCTCTTCTCTACGGTTTTTAAAGAGCAGATTAGACAAACAACTGCCCCTGGACCTTGTGCACTTGATTCCAAGTCAGTTTTCAGTCAATATTTTAGGTGATCTGTTGAAGATCCTTCTAGCTCTAAATCTCTAAGATACAACCTTCAGTTTGAAAAGAAAGGTGATATAACTTGAAAATGTAAAAAGCACACATAGTAGTAGAAACCTATTCTTTGATTTTCCTTTCAATTTAAATAGATGGTGGTGCTTGTGTGTCCTTTTAGTATGTGGTTACATTTACTACTGACAAAAGATGAAATTTTTTGTTGGTTTTTTTTTTTTTGTTTGTTTTTTTTTTGTTTTTTTTTTTTTCCTGAGGCTTAAGACCCAAAAGGCTTTGGGAGGTAGCATGGAATTTGGACCTGGATATATTTTGTAAAATTTCTGCTAGTTTTTTTCATGAATAAATGGGTTAATGATGAGATTCATTTTAGCTGTGGCTTTCAGAATCTTCTCTAGCACAATGAAAAATACCGGTCACTTTTAGATTTCAGAAAACATTGTTAAATGGTATTAGCCTTAAAAAGTTACAGACTTAGTCTTATTATTATATTATATTAATATTTTAATCAGAACTTATATTTTAGTCATGATTTCTGTTAAGAAAAATTCATTTTCAGACTTGTGACAAGGACCCGATCATCAAGTGGATGTTTCTGTTTCTTGTTATTTATAATTTTTGTTCTGCATTTATATAGAATTACGCAAGAGCAGATACTACTCTCATTTCTGCAACTTTGTTGTAAGTAAGAGTCACAGTAGCAATAACTGTGCAAATGATCCATCTGTGATCTGCTTTTATAACCACATAAATGATCCACAGCAGTTATCTTTCCCACAGAATTGCTTGGGAACTGAGCTATTTTGCCTCTGAAATTAACCCTGAAGGGCTATACAACTCTAGGGGTGTACAAGCATTAGTTATTTATTAATATAGAATGATTGAGTCAAGGAATGAATCTTCCATCTGCAGATAAATTATGGATGAAATGAAACAATAAAAGCCATAAGAAAGGCAACTTCTCTTCCATATGGGAGAAACTAAGGGCTAAGTATACTAAAGTTTTATGTCAATACAAAATTGGCACCAGTGGACGATTCTCTTTTAAAACTGAACAAATTGTTGCCAACTTATTTAAGAGATCTAGCACCAGAAAAACAAGTTCAGGAAACATCTGTTCTGAGGGACGGCTGTAATCATTAAAAATGTATTTACCATCAAATAATTTGTAGATGCAGAATTAGCACTAGTTTACAGACAAGGACACAATTTCATTCTAAGTGGGTAATAAGACTGAATTTTACAGATGTATCTAGAATTTTCCTGTAATATGTAAAACCTTCAATTATATCCTTCCATATTGTACACATGAATCTGAACTCTGACAGATGCTGAAAGAGATTGCAGTGGTCTCTTAAGAAATGCAAAGGAACATGCTATATACTTGGAATGGATTGTAGTTTGCCTGGTAATGATAATCATGCAGGCAATGAAAGCTGTGTTTGGCTAGAACAAGGGCTCTGTGAGTCTCCTTGCACATACATTGTTACTACTGTTTTGAATGCATGGAGAGGAAACAAGATGCAGGAACGTGGCTGGCCTAACTCCGATACCTGCTACTGTTAGAGAAGAGATTAAGCCCCACTCCGTAAGAACAGAGGGAAGAGACGAGATCCCGTAGAGGAAGAATTTTCTTCCTTCAATCACTGGGAACTATGGACTAATGTAAGTCTTACTGATCTCCCCGTCTGGTCTCCTTAAACTTTTTGGCTGTTTCTGCTGGGCTAGGAGTCTCTAATCTTTGGGAATTTCTAACCCACCCTCTCTCTTTTGCTGCCCTATTTTTCACTTCTTAACACCTCTCTAATAGTTGTGGTTCTTGCATAAGGCAAATGATTATTCAAACAGAATCATCTGCTATGTTATTAGGTACAGGACAGAACAACCAAGGTAGTATTAGTTTATAATAAATGAACAACTATTCAAACGCAAATGGCATAGATACTCTGTCTGCTGGAGACTACAGACTCTAGACGCATTGACCCTCCATAAATCAATCATGCATTTTCAATAGCCTACTGCTCCAGGAGTTTCAGCCCTAAAAGACATAGATTAAATGATCCTATCAGACATCAGCATCATAGTTTCCAGACTGGCCCTGTCCATCCAAATAAGTTTAGTACAAGGATTGCATGACAAAAGCTTTATTGCAGTACTTTTTCCCTCAGACAGCTGTCCTACCTCCTCTGGTCATAGGTGGACTTCCTGACTGCTCGTTATTAGGAGTCCTGCTGTTAACTCCCTCTAATGCAGTTCCTGGACTAGTATCCATGGTCAAGTGTACTTACTAACGCTCTCCCAAGGCTGAATCCTGCAACTGAACATATTACTCCCTTTTTACTGCACTTTGGTGATGATATAAGTCTATTCTGGTTGATTCTTACCTGGTATAATTGGCAAAGCTCTAATCTTCAAGCTACCAACTTAATACCATCTCAAGATCTGATTCAGGTGGTGAACTGATGCGTAACAAACCTGAAAGTCTTAGATCAAGTGCATGGAAAAGGTTTTACATTGGCCAGAGAGATGCTTCTGTTCAAAGAATACAGTGTTCAGGCAGCTGTAGGCTTGTACTGTCATTACCTTCATATCAGTTTGGATGAAGACAACGGGTCACAAAGAATGACCTAATATACCAGTTTATTTTAACACTATCATCAGATGAGAACTGTGGTATAAATGCCAATGGTAGTTTCATGCTTTCCAGTGTTTTACATTTGAGAAAGTATCTAGAACAAGTGTTTTTGTAATCACGATACCATATATTCTTGAAATTATTAAATAATTTCACACAAATTACAAACTTTCAATCCAACAATTCTCTTGATAGTTTTTCACAATATTTTTGTAGCTCCAAAGTCACAGAAAATAATAATAATAAAAAAATCCAAACACTTCTTAAACTGTTCATGTTTCAGATTTTAATAGATACTTCTCTTGAGTTATGAAAAAAAAAATGGGTTCAAACTATGTGGTAATCACTAAGCTGATGAAAAATTGCTTTGAAGGTTAGTGATATACAGTACCTTATGAACAAGATTAGGATAGCACAGATCCCACTGACAATCCACTTGTCACCCTCCTGCTCCATCTGTATCCATTTACCACTTTCCTCTGGCCATCAGCGACACCACTAAGCCACTTTATTATCCAATTTAGAATGTTACCATCAATAATGCAGTGACTCAGTAAACCTCTGCAGAGTTCTATGATTTCACGACTTACTTTTTAACCTTTTATGCCAGTAGTATTGAAAAAGTATTCTTCAGATTCAGTTAGCAAATGTCGTTTTTTCTGCTTTGAATTTTATTGTAATTTCCTTGCATGAAATAGGTGAAGTGTTTACCAATATGTGTGGCTAGTAATCTGTCCAAACATTGTACCATTTTTTCCTACTAGAGGGGAAAAGCATCTTGCATTTCATATCACACACACAGGATTGAAGTAATTTCTAATTTCACTGCTTGGATCAGTTCTTGAGTTGGGATAAGTTGCTATACTTCACAGAAGCTTTGCCAGCTCACACTTGCTGAAAAATTTGATGCTTTCTTTTTCTTAAATATAGATGAGTTATTGATTTACTTCCAGTCTTTACATGTGTAAAGATAATGAAAACATAATATAATTTCATTGAAGTATCTCAACTTTGAACACTTCTAAATGAAAAAGGAAGTTTGTTGATGACACCAAGCTGTGTGGAGTGGTTGACATTCTGGAGAGAAGGGATGCCATCCAGAGGGACCTGGGCAGGCTTGAGAGGTGGGTCCGTGCAGATGTCATGAATCTCAACAAAGCAAAGTGCAAGGTCTTGCACCTGGGTCAGGGCAATCCCAAGCAAAAAATACAGGCTGGGCCAAGAATGGCTTGAGACCAGCCCTGAGGAGAAGGACTTGGGTGTGTTGGTTGATGAAAAGCTCAACAGGACAAGGCAATGTGTGCTCGCAGCCCAGAAAGCCAACCGTATGCTGGCCTGCATCAAAAGAAACATGGCCAGCTGGTCAAGGGAGGTGATGCTGCCTCCTTACTCCACTCTCATTGATATCCTGCCTCGTGTACTGTGTTCAGCTCTGGGGCCCTCAACATAAGAAGGGCATGGACCTGTTGGAGCAAGACCAGAAGAGGGCCATAAAGATGATCTGAGGGCTGGAGTACCTCTGCTATGAGGACAGGCTGCGAGAGTTGGGGTTGTTCAGCCTGCAGAAGAGAAGGCTCTGGGGAGACCTTATAGCAGTGTCCAGTACCTGAAGGGGGCCTACAGGAAAGATGGGGAGGGACTCTTTATCAGGGGGTGTAGTGATAGGACACAGGGTAATGGCTTTAAAATGAAAGGAGCTGGATTTAGGCTAGATACTAGGGAGAAATTCTTCACCATGAGGGTGGTGAGACACTGTCCCAGGCTGCCCAGAGAAGTTGTGGATGCCCCATCCCTGGAAGTCTTCAAGGCCAGGTTGGATGAAGCTTTGAGCAGCCTGGTCTAGTGGGAGGTGTCCCTGCCCATGGCAGGGGGGTTGGAACCAGATGATCTTTAAGGTTCCTTCCAACACAAACCATTCTATGATTCTGTATAAAATACAAATCTTATATTTCTACACTTAGAACTTTTATTATTATCTTTCAAATCTTCTTATGTTTAAGTTCTTGTTTCCTGTTTTTCTTTAGAATTCTGAAAAAAGAATTACTATAACCTTTAGTTACGAATTGTTATGTTAGCTCAATAAATTATCTTTGTTTTCATCATGGAAAAGCTTTTAATCTTGTGAAATATAAAGTATTTCCAGTAAGGAAACTCACTAAATTCTGACTAATCATTCAGCAAGCAGCAGCCAATACATTGTTTCTGTCCCAGTGATATTTATCTTTCTTGGAGAGTAAACCACAGTGATAATTAATCTCTAATAAAGTAAAGTGCTGAACAGGTTAAAAATAACATTTTTTTTTCTTTAACTTAGTAAATTTCTACTAGCATGAAAGGGAAAGAGATCTGTAAAGAAGTTTTTGTTAAGCATATTTAACTTTATTAAGAAAGGTATAATTTACATATAATATCTCATTCTGCAGTGGATTAAATTATATGTTTTGTCTGTATGTTGTGGTCAGTTTTCTAAGATTTTTTTCTTTGTATAATCACTTGTAACAGTTCTTTCAAGCAAAACATTGCTGAGAAGTGGAAAAGATGGAATAGGAAAAAAGAAAAGAAATAGTTAAAGAAGAAAGAAACAATAGAATAAAAAATCATCATTGGTAAAAAAATAGTTGCTTTTAGCTTTTATTGTGTCAGTTTATTTAATGAAGATCACCTGTCAATGTTTGCAAATTCCTATTTGCTCCAGTTCCAAAGTCCTAAGTCCCATAAGAATATTAGTGAAGAAATGCAATGCTATATATTTTATTCATTTTTCCTTGCACTTATGAATACAAACAAGTGCTGATTTTGAGGTGATGTACATATATGCATACCAGAGTTCTATCTCGTCACAATTTCTCTAATGAACTTTCACTGGAATGAGTTTCAACTGGACAATATTGGGTGATGTTCAATAACAATACGTGAAAATTCCTCACACTGATTTTATTACCTTATGTATTACCAAGATGCCTTAGACATTGCTATTAGTCTGGAATAATGAATCCATTATTTCACTGCTCAATATATGGTGTTTTTTCTTTGTAAATGGCTTTATGGGGAGTTTGTTTATATGTAGCTTCATTTGCCTTTCCAGAAGAGCTGGATTTAGCTTTCCCAGCTTTTTCACACCTGGGGAGATAAGGACTGGATGGTACCATTCTGCTTCCCAAGGCAACGACGAGAGTCCTCCTTCCATTCTTCAAGACACAGAGAATGGCATTTCTGAAGACAAAGAAGTGCAATACCCTGTAGCAAATCGTGTTGACCCTTTGAGGGGGAAGCATTGGAAATGCAATGGTTACCATTGGTCCTGAAGCTTATTTGGCATATATACTTGTATATATCCTGTGCTCAATTAATTGAGCAATATCTCTGTCCTTCCCTAATGTTGTCCCATTATATTTTTCTATGCTTTGATTTGGATGAGTAGAGCTTTCAGGCAGTGCAATCTTGGTATCTGCATAATTTATTTAAAACCATTAACAAGAAGCACAATAGTGTAAGGCTGCCTGTTTTGGCTATTAAAGCCTACGAAACTCTTCATTATAGAGTGTATGGTAACATTGTACTGATTTCTCCACAAATTTTCCTGCCTAACAATACAATTTTCCTACCAAATAAAACAGAGAATCATAGAATAAACCAATGGAAGGGACAACTGGAGGACATCTAATTCCCAGTTCTGCTCCAAACAGAAGTAAATTCCAAGATTGATCAGGTTACTTAGCTTGTAGTCCAGCTATTTTTAAAGATCTCTGAAGATAGATATTGTACAGCCTTTTAGGGAGATACTTGCATGACCGCTCCCATTATGAAATGTTTTAGTTCCATCCAGTTGGAATTTCACATGCTGTGACTTGGTACTGTTGCCTTTCATCCTCTCTCTGTGCATCCCTAAGAAACATCTTACTGTAGCTGAAGGCTGTAATAGGATCCCCCTTCAGCCTCTTCTCCACAATGAATAGACAGAAGTGTTTCCTCTGTCTCTCCTCAAGTGTACTGCATTCCAGCTGCCTAACCATCCTAGCAGCCATCTGCTGAATGCTCGCGTTGTTTCCGTAGTGGGGAACACACAGCAGTATGCCAAATATGGCCTCCCCAGTGCTGATTAGAGGGGAGTAATTACTTTTCTTAAGCTGCTGTCTATGCTTTTGCTAATGCAGCCCAGGATGTGGTTAGTCAATCTTGTAATAAGGTAACGCTGCAAACTCACGTTGAGATAATAGACTATCAGGATCACTGGGTCCTTTCTTGCAAAGAAAGGACCTAGCCTTTTGGTCCCCAATTGCATGGAACTGATCCATCCAGGTGCAGGACTTCTATTTGGCTTTATTTCATGAGGTTTCTGTCAGCTCATTCTTCCATTTTACTGAAGTTGTCTGAACTGGTAGCCTTTTCCTCCATTGTTTTGACTGTTCCTTCTACTTGTTGTCATCCAAGAGCTGGTGAGGGTGCATTGTCTCCTGTCATCCAGGGTGTCGATGAAGGCGTTCAGCAGCTGGAGAAGTATGAAAAAATTCCATGAATGCTTCTCGGTAGATGGAAGACTCTTTTCCAAACTCAGTTTGGGTTATGTGCACACCATTTTGGGGTAACTACTTGGGAGTAAATTTTAAAACTCTTCTTCATTTTGTCATATATCTAGTCCCATGGAAACTTTAATCATGATGAAAAATGATTACAGATCTCTAATATATTTTATGTTTTAATGAAGGTGTATAAGTTACCTTCGTGTAAGATAATAATATACATCATATATATGCTGAGTACATATATATATGTGTATGCGAGTAGGTATGTGTAAATTGTAGATGTGCATTTAAAAAGCTTGTGACAGCAGATCAAAGGATGGTCTCCCAGTATTTTCTTTCCCACATAACAGGAGAATAGATGGAGACCTAGAGACACTTTTGGAAAGCTTTAAGTCTTAGATTGTGGGGTTTTTTTCTCTCACAATACTTTCTCTGAAGTATCTGTATTCATTCTAGTGCTAAGAGATATGCTGGAAGTCTTGGTTTGTGGCAGCCAAGCCTCAGGCTGATATGTCTGGGCTGGCCTACACAATTGTGTAGAAAGTAAATATTAATAAAAAGAGTTTCATTAGTCACATATTTGGAACTTCCAACTACGTGTTGTAGGAACATTTTTGGCTGTGCAAAAATATTGAGCTTTTTTAACATGGTGTAGTCATATGGTTTCTGTCTGAAAGTCAGCATGCACTCTATGTTTCATGGCCAGGGAAGTTCTGTACTACTACTGTCAAGATGAAAATATTGTCACACGAGGGAGAGCACTTGTGGATTTCAAATTTTCAGCCAAGAAAGAAAGACTTGTTGTGCCAAAAGTCATTACACAGTCCGTAGGAATGGCAACACTACAGGGAGTGTCACTGATGAGAATAGTGGTGCAATAGGTCAAAATGTCCTTATTTTGGGTATCACTGAACATAGAAACTAGGGACAATGTTATTCCTTATCCTTACAGGTGGTGAGATATGTTTGAGCCAGTGGAAGACAAAACAATTTTGATCTCACTAAGGTTATGCCCTGTGGTTTCTTCTACTTTATATTTTTTTGAGCATTATTGTTTTAAAACTCCTTTCCCCGCATGGCCAAGAAGAAGAGCAATTTGCCCGGGTAAGATTGGTTGTCTACTGAAGTCCTGAATAACCCCATCAGCTCCTGGAAGCCTTATAGGACTGTACTGTGTCAGGCTGGGATGGAGTTAATTTTCTTTACAGTGGCCTGTATGGTGTTATGTTTTGGACTTGTGATTGAAACAGTGCTATTAACACACCAGAATTCTTGCTATTGCTGAACAGTGATTGCACAGTGTCAAGGCTTTCTCCTTTTCCCACTTTGCACTCCCTCAGAGTGGGCTGGGAGTGGGCAAAAATTTGGGAGTAGACACAACCTGCACAATTGACCCAGACTGACAAAATGGATATTCCCTGCCACATAACATTGTGTTCAGAAATTAAAATTGAAGGGAAGGGAATTTGAGGAGGTACCATTGGTCAGAGACTGGTTGGCCTTCAGTCTGCTTGTGGGAGCTGGTGAGTTATTGCCTTTGGATAACATTTTTTTTTTTATCCTCTCCTTCACTTGTTAAACTGCCTTTATCTTGACCCATGAGTTTCCTCATTTTTGCTCTTCCTATTCTCCCCTGTCCCATTAGAGGTGAGAGTGAACAAATGGCTGCATGGTGCTGTCCAGAATCAAACCACTACAAAGACGTAAAAGTTCTTGCCTTGCTGTTAATGGATAGAAGGACTATTATATTTCTTTGATAAGCTACAAGTCAATCAGGAAAAAATGTATGATAACATCAATAGCAAATAAAGCTGAGATTTCTAAACAGCTAAACCAAAATCCTCTAACCCTTGCACTGTGAGATGCTGGGCCATCTTGCACTAGAGAATATAAAATTCAAGAAGAAAAATTGCTTCCATTGATAAAATAACCGGATTGGTCCCAGATGCATTGCTTAATGAAACTAAGGCATACTTTATTGACCTGCTGGATATCCCTGTCATGGGCACCACGTGCACAGCTGTCCCAGCAGTGATTATGGTGACTTATAGTTACCAATGCCCTGTCAATAGTCTTGGAAGGTTTGAAGTGGAGAGCAGTTGGGTTAGCCTCTTGGCTGTAAAGAAGGACTGTGCTCCGGGCATACAAAACCATTGCTGGTCCTCCTTGTAATTGCAATTGTCTGAGCAGCATAAAATAGAGCAGCAAGTGTTGTGTCCAGTTGACTGTCTTTGGCAATGTGGTGAGATCTATCAGGGAGAATGAGTGCTCCCATGCCTTACTGTATGCAATGTCACTGCATCTGCCACATTAAGCGGTCTGGGAGAGATTCATTGGGATCATATGGTTGGCATGCTCAGGTAAGAGTTGGGGGACACCTGTCCTGTGACCCCCCTGGGCCTGGTTCTCTGCTGTGTTGGCTGCTGCCCTATAGGTCTCAGGTGGCCCTGTGAGGCTGCCTAGCAAAAATCTTATGTAGGATGGCCAGTATCATGATCTGTTTGTGTTCTGAAACAACACTGACATTTCTGTGGCTGAGTGTACATTGCAAAAACCTTTAGTCTCCCACTAAAGCAGAGTGAAATGCTTCATGCAGATGCTTGAATTGGCTCATGTCTTCCAGATCCATTGCATTTCTATCTGTGTGCCTTGACAACTGGCCGCTGGGGCTGGAGGGACCAGTTGGGACAGGGCAGCATCTGCAATTGGAGCTAAAGATCAGACATTCTTGGATGACATTGGATGTGCCAGGTCCAACCCACTTTGGACTATAGCACATATTTGCGGCTTGCAGAGCTGTTTACCAAATGATGTTGTCACAGTCTTTGATGTGGGCATATGGGCTGCCTTCCAAATTCAACCCAGAAATGGTACCATGAGTGTGGTTTGCAAAATAGCATCCCTCCTGCTTTTTTCTTTATGAGGTGCTAGGGCAAGCTGTTCTGTAACTGCAGAGGTTAGTTTTGTTCTGTTCTCATCCTAATACTTCTGAAATTCTCTAGAGAATTTTAGGAGGCACTATTAACAGAAAGCCATTATGCTACAGCCTAACTTCTTTCCAAATAGGTAAAAGAGCTGGCTTGCTTTTCCATCATGTGAAAGAGAGCTAGTGGGTACAGACTAGTATCCTTTTCTCTTTCTAGAGTGCTATGTGAAACTGTCACAAGGGTATCAATTAAAGTGAATAATAATAGTAACATTTTGCTATCTGTATTCCTTCTGCTGCTGTACTCTCATGTTCCTCTTCTATCTGCATAGGTAGACATACTCCTCCTTCTACCTGTCTTCCTCCTTCCCAACTGGCATTAAGTACCATTAGTTATCCCATTCATGTTATACTTTCCCATTCAATGGCTGACAAAGATCCAGCCATGTACTCCTACCAGTAATGAAGTGAGATCTGCAAAGCTTTCCCATATTAGACAGACTTACCTTTTGAGGGCAATACAGTAACTGTGAAGAGACGTTTAGCACATGACGAGATGTTAGTTCAGCTACCATGGAATGACATTCATGGCCTGTTCCAAATAATGGTACGTCACCATTTCAGGATCTTCCTCTTCTCTCTGATAGTCATGTCTCTCTGATGTATGTCTCAGGAGGTTGTTCCATCCCTTGATATAACACTGCTAGATGCTTGAAGGATGAGATAGAAGGTAGTCTTAAATCTCCTCATCTTTGCAGGAGTATCTAAGGAAGTTGTCTTCAATTTTCCTGAAACATAATTATTAAGCAAAACAATAGGTAATGACAATTAAATGACAGTATTTAAATACCAACATTTTATAATCAAATACACTGAATCAAAAGGTTTTACTTTTTGGAACGTCTGGAACAAGGTGTTGAGACCTTCAACTATAGTAGAGGATGCAGTCAACATAATTTCATGGCTTAAATCGATACTAGGGCCTTTGTTTAGAACAATTAGCCTGACTAATTTTGTAGTGTTGGGTGAGTTGCTTATTGCCGCTAATGAAACAAGGCACATTCCCAGAATAATGCTTCCAATTTCTGCTGGCATAGGATGTTGAAACCAATCCTGGGATTTGAATTTGGAGTCTCCACATGTAACTCTCTGGCTCTCTGGTGGAAATTACATCTGGACTTAGGAATTAGTGAAATATTTAAGCATATATATTGAAAAAGTTTATAGGTGCAAAGAAAATTAATTATCAAGGTCACATTACTGCTGCTGCAACAGGAAGAACATGCAGGGTGCAGTAGTAATGGCTTGCAGGTAGATTCATCCAAATTCTGTTGAAAAATGCCTATATTTTCTGAACTGAATTTTCCTAGGTTGTTAGAGTAATTTCTACATGCTTCTGAATGATTTATATCCTTTTTGTTTCCCAGAACCCCTATCGATTTGCTGCTTAATGCTGGAGACACCTACAAGACTATAATACTTAAATTTCTACTTCTGACCATGTCCAGAATATGCTTGATTTTGGCATCAGTGTGGAGGTTTGACTCTAGCCTTCAGTCCCATAGGAATTCAGAAACTAGAAGTTTTCTGGCAATTTTATATGCTGGTTCCAGTTCAGTAAATATTCTCACATTCCATCTACTGCTCTGAGCCCACAAAAACAATTGTGAGTCTAGTATGATTTTATTTTTAAGGCATGTAATGACATATAAATACCTCTCGGAAACTTTAGAAGAGCACAAATGCCCAAGTCTTTTTTAATCATTTTATTTCAACCATGTGCCTGCTTTTTCAGCTTCTGTCATATTCTTAACTCACAGGTAATCCTGCTTCTACAATATATAACCCATTAGCCATGAGTGGCTTGTAAAGGTTTGTGTGGTTCGTAGCAAGAGACAACGTTTTCTCATCCTGCAGGCAATCAGTCAGCATGCGTGTATCTCATCTGTGGGTGATCAAACAAGAAAGCAGCGTGTGTTTTCCTCCCAGCAAGAGAATTTGGGGTATTGTACTTTTAGGGGTGAGAAGATGGAGAAGATGTGGAAATAGGAAAGTTTATTGTAGGCTGGAAATACGTGGAGTTTTGGAATATGATGGTGAAATTGATGAAGTAGAGGAAATGTTGGTACGCTGTGAGGTACTCACAACAGTAGGGAGTCTAGGTGCATAATGGCAGAAACTGGGCTTTTAAAGGGGGACAGAGGTATAGTTATTGCTGTGTTGGAAAGAAAGGAAAGATGGAAGAAATGACTTCATAAAGATGTGGACCATCTGGCGGGAGAATAATGTTACAGTGGAGGGCATAGCCACTGCGTAGATATGAGGGCATTCTGGTAGTGGGAAGTAAAAGGCCTGGAGACATCTCTGTGGGGAAGCAACAGCAAGGAGGAGCAGGATAGCGAGACATTTTAATTATGGAGACATACGTTCAAAGTGGCTTGGACTACTCACTTCATTATGCTGTGTTTCCTCCTTTAAAGAAGACACCTCAGGGTTAACAACTTCAAGACTGTGGTACACATTCTTTTTCATGGTTAGGACTCCCTGGCCTTGTGCATAAGGGGAAAAAAGGATGATAAAAAGAGAAATATGAAAGATACAGTAGCACATACTGAAGCTAGTTGTAAAAAGATTTTTAGCATTTTCCCTGAGAACTACTTCTCCAGATGTCTGATTTACAAGGCACAATGGAAGCCCATAACTTCACAAGGTTTTGAGTTTTAGATTTAACTACTTCCCTGAATAAATGTTATTTATGAAACTAGTGGTTGGTATAAATATCACATAAACTATATAAACATCACTCAAGATACCCTAAGCAAAACCTAATCAGTAAAGAGCTAAAAAAACTATATAGGAGAATTAAAATAATCAAAAGATTAGGGACCATGACTGGGAATTGTAAAAGGCAGCAACACAAAGTTGTGTTACAGCAACACAAAGAATCTAAACTGCAAAACATAAATCATGCCTGCATAATAGCCGTAAGGCTGTTGTGGAGAAATATTTATGGCTGATTAACTGATCACACCAACATTTGCCGAGAAAGAAACAAATTCAGGTTACATTTCATTAAAAGTCTGAGAAGCTAAAGGTGGTTTCCAGTATTAAAAATAATCCTTTTGGAATTACTAATAATTAGGTGGAGATGGAGATGACAATACCCTTAACTGTAGTCTGACTTGCACTTGCAGACCATCTCAGGATCAAAATGACAATGAAGTTTGTATAACTTTTATTTATTGCACTCCACCTTTTTGGTATTCTACTTATTTTGCAGTTTTGCTGGACATAACTTGGAAGTATACCTTAATGACGTCTATGGTGGCGGGGCTGGGCCCAGAGAGCCTTAGACTAGGTCTGAGTCCTGCCATTGATCTAAAGCCTATGGAAGGTGGATAAATGCTCCACATTTCTTCTCCCTTATAGAAGGGAAACCTGCCGTCTTATCTATAAAAGGTAACCTGCTGTCTTACCTATAAAAGCTATAAAGTTAGTAGTGAAATTAAGTGGCAGAAATATGCTTTAACTCAAAAGTAGGAAGTATGGTCACATAAGGACAATAATTAGAACACAGACATTACACAAATTAGTGTGATGGTTTTTCCGAAAATATAAACCTTGTGTCATTAGTGTTAGCAATATGTAACAGCCATGTAATTACAATTGCTCTAATTTTAAGTACAGAACCAATGTTTGAATTTATGTATTTTTACACAAGACATATAAACATTCCCTAAGATATTGTATAACTATTATTAAACATCTGTCATTTTACAATTTCATGAACTGTTATTAAACTTCTCTGATTTTACAATTTTATGCAAGTGGACCTTGAGTTTTACAACCTTAGCTTTTATTTTTATTGCTGGCTTGTCTTTGAAAAAGATAATTTGCATTATTTTTTTCCTAAATTTTTATAGAAAAAAAATATTGTATTTCTTTCTCCCTTGAAGTCTTTAAAATAAGATACATTTGCTAGTTGTGGTCAGAGTGCACCACCTGATCATGTGCTTTTAAAATATTACAGTTATTAATAAGCACTCAATTTTCTTCCTGGTCCTGAAAATATTCTGGACATTATTATTAAGAGATCAATTTCAACACAAATTAAATTATATGTGTGCATATAATTTATGTAAAACATGAGAGGGAGTTTATGACAGTTACGAAGGGATGCTCATCTGGGATGTGCCTAAATTAGTCCTATGTTTTCCATCTCCCATGAAATCTGTAATTTGCATATCTGGTCTTTTCTAGATGTCTTCTGTAGATCTCTGAAACTTGGAGATTGTCAGATATATCAGAAAGTCACTAAGGCTATTCTATGTTTTCATTGTAATATGAAGAAATATGAAGTGTCTTCTGTTCCAGGTAAGGCACTGTGTCTCTCTCTCTCTCTTCACAGCTCAATAATATTTATTGTGCAGCATAATTCAGATTGTTTCTGCATTCTTCAGTTCTAATGAACTGCAAATTCTCATTAAAATCTCACTTTCTCTTTGAAATCTGTTGGAAGCTTTCTACAGTACGGAATAACATCAGGTGCTGCTAGGAGAGCATCTTCTGTTGTTACACCAAACCCCTGTCTAGAATGAGACAAAACAGACAGATGATATAAAATATTCAAGCTGGAGCAGAGAAGAACCAGCTTAGAGTACTAGAATAGGCAGAACAGATGAGGCTGTCTATGTAGAGTGTCCTTTTAGCATGCTGAAAATGGGAAGGAAAGTAAGAGAGGCAGAAGTAAATTGAGGTAAGAAAGCTCTGGTTGGAATGTAGATAAGCTGATAATGTAAGAAACCTGTTGTTTTTCTTGACACTTGAAACTTTAGTATTAATACTAAAACCACTATGAAACAAAAGGACACTGGAGGTATTGTTTATCAACCAGGCTGAGGTGAAATCTCCTGTTTTGGAGACCTGAATTGAATTGATTGTGTTTCCAGTAAATGAAATGATTTAAAATCTTTGTGGAAAGACAGGACAATATATGTGAAATGTATAGAGTTCTTTTCATAAGTCTTGTCCTAAAAGTTATTATTTGTTTTGCAAGCAAGAAAGAAACTAAATTAGCTGGCCCATAATTTCACTACTGTGGTTACAGTCTTGAACCATGTAGGCATGAACAGTGTTGGGTTTTTTTACTGATAGAACACACCAAGGTTTAGCCTCTTGGAAAACAGTGCATGTCTCTGTTTGTCATGTTATTTCAAGATTTGTACTAAATGTATAGCAAAAAACTTCAAGGAAGAAATTAGAGCCCATCAATGCCTATGTTTTTTGTCCTCCATGTGCAAACATAGTCGAACCACCTCACTGTCCATAGGTAATAATACCTGATTTCACTGTAATTTGAACAAAGAAGAATGACCACTGGAGATCAAAGGAACAGTGATTCCAGGATAAAATGCTATCCTCAGCTGTGCATCATCATACACTGATGGTTTTTCTGTGTCTGAAGTCTCCAGTGGACTTAATGAACTAACAGATGACAATTATATGATCTAGACTGACCCATCAGGCACAAATCCAATCTAAAAGTGTCTCCAGTATCAAACATTGCAGGGTTTTGTTTAATAAAAATCACACTCAGCTGTTTGTGATGGCCAGAGGGTGGAGACAAAAAATATTACATAAACGTGGAGGCTGTTACTTGACCTTTTCCTCTTGCACGAGGTAAATATTAAGCTCTGGTGTAACCCACACAGAAATAATTTGTATTGCTTTCTCTTTACCAGGTTTCCAAATTATCAGAACTCTTCCTGTGAAGCATCTGGAGCCAAGTCATGCCCAAATCCGTTCTATTACCCATAATATTCCTACTGTAGGAGTTATGTAGCCACAGGTCAAGTGTAGAAGCTCGTTCACTAACAGTGTGTTTAGAGTCAGGTAAACTGACAGACATGGCAACACTGTTTGGATTTAATGAAATAAACATGGCACTATAGGAGTTATCAGTACTAAAGCTATTCTTTCTTCTCAGGAATATTTTGAACATTCAGCCATTGACTCAAATATTAAAATATCCTGCTGAAACGATGCAATGTTAAAGTAAGGTACGCTTAACTGATTAATTCTTCAGAAATCTGCTTACCTGTGTCAATGTTGTAAAGAACAGGTAATAAAAAAAGAAGTTTTAAATTACGAAGTAGTAATAGTCATCTTAAATATGCACAATGAGTCTTGTACTCAGGTACAAACTTCTTAAAAGAATACTGAATGCAAAAATCTGCTTTCATGTAAAGGAAAGGCTAAAACTGAAAGTCTCAAAGCCAAAGGAGTTCTATATTAAAATTTGCACCTTCAAAACTTTGAAGAAAGGAAAAAGGCTTAGCACCATATTTGCAGGGTAAAACAATGAACATGTCCACCATTCAACACCTCTTTGACTGCGCTTTATAAGCTTTAAAATTGCAATGAAGATGTTTTACCACCATTAGTATAGAAATTAGGGTCTTAAATGGCATGCACAGGTGGAATTCTCAACTTTTTGTATTAGAAGTAGAGACATGGATTGGTTTCTCTGGATTTGAAACTACTTACAAGTTGAGCTTTACATTTGGGAACATTTTTTTAATCTAATTTGGATGTTTTCCAATTTTTGAAAAAGTGGCTACTCTTTCTAGAACATTAGCTGTCAGGAACTTTTGGAAATATTTGATCTTACAACAGTGATGTTCACAGCCTCACAAAGAAACATGCCTTTTACCCTTTGAATTCAAACATTTCTAAATAAATGCCCTAACCTGAACTGTATTTTAACCCCAACTGGGTTTACTTTGTCCTTGACTGAAGTTAGTAAACATATAAAGTAAAAAATACTTATTGTATGTTCAATAATGTGTCCTTTTTTTGTTTTCCTTTTTTCTTTTTTTTTTTTCACCTGGATCGTGTCAATGTAAATTACTTAATGGTGATGTAAATTTGTAGTGGAGCTGATTGGGAGTTCCCATTGGAGTATTCTTTCAGAGAGTGACATGTTGTTGGTAGCAACAGGCAGCAAGCTTCACAAAAATCAGTTAACTTTGATGAAAAAATTGAAAAAATTGTTTTAATAAAAAGTGGAAGTCTTCAATAAGTTTAATTTTTTAGAATAGAACATTCCTAATTTGAAATATCTTTTAATTCAGCTTAATCATAATCATATCAATATATGAAAAGTGAATAATTTGAATAAAATGGCAACAAATGTCTTTTTTTTCTTTTTCTTTTCAAAAGAAGACTAGCAAAGTGACACAAAAATTTATTATTTTTTTAAAACTTTCTGTTTGTGCTAAATTTTGAGGGCTTGATTTTTTGCTCATTCCAAAACAGGTTACTTTCTGACATCTTTAAAAAACACTCTAAAACTGAAATCTTGACTCGTGCACAAATTTGCGATGTGGTAGTCCCTTCTTTTGAGGGGTTAGGTCATGCCTAGATGTTGAAGAAACAAGACATCTGAAATGAATTCCATTACATCGTGTGTTCTTACCACTTAACGAAGAACAGGCTAAAACTTCATTTGAGATCTCTTCTGTGATTCACACCATCTGCAGTTTTCTTCCATTGTTTATCACGGTACAGATTCTCTACAGTATCACTCAAGACCTGTACTTCACCTACTCTCTGTATGGTTGTTTCTGACTTCTCATGGGATACACTTTTTGGTCAGGTGCTGAAATACTGTTGCTAGAGTGACATGTTTGTCTTTACTTGTAAAGCACAGCTAAAAAAGGAAATGTGTTTTAATACGTTTACAATGTTTTAATTTTTCTAAGCAAGTATACTGGAGTTATTTACACCAGGTTTTCAAGAAAATAAGTATCCTTATTAAAAAAGCAGCTAGTGCTGGCAGGAAAAGACGAATAAATGATTAAGATAGCACTCAGTTGGATTTGGTCCTAGATATTAATTCTCATACTAGCTAAGTAAATGTACTTGATCGCCTATGTTCTGCTAATGAAGGAAATAATCCAAGATTCTGTATGTGAAATACAGATTGTTAAGGTGAACATTGAATAAAGAGCAATAGAAAAGCCTTAGTCTGAACTGCTTCTTGAAATCACAGAAAAAATAGTAATTTATTTTAGTAAAGGTTTTTTTTTTTAATGGTAAGGCACACATCAGTGAATTACTCCCTTATATCCATTGTGTAAAGAATGGGAAAGACTAATAAATATCTCAGTTTCTCTAGCTTCTTTTGTCCTACTGAAACGGCAAGTACATGATACTTTTGTTTTCATATGCATTACAATTGGTATGTGAAAATAGCCCTGGGACAAAGGGGGAAGTGGAAACTGTAGTCAGAGAGAAAATGTATTCATCCATGTTATATATTCAGTATAACTGCAAGAAAGAAAAAGCCATGCAAATTGCATCAGACTAATTTTCCTTTACCACTGCATTAGGCACCATAAGGCAGGCATTCAGGACAGTTATTTTCAGTTGTATAAATTCTGAAAACACAAATATTTAGAAAGAATAGAAAAAGGGAAAATATGTCTTACACAATATTCCTTACTGTTTTTTAAAAATATAGTTAGAAGGCTCCATTTTCCACCAAACTTCGTGTCTTTCATAACACTTCATTTGCCAGCCAAGGATTCTTTGCATTGTGTAAAGACTTGTTTACTGATAAATAAGATTGTAAATAAATACAATCAAATTAGACAGTAACTGAGACTAACATTAATAAAATATTAGCACAGCCAAAAAGTATGGCTGAATAGGAATAAGTTTACTTCATGACGTTTAAATACAAAGCATATCTAATTTATTACGAAATCAAGGAATCCATCTATGTAAACAAAAATGGGAAGAGACTACAAAAGTAGATACATAGATTTTGTGAAAGGCAAAATGTTGGAAAATTTCTGAGGAGTTAGCTGTCTAAAATTTAGCTCCCGTTTGCCCAGTGTGTTGTATGGTACCGTCCCAGTACTTCCGCTAGTTTACCACAGGCAGCATAAATCCATTTACGAACCCAGCTCACTGGAAGCCTGAGTATGCTTTGTTATAGTCAGAGAGAGTTACCATTGACATCAGCCTTCAGGAAAAGAGAATTGAGCCCTTTACATTCTCTGCTGCGTCTTATTTATACAAATATGCGTTATACATACAGGCGATGTAATGCAGTAGCATAATACATTGGCCTTTGGGGCAAAAACATTTACATTTTAACTACATGCTGCTTTCATTAGTAGTTGAAAAAATGCCATCAGAACACTTTTGTTACTGTAGCTTTGCAAATCTTTCCTCCAGAGCCCCTTTTTTTACTTACCATACCTTATGTTTGGCTCTTCAGTACCTAATAGTTTCTCTTTATGCCCAGGTTCTTCTCTTTCTCTCTCCCTTTATACATGTAGCTTATAGTCCCTTTAATATATCCTTCCAATCAAATTCAACTCAGCAACAGGCTCTGAGATGTATTTCTTTTTTCAAAGGTTTTCTGGTGGTGTGGGGAAACATTTACAAAAATAAAACATACATTTTACCTCTTTGGATGAAAGGTGCAGGTCCCAGTGGAGTGTAGGAAGCGAGGAGTCAGAGTTCATACCGAATGTGCCGCATCACTTGATTCAGAAGCTTAATATCCATGTAATGATCACTAACACTCACTTTCTCACTAGGGAGAACTTAGAAAACACTTTTCATTTTAGGTGACACAGGGTAACAATTTTATGATGATGAAAAAGGCCTAAAAGCAAACTTGCAAAACTTTTTTATCAGAGGTGGACCTATTTAAATCAGTTCTGAATTTGGCTTGCATAACACAGAGCTGGTTTCAGCTATTCATGCAAGAATTTAAGTACTATGAGAAATCTATTTAACTGGGTTTTGTCCTGCCTCTGGAGTGGTGGTATTTATCCCTTTCTATGCAAGAAACCTCACCGAGAATGCAGACAAGTTCTCAGACCTCTGTTAAGCATGCTGACATCCTGGAAATTTATTTTGAATATCTTTATTCCTTGCTTTTTCCACTGCACTTCTTTGCAGCGCAATGATAACGAGTATTGTCTTTATCTGTACTCAAGAGTACACAATCTGTGTATATTATGCCCATTACTTGCACAGTTTTTTAAACTGCTTAATTTTTTTGTGGTTTTTGCACTATGAATTTGGCTCATGACTGGCTAACGTCTAAGACTTCTATACTGTAATTTTGCTCATTTTAAACTGTGATCCTAGATGCATAACTATTGTCAAGTAGAGCTTCTATATGGAAGGCGTTCTCCACTCACGGTCCAAAACTCATAGTATGTCCTGTGTTAGGACTTGAAAGGTTTTTAGGGAAAATTTCTTTGCCTGAAATGTCCAAATCTGTAGTGTTAGGGATTTATCTGTTACCTAAATTTCATTGCATTCGAGAGATTAATCACAGACTTATTTACTGTGAGTGCATGTTGCTGGCTATATGCATGTTGCTGGCTTTATAAGTTCTCTACTTCATAGATAATCAGCAAAAAGAAGGCACTTTGAAACACCATCTGGCCAGACATCGAATTTGTTTTTTGTTAGAGTAATTTTTTACTGTAATTATGGTGTAAACATACAAATAAGAATTTAAATATAATATATCCTACAGGATAGATATTAAATCTCCTGTACGTGTGTTTTCAGAAATCAAATACCACCACGGAGTTACCTTAGAAGCTTCTGCTCTGATCTGGAGACAGTGTGTCCTACTTGGGAAGGAGGATTTTGAATGGTAGAAGGGTGTTTAGAATTTAGACTGAACACGATTACTACCTATGCTTGAAAATCCTATTAATCAGAGGTTAACATTGGGCTGGAACTGCATTAAACGTGTCACATGTAAGTGTTCTGCCTATGGGCCAGGTTCCTCCATCCTCTCATCCACTGATGTGAATTACCATTGCTTTTTTCTAGACTGTCTTACTACTTTTTTTTTTCTTTTACCCTAAGTAGCCTTGTCTAAGTAAAGAGATGGTATGCCTCTGTTTTGTATTAATATGAAGACTGGATTCAGAACATCTGTCTGGAGAAGGAAAGTGGGAAGAATTCCCATTTCATTAAATAAAGACATAATAAGTGTCTCACCGGTTGCAAAACCTTATCATTGTATATGTAGTCATTTATTCCCAGCCAGCAACTACAATTACACAGCCACTCGCTCCCTTCCCCCTCCCTCTTGCCCTCTCCCCCCAAGCCCCTCCCCAAGAAAGTTGGGGAGAAGAGGGGAAAAAAAAGGAAGGGGAAGCTGAAACCAGAACAGTATCCACCTCTTATTCCAAACCATTCAAGTCACGCCCACGCCTTCATAGTCACCACCACTTTCCTGTCTTTGAAATGCATATATATATATATATATACAGATCTATCTATCTATCTATCTATCTGTATTTACAGATATCATTCCCTTAGTCTGTGGGCCATCCCTCTAAAATGTCCATTGAGTTCATTTAGTCCATAACTATGGGCTCCATCCGTCATAAGGGTCTTTCAGGGCAGGAGAGATGGTGTGTATGGTGCTGAATTGTGGCATGATGCATCTGGAGCTTGCAACTGGTCCATCTGCCATGGTCCATGTCCACAGTCTGCGGGTTGAAGGTGTTGATCTTGAAAAAGTTGCAGGGCGCCAGTGGCTGAAGCCAGTTCTGGTTCCATCACCTCCGCACTACACACAGTTTCCTCAAAGTTCATTCTTCATTAATTTGGGTGATTCTTACTATAATACTGTTGATACAGCATATCAACCATAGTAGTGATAATATATAGTGGTAAACTAGCAATTAACATCATACAGTTTAATTCATTGCCTATTCTTACCCAAAATCAAATCCCCATGAGGTACACATTGGACTTCCCCATTATTTGGCATCACCCAGCAAGTGCAGCCAGGTCCATGAGCAAAAGCAATCCCACACATGGGTTTGCCTTTTCCCATAGCAGGAATAACCCAAACCGTTTTCCTTAACATATTTTTCATGTACACCTTGGGGACTTTATCCCCTTCCACAGTACATAAGGGTTCTGATTGGGCAGGGCCAGCTTGATTGTCAGATCCTCTGGGGTTAACTAACCAGGTGGCCTTTGCTAAACGTGTGTTCTAATGTGTGAAGGTCCCAACCCTCGTTGCTTTCAATGTAGTTTTTAACAGTCCATTGTTTTGTTCTGTCTTCCCAGAGACTGGTGCAAGATAAGGGATGTGATATACGCAATACCATGCTCTTTGGCTCAGGTGTCTATGAGGTTGTTTCAGAAATGAGTCCTGTTGTCCGACCTAATTGTTTCTGGGGTGCCATGTCACCATAAGACTTACTTTTCAAGGCCCAGGATAGTGTTCTGTGTGATGGCATGGGGCATAGAGTATTTTTCCGGCCATCCAGTGGTTGTTTCCGCCATTGCTTCCACACAGCATTGCCTTGGTGGGTTTGTGGGAGTGTAGTGTAATCAATCTGCCAGGCCTCCCAAATTTATATTTCAGACATTGTCCTCCATACCAAAGAGCTTTTTAACTGCTTGGCTTGCTTGATTGCAGCACACATTTCACATTCATGAATAATCTGTGCAATAGTGTCTATGGTCAAGTCCACCCCTCTAACATGAGCCCTTATATCCTTGATGGCCTGAGGTTTCATGGGCCCACTAAGCTATAAATCACCCTTATGTTGCCAGTCCAGATCCACCTGAGTCACTCCAATCTAAGCAGCTTGACCAGCCTTCTGGTTGTTCTGATGTTCTTCAGTGGCCCAAATCTTGGGTACATGGGCATCTACATGACATACTTTGACAATCAGATTCTCTATCTGGGCGGCAATATCTTGCCACAATCGGGCAGCCCAGACAGGTTTGCCTCTGTGCTGCCAGTTGCTCTGCTTCCACTGCTGTAACCACCCCAGCAGAGCATTTGCCACCGCCCATGAATCAGTATAGAGATAAAGCACTATCATGGCAGCACTTAGTAGCAGCGTGTATTCATTCAGGCCATGATGATCTACTGTCAGTCTCTGCTCTCCATTAGACTTTTACACTGGCCATATGGGACTGTTAAAAGGTGAGTGAGTCTTGCTGATCACTCCTTGGCTCTCCAGTTGACGAATTATGTTGTGGATGGGAATCAGGGAGTCTTGATTGGTGTGATATTGCTGCCAATGCACTGTTGTGGTAGTGATTGACACCTGCTCTTCTTTGACCCCCAGCAACCCCACAAAAGAAAGGTCATCTGAGTGACTGGGCAAGGTAGAACAACTTTAATTTCCTACGCCTCAACAGTGGCTATACCAAAAGCCTATACACCAGTATCCTTTTGTTTGCTTGAAATACCCTCTCCTGAGGTAGTCTATGCCAAGAATACGCAGAGCCTTTGGGCCAGTCACAACGGGGTGCTTTTGCCACTCTTTCTTGGTTAGGCTCATTTCAGCTTCCAATACAGTTAACATCTGTTACTCCAGAAATACAGATGGGTTCTGCTCTTTATAGTTTGATGGCATTATGTACATTGTGCACTGGTGTCTACAGGAGCCTTATATTCTTGGGAGGTCTGATATGCCAGGCCATCGAATCCACACGGTACAGTAAACCTGGTTGTCCCTTTCCTCCACCCAGCTGGAGGCAGGGCCCCTCTAGTTTGGACTGTAGTATCCAGCATCAATGAATGGTTTTGTGTGGCTCATATGGGTTCGAAACCCATCCTTGTAATTCACTTCTTAGAAATATAAATTGGGAGCTCCTCCAAGAGGACAGAAACCCTTCTGCCTTGTGTAGGAAGCTGCCCACTGGAAAGTGGAGCTGCAATTCTGAAGGAATAGTTGTTTTTTCCTTGCAACTCATGTATCCATGCCTGTAGTTTTGAGGCAGGTTCTCCATCCCACTTCCTCATGTCGTCTCCATGGTCGCAGAGGTAAAACCACAGGGTGCTTCATGATGTGTACCCTCTATAACCTCTCTCTTGAGCAGGACAATTCTTACTCCTAATAGCTGAGACACTGGTCCATACAGGTGGACGGTAGGACCTATCCCTTTGAGTTGACAGAACTCCCGGAACAAGCCTTTGTTTTTGTTGCACAAGTTTTTCAAACAGGACTTTATTTTCCTTGCACAGTCTTTCCACAACCAGGATGTAGGCCTGTAGGGAAGTAGAAAGACTTGCCTCATATTGCTGGAGTTGTCCAGGTATTGCACCCACTGTTGTTTATTCTTTGTCTCCCATCTTATTGTTGCCAGTGCTCTGATATATGATGATGGTGTGCTCTGTAGAAACTTCCACCATAAGGGTTTGAGGCATTGGACTTCATCTGGATCTGTGGTTGACTGCAGGTTTTCCTGGTCATGATAAATCAGGTCCCACAAAGCTAATTCCTTCAGGTACTAGATACCTCTCTCCACGATGGTTCACTTGCCTGGGTGACATACAATATCTTCCTTGAAGGGATATCTTTCCTTCCTGGCTAACAGAAGTTGCCTCCAGAGGTTGAGAATTATTGTTCTTTTTCCAATCTCCTTGTCAATACCCACTCCCCTAGACAAAGATCCCAGCTGCTTGGCTTTCCTATCCTCTAAGTCCAAGCTACTGGCCCCATTATCCCAACATTGGAGCAGCCAGGTGACAATGCACTCGCCCAGATGTCGGCTGAAATATTTTCTTATATCTCACAGTTCACCCGGGAATAAGGATTAGGTAATTACCTCTGGTTACTCCTGTTCTCGTGATGAGTCTTGTTCATCTTCGTCCTTTCCTAAATGAACTGATTTTCTGTGTGTATCTCTTCTGTATAGGGGTGACTTATACTGGTACAGGTTAGTTCTCTGGTCCAGTAGCTGTCGTGCCTGCTGTGGGGACTGGAGTAGCCACAGAGCTCATCGCAGAGGTTGGAGTAGCTACCTCACTTGTTGTAGGGGCTGGAGTGGTTACAGCACTCATTGTGAAGGTTGGAGTAATTGCAGCTCTTGTTGTGGAGGTTAGAATAGCTACAGCACTCTTCGACAGAACAGTGTGCCCACATATGCACCGATGTTCAACCCCAAGCAATACCAAGAACTGGAACACATTCAAAAAACCGAGCAATAGGAGCATGCGGGTTCGAGCATCCCAAGGGTATTCGAAATTCTCTAATGGTGTTGTAATAACCCTGGAGGAGAAGAGGGAGGTGAAGGGGGGTGTCTCCCCCACATATTAGTTCTCTGAGGAGAGAAGGTAAAAAGTTTAATTACTAAAAGTTTCCTCTAGGCTCTTGAAGTAGGAAGATGAAACTTCTACTGCCATTTCGCCTTGTTCATTGCTTTTAATAATTAACAAATACCACCACAACACAACCGATTTCATGGTATCATAAGCCCACACTACAGGGCACAGCAAAACAATACTCTTGAGCCATTTCCCAGGTATGATGAGCAACACAACAGGGAGCACATACATCAGGTTACGTGTTACAAGATGCAATGCCGAGAACCACATTGTGACTAATTAACCAAATACAATGAATCTTATCACAAATATTTTGTAATGTGCTCTGATCAGGTTTGTCATTATCTCAACCCTTCAAGCCTCGTGTTGGGTGCCAAAAAGGACTGTTATGTTTAACCCTAGCTGTCAACTAGAACCATGCAGCTACCTGCTCACCCTTCCCACCTTGCTCTTTCCCCCAACCCAAAAAAGATGGGGAGAAGAAGGGGGAAAAAAAAAGAGGGGGAAGGGATAAAAAAAACGTTGTGGGTTGAGATAAAGACAGTTTAATTAAAAAAAAAAAACAGAAAAGGAAAAATAACAATAATAATAACAATAATAATAATGACATGGGTCACTCTCACTGCCTGGTGAATTGGCACCATCTCAAGCAATGATTGCCGATTCCCACGCCCTGGCTAACCCCCATTTATATATGCAACAGGATGTCTATGGTATGGAATATTTCATTGGTCATTCCATCATTCTGTCTGTGTTTCTATGGGAAGCTGAAAAAAGTCCTTGAATAGTGTAAACATTACTTAGCAACAACTAAAAAAAATAGGTATTAGCTGCCTGGCAGAAAAGGACCTGGGGGTGTTGGTCGACAGCCGGCTGAATATGAGCCAGCAGTGTGCCCAGGTGGCCAAGAAGGCCAACAGCATCCTGGCTTGTATCAGGAATAGTGTGGTGAGCCGGACTAGAGAAGCAATCATCCCCCTGTACTCGGCACTGGTGAGGCCCCACCTCGAGTACTGTGTTCTTTTTTGGGCCCCTCGCTACAAGAAGGACATGGAGGTGTTGGAGCGTGTCCAGAGAAGGACTACAAGGCTGGTGAGGGGTCTGGAGGACAAACCTTATGAGGAACAACTGAGGGAGCTGGGGTTGTTTAGCCTGGAGAAGAGGAGGCTGAGGGGAGACCTTACCACCCCCTACAACTACCTGAAAGGAGGTTGTAGAGAGATGGGGGCTGACCTCTTCTCCCTGGTGACAAGTGATAGGACGAGAGGAAACAGGTTCAAGTTATGTCAGGGGAGGTTTAGATTGGATATTAGGAAACATTTTTTTCACTGAAAGGGTTATTAAACATTGGAATAGGCTGCCCAGGGAGTTGGTGGATTCACCATCCCTGGAGGTGTTTAAAAAAAGGGTAGATGTGGCACTTAGGGACATGGTTTAGAAGTGGCTTTTGTCAGGGTAGGTTAATGGTTGGACTTGATGATCTTAGGGGTCCCTTCCAACCTCAGCAATTCTATGATTCTATGATTCTAGGACATTGCTTTCACAGCAATCACTAGAAAGAAAATTAACTCCCAGCTGAAACCAGGACAATATAGAACTTAAGGATGTTCTCTGCAAATAAAAAAAAATAAATTCATTTTTGCATGTCAACAACAATAAATATGAAATAGAGGGGGTTTAGAGGGCTTTCTTCATAAATTTTTGTTGGCTTTTAGTTGTGTTATTTTATTGTACATGCTATGTAAAATTTGTTCTCATTCTCAATAAATGTATTGAAGTATGTTTGGTACCAGTTAAAAGAAGAGATTTAATTTTCCAGAGAAACAAAATCTCTAATTTTTATATTTGAAAAAACTACAGAGTAAGTGTTACCCAGAAATCAACCAGAGTAAACTAAGCTATTTACTAACACAGTGTTCCTACAGACATATGACGTTAGCTATATCCTTGTATATGGTATTATTTTAAAAGACAATGGGGACTAATATAAAACCTTAATATTTTTTAATTTGACAATGCGACAGTTTATGAAATCTCAGTGACTTAGTGTCTGTTGTTTTATGAGATTGACTTATGTCCCCAATAAACACTAGAACTATAGTATCACTTTTGCTTTCATTTTTCCCCTTTGGCTCCTCTCCACCTGTATTTGATTAGGTACGGAAAGATAAAAGCATGTTACCTTAATTTTCACAACAAAAATGCAGAATTAAATAAAAGGTTTCAGTTTCTTGCAGTTTTCTTTCTAGAGGCTCCGGGCAGCTGCTAATCATTATGTTTGCAATATTAAAACAAGACCCCAGGTTAGTCTGTGCTAGTTCATTTACAAGAATCTTCTGTATTTGATTAGACTCATATGGTTAATAAGGATGTCAGGTAGAAGCAATTGCACCATTTATTTCTGTAATGTTATTAACTGTCTGTTCTCTATAGGATCATTAAGATTTTCTGGGAAAAAGCAGAAATGGGACTACACATTCTAGTGATAATAGTCCTGACACGCATTAGGCAGTTACACTGCTAACCATCACCTCCTTCCACTAATGGAAAGTTTTCAGGTAGCCTTTGTTGTGTGTATATTGCATATCTCTAGAGTCTAATAATCAGTTTCTAATGGCAGCAAAAATAGTTTGAAATGACAAGCAAAATTATAAAATTTTGAGAAAATGAATAAATTAATCCAAGTTTTCTCTCCCTTCATTTCCAAGTTTCTAAGATGTTGACTTACTTGGCTGTAATAGAGTCATTTTCAGTTACCAAACAGACAAACAGAAGTGAATTAGATAGATTGGCTCATGCAAAGTCCAGCACTAGACAACACTGAAGTGGCACACTGTGTTCAGCGTTTGGAGCTGATAGGTAAATCTTATGTGCATGTGAAATTGAAGTTGCAGAGGTCAGAAAACTTGAGCTTCTATCTTCAAGTGCCATCTCTAGTAGAGGAGGATACAATTAGGGTTGTGCAAGGGTGCAGCGGCAGCCAGAGATCTTCATGATTTGGTTCCTGAGGCAGGTGCACAGACAAAGTATGATATTTCCACAGAATAATTAAAAAAAAAACAAAACAAACCGAACCAAACCAACCAAATATTTCACTCTGGCTTGCCATTTCTACCATGACCTATTTTCATCTAAAACATAATGCTGAATAACATTGTTCAAATTTTTGTCTCCTGAAAGTTTTTTAAGCAACAGATGGCACCGGCAATGATACTTAATGTTAATTTGGTAATGGTCTCTATTATGGGACCCTTGACATCTGCCTAAAAGCTTGCCAAGCTTTAACCATTTTGGACAGAATTTTCATGCTGGTTGCCTGAGTTTTTTTAAAGGATGTAAGGGAACAGACAAATTCCATGTGGTTATGCCATTTCAGATATTAGTTTACAAAAAAAGGGAAGCATTTGCTAATATTCAAGCTACTGAGTATAAATAAAGGAAGTGTCCTTTGAGATTATAGGAAACATTGTCCAGATTTAAACAAGCATAAATGTCTGAAATTGCAGCTCATGCAACATCAGAAAAACTTATCGGAGACTGACTGCCAAATTCTTTTACCATACCGATTGTCGTGAGCATGCTGAATTTCCACAGAGCTGTCATGGCCTGGGTGAAGCAGGCATGTTCTGTTCAGGAGATAAACAGGCCCTACTCTATAATTTTCCCTCTAGGTTGCCAGGAGATGCCGTGCAGTATTGTCGCAGATGGAGTGATGCACTTCAGTAGTAGAGAGAAGCAGCAATACATTTTTTGATATAAAACAGAGATTTAACAAAGTTTGATGGTAAATGCGACAGTGTTTAAACAAGATTTGAGATGGCAAGGCACACTTGGTTATTTACTGCACAGAGGACAGGGTCAGACAGAACTGTCAGGGAGACCCTTCCGTTGAGACAGGAGGTTCAGAAAGGACCCCCTTACTTTCTAAACTCCTTCTCAGAGAGAAGTCTAGGTGTGGCTGGAGCCAGTCCTAGTCCCAGACTTGGTCAATGGTTTATTTCTAAAAGATTATTTATGCACAATCAATCTTTTATATCACTTAGTTAAGATTTCAAATTTTAGCATGCTATTAGGCACTTACCGAGGATCTGTTGCAGCAAGGAATCTCTCAGTCTCAAGAAGTAAATGTAACCTTGAGCCGGTGTCCCTTCTCCAGGGGAGATCCTCTGTACAGCCCACTGCTATTCAGGAGAGCTCAAAGGGCCCTTGGGCTGTTCACTATTTATGGAGGTATGATGGTTGACCTATAGTCGTATTTGCATATTGACCACAGTGCCAGTACTGCTCAAGTTAGCCCTTGGCTACTGTGTTGTTATCTGCCTTACTGAAACCAGGTTTCAGTGGTTCAGCCTGATGCACCCATTGAGGCTACATGCAGCCATTGTGACCACCACTGGTGGTTATTGCTTGGGCAGAGTTACGGGAGATAAAGGTCGGTTGTTGTCTAGGAAGGGGGAGCACACCGTCACAAGTGTAATACTGAGAGCGGGTAAACTTAAACTGGAATTTTGTCAGGGTTGCTCTGTCTGGTGACTCCTGTGCAGGGGGCTGGCTTCATTATTGATCAGTGAGGTGCTTACTGGGTGGAGCATGGGAAGACAGAATTCATGTCGCCAAGAGGAGGCATGACAAAAAACTATGAAATGAGCTGGCAGAGAAAGGGAATTAGGGCAGCAATCAGATTGGCACAGGTGACAGAGGGAAATCACAATGAGAGGAGCTGTAAGCAAAAGGACAGAAATGCACCTGCTGTTTAGGCACATTTCTATTTAGGATCTAGATTTGAACTAATAATTTCAGTTTCTGTTTTGTTCTTAAATAGTGCAATCTATCAAAAAAAGATATTTTGTTCTTCTGTATCTCAGAAAATACACATGGCAACAGATCAGGAGTGGTCTGTCACCCTGGTGTCCGTGGTCAAGAATTGGTCAGTACTGGGACCGAGATTAAAATAGCTCTTTGGTGGCTCACGGTCCATTACAGGATAGGAGTAGGATAAACATTCATCTGAGGTACAGGGCAATTTTATGGTATTGACCGTAGAAAACTCTATTATTTTTCCCCACAGCATCTACTACTTCTTCACATTTACGGCTTTGGATTTTTCAGCAAACAAGTGCTTCTTGTGTGATAAAGCCTTGTCATAAGAATATCACTTGGATGGCTCATGAACCTGTACCCCATGCAGCTTCAGAGCCACAAACCGACCAGACAGAAGGAGCATGGCAGCACTGTTGACAGCATTTCACCAGCCAACACGGCAGATGCCTGTAGACTTACTGGTGACTGGCCCAAGTATTTAGTGGCAGTCCCTGTGGTTCAACAAATTGGGATTTTGTAGAGATTACACTTTGTAAAAACAAAATAGGAGTAACAAACAAAATATAATACAACAAAATTATAGGTAAAATTGAAATGTTCGAAAGGTAAGCAACTACAGAATGTCACGTGGAAGAGATTTATTATACCGTCCACCGTTTGCCTACCGTGTCCTTACTTCCTTTAACTTAGCGAGTGAATGAGGCTAATAGTGTTATCTGACAGCTATTCAGCACTTATATCACATGCTAAGGTTTGGATTTAAACATGGCGGTTAGACAACTCTTTTAAATTCACTTGGGAAATCTTAGCAGAAGGAACCATGTTTCCTTGAGTTACTGAAGCCCAGAAAAATGTGGTACTGAGCCCTTGTTGAAGAGATAGTGAGATACAATACACAGAAAGAAAATCCTCCTACACACACAGCCAGGAAGGAAAGGAAAGAAAACAGAAAAAAAAAAAGAAGAAAGAGAGGGAAAGGTAATGAGATAAAATTCTGTGTTTATGGGAAGTAAACTTATACATTTCCTGATTGCATCAAGATAGGATACATGTGTAGAGGGACAGTTGCAATTATTTCTATACCTTCACTGTGATAATCTCTTTCCCGTGAAAACGAGGTTCTCAGAAACTGAACATCTCTCTGTCCCTCTCATACTTTTAAAGTTTACAATGAAATAAGATACAGCAGAAGGACTGTATACAAATGAAAAATGGTAATATTTTCAGTCTTCCTCCCTGTGTGTATATGATAAAAATTATATTAAATACATGGATTTTTGTGTGTATAACAGTATACATATTTTTAATATTATACCTTGCCATAATATCTATACAAATTGTAACTCATTTCCTCTTGCAACCTAAGATCTTTAAAATCTGACATTTCATCTTAACATGGGATTTAAAGATTAATCTGGCTTTCCCTTTTGTCTTTCTTTGTTTCACAGCATTCCACTGACAGCAAAAGAGAAATAGTAGTTTAAATGACAGAGGTGGGTTCATAATCAGAAAATCATATACCTAAAATCCTCATAAAATAGAAGATTCAGAGTGTAACTATTTTGCCAACAAATGCAGTGTTCACTGCATTAGGAACGTATTTGTTAGAGTGAAAGATGATAATTCAGGTGGTCCGTGTACATAATGGGTGATAACTCAGAAATGTGGCCATAATTTGGAAGGGAAAATTTTCTGGTTCCCTGTTTATCTCAAAGCAAATGAATAACCTGTTATAACCCCATGTACAATTTAATAGGAAAAGGAATTAAAGAAGCTCCTTTAACAGTGAACGTCAGCCGTTCTAACATCCTGTACCATCTATGTACCATTATCTTGCCTGCATTGCCAATACAATGTTACTAATATCAGGAGGCTTTGGAGGTGGCATTTTTCCTTTCTGTTCTTTGGCTAAAGCATTGGAGTGACTTATTTTTCATATATAAAACCTATATGAGTCTTAAATGGGTCACACTTTTACAGGATGAGTGACCAGAATGTTTACAAGAGCTGAAGTCTTCAAAGACCTTAGTTCAAGCTCTTTTGGTGTGGGCTGGGCTTTGTGAGTCAGCTTAGGGAAGGAACTCATAGGTGGAGATGGTTTATAGAAGTCAGAGTTTGCTTGTGCTGTAGGTTGTTGTAAGGTTGTTGTACAAATTGAGGCTTTTCTTTCCAAAGAATGTTTATTACTAATCCTGATCCATTCAAGGGACCTTCCTATTTTAGTCATGTCAAGTATCTGCCAGATCTGTGTTGACTTTGTTGTAGGTGAGAACTTAACTGTTTTTTTTTTTTTTTTTTTTTGTCATTTTAAATCTTACTCTCCAAGTATTGAGAATTAAGCTTCATTGGTGCTGACTCAACACATCCCTTATTCTAGCTGATGATCTCAGTTGATACAAGCAATTTATGAGATCTTGGAGATGGATCCAGTGGTGTACACCCTGATCAATGCAGAGAAACAAGCACTAATGTAGGAGAACCTTCACTGTAATGGTGCTATGGACTTCATGCAGAGAGAGAAAATTCTCAAAGACGGTTCATATCAAAGCTGGTAAGGGAGTAGCACGGTTTGAGCTTAGGCATCTTAGTCATATCTACTACTATTGAGAATGTTTCTTGATCTTTGTGTTAAATTTTCCGATGATAGTCCCCTCAACTGGAGAGAAATACGGGCAACAAGCGGATAGGGGACAACAGACAGCTGTGGCCTTTACACTCACCAGACAAAAGTCGCACATAAACCTCTTTGGGAAATAGCTGTTGGCTTTACTTTTCCAAAGGTAAGTTGAAGTCAGTCATTTGTTTAGAAAACATAGCAGGTGAAATGAGATGTTTTTCTGCTTCCATATTTATATAATATTCTGTTGCTTATAGACTTCTCATATGGGATGGGGGAGGCTGAAGTTCATATCTCCTGTTCATGTGCATAGTTTCAAATTGCAGTTGCCACTTTCAGAAAGAATCTGATTGTGGATCTCAGAAAGGCAGTAAAGTAGTGAGCAATTGAAGAGAAATCTTCAAAATCACAGTTGGAGTTAATCATTTAAGTTGCAAGTCAATACTTTATTGAATCTAATTCTCCATTAAAACCATTCTATAAAATTGATGTTTTGTACTTCAAGTTAACATATTGTAATTGTTTTGGAGCAGGGACTATGGGTTTTATCTTTGTACATGTTTAGGAATCTATTAATTATTAAGTAATGCAGAATATGATTTCTGAGCATGTTAAATGTTTTGCATTTATAATTGTAAGAAAATACAGATTTTTCGGAAGCACTGGTGTAATACAGAAACTTCAGGGTGAAAAATTTCTTAAAGACATTTATTTTTAAATGTATGAAAAACTATTAGCACTTTTTAATGTGATGGCAAATATTTGAGATTTGGAAAGACACCAGAATGCTAGTATAAAAAATACTTTGGCAAGTTAGACTACAATAAAAATAAGGAACAATGAACAGATTGAATCTCTGTTGTGGTTCACAGTAATGTCTTGGCTACAGAACAATTTATACATTTGAATCAAAATATTACTGTACACCTTTTTTCTCCATTAGAAATGTATAATTACATGATAACAATAAAATGGAAATTCTGTGTTGCAAATGGAGCAAGTGAGTCATCTTGCTGGCATAATGAAAATAAAATCATACTACTCTGTTCCTGGAGGAGCTCTCACTGCCAGGCAGCAAAATTCAGGCAGCAAAATTAAAAGCACAGAGAGCAGGAAAGATGAATTTTAGGAAAAAAATAGAAGGAAAGAAGGAAAGAAGGAAAGAAGAAAAGGAAAGGAAAGGAAAGAAGGAAAGAAGGAAGGAAGGGAGGAAGGGAGGAAGGGAGGAAGGAAGGAAGGAAGGGAAGAAGGAAGAAAGGAAGGGAGAAAGGAAGAAAGGGAGGGAGTAAGGAAGGGAGGAAGAGAGGAATGGAAGAAGGAAGAAAGGGAGTGAGGAAGGAAGGGAAGAAGGAAGGGAGGGAGGGAAGAAGGAAGGAAGGGAGGGAGGAAGGAAGGAAGGGAGGAAGGAAGGGAGGGAGGAAGTAAAGGAGGGAGGAAGGGAGGGAGGAAGGGAGGGAGGAAGGAAGGAAGGAAGGAAGGAAGGAAGGAAGGAAGGAAGGAAGGAAGGAAGGAAGGAAGGAAGGAAGGAAGGAAGGAAGGAAGGAAGGAAGGAAGGAAGGAGGGAAGGAAGGAGTATTGGGAAATGTCGACCAGTTTGTATTTCTTGCAACAAGTTTAGAACTGGAAAACTGTTCTTGCTCTAAATTTTGTTACTGACTTGCACCACAACATTTCACAAAAGCACAAATCAGTCTAAGAACATTGTGGACCTATATAAAAGCATGAAAGGAAATTATCTGTATTCCAAACAGGTTAGAATCTGTTTTGAAATAGGTAACCCATATATTCATTTGTATGACCGAAAAAACAGAATGTAGAGACTTGGATACAACTGACAAGACGTCATAACAAAGATCATACAGTTATGTGCATTGTGTAGGAATGCATGCTGGGCTAAGTAGTATAATAGCTCCACTTAGAATCTGCTAGCTGTTGATTTTCGCCCTTTCCTTGTCTTCCGCAGTTGTATTGTACAGACTTGGACAAAAAAAAAGGCAAAAGATTAGGGTCTTTTGCTTTAGAAATTCTATTGTGTCAAAAAATGAGATTTCATAACCTGCCTTTATGCCAATTTGCACAGAAGAGTCCACTTTTTCTGTTTATTTACTTCTCCATCATTTTAATTTTTTTTTTAAGAAGGAGAGAGGTAAGTCCTAGAATAACTAATAGGCTGATCACATTGGTACATGTGTGGGACTCAGGGACTGAATTAGTTCTTACTCTGGTTGACTGAAAGTAGAAACATGGATTCATGTTATTTATTTCTCCTGTGTATAAATTCTGTCTACAGAAGTCTTGCAGGTTTTGTTTTCTTTAGGTATGTTTTGGTTTGTTTTTTTCTTCTCTGAATTCCCAGGCTTGGCATTGACATTTTAATAGAAACTGACACATTTCCCCAAATTTCCGTAGTTTGAAGTTTCTCATCCATAACTGTTTTGACCACATTTACAGCAGATATCTTCATTTATTTATATGTTCTGTAAATGGAATAAAGGAAGTCTGGGTTTGTTGCTAAGTAGTCTATTTTACACTAAAATCCTTCCAGTAGGTTGGCGTGTAATGATTTACCAATACATGACTGGAATTGGTGATATTTTAATCATGGAAGTTCATGTCAGTGTATAATCAATCCTGGGACTAATTGTCTATGCTGAATCCATAGAGGATATAATTTTTACTGTTCGGATCCTGAATATGTGATTCCTAAGTTCAAAGAAGTAAAATATAGTTTTTACTTTACATTTTTTTTTGTTTTGAAATACAGGCTTCAGTCTGTGATCATGACAACACTCACCATGGAAATAGAAGCTTGTCTGGCATTCAATTTATTGTTAGGATCAGACTCTCAGGACAAACTTACTCTGTTTAGAAAAGATGGAGCACTGGCCATGAGTCTGACATATCTTCCAGCGTGTACGTGAGACTTGTGTAATTTGGCTAGCCTGTCTTTTGCAACACTGTGGCTGAATTAGAATGACAGGAAATTTTTTTGCAGGCCTTTGCTGATTCATGAATTTTCTTCTATTTTCTCAGAAAAAGTAAGTTTGCCTGTGGATGCATGTCCAGTACATGTTTGTCATCAGCAAATCACTATTGTTCTTTTGGGAAGACATAGAAGGAACATGAACTTAGGACCCTGTTCAAAGAACCGTGCTAGTTTCTTATGCCTACAAAGTGGTATGGTAATATTTCAATTAACATTAATGATGAAAATCCAAAATATTCCTTTGGGAAGTTCAGAAGCGTGTCAATATAATTACACTTTGGGAAAATGTTATATGTGCTAATTACAGTGACTTGTGGCAGAAGATTTTTCAGGTTCGATCCCCTGGGTTGTTTTTTTTTCTTCGTGCAACTGCCTCTCTTTCTACATCTTTTTCAGAGCTTCTCAAATGTCAACCGACCTTGGGTCAGATATTGTTGATGTGAAACAGACTAAATAATTATTCTTGCACTTTGATACGAGTAGCGATTCAAAACGTAATGCTCTTCTTCATGGATGGAATGCCAGCACTGCTGCATTGCGTCCACTACAGCTTCCTTCAGGGCACGCACACTATTTCCTTGGGTTGTCATCATCCTGCAGCGCAAGCGCAAAGCATTCAGTAGTTCTGTTAGCTCCCTCCAGTTTCAAACCTGTTCTTCTTCTAATCAGTGAAGTGCATCTATGGAGGTGTGCATTGGCAGGCTCTTTGTGAACAGGCTAATTGTTGCATGTTAAGAGTATTTCTCTCTGGAGCTGTATTTCTTTCATTCAGGTGCCTGTTTGTCGGCATTATTTTGGTATTTTGGTATCTGACAAAACTTCCACAGTTCAAATATCCCAATTATATTTTCTGTTTCACACCAAGGAAGTGATTTTGTTCCTAAAATACAAAAGTATGGTTTGGATTATGGTGTTAAAATGCTACTTAAAACTGTTTTTTCTCATTAAAATATTTTCCCCATCTTACTGGCCAGTAAGATATAACATGTTTTCTCCATGCGGGTCCTAGGGGACAATAAGCAATATGCTACATGTCAGTTACATCATATTAGTTTAATAACACCTGGAGTAACTTAACTGCAAATGCTCAAATTATTCTACTTACCCACAGATCTCTAATTATGAATAGGAAGCCAAGGATTTAATGAAGAATTGTATAATTCTTTAATGGCAATTTTATGACAATATAGTTGGCCAGGTTCTCACTTTCATTTGGATCCATTTGCACAGCTGGGGGCAGCTAGGCAATCCCCCAGGCACACAGCAGTTCCTGGCTGGCATAAATGCAATACTGACTTGTACTTCAGCTGTCTGAAGCAGCCGTCTGCACTGTGGGGTTCCGGAAACTCAGCAAAGCCACATAAAATGCTTTATTTCTATATACAATACTGGGTGGCCAGACCTGAAGATCAGAGCTAGTCATTCCTGACTGCCTAACTTACCTTTAGATGACCTTGTTTACGAACCAGAGGTGTTCCAGCCACATCAGCAAAACTCTGATTTTACTTTTTTGAGACCTAGGTCTGATTTTGTCTCCAACCCTCAGATTTGGCCAAGGTGGGAAAATGAGTTTGGAAAATTAATTTGGGAAAATGTGCTTTATATCACCTTTGCTATTCATGTTTGAAACTGAATTAGTAGGTACCTCAGTTTTAGAGAGCTGAATGTGATGAAGAATCTGAAAAAAAAGTGAGATAAAATTTGCACTGATCTGAAAAAAAAAGCTCAAAGCTTAAAAATCCTCTGATTCAACATGAATGGAAGGCTCATTATGTAGTCTGTTGTTGAAAGCAGAGGATCAGAGCCTTGCAATGTGCATCAAATGCACTGCTTTCTGAGAAAAAAACAAGACTAAAATATGGGGACTACCTCTACTTATTTTTTTCATTATTGTTGTTTAAGTGTTGTTTGCAAGATTAAGTTGAATGTTACTGGTCTTGTGATTCTGTGCGTTGGATTCATTCCCATCTCTGACTACTCACTTCTGTAAAGACAGCATTTTCATCTTGCTGGCCCTTACAAGGCCCATAAACCATGCAAGGCTGAAGCGGGGATCCTCCTGCCAATTTTTGCTCTTGCTTAGTTTCCTGGGAAGAATTTTGCCCCCAAAGATAAATGTTTTCACTGTTGAAAAGCAGTAATAGAACGACAGTAGAAAATAGTGTTCAATCCATCCCATCTGTGGGTAAACACAATGTTAGATTTCTTTTCAAAAGTAAACAACAGATGCTTTTCAGACATTATTCCTTTAGAGTCAATTTTAAATGTGAGAATTCCTACAGCATATAAATGTCTTGCAGTTCAAAGCATAAAATATTTCAGCCTTGAATAATGGTTTTATAATTCAGAAGGGGATTAAAACAGCACATTGACTCTTTAACATGAGTGATGATATCCTAGGGACTGACTGTCCTATGGGACTCCCGAGCTGCTTTTTACTCATCATCTTTCTAGAAAACACCAGAAATTAAATAAGTAAAAATTATAAGTAGAATTATATGCAGATGTTGAGTGAGCCTTTAACCCAGCATAACTATATAGTGTATAAGGTATTCCGTTTGCAGACTCAAGTTTGACATAACTTCTAGGTGACTTTCAGGAACAGAATTAAGAAGAAGCAATTGTCATAATGAAAGTGTCTCAGATGTTAATGTTAGTTTTGCATCATCAACTTCTAATCAGGGATATCTTTTCCTTTTGTAAAGGAAGAAGTGCACATAATGCAAGCATAGCTGATTCATCAAGGTGTGATCTCTACCTAGACACTACTTCTGAACTGCGATGGTGCCAGGTATCTAACATCTGAGGGAGTAATGGTCTGAGAACTTGACAATTGAAAACTCAGTTAGCTAGGCAAATTTCTTTTCTTTTTTCTTTTTTTTTTTTTTCCCCTGGGGCTTTTGGAGGTGATGTAGGTCATAGTCTTCATTTTTGCAAACTCAGGTAGTGCTGTGAACTGCCACAAACAGAAAGCAATCTATTATAATTATTGTAGATGACAAAAAATAAATACAAGCAAACTCATTGTGGATTCCTTGACAAGTAAACTAATCTTAAAAAGTCGGTAGCTTCATATGCTTAAAAGCGTTTCTTCTATCTAATTCCAGCCTACCTTTTAAGTATGTAGAGAACTCTTGTCATAGCTTTTGTGGTCACTAACTTCCAGAAAAATATATTCATATAAGAGAAACTGTATTCACTGAAAGTAATAACTTAATAGTATAATGTTGTTTTACCTTTTCTTCTAACGAGTATACTATTAAGCAAAAGACGATTTGCTTTCTGAATTTTTGTTTCATTTGATTTCATGTCTTAAGTTTGTCACTGTGCCCCAAATATGATAATCCTTTCTTTCTGACTAAAGCATAGACATTGTTTTATTTTAATCCTTAGTTAAACAGCTAATTAAAAATAGTTCCAAAGAAGACAACTTTCAGCTTTCTTGAACTTAAAGTAACATAATGAACATCAAGAATGGACTCTTTAGGATCACTTCTGAGATTTGGAAATCCTCCTATCCATACCTGCTTCACCAGTAGTATAACTGAAAAGACAGTAGTCTATATTGCACCTAATTCATGATAGTTACAGTTGAGAACAATAGTACAAAGAATGTATGTAGCCCTTATCTGATTACGGTAAGAAGGAAGAAGGGGAGGGAAAGAGGGAGAGAGCTGAAGAGCCATGTTTCTTACTTGCTTAATTACTACAGGCTATATTACTGCTCTAGATGGTGATAATAAGAACAGTAATGCCTGTCTACCCTTCACTGTAAATATGAGGTGAGCCAAAAAGAGGAAGTACTTTCTTGCAATTTACAGGCCGACTGTGGATAAAAGTCAGACTCCACTGAATTCAGTAAGTAAGCAAATACTACCTTGCTTGCTCTGAGGAATGTCTATTAATTTTCTAGTTCAAGAAAATTGATGTTAAAGGTTACATTTTGCATGCTGCATCAATGCCTATCACTGACATAGGATAGGACATGTATCTTTGGCTGTAGAGATTTCATCGTGGTTTTCTTCAACTCAAAACTAGTATAGGTATTTCAGAAAGTCACAATCAAGGCTTTTTAGTTAAGAGCGAAAACAATCAAATTCAGAAATAAAGATAGGCATTTTGGACTGGATCCCATAAGCTACAGTCTTTGGCTTTCTCACACTGAAACCCAGAATGTGCTTTGCATGGATGTGCTCTCTATCCTTAATTAGATATTTGATTTTGAACAGAATTCTAATAGAACTAGTCAAATGAACAATGCAAGACATACAAGTTTTATTTCTCACCCTCAGGTAACAGAGGGTAAACAAGTCTTAGTTTAGCTCAGAACTAAAAAAGACTGTTTTCAGCTATTAAATAATACAGTTTTAGTGAGAAAACAACTTTGCAATTAAAATTCAATTGAGCTTTGATTAAAAGTTAGCTTTGATTACAAATTGAGGACAGTAGTTTAGATAATAAAAATATTTAATTGCAAATTCTTGTTTTTCAAAACAACCTTTGGATTAGCATTAATAATTTTTTACATTTCACTAAAAGATAAAATTTTCTTTTATTTGAGTTTGATAGAGTAAATTTTAAACCCAATTTCAGATATTGTTGCCACATGAAGTTTAAAAAGGGGAATGCTGGTTAAATCACAATAGTGCATGAAGTATCTGGAGTTAGCGGAAAATACAGGGCGTCTTTAAGTTTTATATAACACTTCTAAAACAAACATAGCATCAAATTGTTGGGGTCTTAGAAGAGCTTAGTTTAAAATAGCTCAAATTACATCTGTTTTTCATTTAGACAAAGCAAACACACAGTTTTCTTCCAAAATAAAGTTTGAAGTTTGTCAGTCTTTTCCACTATACCTACAATCAACATAAAATATAAAGAAAAAAACCCCAACCAAGCAAAAGTATTCTGCTAATTATTGAAAACAAATTTATTTTTATAGACAAATTTTGATACTAGGAGGGTTAAATGAACACAAATCATTAAATTTGGTGATCTAAAATTCTAATTTTTAGATTCTGGCTTTGCAAAAAAGTCATGCCATAGAAGCACGTACCTAAGGAGGTGTACACTTGGGAGAGCAGTAAAGAAGTCTGCAGGCTGGCTCCGTAGCTCACAGAGAGGGTTTATCATTTGTGTAATCAAGAATTAGTGGATGTGCCAATGCATGTAATAGCAGGGGATGGAGACAGCAGCATCTGCACTTTTCCTTGTTGTTTTAAGAGAATGGGCTATGTGTAATCCAACAAAAGGAGAACAAACAGAAATATACTGTAGAAGGATTGGGCAGTATTACTGGAATAAGAATAATGTAGGAAACAGAGTTGTGTAAAGAAACATAATTGAATACTGAATTTTAGATACTGGGATTTTCTTACTTTTGTAAATCCCACTTTTTGTCAAATAAGTCCAATTGACATAAAAGCTGAAGTCTATAGCAAATTACAGAGAACAGTTCACATAATGTTTGTAAAAAGAGCTGGTTTTCAAAGATGAAGTGAGTTTTCCATGATTCACTTTTTAAAAATGATCTTATAAGCTGTATTCTTTAGGTCTTGGAGAAAAAATGATTTTGCAGATCATTATATGATTTTGCTGGCAGAAGAAGGGAGCAGGCTTTCTATTGGTTGTTAACAATTATTACATGACTGTCTGCAACAATTATTGTACATTACATACCACATTTACATTTCAGATCAGTTTTTGTTCTACTGGTACTTCCCATATTTAGAAACCTCTTAGTTCTATAAAGACTATTTTGCTTCCCCCCTGACTTTTCTTTACTCTTCCTTCCCCCTCCTTTCCCCCCCCCAGCCCTCCCCTCCTTTAATCACTGGAAAGGAAGTAAAGGAAACCTAAGATTAATACGGACAGTCTCTGCTATCTTCTCAACACAGGGCCTGTTTTCTGGTTGTGAATGTTTTGCTGGTTACCCAACAGACAAAGAAGGAATTTTGTTGCTTGGCAACTCTGCCTGTCTGTTAGGACTACTGTGCAAAGGACAATGTGTTAAGGGTGTTATCCCTGCTGGAAAAATGCAAACAGATCACAGAAGGAAACTGGAGGTCCAACTGGAGCAGAGTAAGCTCCTAGAACTTTGATAAAAGTTTATCTAATAAGCTGTCCAAAGAAGTGAAATGAGTTTGTCATAGATACTATATTGCATAATATGCTTTTGTTTATGTTGAGACTCTTGAAATTACTTAAACAGTGTATGTGAAGTACTCTTGTTAGCTAAGACCTTTTAGAGGCGTTCCTGGAAGCAAAGTAACGTACACAGGGAATTTTATAAAGATGTTAGACTGCAAAATGATGAGGGCTAGTGTTTACAGATGCTAATATTTCAATTTGTAATCAAGATATATGATATGCATGTGCATTACCCACATGTGCTACAGATGGTAGGCTCTATGAAGGTATCCTAAAATCATTATGGTATTTTAGTAACAGCCTTTTCAGGCAGGCAGGAACAAGCATGTGGGAGAAAAATCAAAGAAGTTGTGGGAGATCTGGAAGGAGGTGAGATAAATCATAACAGATTTTTGCTTTTTCTGGCTGTCACAGAATAAAGCATCCTCCAAGTGAGTAAATCAAGGCAAATTTCTATTTATCTTACATAATATATAAAAGAAATAATCAGTTCTTTCAGGTCAATTATATATTATTAACTAACTTGGGTGGTTTTTTTGCTCTTGAAGTACATATTAGCTTAAATAATGTAGGAATATATAAATTCAGCAGTTGCTAATGATGTAGGAGACAGAAGAGAACTTCGCCTTTTCTTCTGTATCTTCACTGTCCTGCCATGTAAAGATAAGAACATGATAATGAATATAAATCAGGATTAAATTAAAATAAGTATTAAATGAAAAGTATAATTTTTTTTCGGTGGGCTGAACTCAAGACCATGAAGTTCTGCAAAAGATCTGTTGAATATATATATACTTCCACTGAGAATAGTAGATTTTGCATCAAGCTGAAACTAAAGGACTGAAGTTTTTCAAAAGTTCAGTTACCTTTATGCAATAGTCACTACCACAATTATAACATACATTTTAGCATGACCATAGATGGAATTTGTATATTTGCATAATAAGAAGCTGCACTTTTCTTTCACTTGAATGAAACACAGTAATGCACTCATTTCAGTAAAAGCAGTTTTTGACTTCACAATAGTTTACCTAGAAGCATTGCTCTGAAGGTTGCTATAATATGCCAATCAAAAAGGATCTTCCACAAAATCTTTTTATCAAGGCAGTTTTCCTCTTGAGAAGTTACCATAGAGTTGTGTATTTTAAAATAAAGCCATCTGTGTATTCAAAACTCTTTTATCTTTGTCTTCCTCAGTTCAGAAGTATCCCATCCTCAGCCTGAAGAAACTTCAAGTGTTCTGTTTCGAATACACTGAATTATTTGTGCTAAAAGTTTCTGATCGTGGAAAATTATTTGCTACGCTTAATTATGTTTGACATTTATGCTGTCAATTTAGAGCTACATATAGATTGCATAATGGAATCACATTGACATTTCAACACTTAATGGACATTCAACTTGTCTAGTATGACTTGTGACAGTATGCCTGGGTTTCAGGTGGAGGATTTCAGCAGGAGGGAGGGCAAAGAAGTGTCAACAATTCAATGTGATTCTCAGTCCACTCAGACTGAGTCTTAGCACATTTCTGGACTGTTGCGGAAGAAAATAAAGAGCTAGAGAATTGTACCGATTTCCAACAATGTTATTCTTGGATGATGCTTAGATGCTATCTATGTTTGAAGTGGCGCTAGGTTGCCAAGACAAATAGACTGCTCTTTAACTTTTCATTATTTCATTACATCCTCATGTCAGAATACAAAATGACATGCCAGACATTCTGGTGATTTGACATAAATAATGTTAAGTGACAGAACAGTAAGAGACCAATATTATAAACAACAGGTTATGAATGACAGAAAATTAACCAAACATGTACCTGAAGTTTGCCCATTTCTTATATTTAGCCTCAGCACTGCCTGAGAGAAGTACAAGCACAAGCTGTGGTAGTTTCCATGTATTCTTCCTCTGTTCATATACAATATAGTAAGTCACTATGATTAAATTGAACCCACATGCTTCAAAATCTGGACCATAATTTAATCTACCATTATATTCAGTATATAGGAAACCAGAAGTGACATAGACTTTGGAAGGAAATAACTTGGAGGTTATTTGACTCCTTTAAATTAAAAATACATTAGAAAATATAGGAATGCCCATTGTGTGTTTGTACACATAGCGGAATGCTTCCTAATTTCCAAGAAAGAAATCCAGAGGAATTTGATTTGAATTCAGACTAAGTTGTGCTTATAAAACAAATATTCCCAAAACACAGGGTTAGCACCAGCTGTGCAACGTAACTCTAAAGGCTACACTTGATTTTTATAATCCAAGTAACTACATGCTGGTGCCTGATTTCCTGTTTAGATCAAATCTATTTAAAAATTATGTTTTATAAGTGTCTGGATATTCTGATCCCTCAGAAGTTAGAAACCAGTATTTGAATACCTTCATATCACCCAAAGACACTTCTTGTTATATTAACCAATAATCCACTCACCTCTGGTGTGTATCACTTTAGCTATTTGGAGTTAGTTTCAAGGACTAACCATTTCCATTGGACTGTGTTGTGGTTTTGGCTGGATTGGGCAATCAGAATGACAGATGGCCCTCCCTTACCTCTCTCTCCAAAGAGAGGAGAGGAAGAGATAAGGAGATCTATGAGTTTAGAAATAGAACTAAATTCCTTTTATGAAAATACTAGTAAATAATGAAATAATAAATAATAATAAAATAAATAAATAAATAAATAAATAAACTAAATAGAAGTATACAATATATACAAAACTGTATCCAGCTCCGAGGATGATGATCGTATCACCAGCAGTCACAGGGAAAGTCCTAGACTGGAGTCAGCGGCGGACAGGAGCAGGATTCTGGATCTGGAGTCAGGAATGTTCGGCTCGGGATCAAAAGCAGATGAACAGATAGGGTCCTCCTTGGACATCGGCCATCGGAGAAAAGAGAGTTGACCCTTTAGTCCCTTGGCTTTTATACTGAGCATGATTCAGATGGGATGGAATACCCCTGTTGGTCAGGTTTGGGTCACCAAAACTGTCCTGTCCGTTCCTCCCTGCAGGTGTGACCCTTGGTGCTTTTCTGCTTCTGACCCTCTAACGGAGCAAATAACAAAGTGAGCTGACCTTGGTTGTTACAGCAATAAGTATAAGCAAGAGCCTCTCTGCGTACCATTCCTTGGTATAACCAGGTCTTATCACTCTGAGTGTGAACAGTGTCTGAACAATATGCTGTTAATTTCAGACTTTAGTCAGTTAGAAGAGGCGCAGCTAAAAAGTAAAATTACAAAGCGGAAAATTAGTTCCATTTTATCTCAAACCAGGACAGACTAGAAAATCCACAAAAGTCTTGAAGGTAAGTCAGTTTTGGCTAAATTCACACAACCCCTCTAACTTCCCTTCCCCGCCCCGCCATATCCCCCCCTCAATATCTTTAAACTAAATTTGAAACGTGAATTAAAACTTTTCAGCCAGGTTAAAATCAAATCCTGTGATGAGTTAAAAAAAACATATGACTGTTTGGTTTTCGTTTTTTTTTTTTATTTTTCCATATAACCTTCAGATCTTTATGGAAACAGAAGTCCTGAACAATATAAGAAGGACTGGGCAGTAGATAAGGGGAGAGCAACCAACGTCATCTACCTAGACTTATGCAGAGCTTTTCACATTGTCCCGCATGACATCCTGGTCTCTAAATTGGAAAACCATGGATTTGACGGATGGACCACTGATGGATGGATAAGGAACTGGCTAGATGGCTGCACTCAAAGGGTTGCAGTCAATGGCTCAACGTCCACATGGAAACCAGTGGCGAGTGGCGTTCCTCAGGGGTCCGTACTGGGACTGGTGCTGTTTAACATCTTTGTTGGTGACATGGACAGTGGGACTGAGGTGCACCCTCAGCAAGTTTGCCAACGACACCAAGCTGTGTGGTGCGATTGACACACTGGAGGGAAGGGATGCCATCCAGAGGGATATGGACAGGCTTGAGAGGTAGGCCTGTGCGAACCTCATGAAGTTCAACCAGGCCAAGTGCAAGGTCCTGCACCTGGGTCGGGGCAATCCCAAGCAAAAATACAGGCTGGGCCAAGAATGGCTTGAGAGCAGCCCTGAGGAGAAGGACTTGGGGGTGCTGGTGGATAAGAAGCTCAACATGAGCCAGCAATGTGCACTTGCAGCCCAGAAAGCCAACTGCATCCTGGGCTGCATCAAAAGAAGCATGGCCAGCAGGTCAAGAGAGGTGATTCTGCCCCTCTATTCTGCTCTGGTGAGACCCCACCTGGAGTACTGCATCTAAGTCTGGAGTCCTCAGCATAAAGATATGGACCTGTTGGAATGGGTCCAGAGGAGGGCCATGAAGATGATCAGAGAGCTGGAGTACCTCTGCTATGAGGACAGGCTGAGAGAGTTGGGGTTGTTCAGCCTGCAGAAGAGAAGGCTCTGGGGAGACCTTACAGCAGCCTTTCAGTACCTGAAGGGGGCCTACAGGAAAGATGGGGAGGGACTCTTTATCAGAGAGTGTAATGATGGGACACAGGGTAATGGTTTCAAGCTGAAAGAGGGTAGGTTTAGATTGGATATCAGGAAGAAATTTTTTACTGTAAGGGTGGTGAGGTGCTGGAACAGGTTGCCCAAGGAAGTTGTGGATGCCCCATCCCTGGAGGTGTTCAAGGCCAGGCTGGATGGAGCTTTGAGCAGCCTGGTCTAGTGGTAGGTGTTTCTGCCCATGGCAGGGAGGGTGGAACTATGTGACCTTTAACCATTCTGTGGTTCTGTGATTCTGTGACACTTTCAGCCAGTTCAGCTGGTTCAGCTGTTGGATCACCACCTAATTTTCTAGGTGCTGTCTGAACAGCATTTCTTAAAAGGCTGAAGTCACCCATCATGCATCCAAAGAAACATTGAAACATCTCCTAGGTGTTTAACTGTTGGAAACGATCTTGTTGTTGTTGTTGTTTGGTTTGTCTGGAATAAAGTGAGGTGCTTCAATAGTTTAGTGACCTGTCCTGGTTCTGATGCCCATATTCAGAATTTGCCTCTGTGTCCTCTTGGCGCATAGAGTTTAACCTGTAGCTATACCTAGGACTCAAGTATGGTGATCTACCTCGGTGCTGTAATTCATGGCATGCCTACATCCCCGAAAGTCTCACCTACTAAAGTCAGGAGCATTTTTCAGGAGCATTTTTCAGTAGCAGTACAGACCTTGCAGGTCTTAACAGATTAAACCTAGGCATAAAAATGAATGTCTGTAAAGTTTTAAGAGCAAAAATGAATATTTTCACAAAAAAAGTGTGAACTATAATTTGCACTGGCTAAATTTCCTGTTTATCCTGAAAGGTAGCACCAAACTGGGCCCTCTTTATTATTATAGGTGACGGTATTTAAAAGACGTGTATATGTGGCACTTGGGGACATGGTTTAGTGGTGGACTTGGCAGGGTTAGGTTTATGATTGGACTCTATGATCTTAAAGGTCTTTTCCAACCTAAATGATTCTATGATTCTATGATTCTATGATTCTATGACAAAGTGAATAACCTTCATGAAACGTGCATCAGAAAGGGCAGATCCTAACTTCTTCTCTGCTTGATACATCCAGGATCTAGCCTTGCTCTCAAGCAAAATGAACCTCTTAAAAAAATCACTGTAAATGAAAATTTTTCTGGATCTTCACAAAAATTGATACTTGCTTCTCCTTCTCTTATTCATGAACACACATAATTTTGAAGGGCATGCAGAAAGAACCAATAAAATGAGATTTATTTTATAACTACACCATTATAGCAAAACCAAAAATTTCCACTTCTTTTTTTTTTTTTTTGTTCTCAATACACAGAAGTCAGTGCTTGTTTCTCTTGTAGAGGTATTTTACTTCAGTGAAATATATCAGCTGTGAACTTTCTGGCAAAATACAGAGAAACACTTCTTATGTGCACTTACAGGAAGCATAGAGGATTTGTGCTATGTCTGGTCTGAAATAGGGAGTACCAAGGTATGAAATAACTCTATGCAGCTCCCTACACGTTTGATGTCTATTTGAAATGTAAGGTTGGTAAATTACAATCATTTTAGATAAATATCAGCTAGCTAATCTGGCTGACTCAGAGAAACTGCCCAAATGTAGTTGTGGTTGAAGGAGCCCATTGTATCTGTGTGTATTCAAGCAGTTTAATTTTTGTTGCTCAAAGACTCTGTCATACCCCAGGGATGTGCTGGAATGGTTTCATTGTAATCAGAGGCTCTATGCACATGAAGGATTTGTTAAACTCATTCTGATCAGTTCATTAAAAGCTTGAATGCCATTTGAAAGCCTTCTGTACTGATTGGATTTCACTCAAAAATTCTAATTCACAGTAATCAGCATAGAGCAAAAGTTACAATGGGGATGAAGAAGAAATAATATCCATTTTCCCACAATTTATCTTCTTTGAACAGTACTGTCTCTCCTGTGATGTGACACAACAATGCACTAGTAGTCAAAAAAATATTGATTATCTTTTTCCATTTTTTTCTGTGGTATATCTTGCACATATATTTGTATGAAAGAAATAACCACAGTGGATATTCTGTCTCAGAATTTAGAAAGCCCTCACTAAAAGTTTGTGAAGATATATTTTCTTTCCTCATTTAAACATCTGACTTCTAATCCTTTGCTTTAGTATAAGCCTTCCCAGTAACAGGGAATCAACAACACTAGGCTCTATTGCATTTCAAATGTTTTATCCCATTAAAGGATTGGGTCATAAAGAATGGGCTGTAAGTGATCTTATCAGTGTCTTGTATCTAAGGTGTGATGCAATTTCCAAGTGAAATGCATAAAACCATAAGGTTTGCATCTATGATGACATACTGTGTTCCATATTTTCACTATTAAGAGACAAATAAGGCTGCTACAAAATGAGATGACCCGGAGAAAAAAAAAAAACCTGTTTACCAGCTAAAGCAAGTATCTATATTCAGTCATGCCTTAAAACCATCTGATCAAATGGAAAGGAAACATTTAAGCTTCCATTTCAAATTTTTATGCAGGACAATTAAGTCATTCAACTATTTATAGAAAAATATAAACATGGTTGGTCTTACAAGGTCAGGCAAAAGCCCACTAGCCAAGTATTTTGTACTCTGTAGGGGCCAAGGCCCAGGGAAGATGGTGAAAACAAGTAATATTTCTTCAGCATATGCCCAGTCTCATGAGGGACTTCCCGAAACAGAGATGGTGTCTATGCATACATTTAAAAGTAACATGCACAAGTGACAAAATGAATTACCGTCTATGGTTTACATAATCTGCTGGTAATGTGAAAGGATACCAGACCTAGTGAGGCTTGTGAGGTGCTCATTTACACCTGATGTGAGCAGCACACAAATGCATGGAGCTCCTCTCACAAGTGTTTCAGAGTGTTACAGAGGTTTTTGGCTAATTCACTTTTTTCTAGGTATCTTCTTGTCATGGTCAGCTTGGGTCTTTCAAATTTACATAACAATCTATTTTGTAAATTGAGCTTTAATTTATGAGTTCATCATGTTGAAAAAAAGACAAATCAAACAGGGGCTTAATCTTTGTGTAGACTAGCCTAACATGAATTCTCTAATTTGTTACTTCATTAATTCATGAATTCAGTAACCTGCGCACCTATGAGTAAAACACTTACTTAGCAGGTGGAGGGAGTGCTCATTCTTCCTTTTCCATCATGGTGCAGGTGTCTGGGAGGCATGAAAGACTCATTGGTTGGGCTGCTATTGGATCCACTTCAAAAGCTTTTTTTGGATAGGCTGATGTATTTATATCTTCCAGTTTAGAAGTTTGGTCTAAATAATTTCCGTAAGTTACTGAACTCTGAAGAAACTGTCAGTAAGTATGCAAAGATGCAGGAGATGACAGTTCAGGAGACAGCAGGCTGCAGGTGACAGTGGCTACAGGAGGGCCCGTATCTACTCCTGTCCACTGTGTCCTGCCTAGGGATTGCTCTTGCTGTGACCTAATGGCACTGCTCCCCGCACACATCATGCCCTGGCACGAGCTGTGTGTTTGGTCAAAACCTGAGCAGGAGCTGCATGAACTACCAGACGCTTCCTCCCCATCAGCCAGTCCTCTTGAGCGCAAAACCTATCAACATGCCAAGCCCGAAGGAACCGAGTTTTAAGTAGGCATTCTACCTGCTTCTGCTGGCATTTGCATCTCCTTGAAACCACTATAAAAATGTCCTAATAACACCCATCACTGTAAAACACTCAACTGTGTCTGAATAACTCAGGACACAAAATTTTGCAGAGCAAAAATTTGGCTCTGTGCCTAACTAAATACTAAAAAGGCATTTAGCCAAAAGGTTCCTCTACATAGTTTTGTTTCCTCAGTTTTATTTCAATTATAAGATGTTTCTATTAGTCAAACTTTCTCTTTGCTTGAGTTCCTCACAGTAGTTCAGATCCCCAGGTCTAGCTCAAACAAAGTAAAGTAACATACACAATGAGTTTTTCCTTACTTGGTAGATTCATACCATTGGGTAATAGACTATAGTATCTAACCTTCTTTTCAGTTTCCATAGGTTCTAAATATCATGCTGTGGTATAAGAGGGAATAGAAACAGAGCAAACTTTTCAAAGAAGTATTGCATTAGCACATCAAATGTGTTTCTGGCACATTTGATCAAAGGGTGAGGATATTTAACTTAATTATTTTGCTGCAATCAAACTCAAAAGATGAAATTGTAAATAATGTTTTTGTAAATATCTAAAGGGTGGTTGTCAAGAGGATGGGGCCAGACTCTTTCCAGTGGTGCCCAGCAACAGGACGAGGGGCAACAGGCACAAAATGGAACACAGGGAATTCCATCTCAACATGAGGAAAGACTTCTTTACTTTGAGGGTGGCAGAGCACTGGAACAGGCTGCCCAGGGTGGTGGTGGAGTCTCCTTCTCCAGAGACATTCAAAACCCGCCTGGACGCGTTCCTGTGCAACCTGCTCTAGGTGACCCTGCTCTGGCAGGGGGGTTGGACTAGATGTTCTGCAAAGGTTCTTTCCAACCGACCATTCTGTGATTATGTGAAAGTATTTTTAAATTGCTTTTTTAAATATTTTTCAGTCTTTTTCAAACCACACAGTGTACTTTAAAAAAAAAAGTCCATGAGATAATGAGTCTAAAATTGTTTCAACTTTCTCATTATCTCATCAATAACATCAACATTATATTAAGATTCTTTTTGACATATGGTCTTTTATTTATATGCTTTATTTATACTTATTTACAGAAGTGCTTATGTAGTACCAAAATATTCTGATCTACAGAAGTCTAAACCAAAACAAAGTGTTTTGCTGTTAGACGTTATAACTAAGTCTAGTGTTTGAAAACTCCAAAGAAGGTATTCACTTTGCTCATCAGCTTTACTTCTGAGTGTCATGATGTATATGCAAACAACATCTTGTAAGGTAGTTCCCTTTGGAAACATGATTTCATTACTCCTACTTTTATGTTATGATACTGCCATGTGTTATTTAAAATTACCAAAGCCATGGAAGTTCCATATCACATTTTTACTTCCAGGGGTGAGATAAAGCAGGTTTTACTTTATTCCATAGAAACTACTTTCTTATTATCAAACGTGACTGGGTCCAATATGTAGGGTGAATCTCATATTTTTCTGTATGACCTGAAGAAGCACTGCTTCCCTAAAGAGGGAAAGATGGGAGGAAAAAATCCTAGAATGTTTCTGTCTCTTCTTCTTATGACTCTGCCCTTCAGACCGTAAATTAATGCTCTGCTGTCCCTGCTAGAGAATAAAACAATGTGCTACAGTGCCAAAACAGAGATGAACTTCCTGTATTTATCTTGCTGAAATACTAACTCCAAAGCCTTGCTTTGACTGAGGACTAATCGGACACTGGGGGCTCCACCAGGCAGGGAGACGTATCACAATGCACCCGCCTCATTGGGAGATAGTTGCACACTTCTCTCTCTTGGTGCTGATCATGGGTTGCAGCAGGGCCCTTCCCCTTCTTTCCTTCCTTCCCTCCCTCCCCCCGCCTCATTCTCCTCTTTCCTTCTCGATCTCTCTTTCTCACTCTCTCTCTTTTTCTCTTCTCCTTCTCAATTCCTTTCTTTCTTAGTTTTCTTAGTCCCCCTCCCCCTCTTTTTCATTTTGTGTTCTCTTGGAAAATGAAATCTATTGTGATGTCTTTGTGGAATATCTAATTTTCCACGGCAATATACACCTCAAACCCTGATCTTATTTAGAATCCCATATTTTTATGATCCAATCACAAATGGATTTTCAAATTTTTCAGTTTAGGGACATTTCTCAAATGTTCACCCAGATATCCAAGAGAAAACTGCAATTATAAGTTAGGGAGACTGCTTTTGTGCAGGTAATATCTAAAGACATAAAATCTTAAATCAATTCCTACAAATAACTGGACAAACAATATTATGCAAGTATAAGCAATAGAAGCTCGCTTGTAAAAGATCTCTTTTGAAAAAATACATTTTACAGGAGAAAACTATAAATATAACTAACACTAGAAGTGGGATTGCAGGACATTTTGGGGTGGACAGTGAGCAGGGAAAGGATTAGAATGAGCAAAAACAGGCACCAAGCCTCTACCACACTTGTGCATATTTGTCTGTCTGAGATTCACTGGTTGCTTCAGAAAGAGAAACTACTCGGGAGGATTTCTTCAAGTATTATTTTACCACTATGATTTAATAGCATGAGCTGGTGGTTATTAAGATCGAGAATGATGATGACATGCGTAAGATGATGTGAACAAATGAGCTTCAGCTATAGCATATTTTAATATTGCTGCATATTAGGATGAACCAGACAGTGACTATTCTATGTGATTTTTCCCACTCTGTTCTAATTTTGCTCCTGCTCTTAGTAAGATGAATCACCAATCATTTCCCATTGAAGTGTGGGGGCATCTATGTCTAGTCTACTGTTTCGTAGTGATTGTTAACAGGACTCATACCAGCCAAAGAATATTACTCACTTTCTCAAGTAGCCCATTTATGAATTCTTTCTTACATAAAGAAAAAGCACTTGCTCGTTCTATCCTATCACCTACGTTAGCTCTGCTGGAGGTCAATTTTTTTCAGAACCACCTTTATGTTCAATCAGTTCCTTTTATTTCAAGGATAATGTGGTATATATTTCTCGGCTTGTAAGGGAATGAAGGAAGTAACTTTCAAGGAAATAAATTTAACAGCAGAATTGCCATTGACAAAAATGGTTATGTATGAGCCTGCTGCTCTTTATACAGGTATGCGTGTTGGAGTAGTGGAAAAGAGTTTCTTAGGAGGAAACTATGAAATTAATGAACTAAAATACTTTGTGAATGTATAGATGTCTAAGACAATACTATTAGAAATACATTAGTTGTGTATACTGGTGCTGTGGTTTGGGCCAGGTTGGACAATGACAAGACAACAGATGCTCTCCTCCACCTCTTGCTCCAAGGAAAGAAAGAAGAGAGACAAAGAGGATTATGAGTTTAGAAAAAACTAAACTACTTTAATGAAATATTAATAATAAAATAAAAAAAATAATGAAATAGATATATACAAATATATACAAAACGATATCAAGCTCCCAGGAAGATGTCATTGGCAGGCACAGGGAAAGTTCCAGCCTGGACTAGTGATGGATGGGAACTGGATTCCAGAACACACTGATGGGGATCAAAGGTAGATGAAATGACAGGATCCTCCTCAGATGGCAGTCATTGAAGATAGAGAGCCATTGAAGAACCCAAGCCATTGAAGAAGAACCACTGGAGAAGAGCTGACCCTTTGATCCCTCAGCTTCTATACTGAGCATGGCAGTTTGGGTCACCTGACCTGTCCCCTTCTCCCCACAGGTGTGACCCCTCCACAAAGTAAACACCCAGGTCAGCCGACCCTGGTCGCCACAGCAACAAGTAACAGCAACAGCCTCTCTCACTGAACAGAAAGTTGGCTCTGCTTCACCCCAAACCAGGACAATCGGAAATTTCCAAATAACCGCAAATCAGCATGCATTTCACTTGGCCTTTCCTAAAACTAACTTTCTGTGTAACTTAAAGAAATTGCATTTGGAATTCTAGATATGAGTTCTTCCTAGCTCCTCTGGTGTCAGTTTCCTTCCTTAATTATGGGATGAAATAATCTTTAAATACCCTGCTTTTTCAGGTGCTGGTTTTCTCTTCATAAGGATCACAGAAGGAACATCACCATGATCAGAGATTCTCTCTCAGTTTAACTGATACAGAAGAAACTTTGGTTATATGATCATAATTAGGCCATTTTCTTTACTTATCTAGAAATTGTTTAAAAGTGAATTGAAGATGCAAATCATGAACTTTTCTGTAGTAATTCTTTTGAAGTGAAGAACTTCCAGTAATCTTCCGTTCTTCTGAAGTGAATCCTGGTCTGCTGTAGTGACCCTGCTTCTACTCCAACCCTGTATATCTACTCTACTATTAGAACAAAATTAGAACTCAGATGTCAGATATGACTTAAAAAGCTATGGAAGGTAATGATTGTTTTCATCTCCAATGATTGATCATAGCTTCACTGATACAGCCTCTGTTATAATAGTTCTCATCAATTTTCAGTCATAGACGTATATATACACAAAAAGAAAAAATATTAGGTCTTCTCTGATGTCTTTGTTTTTGAACTAAAGTAAGAATCACATGATCTGGTCTAAGCAGACTTTGCTTAGTGCAGAACTTTATGAAAGGGCAGTGTCTTTCATTCACCAATATTTGCCCACCCAATATTCCGGTACTTTCCATTCCTGAGAACCAGACAGATCGTACGGACAGCAGGAGACTCCCCATGGACTGATTATTCTCTCCACCATCCCAGTCAGGTTATCCTTCCTGTTGCAATGGGTGAAGTTTCTGGGTGGGCACTTTGTGTCTTGGAGATTTCCTCTGATACAAGATGAGTGAACTGAGGACCAACAGAATGGTTTTATCACTGGTTTGTCGATGCAGTAGGAGGTCTTTAGGGCAAAGTTGCAAGTATGCTTTGACTCTGAATATCTGTCCACATATTTTTAAAGGATGAAAATCTTCAGTCTGAAATGTGGGAAACACTGTTTTGAGTAGGTTCAGCGATACTAAAAGACACTGTGTTATTTGGCAGCTGAGTGCTAAAATACATCTCCAAAATTTGAGATAGTGGGGCAGAGATTGAGGTTATTTTTATTTAGCTTGGCCTCTTTCCTCTCATGAGTCTCTCAGTTAAAAGGGCACCTCCTTGAAATACAGGAGGCTAATTCCAAACATAATTTCCCGTAACTGAAAGTGAAAAATCTGCCTTGTTTAATAAGTATATAATATTCCTTACCCATCCTCGTGTTCAGGATTTGAGAGCAAACAATGTCAGTATTTTTAATTACTCATGTTGTAAAAAAGATAATAATAAAAACAAAAATCATCCCTCCTGGTTGCATGATAATTACAAAAAAATGAGTCACTTTTAAAATTCAAGTATGTGTTTATTTTATCTTCAAGACTGAAGAACAGGAAGATTTCCTCATCAGGTGCTAAAATCAATCTAAATTAAGCTTAATTTTAATAAGGCTGTAGAAATGACAGTTTTCTAGCGAGTAAGGGCTGGCATACTCTCTTACATTGGTAGCTCTTGATCAGCTACAGAAGATGAGGGGTTCAATTCCATATCCTCACTGATGGGATTTAAATCAAAGAGCAAGCCTGCATGCATAGATATAAGCAGGAGACAGGAGAGAGACATTTTTACAGAAAATCCTCTGTCCATTGGACATGCCAGGATTGTAGTGCGAAGTAGTCTGGTATTTTTTTTTCATACTTGTATATATTGTAAGGCAAAATCTAATCTGGATATATAATGCTATAATTAGTGTTACAGAAAATGTTGTTTTAAAACCCTTTGTTTCTTTACAAAAGAACTTCCAAATATACATTTTTTTCTTCCCTAGCCTACAGTCACTCAAGAGCCATGTCCAGGTAAGAAATAGTTCACATCACATCTAGTTTACACAGGAGTGCACACACTTAACCGAGCAACCAAAATAGACCTGCAATTAGCTAGTCCTTTTTATGTGCTGATTGACTTTTGCAGATTTTAATTTGCTTTTCACTTACTGAGGTTACTATCTTGAATCACTTTCCTCTGTACAGTTCCTGTTCTTTTAGAAAATTTGGTCAATGCAAAATTTACTTCAGAAGAAGTGAGGAGAGAGGGGAGAATTGGTAGTGTAAGTATACAGGCTTCAATTCCAAGTAGTATGGTGTAACGGGTCTAGTATTTTCAGCAAATTTGCTTGCTTATTAACTTAGATATGACAAGACAATATTATTCCCTTTTATGATGTTTTTTATCTATCTATAGGTTAAAAGGAAGGCTTTCCTGAAGATTGTCACCTACTCGGGCTTTGACGAGTTCTTTGTCTGAGTTTACATTCTGAAATCCTAATACAGTGTGACACTTACTCAACAGCACACAGTAATCTCCACTACCATGTTAAAGCTGGGTGGAGAAGCACTTTACTACATGGCTCACCACTAAGTGCCTGGGAGAACAGCTTGCTTATGCTGACGATCCTGTTGTTGCCAATGGCTCATGAAGTACTGGCTTACTACTGCTGTCACCACTTTGCTAAACTGAGCAGTGTCGCTTGTTTTGTCATTCTGTGCCAAAAAATCCTAATCTTCTTCCTGAAAGAAGGAACGTAAAAGCAGGTCACTGAATATTAGTTACGACTCCATACGACTGAAATCTGAAAGAAGGAAAGAAAGAAAAGAGCAGAACGACATTTTTGACTAAAAGGTATTTTTGTCCATTTTAAGAGAGAATATGTGCCACTCAGACTTCACTGTGTTAAGTATGCCAACATACAGAGATTTTTTTTTGTTTTCTTTGTTAAAATAGGAATGTATGATGATGGAAAACAAATTTTCAAAGGGAGACCATGTTTGTGCATGGCACACTGGAGACACTTCCAAAGAACAATGGAAGTAAACCGTGCTTCTGACAAAAACAGCATCTACTGGATTATCTCTGGTGTACTTTGTCTGTCTCGTAAATTTAAAGTCCACAGAAGAGATTATTAAAAATGGTGAATCTCAGTTTTATGAAATTTTTTTAAGAAACCTTAAATAAATAAAACCATAAACCGTCCACAAAGGACTAGTTTAGGACAGGAATGAATTTTCAATACTCTTTTTTTTAAACATTGTGACAGATTCATTTTCAAGGAATTAATCTTAAAAAAAACCCAAGAGATCTGAGCAATATGATATGCAGGCTAAGAATCACTTTTCCAATGAATATTTATTTTTCAGAAAAAAGCAAGGGCATGGCATCATCATTCAATTGATTTTTCTTTTGGAATAGATAGGATTGTATAGTCTAATTCTTAGTATTGTTTTTCAATGTACAGTATAGATGGAAAAAAAATAGCATGAGTAGTTGGTTGAACTAAAAAAAGACATATAAGATGCAGCTTCAGAGAGTGGAATCACTTGAGAAGAGAATATGACATTTATATATTTTTAGAACTTTTTTCATTTTATTATTCCAGAATGAATTGGCTTTGGGAATTTAGGGCTCTGTGACACTTGAGAGGGATGAATTGTCATGCAGACTTTTATGATAAAGGATTCAATTTTTCAATTGTTTTGACTTCTAAAATTATAAACACTCACTTAGCATGCAATTGATAATGGTTATTTGTCATATAGAAAATATGACTTGGATTTATAGAATTATTTCACATTTTTTATTCCTTGATTTTATTCTGGTTGTATATGCTATTGCAATAAAAGCTACCAGTTGTCCTACTAGATAAGTACACTTAAAAATCACATCCTCTTGTATAAGCAGAAGCAGTGACATATATAAACACAAGCATACACATACCATGCTGTCACAGCCTTGCCAGGAGTAGCACATTTGAACTGAATACTTCCAGCAGTAACATTATTCCTGGAACTACTGTCTTCTGGGAATGTGGTTAGAGCTAGGGCCATAAATAAAGCTAGAAAGATACTACACCTGATAAAGAGAAAAAAGTTCTGATCCCAAGCAGAAGCTGCATAACTGCATAGCAAGAATGAAGTTTTCCACCCTCCTGCCTGTCATCCACTGCCGGCCACATGCCAGTGTTCCCAACCGGAGGGAACATTCTTACTGTTCAACAAATAGGGCCTAAAAATGCCATTTTGGGGGAAACATGTCAGATGCAGAATTAGGTGTTTGTTATTTTTTTGCAAAGAGCCGTAATGCTTGTAAAGTAACAGTTTTTAACAAACAGGCAGTATGCCAAAACTGAGTCCTAAGTATTCTGTTTTTCGTACTGTTTTCCAGTAGCTTTTAGTTCTTGAAATATATAATCTGAAATATCATAGAAAACTCACCTGAAGACCTTTAGAGAAGGGGCTCTCTAAATTATGATTAGTAGTCTAAGGAAGCTTGGAACCCACAGCTCCTGTTGATACAGCTCCTTTAACTCATATTTTTAAAATACATTATAGTCTTATTTTTATTTTATTTGTTACCTTTTCCCCACCTTCCACTGCCTATAAAGAAAGAATACCTGGAAGGAAATATTTATCCGAACAGTTTACAAAAAGTCCCCAGTGGAGTTCAATTTGAGTTTTGGCTAGAGGCCTAGAGAGGTAAGGCGGCCTTGTGCTTTTAAAGTGTGGATTGGATTGAGAAACAAGGGTTCAGCTCCCTGTTCCATCACATAAATCCTGCGTGACCATGGGCAAATTGCTTGCAATCCTGCTGTGTCTCTGTTCCCTTTGTGAAAGATGTAGTTTGTAGTAGTTTCTTGCCTTGTAGAGGTAATGTGAACAATAATAATAATGAAGCATACAAATATTCTTGTAACAGAGGTCATAGAGTACCATGGTTATTTTATCCTCAATAGTATACCCATTTTAAGCCAGGAGTCCCCTTGTCCTATTGCAAATGGACTGCTTTTCTACAGGTGTTGTCACAAGATATCTCAATCTATCCTATGTGTCAATAATGTTCTTCCAAAACAGTTCACTACGTAACCAATTCCTCATGCTGATTTCTCCCAAAGACTATTTCTCATTTACAAACGTACAGAAGAAAACTAGGAAAACCAGGGAAAATAAAGACTAAAACCCCCAAGACTATAGGCAATTAAAATATTTTATGAAGTTAATTGTAGCTATGTTGAGATCTGTTCTTCATTTGACATTGGGAGATGCTCATTTTTATTAACTTCTGCTGAGAAACTGGTTCACTAGGCAGCTGTAGAAGTTTAACTCTTTCAGGAAAATAAACCCATTGCTCACATAAAAAAGTCTTTATCTTTCTTTTTTTCTCTTTCAGAATTTTCTTGCTCTAGGACAAAATACTCCATAGTCTTTTCTCCGTTTTTTTCCTTGAAACAGGAAAGAATCAACTCGTCTGAATTTAAATAGACTTCTCTATCTCTTCCATCCAGGGCTGTTCACTGTGCTTTTCAAAAGTTACTCTTCAAAACTCCACTTTGTAATCAGGCCCTCTGTTCACCTTCAGACTCTGTATTACAATTAAATGCTTGTTTTTCTCAGAGGTTCCTTAGCTTTGTTCTCAGTGCTTCATGGGTGATAGGCCCTTTTGAGGCTTTTTATTTTAAAGCACTATAAGCACTTTTATTCATACTTCCTTGTATTCTAAAGAAAAACAATAACTTGTACAGTCTATATTTTGCCCACCTGATTTGTTTTTTGCAGTTACTTTGGCTTTAAGCCAGAAGTTAGAAGATCTTGGCGTGTGGATGGATGGCAATGGGATAGCACAGGTCTAGTAGATCATTAGATAACTATCTCTTTGCAACTTTTTCCATCTTTTGTCTTGTACTCGAATTCTTCTATTAAGTCACTTCTACACAGAAGAGTTTTGAAGAAGGCACTTGTATTACCTTTTCTTTTTGTGAAGCCCTTATTTTTTAAACAACACCTTCAGGCATTTGCAAATGGCTGCTGAGATGCTGTATATGGGGATGCAATTAGTCCTAATTTCCTTAGTTTAAATTATGTATGCATAGTAATCTGTCATTGGAGAAATATCACTTGCCAATCAGACAAATGACTAGAATTCATTTAGAACAGGTAAAAATTTAAGTGTGTGTTTTATCCTTGAATGACATAAGTAGGATTCACTCTTAATGATGTATACTATGAGCAGAATGAGGCAGAATTACATCTGTGTGATGTTGTGCCTACCAACTGGTAACCAGATGTTATTACAGACTTTACTAATTATCAAGGGTGCTTTTGGGTAGTGTACTTGCTTACTACACACAAATGAAGCCAAAAATATAACCAGACTCAGATGGTCTGCAAATGTACCTGGGGCACCAAAAATATGCAGTCACTGGCTAGGTGCAATAAGCTGTATTGAGTACCCTGCATTGGAAATTTCCTGTTTTATGTGTTGTATCTAATTCTACTCTTACTAAAGTGGGCTGAATCTGGAATAATTCTGCCAGTTTCAGAGAAACTGACTTGTGATCTTTCCACATATATGACTATTGTCAGGAGAAGGCTCCACATGTCTTATTCATCTGCATTATTTATTGTGAATTAAGGTCTAACTGTAGTTTTAAAAGAAATTATATCCTTTCCACTGCAAACGTGAAATAAACCCTGCAAATTTTGTAGAATAATTATTCATAGTCACAATTACAATTAATAATGATGGAAAGGCCTTACTTAATATTATCACACATAAGTGAAAGACTTAAGCCAAAAGTAATTAAGAAATGACAGAAACAGAAAGAGTTATTGCTGGCCAACATGAGATTGAACAGATCAGATTTTCTATCTTATAGGAAAAAAAGGATGTAGAAAAGCTGTGAGGGCACTTAAATTTAAATTATGTAGGATGACTGAGTTGCTAAAATATTTCAAAATTAATCACTAATGAACAGTCATGGAAAAATACAGAGAAATGAGAGAGAGAAATAAAAACATATCACTAGAGGACGAGTTTGTGAATGAAGTGTGAGTAAAGATAAACCACTCCTTAGCATTGATGTACTACACTTGAACTGGGTTTAAATGACTTTGTTTCATGCACAGCTTGTAACTAGTGTGCAGGTGGACACATTACAAAAAAAGTTTTACATCACGTCTAAGAGGGAAAAAGATCTATAGAATTCTTCATAATTAACTTTAAATAGAATCATGGCATCCCCTAATGCACAGAAAGTCACAGCAGCTGATCTGAAAAGGATGTAGATGAAGGCGACCACGATTTGTACACACACATATGCTTGACTTTCAGATGTCATGGAAATTTAGCAACACCAGGCGAATAGATGTAGTCCTGTACGGCACCTCAGCACCTAGACTCAACAGGGGCATGTAGAGGTGTCACAGCTGTGACTTTGGAATGGGACTGAAGACAAACAAATAATTGAGCTTCTGTGACTGTTAGAAATGGGTTGAATCCAAAAAGAACGAGACATTCTCCACTGGAAGAAATTGCACAAAAGCGACAGAAATGGACAAGGTTGTTTAAAGGACAAGGCAGAACATAGGCAGCTGAAGGCCTCGGCATGGTCAGTGGGTGCATATGCCACTGGAATGTTACACAGTTTGATTGCAGCACTCTAAGGGAATCTGCAGGCAAAATTGCTCATCCTAACACTGACATCGGTCTCATGTCACATATCACAGGTGGCACAATGATGAAAAGTTCATGATATGAACATCAGTCTGTGATGGAGGAGGGATTCCCTCTGGCAGGAAAGATCAGTTGAAAGAATTAAATAACTCTGAAATGTCATTCCTGGCAACTGGCATTTAGTGATGCATTAACCACAGTAAAAATGCAATGAAGTAATCTGAAATGTATTTCTAGTTTGAAAAGTTGTGATTTCAGTATGAAAATCTGCAAATCCAATACAGTTCTTTGTTAAAATGCCCATTTTATGTAGTTCCATATTCATTCCTCCTTCCTTCAGCAAACCTTTCTTTTATTCATATTTTAGTCCTAGAGCTGAGTATTTATTCCAATAATTGTAAGTATTTTCTTTCTCTTGGACTGCAAGCTTCCTAAGACTTCTGTCTTTCGTTTATCTTAACCTTTCTGATAACCAATGGTAGAACAAGAGGAATCAGATCCTGAGTGAAACCTCTGCAGCTACAAATATCATTAACTAATGAGCTAAATCTATTATAAAATTTCCAGATGAACAAAAATTCCAGCAAATTATTATACACTTGCTATCAAAAGGAGGAATTAATTTGTACCTGTAGCAAGAACATAGTAACCTGTCTGTGGTATGTTCCATTATGTTGCTTTCTACCATTCCTGTCAATATTTTGATTTCTTGGATGTACATAATGGCAACAACAGGAATTGACCACACATTTCAAACACTTGCAAGTGGTGCTCAAAACCAATGTTGTTTGTCATCTATTACCGTCTTATAATTATTTAATATTTTCTATGAGAGTAAATCGGTCCCTTTAGTAAACTGCAAATATTCAACCGTCCTTGGAAAAAACCAGTAATCTTAGTCTCCTAAAGGATGCAGAAGAGTCCATGTAAATTGTCATACTACTATTGAAAGAGCTGGTAATCGATGTAGTGAATATCATGCAAAAATAACAATTTGAAAGCTGGAAGCATATAGCATGTCACAGTAATACGACTCACTTTCAGTTTTGCAGCTAAACTCCTTGAAATGTCTTCGCAGATGACTGTAGAAGCAGCTCGTAGAAAGCTCTCAAAATAGTTGTGAATAAAAGTGGAAAGTGTAAGTACATCCGAATATGTTTAGCTGATTTGGAGAAGAAGTAACAAAAAAACCCAGTAGAACATATTTTATTGTATTTATTTGATTTTTTTAAAAAAGTGTTTACAAGAAAACCTGGAAAGATTGTTTGAAATATTAATATTTTGAGAAACACCTTACTATTGAAAAACATTTTGCTTACAATAATAAACAGCTCAGTGTTACCAAAATATACCAAAATATACTGACTTTTTAAAAAATGGAATATTTTCATCATTCACGACAAAAATATTTTTGAGAGAAAGCATGTTAGTTGCCATGGACCCAGCATCACAACTGGCTCCAAAAGGAAAAGCAGACGGGTCACTGTTGTGGGTGACTCTCCTCTGAGGGGGGCAGAGGGGCCAATATGCTCTCCTGGCCCACTTCACAGGGAAGTCTGCTGCCTCCCTGGGACACGGGTCAGGGATGTGTTGGACAAACTTCCGGCCCTAGTAAACTCCTCTGACTATTACCCCCTCTTAGTATTTCAGGTGGGTAGTGATGAAGTGGGTAGAAGGAGCCCAAAATCAATTAAAAGAGATTTTAGAGCCTTGGGACGGCTGCTTAAGGGATCAGAAATGCAAGTTGTGTTCTCCTCTATCCCTTCAGTGGCAGTCATGAATGAGGAAATTAACAGGAAGAGGCAACAGGTCAACTTGTGGCTCCGGGACTCAGCAGGGCTTTGGGTTTTTTGATCACAGGCTGCTATACGAGACACCTGGCCTGCTGGTGGCACGTGGGATGCACCTGTCACAGAAGGGGAAAAGAATTTTGGGGCAGGAGTTACCAGGGCTCATCGACAGGTCTTTAAACTAGATATGAGGGGGGAAGGGGAGTTAACTGGGCCTGTTAGGAGTAAACCCAAGGGAAGCATGCCAGGGCTTGAAGGATGGTTGACTAGTGAGGACTCTCACTCTGCCATTTCATTTGAGAGAAGGGATAGATGTTTAGAAATCATGGAGGCACCTGAGAAGGGTCTGGTAGGAAATTGGTCCACGCTCACAAAAAGGTATTGGAATCATTAGCTCATCTGAAGTGCAAGGAAGTGCAAGGAAGGCTGGACATACTTCAAGAGAGAAGTCTTAAAGGCACAGGAGCAGGCTGTCCCCGTGTGCCGAAAAACAAGTAGGCAGGGAAGGAGACCGGCCTGGCTCAATAGGGACCTTTGGCTGGACCTCAAAAACAAAAGGAGAGTCTATGACCTTTGGAAGAGGAGGTGGGTCTCTCATGAAGACTATAAAGATGTAGCGAAGCTATGCAGGGAAAAAATTAGGAAAGCCAAAGCACAGATAGAGCTCAACCTAGCTACAGCTGTTAAGGATAACAAAAACTGTTTCTATAAATTCATTAACAACAAAAGGAGGATTAGAGAAAATCTCCCTCCGTTATTGGATGCAGAGGGAAACGTAGTCACAAAGGATGAAGAAAAGGCTGAGGTGCTCAACGCCTACTTTTCCTCAGTCTTTAGTGGTGGAACTAGGTGTTCCCTGGGCACCCAGCCTCATGGGCTGGGAGACAGGGAGGGGAAGCTGAACGATGCCATCACAATTAAAGAGGAAGTGATCAGTGACCTGCTACACCGCTTGGATGCACACAGGTCTATGGGACCAGACCGGTTACACCCAAGAGTGCTGAAAGAGTTGGCAGACGTGCTCGCCAAGCCACTTTCCATTATCTACCTGAAGTTATGGCTAACTGGGGAGGTCCCAATGGACTGGAAGGTAGCAAATGTAGCACCCATCTACAAAAAAGGCAGAAAGGAGGATCCCGGAAACTATAGACCTGTCAGTCTGACCTCGGTACCAGGGAAGGTCATGGAGCAGATCATCTTGAGTGCCATTACAAGTCATATAATGGACAAGCAGGGGATCAGGCCTAGTCAGCATAGGTTTATGAAAGGCAGGTCCTGCCTGATCAAATTATTGGACGAGGGAAAGGCTGTGGATATGGTCTACCTCGACTTCTGAAAGCATTTGACACTGTTCCCCATAGAATTCTCATGGAAAAACTGGCAGCTCATGGCCTGGATGAGCATACGATCTGCTGGATCAAGCACTGGCTGGGTGGACGGTCCCAAAATGTGGTGGTCAATGGCATTAAATTCAGTGGCAGCCGGTCACAAGTGGTGTTCCTCAGGGCTCAGTGTTGGGACCATTTCTGTTTAACATCTTTATCGATGATCTTGATAAGGACATAGAGTGTATCATCAGCAAGTTTGCAGATGACATGAAGCTAAGCGGGAGTGTTGATCTGCATGAGGATAGGGAGGGTCTACAGAGACACTTGGATAGATTGGATCGACGGGCCAACGCTAACAGTATGAGCTTCAACAAGGCCAAGTGCTAGGTCCTGCACTTGGGCCACAACAACCCCATGCATCGCTACAGGCTTGGGGAAGTGTGGCTGGAGAGCTGCCTGGCAGAAAAGGACCTGGGGGTTCTAATTGACAAGCGGCTGAACATGAGCCAGCAGTGTGCCCAGGTGGCCAAGAGGGCCAATGGCATCCTGGCTTGTATTAGAAATAGTGTGACCAGCAGAAGGAGGGAGGTGATTGTCCCCCTGAACTCAGCACTGGTGAGGCCACACCTTGAGTATTGTGTCCAGTTCTGGGCACCTCAATACGAGAGAGATATCGAGGTGCTGGAGCGAGCACAAAGGTGGGCAACGAAGCTGGGGAAGGGCCTGGAGAATCAATCTTATGAAGACCAATTGAAGGAGCTGGGACTGTTTAGTTTGAGGAAGAGGAGGCTGAGGGGAGACCTTGTCACTCTCCACAACTACTTGAAAGAACACTGTAGAGAGGTTGGTGCTGGTCTCTTCTTACAGGTAATTAGCGATAGAACAAGAGGGAATGGCTTCAAGCTGCAGCAGGGTAGGTTTAGGCTGGACATTAGGAAAAAATTCTTCACAGAAAGAGTGGTCACACACTGGAATAGGCTGCCCAGGAGGTGGTGGAGTCACCATCCCTGAATGTGTTTAAAACTCGTTTAGATGTGGTGTTAGGGGATATGGTGTAGGGGAGAACTTTGTAGAGCGGGGTTGAAGGTTGGACTTGATGATCCCAAGGGTCTTTTCCACCTAAATGATTCTATGATTCTATGATTTTATAAACCAAAGTAAGATACAGAAATCGGGATGACACATTTCAATTGCGTGTAAGGGTAGTACCTCAATGACCTTAATAGCATCATTTTGGCAGATGCAATTCCATTTTGTAGAAGATTTTGACTTCTGGTTTGGGAATTTCTTTTTGCAACAGAATGCTCTCCCATAAGAAGACAATTCAGCTCTAGCAGAAAACTCGCACTCTAACAATGATCACTCAAAATGCTGGAGAGAATAACAAAAAGCACTACATTTGAATATCACGAAGGAAATGAATGTAAATGTGTGCATATTAATTGCTCCTCTGATTGTCATTGGGGTTTTTTTGATATTTTTTAAAAAAACCTTGCATTTAAAATTAGAATTACAATATTTTTATTTTTTTAGGTGGAATTATAGTTGTTTCCTTTTCCCTTTTTTTAATAATAAACAACAGAAAAAAGATCTTGAAGAAAATATCCAGTGTTTTGGATAGCAATATGATCCTACTTTTATTTCTTTGCTCTGAAAGAACTTTGGATTACTCTTTGCAAATTATTTGTCTTCTCTGTACTTCATTTCCTAATCCATTAAATAAGGATAAAGCACTTTACAGTTTGTAGAAAAGTTGTGCTGACAATTAGATTAAAGTTTATGGACACTCATATACAAGGTGCCATAGTAAAGAGTACACATGATACAAATTAAACCAAACTGCAGAAAGTAATCTACACCTTTTTAACACACACAGTGCAGTTCTGAGACTTAAATTGTTGGTGCCTGTTGACTTTGTTGAAGCATGGTATGTGTTACTATTAATAGCAGAGGTAATGTATGTCACAAACAGTCACCTCTTACTGGTATCTACAAGGTCTACATGATTATGATTCTATTAGGATGAAGATAAGATGTATATGTGATTTTCTTATCAGTGAAGGCTGTAGAGCTATTAACTTTAAATTATGATTAACATGAGTAAAATGGAAAGAATTCAATGCTAGGTTCTGTATTTGTTGCTTTAATCAATTTAAAATTATACAAAAATTGCATTTGGGCCCAATCTTGAGATCTTCATCTTGATAGGTCCGGGCTGGGAGACATTTTAATAATGTTTTTACTTTTCAAGTATTATGGTGTCTTTTATTTTAATTATTTTTGTTATCAAAAGTAAGTTAATCTAACTAAATGGTAATTATAAATACAGATGCTAAATACAGAAACTATAATTAATGTGATTAAAATCTAGCTTCTGTGACTTTCATTTTTCAGTCCAGAAACTGTGGTTAATGGAGTTTGCATAGAGTGAAAACACTGAAGTCAGTGCAGTGTCCACAAAGGAGTTAATTTGCCTTTATTAGTACTGTATGCCCTGTCAAAGATTGTTGTTCTGAACAAAGGATATACTGAGTATTGGAGCAGGTCCAGTGAAGGGCAACTAAGATGATTGAGGGACTGGAGCATCTCCTTTATGAGGAAAGGCTGAAAGAGATGGAACTCTTTAGCCTGGAGAAAAGAAGGCTGAGGGGAGACCTTATTATGGCATACAAGTATCTAACGGGCGGGCTGAAGGAGGATGGTGCCAGACTCTTTTCAATGGTTCCCAGTGACAGGACGAGGGGCAATGGGCACAAGTTGGAACATAGGAAGTTCCGTTCAAACACACGGAAAAACTTCTTTACGGGGAGTGTGACAGAGCACTGGAACAGGCTGCCCAGGGAGGTTGTGGAGTCCCCTTCTCTGGAGATTTTCAAGACCCGCCTGGATGCAGTCCTGAGGGATGTGCTCTAGGCAATCCTGCTTTAGCAGGGGAGTTGGACTAGATGATCTCTAGAGGTCCCTTCCAACCCTGAAGATTCTGTGATTCTGTGATTCTGTAATATAAGTGTGAATCCACTGGCTATACACTTCTCCATTAGTACTTTGTTTTCTCATATCCTTGTGGTCAAATACTTGCAATCTTTTACTTCCAGAAATCAGTGCTTGACTGCTTGGCTTGAGATACCCCCTTTAAAATACATGATCAGCTATTGCATTAGGGAGGATAATTTTGTCTCTGACAAAAGTACTCATGATTTGGCACGTCTCGCTGTCATCTTTCTATCATCTTTTATCTTCTTTTCCATTGTCTTCCAGGTCTTCAATATAGAATCATAGAGCCATAGAATGGTTAGAACTGGAAGATACCTTAAAGATCATCTAGTTCCAACACCCCTGCCATGGGCAGGGACACCTCCCACTAGACCAGGCTGCTCAAAGTCCCATCCAGCCTGGCCTTGAACCCTTCCAGGGAAGGGGCATCCACAACTTCTCTGGGCAACCTGTTCCAGTGTCTCACCACCCTCACAGTAAAGAATTACTTCCTAACATCTAATGTAAATCCACCCTCTTTTAGTGTAAAATCCTTACACCTTGTCCTGTTGCTCTACTCCCTGATTAAGAGTCCTTCCCCATCTTTCCTGTAGGCCCCCTTTAGGTGCTGGAAGGCTGCTGTAAGTCTCCTCAAAGACTTCCCCAGGCTGAACAACTCCAACTCTCTCAGCCTGTCTTGATAGGAGAGGTGCTCCAGCCCCTTGGATTATGTTCGTGGCCCTCCTCTGGACCCCCTCCAACAGGTCCATGTCCTTCTTATGTTGGGGGTCCCAGAGCTACACGCAGTACTCCAGGTGGGGTCTCAGCGAGAGTGGAGTAGAGGGACGGAATCACCTTCCTTGACCTGCTGGCCACGCTTCTTTTGATGCAGCCCAGGATGCAGTTGGCTTTCTGGGATGCAAGCACACATTGGGTCATGCTGAGCTTTTCGTCAATCAACATCCCCAAGTCCTTCTCCTCCGGGCTGCTCTCAAGCCATTCTCTGCCCAGCCTGTGTTTGTGCTTGGGATTGCCGTGGCCCATGTGCAGGACCATCCACTTTGCCTTGTTGAACTTCATGACATCTGCACGGGTCCACCTCTCAAGCCTGTTAAGGTCCCTCTGGGTGTCATCTGCTTTCCTCCAGCATGTCGGTCGCACCACACAGCTTGGTGTCATCCGCAAGCTTCCTGAGGGTGCTCTCAAGCCCATCATCCATGTCGCCAACAAAAATGTTTAACAGCATTGGTCCAGTACCAAACCCTGAGGAATCCCTCTCATCCCTGGTCACCACTTGGGCATTGAACCATTGACTGCAACTCTTTGACTGCAGCCATCCAGCCAATTCTTTATGAACCGAGTGTCCATCCGTCAAATTCATGTCTCTCCAATTTAGAGACAAGGATGTCATGTGGGAAAGTGTCAAATCCTTTGCACAAGTCCAGGTGGATGATGTCAGTTGCTCTTCCCTTATCCACCAATGCTGCAATACCATCATAGAAAGCCACCAAATTTGTAAGGCCTGAGTTGCCTTTAATGAAGCCATGTTGGCTGTCATCAATCACCTCCTTATTTTACATATGCCTTAGCCGAGTTTCCAGGAGCATCTGCTCCATGATCTGGCCTGGCACAGAGGTGAGACTGACTGGCCTGTAGTTCCCCAGGTCTTCCTTTTTTCACTTTTAAAAAATGGGCATTATGTTTCCCCGTTTCCAGTCGTTGGGAACTTCACCCTGCCACTACTTCTGAAACACGATGGAAAGTCGCCTAGCAACTTCATCCACCAGTTCCCTCGGGATCTGAGGATGAATCTCTTTGGGTCCCATGGACTTGTGCACCTTCATATTCCTCAGATGGGCTCATACCTGGTTGTCTTCTACACTGGGAGGTTCCTCATGGTCCTGGTCCCTGCCTTTGCCTTCTGGCCCTTGGGCAGGGTAGCTAGAGCCCTGGCCAGTGGAGACTGGGACAAAAAAGTCGTTGAGCCTTGTCCATATCCCGGGTGACCAGGTCTTCCATTTCCTTCCAGAAAGGGCCCACGTTTCCCCTAGTCTTCCTTTTATCACAGACATCCCTATAGAAGCCTTTCTTGTTGCCCTTGATGTCCCTGGCTAGATTTAGTTCTGTCTGGGCTTTGACTTTCCTAACCTGGTCCCTAGCTGCTCGGGCAATTTCTCTGTATTCCTCCCAGGCTACCTGTCCTTGCTTCCATCCTCTGTAGGCTTCCTTTCTGAGTTTAAGTTTCTCCTGGAACTTGTTGTTCATCCATGCAGGCCTCCTGGCACTTTTGCCCAACTTGCTCTTTGTTGGGATGCATAGCTCCTGAGCTTGGGGGAGGTGACCCTTGAACGTTAAGCAGCTTTCTTGGGCCCCTCCTCCTTCCAGGCCTTTCTCCCGCAGTACTCTACCAAGGAGATCCCTGAAGAGGCCAAAATCTGCTCTCCTGAAATCCAGGGTAGCGAGCTCACTGTGCGCCTTCCTCACCTCCCTAAGGTTCTTGAACACCACCATCTCATGGTCACTCAGACAAGGCTTCTCTTGACCTTCATGTTCCCCACCAGCCCCTCCTTGGTTGGGGTCCAGCATGGCACCTCTGCTTGTTGGCTCCTCTGTCACTTGGAGAAGGAAGTTTTCATTGAGGCCTTCCAGGAACCTCCTGGATTGCTTATGCCCTGCAGTGTTGTCCCTCCAACAGTTATCAGGGTGGCTGAGGTCCCCCATGAGGATCAGGGCTTGTGAATGTGAGGCTGCTCCTGTCTGCCTATAGAGGGCCTCATCTTCTCGATCTTCCTGGTTGGGTGGCCTGTAGCAGACCCCCACTGTAATGGCACCTGTCCCCGCCCTCCCTTTAATCCTGACCTGTAAGGTCTTGATTCAGGATTATCAGTTTGAACTGTCTAAAAAAATAAAGAGGTATTTTAAGGTAAGTGTTTGTTAATATATGTTAGGAATAATCAAAACCACCCCATTTCGTTAGCATTATTTCTGATTTAACTCCTGTATAAGCTGATCAGGTAAAAAATGGAATTACAGATTTTGGATTTACAGGGATCTTGAAATTTTAAAAATTTCAAAATCATTAAAACTTTCAAAATCCTTGAAGATGACCTGACCTTGCTATAGTTTTTAGAATGTTAAAACTGTGTGATTTCTATGGACTTGAAAAGCCAATGTTGACTGTCTTTGAAAATACCTCCAAATGCTCAGGTCATCATTGAGTTTGTTCTGTGTCATGTATGGAAGGTGAACATTTCATGGGAAGATTTGAAGACCTATAATGAATCAAAAATACCACAGCAGTACATGAAGAAAAAATCCAATCACTGCTATTTATCAATTTATTGTAGCCCTAGAAGAATGAGGGCAGTTAGCTGTGCGACAGCCATTTTAGCCTCTTTTTGTTTATAGATGACCTTACTATTTCCTCTTAAACTCATGCATTTATGCTGAATGCATTTATAGTTTTGGGGTTTTTTTTTAATTTGGAGGGGGAAGCAATGTTATTTAGTATTGCTTCCAGACATTAGAAGAAGATACTTTCTACTACTAAAGCAAAATATTTTGCATTTTTGTATATTTTTATTTATCAGTCTTTGCTGACCTGGCTTTACTCCAGCAAAGGAATTTGTATCAGACCTGGAAGTTTCTAGCATGTGATTAATTTCATATCAAACTCTTCAAAACTTAAGACAGGCATTGATAGACTATGGAATTTTTGTATTAATAGAAAAACAGTAAAACAATAGACTGGAAAATGTGTAAAAGTTGAAAGTAAATATTGCCATGCATCCATTTTTAAATAAATGACACTATTTCTTAGACACTGAAACACCTTCTCCTACTCTTACAATTTTTGTAATGAGATTAACATTAAACCCAGTCTTTTATTTGAAAGGGCCTGCATTTTAAGCAATACTGAGTAGTTTAATCTTCAATCTTCCTTTTTTTTTTCTTTTTACCCTGTCATGTGCAAGTTCAATAAGTCTTTACTTCTGAAACGTCATTTTTCCTAATAAACTTTTTTGTACTAGTGCTATGCCCCATGTGGTTTTAAACAGACCAATAGTAAGCCATGATTAATAGCAGTAACTCTGGTAAACTATTTGTCTAGATGACATCATCACACTAAAACTTTAGCTTCTTGCATGGATTTAAGAAGTGAAGCCTGGTTCACAGCAGATAGAAAAAACATATGGTGAATTTTATTAGTCTTCTGAGGCAACTTGAAAATCCCAGGAACTTCTGTGATTTCTTTTTTTTTTTCCATATTATATCCACAACATTATAGAAATCATACCTAGTATAGTAGAGTGATGAGAAAGATGTGGATTATCCTTGCATGCAGAGGGTATACTATACAGTTAGACCTTGGTGCCACACTGAGAGGAAAACTCAGACAATAAATGCCACAAAGCATGTGAGCAGCAGGGAGGCATGAGCACAGTCCTGGTAAAGTGCTCCAAAGTGAAAATCAAAGTAAGCAGATAAAAGCAGACATTGGTCTGTGCTTTTTAATCAGGCGCCTGGAGCAAAGCTGAGGCAGGAGTGATAAATCTGTGGCTATGTTATGGCACAGAGGGAGCACTGCAGTCGATCAGGTCAATGTTTATGTTAACTGTGGTGGAAATCATTGAACATTCACCTTTCACCCTTGCAAATGAATCAGCAGGTTAGAAACTGCTGTTAATTTATGAAATAGCATGCAATCTCTCTAACTATGTGGATGAAAACCGAAAGGTAGGCAATTTGAAACAATCCCTGGTTTAGATGGGGTTGATATAGTGAAATGCATAATGTGAATGTGAGTTGGCATTTCGAAACATCCATTTGCAACAAAGTAACAAGCAATTAGTAGGAAAACTGCGCAAATTTGGGCTGATGCTAGATAGCTCTACTGATCCTTAAAGCACTTAGACAAACAGCTGCACTTTGAGGAGCTGAGCTCCTGGTATTGGCCATTGAATACAGATAGTCAAGACTGCAGTTTCTGGTCTCTAAATAAATTTTCACGAGGAAATAATAAAGCAAACAGAAAGCATACTTATTTATTTTCAAATAGCCTTCAGCACACCAGAGTGATTATTCCTAAGAGTCACATCAAATGCTTAGGGAATGACCGAAAAGATGGAGGCATACAAATGACTGTCAGAAGAGGAGTTTTCAAAAGTCTTCGCCATATGAGCGCAGACCTTCCTCAGCTTCCCAAATGTGTAGATCATACGTGACAGAGGCTACCTATGGAAGCTGCTATTCACCCCAGTGATGAATTATAAAGAGCATAAGAGAGTGACCTGCTGCATCCCCATTAGCCACACTCACTAGTACTCTGGGAGTGGTCTCTGCTTCCAGAAGACCCCTGGGGACACTCAACTACCTCAAGGACTTTCTCATTGCCACAAGACAAACAAATTTCCCCAAGGGCAGAAAAACAAACAAACAAAACAACAACAACAACAACAACAACAACAACAACAACAACAACAACAACAACAACAACAACAGAGTAGTTTCAAATTATGTCAGCCCTCTTTGGAAATAACTTGCTTCCCTGCAGAGACAGGGAAGAGCACACTCTTCACAGTACTCTGTCCCTAAGGTAAGCAACGTTACCTTCAGACACAGGGAAACACAATTATTCTGCTAATGTTTGTGGGTGTCAAGGCAGTAACATTTGGAGTTGTTTTGCTGGTTTTCCTCAGATTTTGTCCAATTCCTACATCCAAAGTCAGTCAGCTCTTGACCGTTCCCCAATTGGAAATGTTGATTTTCACAACTGATGCATTGTTTACTCTCAAACATGAAGATTTCCAGATTTCTTCAGAAAGGACACTTAAATTCCCTGCTGCATGCCTTTTTAAAGGCCACCTATCCACAGTGTTTAGATGATAGTCACTATCTGCTATGATCTAGTACTATGCCTGTGACTAACATAAATGTCATTGATGCCAAGCAGGAGGAAAAGAACAGAGTTGGATTTATGTTTATGTTGAGGGAATCTTCTAAGCTGGAAAGAAAAGTCTACAAAATTTCTTCATGTATTAACTTTCTTGCATCATTGTCCCCTCAATCTTACAAACATAACATCAGTGCAAGTTAAAAAGATCAACACAACAACTAACACCTACAGAAGCAGCTGAGTATGGTTGAAGCTGATACGTTGCTTTGATTCATTTTAGTTACATTTGGTTACACTAATTAATCATAATCTGATTATGTTGGAAAACATGGAAACCGAAGGAGGGAAGAACCAGTTGAATACAACCACTGTGGCTACTTAAAGGAAGCCTATACCAAATTCAATAAGGAGATAGATCCTTTATAAAAAAGTTTTTTTGTTAAATATAAGGTTTCAGGAAAAAAGTCAAAGGACAAAACTTCTTCATTATCTTCAGGGGTAAGTACAATGAAAAGCAGAACAAAGCACTGAAACTATTTTGGAAAAAAGCTGCTGAGTACATAGAAATAGGTTTTAATTCACTGAAGCAGTCATTGTGTAAATTACAAATAGCATGATCCCTCCAGATGCAACGTAATGATCCAGAGGTTATTAAAGAAAAGAAATGCCATGTCCTCATTTTGCAGATGCAGTCTGGCATGCTGTAATGTTTTATACATCTTAAGGCCAAGAGTATGATACCTACAACAACCACCATACAGGTTTCCATCAGCATGAGCAGATAAACAGTGTCACAGGTTATGGAATTCACCTTTCTAAGTTGTGCAGTTATAAAGAGGTTAAATGCAACATCTGTCAGAAAGAAGACTTGGAGGGCAGACTGGCCTCAAATGAGAAAAAACATTCTGGTTAACATCCTCAGTTGCTACATGGGTTATATTTCATAGTCATGTGAAGATTATTGGAAAAGGATACTGCACTGGATGGACCAGAGGCTTCATTTATTACAATTTCTGTATGAAAACCAAACCAAACCAAACTAAACGAGTCATACCAAACCAAACAAAACCAAAACAGTTCCTCCCCACCCCAATTTTCTATTATTTTTGTCATGAAGTATGATTGCAGATTTTACATTTACCTTTCTTTTGCATTCTTTGGAATGATTAGGACACCCACAAAACAGATGCAGCTGACAAATGAGGAAGCTCTTTGTGCTTCAGCCAGTGCCAACAATGAGGCAGATGCTGACAGTCAGAAGAACCAGCTCCTGCTGCACTCCAAGGACGTCTTGTCAGGTGCTAGACTCTGACAATCACATGATGTAGTTACATGGTTTGTGTTAGCAATATTACAATGGAAATTCCTTACAATGTCAATTACAAGAAGAATTGTAGGATTACAAGCACAGAATTCACCATGTGAGTGTTGAGCAGAAAAAAGACAGAGAAGATGATGCCTAGGTCATCTAGGCTGGTATTGGCATCTACATGTTTGTTGCAGCCTCAGGGAGCTTTATTTGCTTATGGTTTTGAAATGAAGCATGAGTCTATTCCTTTTTATTTTCCTTCTTTTGATAATTGTCTTCTTTCCCATCTCCATTTTCTTTTTCTTAGAAATTTAATGAAAATAAACACCTAATATTAATACAGAAATGAAGTTATGAATTTAAAATATACAGCAGTCAGGAATTTTAAATGTTAATATTTACATATAAATACTAATTCTGATGCAATGCATATACTGTACAATCTTCATGAAAGCATTTCTCAGTATAGCAAGTAATCCAAAATACCACAAACCATAAATGTAGTGTGATCATTTAATGTTGCCATGGGAATTTTAACACTGTAATTTTTTGACCAATATACATTTGATTTCTCACACAAAAATCACAGTAGATGGGATTCTTAACTGCTATAAAATGATATAGTTGAAGTGAAATTATTTGACCTACCTTGACTCATATGATCTGAAGCTGTACTTTAGTGTACTTGGTAACTGCTTAGTCTTTCCTCATGCACCAAAGCAAGTCTGGACAATGGGTACTCCTTTTGCATTGTTGGAGCATACACATACAAAAAATGACCTTGCTATTTCATTAATAAGTGAAAAAGCTAACTGACTATGGTTCAAGGTAGGACAATCTTAATAGTGATCACAGCACTTAGTTTCACTTCATGAAAGAAATTATAAAATGTGTATTCTGAGCCTAAAAACGTGTGGAAGACCTAATATCTGTCTTTGCAATTAAGCAGGTTAAAATGGTGACTCTCAAAAAAGTTTTTAAAATGTCACCACTCAGTACTGGTATTGTGGGGAAAAGCAAAGCCTCTGCAGGATATAAGCAGTGAAAATGAGATTCCTGTGGTGAACCAGTGTCGGGATAATGCACAGTTTGGCAGGATCTGGAGATCTGAGATAATCTCCATTGAATTAGGAGTTTAACCTCCAATTCTGCATATTAAAATTTTCCAGCTGAGGTGGTTTGATCTTTGACGCTGGGCAACCACAGCATTTTCTCCACAAAGTATTTTTGGATCAAAAAAAAAACCGTACCATGTAAAAAAAAATTTGGAAAGAGGTCTTTGTGAAGGAATTAATATTCTAAGGCACTTCACTCGTCCTTTATTAAATTTTCTCATTAGATATAGATGAGTGAATTTCTGTTCAGAAGAAACAGGAGTTTATAAAGCTCAGAACAGTTTCGTACTTCAGTCATCCAGGCGGCTTATGTAGTACAGACCATGAACTCCTCAGTATCTTCTTCCAGTCAGAAAAGGCCAGACGTTATTGTTCCTTCTGCTTTTCACATTGTGACGAAATAATTTGCTATGAAGTATGTTATTTAGTGCCTCCAGTGGTACTACACTTTTGTGAACTGGATACTTGTTGAATGGTAATCAGTTGGTCCATCCATTGATTTGATACCTTTGATATAACTGAGAAAAAGTTTATCTCTTATAATGTTTTAGCATGAAATCCCTTCTTGTATTTATTTTAATTAAAGTAGAATCTTGTTTTAAACCTGTCCAAGAAATAATGTAACTATTATAACAATATACCAGTATAATATGACATCGCACTATTAGAGTGTGTCTAGAGGAGGGCAACCAAGATGGTGAAAGATCTTGAGGGCACGATTTATGAGGAGTGGCTGAGATCACTTGGTTTGTTCATCTTGGAGAAGGGAAGGCTGAGTGGTGACCTCATCGTGGTCTACGACTTCCTCAGGGCAGGCAACAGAGGGGGAGGTGCCGATCTCCTCTCTCTGGTGACCAGTGACAGGATACAGGGAAATGGAATGAAGCTGTGTCAGGGGAAGTACAGACTGACAGTAGGAAAAGGTTCATCAGTGAGACAGTGGTCAGTCACTGGAACAGGTTTTCCAGAAAACTGGTCAAGGCACCAAGCCTGTCAGAGTTCAAGGAGTTTCTGGATGATGATGTTTTTAGTCATATGGTTTAGTTTTACGTAGTCCTGCAAGGAGCAGGGAGTTGGATCCCATGATCCTTATGGGTTCCTTCCGACTTGAGATGATTCTGTGGAATATTTTAACTACAAAAAAGCTGACTGAAGACCTTCTTATCCATCTGTGAGCAAGTTATAAGGACAATAACTGAAATTGTTTGCCTAAAAAAAAGGAACATGAATTTTAAATCTGCATTCAAAAAGCTTTCAAGAAGAATAAAGCAAAGACACCACTCAGGTTTCATAAGTGTAAAAATTATACAGTCTGAAGGGGAAAAATTATTTAGAACTTACTCAGACAACCTGCTTAGCTTTCAGTCCTTGTGAGAGACTCAATCGTTTGCTCCAGAAAAAAAAAATCCTGTAGCAGCTCAGGTTTTCTAAAGGTGCTTATTCATAATCAGACAATAGGCACAGGGGAGAAACAGCACCCTCACTTGTTCAGAGGAAAAGATGAGCTAAATGAATCCATGAAATCCAGACTGAAAATGAAATGGAAGATACGAACACCAACTTTGGGCTGAATTATTTGGGATTTATTAGCAGAGATACTGCTAGCTACATAATGACTTCTTAAAATTATACTTATTAATGGAAACAAAGCTGAGGAAGCTTTCTCTTTGGAAAATATTTGTGCACATCTGCATTCATATAGCCACAGATCATATAATAAATTTTATTTGCTCTTTCCTTGCTCAGCAGCCAAGATTGGTATGAAAGCATCTTGCTTGCATGTGCTAGAAAAGCTTTTATTCTATCTATTAAACTTTAGATTTATTACTCCACAGCTAAATATACCCATTACATTTTTTTTTATTATATAGTGAATTCACCATTCTTGCTTCTCCTACATAATACACAAAACAAACAAACAAACAAACAAACAAAAAACCCCAAAATACTTTTTTGGTTGTTTGAGTGAAGAATGGGCAAGTTGTAAGAATTTTCAGTCATTATTTAGAAGAACAAATCATTAATACTAATTCTTTATTAGTAATTTTAATTTGTATTTATTTTAGGGGAAATTTAGCTCTTACTATTAAAGCGATATTAAAATAATGCATTACTCCTTTAAAATCCTCAGCAAAAACCAGTTTCAATCTCTCATGAAAGGTAACAGTTTAAAGAATTCAGAGGTATTTAAGGGATATTTAAGGGATATTCTACTTACCTATAATGAGGGTAAATAAGGCTGCAATTTTATCCTTTCAAAAATAATGCCAAATTTAGCAATTGTTTGCAAAAAGTTTAAGCATTTTATCCATAAGCAGGGGTGGAAATAACACTGACATGCACACACACAAATGTCCTGTATTAGAAGCCTCGATGTCCTCTTTGTTTCACAGAACGTTCACAGGTCCTTTCACAAGGAGAGGATTTCTTTCTAATGCTTGGAGTGTCCAATGATAGCATTCAATTAAACCAGAAGTAATGTCTTGTTTTTTCTTATTTCCTGCCTGAAAGTGTTGTTTGATCACTGACCCCAGCTCTTCAGTATACATCGTGAGATATGTATCAGGCAGTATTTGTTTTCCCTCTTCCGTGTATTTTAAGGTCAGAAAGAACCACTATAGTTAGCTGTTTTGTCCCCAGTACATCTCAATCTCATCCAGTAAACTTTATAAGACCCAACCTGACCACAACTAATCTTGATTTAAGACTATCCATAATGAGTCCATAAGATCTCTAGCAGTTATATAGCCATGGCTGTTTATAATCTGCACCTTACTTCTTCTCAGTATCTGCTTCAGTGCTTTGTGGTAGTATTTCCACTGGATGTACCATGATTACTTGCAAGAATACAGGTGCTAGGACAAGAGGAAACATCCTCAAGATGTGTAAGGGGAGGTTTAGACTGGATATTAGGAAAAAAATTTACACTGAAAGCCTATTAAGCATTGGAACAGGCTGCCCAGGGAGGTGGTTGAGGCACCATCCGTGAAGGTATTTAAAGGACGTGTAGACACAGTGCTTAGAGATATGGTTTAGTGGTGGTTTTTGTCAGAGTTAGGTTGATGGTTGGACTAGATGGTCTGAAAGGTCCCTTCCAACCTGGGCAATTCTATGATTCTATGATTCTATAACACAGTATAAACTCATACAGTGAGTTTTTATCATTAAGCTAAATGTTCCCAAAATACGGAGGAACTGACCACACATGGGACGAATTTTCTAAGGATTTACTAATAAATCTACTAGTTTCTGGGTCTTTAGGAAATACAGAACTTTTGTATCTTCCTCCTGGATGTTCCAAGCAAAGAAATAACATGAACAACATAACATGCATAAAGTTAAAATTAATTTAAATTGTTTGTTTGTTTGTTTGTTTTCTTTAAAATCAGTTTATAGCAAGGGCATGATTATGTTTATTTGATTTTACTGTTGTATTCCCTTACATTAAATTATGATGATTATCAGAGTTCTTCCATCACCTGGTACTGTGGTGGCACTGAGAAAACACCACATACTCCCCTGTGGGACATAGAGACACTGACACTCAGGAACAGAACTCCCCACCCTCTGGCGACATTTTATCATCAAAAGAATCGGTTACTCTAAACAATACATTCAAAGAAAGTGCAGATTCAGAGCATTTTTAGGAACAGACTGAAAACGCTTCATGGGTATTTTTTTTTATTCCAAAGGAAAGCTTTAATGTTAATGAGTAACATTTAAGATATCTTTTCCTCCCAACCCTGACTCAAACAAAAATACAGTAACATCCAGACAACCTTCTGTAAAATACAGATATCGTATTTTTAACAAATGGATGGAAGTGAACTATACACAAATATGACTTTTTGAAGCCATTTTAATCTCACCTGAAATTATAAACAGTAAAAAACATGGCTGCATGTGTATTGCAAAGCATCACAACGGGTCTGAGTAATAGTTGTCTGTAAATCCTGAATGTGTAAGCTCTTCTATGAGACGTGTATGTTTGTAAAAAAGAGTTATACACTTTCCCTTGATAAATTTAATATTATTAATTTTAATATTATTATGACACATGCTACATTTTAATTCAAGTCTAGCACATTTTGTGCTAGGAAATTCTACATCTACAATTACAATTATTTAGGGTATGAAAAATGAGTCATGTCATGTAATTTATATGCCACAAACATCAGTGTGTTTCATTCTAGTTGTATCAGTAGGTAGCAGCTAAGTGTATACTGAGGTATTTTGTTCTGCAGGGTGGATATCCTTCTGGTCAGTGCGCTGGTTCCAGAGATAGTCTTGTTATGCGTCCCCAGACACAATTTGACTTAACATTCAAGGCCCTTAGTTTCTAGGCTGCCAGAGGCCAAACTCATTGGTGAAATAAATTATCCCACCCCTCAGGGACAGAAACAAGCCACCTGTCACTTGTCAAAGAACCAGCACTAGTGCAATAGTACCTAATGTCCCACCATCCCACCTGCAGGCAAAGTGGCTGTTATGAAAGTGTAGCCATGGGTAAATGTGATGGAATATAGGCAAGGATGAGAAGGATTTAGATAAATGAGATCAGGTACAATTAGTAGCAAATTGTGCTGTCAATGGCTTTTTTAAGAAAGCTTTTAAAGCAACAGTGACCTTCATTTTTCCTTACTGAATTGCAAAGCGAGGCACTCAGAGACACTTCTGTGTTTCATATCTCTATGAAATCCATAGCTTACCTCTTTCAAGTCAATCCTCTGTCGTTTATTTCAAGGCTGATAGTCATTTAGTTTGTATTTTTCTGAGGTTTGGGAAATGCGTTTTTCAGTTAACAGCAAGCAATGAATCAAAGCCACACTACCCTGAATGCAGACATTTTTTTATCAGTTTTTACAATTAATCAGATCCAGAAGATTAGCAGCCACAGGAGTTACAACGATTGCACTATGCTCTACTGGCATTATGAGAAGAGAGTTTCAACAAGCGCCTCTTCAAATTCAGCTCCATTTGTGCTCCACATTAATAATGACTTCAATTGACTGAAACCAGCAAAAAAATATCCAATTAAGTGTCATTACATGACTTCAGTTAAACGCCTGCTTTGAAAAGTCTCTCAGAAGATATTAAGTTTCAGTGAGTTTACTGCAACATGCTGTGACTGAATGTTTAATTCTTAAAGATGCACTGTCATTTTAAAGCAGTAGCCTGTGCAGTTACAGATTAATTACTGGATTTCAGATTCTATGTTTTCTGTTTCCCTGAAAATTATGAAAGTTAGTGTGACCAAAATTGCCTGAGCACAAAAGAAAAAAAGTAGTTATTGAAAACAGATTAATTACAGTGCAGTCTGTCTGTATCTCATCTTCAGGGAGAGGGTATGTGAAACAAAGCATAAGCTTTATATTTTAACTTAGACATAAGTCGTGCATCTTCTGCATTCACAATGTACAAACACAAGCTCACAGTGTAATACAAGACAAGATAGCACAACCCAACACAACACATAAAACCTAAAAACATAACACAAAAGCACACAATTTTTTGTCTGAACAGTAGTTAAATATTTGCTTTATCCTTTATTCTACCACAGACAAAAGCAAATTTGATTATCCAAAGCTGATAATGGCTCTAAACTGGTGAATGGCAGAGCATTTAAAAAAAAAAATAAAGAAATGAAAATAGCAATATAAAATAAAGCTGGAAGGTGGCTTGTCTAAAGAAAATTGAGAAGCAATTACATTATAAAGCAAGACAACAGCCAGAGTCTTCTAATTAAAGAAGAGTACAGTTAAGCAGGGAGAATATTTTTTTAAAATCTCTTAGAAGTTTTAGTGTATTATCAAAATTAGCAGGTTCAATATGTCCAATTCTAGAAAAAGTGAACGAGCATGAACATCAACATGAACATGAACAGCCTAGGAAATGGGAAAAAAGAAACAAAGATGACTCCGTGATGTCTCTGATGTCATTCAATGCTAAAGCATAGTCTTCTATTCCTTTTGTATTGTTTTTCTATTTGTCTTGTACAAAGATATAAGCTAAGTTTCAAGGACCTCTGAATCAAAGAGCAGAAAGGAAAGGAAAACAGATGAGTTTGTATGTTTTTATATTTAGCATCAGGGGCAACTGTTCTCATCTAATCCTCAACCCATTATTTGAATTAATAGAAAAGGTACAGTTGTCAAATTGGAGCTTAGTCTTTGCAATGGAGTTTGATAAAAATAATAAAAAAATTTCATCAGAAGCTGACAGACAGTCAATGAGAAATTAAACATCAGCCAAAGGGAAGGGTCCATTTTGAAAGATCTTTAAAGAGAAGGCCAAATGTGCTTTGCAGTTTGTTCAGTTCATGCCAAAGCACAATGAACCATAGAGTTTTCCCTTAAAAATGAAATGTGGTCTATCATAATTTGCTAAAATACGCGATTAAACTTGATGTGTTTAGAGGAGCAGATGGCTGTGCCTCCAAGTGTTCTTCCCTTGGGTTTCCAAATACCAGAGGAAGCAGGAGGAAGACACAAGAATACAAAAAGAATACAAAAGACTTTATCAGCGTGCACTCATACAGCTTAAACTATGAGCTTCACAATCAAGAATATTTTGTACGCAGTAGAAATCTTCTGAATTTCTTCTATTTGTAAACAAATTTTTTAAACTATTCTCTTCAGCTACATAATATTTAAATACTGTCAAACGCTGGATTTGCAACCATTTTCCTCTTTATTTTGGATTTCTCCATCATTGTCTGTACATTTGAGGAAGTATTATACATTTTCCATGGACCTACATTAGTGAAAAAAGCATGACTGTCTGCTTACTTTGGAGTGCTTTTGTAGGGAGATATAACATCGGTTCTTCATGGCTGTCCTGGCTTCCACCTGATTTGTAACTGACATTAAAAGTGACCTTTAAAAGGTCAAATGGTTTGGTTCCTTCTTTCCCTAGAAAATGCCACTTCCCCAGCATGATACCTCACCACTTGCAATCAGATTAGTCACTCAGCTTTCTGTTCTGTTTCACAGACAGACAGACTCCTTAATTCCAGAACTCACCCTATTTGCCTAGAAGAAGACAGCTTTGCACATTACCTGGCCCGCTCTTTTTCTGAAGTGAGTGTGGGCATGGCAAGTGAGTAAGGACGGCTTGCACTGTCAGCCACTGAATTGGCAGCAGAAAGGAATAATTCACTGACAATTAGGTTATTTGCCTTGCACTGTCGGATGTTTCTTCAGCAGTGTATCATTCCAGCTCCAGAGGTTCTTTCCAACTCATATTAGTCTAAAATTCTAAGAATTCCGGATGGGTGCTTTTTTACAGCAAAATAAATACACAAATTTCCTACAATTTTGTTTGCTAGGTTTTGGAAAGTGTGAAATGCTGTACTTTCATCAGCCCAGGAAGGGCGTGCTCTTAGATTGTGGTATTCTGTATTTGCAGTTACATGTAACTGCATGATAAATTCCAGCGAAATTATCCTGAATGGTGGTTGTGTGCCTTTCACTGAGTGCCTGGTCACTCTCATCTTCACTGCATCATGTCTCCAGAAGTGATCCTGGAATTTGTAAAAGGAAGAGATTTCTATAACGGGAAAAAAGCAAGGTGACCAGTTTGAGGAAAGGAAGTTCTCCAGCTGTGCCTGTCTGTTCAGCTTGGTTTATTATCTCCTACAAATATAAACCCAGATCTGCAAAGACAGATACATCTCCAACAGAGGCTTTTACGAATTGCAGTCTGGGTGGATTTTCTAACAAAATAAAAATGGAATTTGGGAATATGAGACCATCTGTACAGGCAGAAGTAAAAGGGTTTATAGGGCTGTGCTCAGCCTGGACATTAAACTTTATATGGGATTTAGATCTTATTTTCCTCAGTTTCATTCCCTGTAAGTTCACATGTCCTTAAATTGAACATGAGTGCCTGATTCTTGCTTCAAACACATCTATTGCAAAAGACATAAAAGTCTCCCTGAACAACATGGCCTACTGATGTTCATCTCAATTCAGAGGAAGCTTTAATATTGGAATCCCCCCCTATAAACTCTTTAACAAAGCCAAAAAGAAAGAATGTGTCACTGCATTCCCACACAGTGCCCTGCTTGTGCTGTCTGCTGCGTTGTCTTTGGCTACTCAGGCTCGCGCACTTTGGAGATCATGATGGTTTGTCTATGCCATCGTTTTGACACTTCCTTGACCAGCAGCTAGACACAGGCTCCCCATTCTGCTTAGTTAAAGAGTGCCTTGCACTGACAAGGTATGGTGAAAATTACTAGGGTCAACTGAACACATTGCAATTTATTCTAGGAGGGTATATGAGTGGTTCAAGGATGCTACAGAAACCTACCAGTGTGAAATCAGATCTGAGGAAGCAGAGCAGAAACGATGTGTCTCTTGGAATAATTTCAGCTAGAATAATCAATCTCAAGGTTTACAGGATTTAATAAGGATTTAATAGGGCTTCTCTGCTGCTGCACCTCTAAAAGGTTAGCAAACCATTTAAAGAAGTTAAGCTGGACAAATCTCTCAAAGCTCTGAGTTTGTAGTGCATTAACCCTGGCATATTCCACCTGCTTTCACTATTTATTATACCATCCTTGTACAATTCATGGTCTCTCCTACTAATGAGCACACTTCTGAAAACTATACGAACATACTGTATAACAGCTTGTCCTAATTCAGTATACATCTAGATGGTATTATATGGAATATTAAAAGCACTTGAAAAATAACATTGACAAGCAGATCACCAAATCTTCCTGGACCAAAGCTAATGCTTGCTTTTTTCCTCTCCATACTGGAAGACATCTGGAATCGGCATCACTGATTGGCTCAGATACAGTCATAATAGTCTTCTTTCTGGAAAAAAACAACCAACCAAACCAAAAAAAAAACCACCAGCCCAAAACCCCTGCAATATCAGGACTGCATAGTTCTTCTTATAGATCTGAGTAAGGAAAGCGCCTTTATTCTGTAAAATACTGAATCACACTAAGTGTCTCTAGATTCAAGTCTGTGTGTTGTTCTACTGAAAGCTTTTCCTTCAATAAACTACACAAGTCATGTGTTGAAGCTTCATTTCCTCTGTGCCCCTCCAGTGTGAAAAGCACTTTAGACAATAAAATTGAAATTTTAGGTGTAGGATTTTGGTTGGGTCTTTTTCATCAGAAATTGCCTTTTAATTCAGAGAAACATTAGTATTTTTATTTTCCCCTTTGGAATTAAGGTATACAATTCTGATTTATATGTGTTATATTTTTCTATAATGATCAGTTGCTTTTTCTTGGAAAAGTGGTTTCCTGTATATTTTCTTCTGCTATATCTTCTTTCTTTTGACTTTTCTGCAGAAAATATTTACCTTAGAATAGGTTGCAATTGTAAGCCATTACACTTATATTGTTTCCCCCTGTAGCTGTTAATACAACGTTTAACCGGTCTTCCAGGTCTGTCAAACAAACACACATGCACACACAAAAACAACAACAGCAACAAAAAGAGCAACCAAAAAGCGTGTATTTTTGAAAATTCAAAAGGTCAACTTGGTCACTGCAAGCCTGTTTTATTGAATAATTCCTCTGAAGACTAAAGCAAAGATAATCTAAAATGACATTTTATGCTGTGCACCAACCAAACAAAGTACACGGGTGTCATCAATGTGAGACTGGGATAGCAATAACGGAACAGAGGTATAAGAGGTACGGTCTTACATTCCAAATTGAGCTGTTAGTGTAAGATTTTAATTTTTTTTTCCTTTTAAAGAAAATATTTTGGTCTGCAGTGATGGTACAAGACTGATTAATTGGGGGGGTGCTGGTAATATCAACATGGAATAAGCAAGTTTCATTTGCCAAGAGAGGTAATTGAACAAATTAGCTAGATATTGTGTTTGCACCAATGACATTTTCAAAGACTTGGAAAACATCTTTTTAACTTGACTCACCTCTGTCCACAAACAAATAATAAGAATTACAATAAGCTAATATGGCAAAGACCATACACATAGGCAAAATTTGATGTAAGAAATTTTACTGATTTAAACTGATTTCTTATGTTCTTGAGTATTTATTTTTCTACATGCACTCCTAATTCAACTCTTCCTGATATGGCAGAGAACACATTCATACACAATGTAAGAGAAAATGAGCTTTGAAAACCTTGCCCTTAAGTGAACCTGAACTAGAAACAGATTTGTATTTTTGAGAAAATACGTTGGAATATCAAGCCCTTGCAGGAAATTCCTTGCTTTTCATTAGATGTTCTCAAAGGATAAGACAAAATACACTTCCTTAGGACTCTGACCTACATCCAGCCCAGCTGGATAATCAAGAGAAAGTTCTGCATACACTGAACTTAATAGTATGCCTGCCTACCTGTACGCAAGTAACTCGGTCATAGCCAATCATTGATTTATTTCAATTAAGAAATCAGAACTTTCATTTCAGACATCAAATTTAGTTTCTAGTTGTGTGTGTTAAAAAAGCCATTCATCAAAGCAAAAAGGAGAAAGAACATGGGTTGTAAAGGGCATCATGAAATGCAGAATGAGAATTTGGCCTCAAACTCTCAAAAACTTGTGAAAGCACACAAAAAGAGAGATGAAAATCTAGCAGTTATTTTCATAACAAAACAACTCTCTAAATTAATTACATGTTGTATAAATGGCCTAAGTATAGGACATGTTTCCTATGAAACAGAGTCTATTCTGTGATTTATTAGACTTTTTTCCTATAATGTAACACTTCTTTTTTATATCTGAATGGTGCACAAATCCAAGGAAAGGTAAAGTTAATTTGGGAAAAGAGGGAAAAAACCTTCCTTTCCTCATTTTAAAACATGCAGTATACTTATTTTGCAAAGCAAAAATTCAAAGCAGTACATGTAATTAATATATTATTTTCCTATAGGCAACAGCTACAAATGCACCAAAAAATAACAAGGCAGTTATACACCTTTTCTTTCAGCAATTCAATAAAATGTACAAGCTCTTTCCAGGAGATCCCCAACGTCTCATGTCTCACGTGCCAGTTCTAGGACCACAGATAATCTTTTTTACACAGTCATATTCTCACACCTGCATGGAAAAACATTTTGACATTTTTAATAGTGTTTCAAGGGGAAAGTATACATTTTACCAAATTGACATCTTTTCTCCAGGTGTTTTTTAATTTCTTATTTCAAAAGCATTTTTTGTTCTACTTTAGAGGTGATCTCTTTTCAGCAATAAGAAACATACAAGAAAGTTTTAGATTCAGAAGTCCTTTTTTTTCCACCAGGTAACTGTTTTCAACCTGGTGACCTAAATCACTAATGAGCAAAGGCATATAATGTGAGTTTTTACCTTTTTTTTGTAATTAAATTCACATGGGCCGACCTCTAGGTCAATACAGATACCACATGTAGAAACACTTGTGTGGAAGTTTTAATTCTAATAGATTTAAGTGAGACCAAGACTTCCCCGCATACTTTTGTAAGTCCATGCATTCCCAAAAGATGCAATGGAGACACCAGAAAATGTAGGCTGTATGCAACATGTTTTTCATAATTTCCGAAGTCCTACCTGTTGATTATGAAGAATTTGTTTATCTCATTAAATATCAAAAAGTTTTAGTCTATTGATGTTCTCCGCTACAAACAAAAAACATCCCACGCATGTTATACCTCTATGTTAGACAAGAGTTTGTAAAGCCCGCCTTACTGTACTTCACAGATACTCACAGACAAATACTGTGTCAAATTGTGCAGAGGTTTTGTGACCATCCAACAGTCATTACATTTACAGATGATCTGAACAACCTATCCTGTGTGAACTGTGGTTTCTTATGTAATCTAAATCAGTCCTATTCCTCCATAAGCACATCTAACCCTGTACCTTCACTGCCATTATATCAGGGAAACTCATCTTTCACTATCCATGTAGCCGAGATACCTTTTCACAGTCTTTAAAGGAAGTTTGCAACCCAGGTTTGCTGGCCATCCTCCCAGAAAAAGCTAATACAGAAAAAGAAACAGAAAATACAGCCAGAAGACAATCCATTCACTAAAAGAAGCTGTAAAGATCAGAGGAGAAAAAAAAATAGGTATCTTTGAAGATGACAATGATGTTTCCAAATTAAAATCTAAAAAGCATAAAAAATATTTTTATTTTATTTCTCCTGTCTCTAGCACACACAAAAGTCATCTAATTTACTAGAATTTTATTTTCTCTCTAAAAGTACATCCAGTGTAAAAAATACAGTTAAAGATAAAAAAAAAAAAAGGTGTCTATCAAATATAAATTGCTTATTAAAAAGGCCTAGGCTTTAATGTGGCACAACTGGTTCAAGAATCGTTTCTACACTCCTGTTTACCTCATCAGTTAAAATACATAAGATTTCATCCTTCTCAACTGCTGAACTTATCTTATTCTTGACAATAAACATAAACTCAGGACAGTATCTTCTTCCACAACTGTTGGCATTGCAATTCCTGATACAGAGAATTCAGTGTAATAAAGAAGGCAGTTGATGGACACCTTGTTGGAGCTAGTATGAAGCTACTAGCTGTATTGTAGGGATCCATATTCCCTTGGAGATATTTCTAAAAAGGTAGATACTAGAGCAACCCCTAGCCTTCAGTCTGCATTCTCATACTGGAAAGATAACAGAAACTCACCTGGCCTGCTCAGGGGTGTTGTATGAGCATGGCTTATCTGGACCCAAGACATGACCCTGATTGCTAGTCAGCTACAGAACCGAGCTTAGTGTCCTATTGCAATCCTCTGAGCCATGCAGCTCCAAAAATATTTTCCACAGTATGAAAGTTTTTCTTTTTTTCTCTCTTGTTTAAAATTATTGAGCTGTTGCTAACCCCTGCACATAACATTCCTTTGTCCGTTGCAATGAGAGTTTTACAAGACTGTTTAAGGTGTAGAGTGAGTGAATATGCACAGCAGACAAATGGCTTTGGATTTAAGAGTCTCCACATAGTCTCCGACATGAATGGCTGAAACATCTCCAAAGAAATCATTGCAAACTATTGGATTACAAACCTCCCTTGAATATGGATAAAATTAAGAAAATTTGAGAGTGCTGAAATATAAAATAATCTCTTTTAGAACACACTTAAATAAGAGGCATTTTCAACTACAACGAATTAAGTGAGAAATTTGTTATTCCTTCTTCCTACGAGAGTTATGTTTTTTGTAGTAAAAAGTAATATTTTTATGAATTCTACAAGACTATTTTAAATAAAAATAAGTAATATTTTATTCAGTTATCGGTATATCTGAAGTTTTTATTTCTATTTTCTTTTAAGAAAAAAATAGAGGACCTTTAAAACAGACTCTTTAAATAAAGTCAATCAAAGTATATTAAACGAGACAGAAAACTCAATGCTATCTTTCCTCGCTTTAAGCTGAGCTTTCTCTCTTTCATCCACTTCCATTCTGAAAATCGTAATTAAAATATATTTGCCTCACCTTCTGAATACCAGCATTGGTCACAGATATGTATGTGGTATGTTCTCTGTGCCTCTGGTATGATCAGATACCAGAAACATAGGCTCTGTCTAGAGCAGAAAGCTTTCTGCGTCATATGATCTGCTATACAGACACATGACAGAATGAGTTATATGTGCATTTCCAAGATTAACTCAGAACGTCTTGGCCTTTTAGCATTTAACCTGACCATTACCATCTTTTTTAACAGAGTTCTTAAGTGTGAATAATCTACACCATCTGTTGAGAGTAAAAACATAGTGGAAAAAAGGTAACCTAGACACAGAAGTATTGCTTTTACTGGTGTATTTTATGAACAGATGCTCAGAATAAAATTCAATTCCTGGAATAAAGCCTTTATTCAGGCACAGTCTTAAGATCTATAAACTTGGATTGTTCTCCCACCTCCTAACCCTTTAAAAGGATGAATAGGAAAAAAGTCCTTATCAATTATGTTCTTTGAATAGCTAAATTACATAGGAAGGAATGTCTGTTTAGCTGTGGTGATTTTAAGAAATACCTATGAAAATATGGAATGTTAGAGCGACAATATTTTAAAAAAACCCAAGAGATGTTCTTCATGGTGAAAGTGTGATAGATAAATATGTAATGGTATAAGAAGGGAAAAGAGAATAGAAAATCAACAAATTAAGTGGCTAAACTCCGTATCTGGATGTTTACCGTCATTTGCAGCATGGCTGACAAGCGTGTTCTTCATTTTACACAGACCCAAAGGTGCAGTGACCTTCAGATGTTTCTGTGTAAGGAGTTGTGCTATTCAGTCACATGTGAGACTACACACTGCAAAACAAAGAAAAACATGGGCACATACCCATCTATGCCCTATAAGAAAATGTTTACACCCTTTAAAAATGTCATTACTCTTTCATTGCCTACTCTTTCCATGGCTAGTCTATAGAAAACTGTGCATTACATACGGGATCTGAAAAAGACACAAGCAGCTAAAACTGGCTTCTGTCATCAGTTTGTGACTGCAAATTTTAATTTCATTCTGCCAGCAGCTACACAGGTAATTTGAGTTTCACTGAAAGATATCCTGTTTAACTGCATTTCTCATAGGTGATCCAGGGTGTCTTTGCTCTTACTGTGTTCAAAATGATAGCAAAAATAAAGACAGACTGGTTGCTATCATCCTTTTTCCCATACAGTCACTTGTTCACGTTTCTGACTGAGACTGGACTTTTGCCTTGCTCCAGCGACTGGACTTTTGTACCTTGCTTCAGCCACTGTCCATGGATCTCACATTCAAGAGTGAGCCGTGCCAGGTCATCACAGAAGGGTGTGTGGTGGATTCAAGCCTCATGATAAAGCACATGGGGGCTTTATTAGCAATGGGTTATACAACAGAGGACATGGGGACATATGAAGTATAAGCACAGGTAAGCTGGTTAAGTACCTGTGGAATAAATACCAAATTGGCTTCAAAAACACAAAAGTACAGCATTGTTCACACATTAAGGAAAAGTATAAAATCAAGAGGCTTCTGAGGTAGAAAATAGCTGCAGCTGGCATGAAGAATACAACATCTGTGGTTCCCTGACAAGCTACATGAGGTACGGGATGGGATGCAATTATTCCGTGGCTTTACTTTATGATGTATAGCGGATATGGGCATGGGATGATACCATGAAACAGATAAGCTGCCAATTAGCTGCCCACTCGATACTCGGAGCCAACATTTTGTCAAATTTTGATGAAATGCTGTCCTTTGTGCGAACTTCCATCCCAAAGGCTACCCGCCTCCAAGGTGCAACCACTCCTCCTTGAGTCTGTGCCCTGAATTTCTCGTAAACTATACCTTTAATGGTGAAGTGAGAAAAATTTACACCAATCATGATAAAAGTATTAATGACTAAAATCACTCAAACTCCACCTTGAAGATAACAAATAGTATAAAAATAGCCCAAGAGAGGGGGGATACCCAGGGAAGACACCATCGTGAAGAATTACATCACTGACTTCTGGGATCAGTCGACGGGCTGAGCCCCTCTTCCCCCCCATAGGGACGCCTTTGGGTAAGACTTAGATTATATCGAGTGCTTTCTCGGGGAACTTAGAAATTTCTCTAGAGACTCTCTTTTCTACGTTTATAGCCAGGCTGTATCTTTACAACTTTGTCACACATTTTGTATATGTAACTATACTTTCATTTGCACGTGCTTTGCAGACAGTGTATTTATCACCAGCAATCCTAGGAACCTGTATATCTGTTGTTTAAATAAACTGCACTGTTTAAGTAGCTAGTCGTTTCGGTTTCTCACTGAACGCAACCACAGACTCGAGAATGGCCGTGCGAGTTCAGGAGCACGACTAGACTGAAGGTGCAGTCCACTATTAGTGTATCCAAATCGTAATAGTTTAATACGTATTAAATGTGATTGGACTGACAGTGCTGAATTGGGCATCACTCAGAATTTAAACCTAGCCGCACCCAGCCTCCCACCTCGGTGAGGAGTGTTAGAACGCAAGGGGGTTTATCTTCTGCCAAAACCGCTTTGCCCCTTTTCACGCAACAGTACCACAGAAAACTTTACAGGCAGTCTGTGATAAAACTGAATTTACTTCAACCATGCTTATACCACTTTTGTGTTAAGATTGAATCAATGAATGATTAAAAAAAAAACACCAACAAAAAAAAAACAGAGAAAAAGGTGACATTTTCACACCTGTGTGCTTATGCTAGTATTGTCAACAGATTCATAAACGAGAGACAATTTTCAAACCCTAAGGGTGACCTACCACACATAGCAATAAACACAAAAGCACGAGTTCTGACTGCTTCCTTCGCAGATAAAGTTTCACAGGAACCACTGCAGATCACAGCACTCTAAGAGTAACTAAGTTATTGGTTTTGGGATAGTACCCTATCTCAAAGCAGAACAAGTTGTTCTCAAGTTTCTAGCCATTACCATGACAGAAAGCCACGGATGTAACAGGCAAGTTTTCACTGCATCCTTAAAATGGGTTTTTACAAGCCTGTTCTGGGGTAGGTATAATAAGATAGTTTATGTATTTTCTGCATTGACTGTCTTTAATATACCTTTATGTTAATCTAATTTCTGTTCACCTCATCACAATACCTGGATCTTTTGATCTAGAAATTTAAAGGTTTACCTCTTAGTGAAAATATATAATGCTGTTCATAGGAGTTGTAATAAACAGCCAGATCCCTTAAACAGAAATGGCACTTATTTTATTATAGGGACAAAGTCAATAAAGCAAAAGCACAGCGCTGGGTGCATGACTCAAGTCAGAGGCACACCTTTGGTTCTTGAAACACACCTTTTTATTTCCTAATCCCAGACAAATTTTTCCCTCCCCTGTTTCCCATTGGTTAGGTACTCCAGGGTTCACAGTCTGTCCGAGGTGCCTAAAATTCTTCCCGGATGTCATGCTTCTGCTTACTTCTCTTTATGCTGACTAGTTTATTTCTTTCCTTTTTGGTAAAAATTTTCTCAATGTCATTAGCCCTGGTTAAATGTTTGACTCCCCTTCTAGACACTAATCCGGGATGAATCAGTTTATCCTTCTGTCTGTGTGATAAGAGATGTTCTACAAGCCTTTGCTGGAGCCTCTTTGTTTTAGTCATTCCCTTATCATGCCACCTCTGATGGAAACGGCTTTTCTCCTCTGCAAAAGCAATACCTGCCTTTCTTACACTTCTGGTAGGATTGATTATCATCAATTCCCTTCTCCCATACCTCTGTTTCCTTCTCTTAATCATTTGTGGGGTCTTTTGGAGAAGTTCTCTTTTGTTTCTCTCAGATGTTTTTCTTCATAGCTGCTGTTAGTTGTTATCTTTGAGGTTTCTCATGTTTCCTAATTTACTAAAGGTTAGTTATCCTTATAAATCAAATATTTATAGCTTTGTTATTATGGCGAAAGCCAACAATACCTTCACTATTTTTCACAGGAGTCATTTTTTCTTGCTCTCTTTCTTGCTCCAAGACATTCTTGTTACTCCTTTCCTTTCCCCAGACAAAGTTGGACAAAGTCTTAGAAGCTCTTTAGGGTATTTTTGTGATATTTGTATTATATTCACACAGTTAGAGATACAATGAGAAAACAAACATTTAAATGAGCAAGCATTAATAAAAAAATCGTGAAAAAAGGTTGACAAGGTTGACTTCTAGAGGACTTAAATGCATGTTTTTGTACAATCAGAAAAACATTTTGCTGGATTAGTCTGGAGTAAATTATTTTTCAAAAATTAATGTTCTTTCATAAATACTACCAGTGTCAACTTTCTATAATAATTTTCTATAGATTTTTCTATAGATTATTAGAAGTAAAATATATGTCCTTCTAATGCAATCTTTGGCACTGACTTTCTAAGGAGGTCAATATTTTGGAGAAAATTTAGTGAAGTTAAGCAATTCAGTAAAAATACTTACCCATACAATATCTGTTGCACAGATTCCAAGTTGAATTACTACTTTCAAAGACTAATTGAAAAACGCTGCATTTTTATGTGCTTGCATTCCAACGACAACTAAGTTCTTTACCTACAGTCCAGTGTTTCCAGCTTTTGGAAACAGAGTTGCTAAAGAGATTTATATCATGACAGAATAGTTTCACTTTTGAACTCTGTATCATAATTTTCTCATGAAAACACTTTGTAAAAATAAACTTTCCTAAAACAATAGCCTTCACTATCAAAGTAAAAGAAGTTAAGCCACACAAGACAATACTAAAAAAAAAATGTTAACAGAACACAGAAACATAGAAAAGTCCTCACTGTAGAAACTGTTCCTGAAGATAAAACACACTAAAACCTAAATAAATCATGCAATGCAAATATGACTTTTTTGTTGTTTTTTTTCACAAACAATGTGGTGAGACTCTTGTGGATTTTCTACAGACCGTATGAGCCAGAAAGACAGTCAAATGAGCCTGAGGATGGGTACTGCTGCACAGAAGTGTGCAATAAAATGGTCTTTTAGTTAATAAAAGAGGCTTTCACAAGTGATAATCCTGTGAAAGGATACAGCTTAGAAAATGCAGGCAGACAGCCGTTACGACATGGTTCTCTTTAAAAGGGCTGATCTAAATGTGTTGGTGTCAAAGAAACCAAAGTGCTTAGATAGACTTTTAATGACTTTCATCCATCCAAATAGATCCCCAAAGACAGTGGGATTTCCAAATAATGAATCTAGTTTTACTAGAATATATTTCTGGACAACAAGAGAGTACTGATGGGAAAATATTATTAAATTGAGAAACAAACAGTATCCTAGGAAGTAAGCTTAACCTGTTTAATTTATGCATGTTTATTTCCCAGAAGATGAACAATCACAAACTTTGTGTGGAACCTACAATTTCTAAGTAGCAATACTACTGCCAGAATAAAATGAACTTCTCCAGATAGAAGTGAAATAATAAAAAAGAAGTGAGTTTTCAATAAGTGAGCTTATTGATAGTGAGGGAGCACAGAGAGAATCTTAACTACATCTAGCCTGGGGTTATTTCTAAATACAGTTTGTTCAGAAATCCTTTTCAGACATCTGACAAGTTCTCATAAAGTGTTACCATTAGTTTGTGAGGAGGTGATTTTGGACACTGAAGTGATTAGCATCTTCCAAACAACCTGCGTAATCTGCAGGAATGGATCTTCAAGCAGTGATCTGAGGAGAAAGTTGAGAAGCCTTGACTTCTACCAAGCAGAAAGTTCTTGTATTCAAAATTTTATGATCTACTAGTGTATTCTTCAACCATCTACAAAAGCCACAAACAGTACACCACTACTCCCCAAGAGTAAGGCAAAGCAGTGAATGAGACAGAGAGGCTGGGTTGGATAGAGGTGAATGTCAGAGCAGTTTAAATATCAGAGTTGTCAAAAATGTCAAAAAACACTGAAGTGCAAATTTATGTGCAAAGTTAATATAAACTTGACATAATATAGCCTACCTTCCATTTTCTTTAAGCATTCCAAAAGAGAGTTTTAATGCAGAGCAAAGTGCAATGTAGGATCTTTTATACCCATTTATACCAATTTTTATACATCCTACAGCCTGTAGCTTTACTTTTTACACTTTTGTTTTTCTTTTAATAAAGAGAAAGACTTCAATTAACAGCTAGTCAATGTCTAGCAACCTAGAACCCTACTGGCTTAATAGATCACCCAGGTACAAATAGCAAAATTATCAGAAATTGAACATAACAGATTTGCAAAATGAAGGACAGAAGACCTCAAAATCCAGAAACAGCAAAGGACGCAGAGATGTTCATAGTTGAGATGTAGTACAGCAGAAAGCCATGAAAATTAAACATATCCGTAATCTTTCTGTTAAACATTTGGTTTGGCCTATGAAACAGAGCAATTGCTGAAAGTGCTGAGCACCTTCAGTTCCCTTGGGCCCAGTTCTTCCAGATATCATTCACTATCTTGAATGATTACTTTCTGATTAATTCTTTCTTATATTTATTTTTGTAGCACAAATGCTTGCTGATCCTAGCTTGCCAAACCAAATGCAATGACAATTAATCCCGCAGCTTTTAAACCATCCTGACCTAAAAAATATCTTTCCATACAGAGAACAACTTGAGACAGTGGAAGTTTGGTTTGCTAAGAAGTTAACATCTCCATGACAAGGATGCAAAAATCTAAGGGGAGAGGGAGAGAAGGGGACTGCTGCTGCGTTTTTAATGAAGCGCTCTGCAAATGTCTTATAACCAGAGCTAAAAAGCTATTGCCCATATCTGTACTTTATTTTTAAACACTTGGTATGTTACATGCAAAAATACCAAAATTATGTATCAAGCATGCACTTTGCAACCATGGCTGTCTGTAAGAGTTGTGTCCACTCCAAAGAAAATATCAGATTCAGCACAGCCATATGTTTTAAATAATCTAGGGATAGCATGCAGTCAGGAATAATTTATTACGCACATCTGTAAGAGTGCTACGTTTTAAAAGACACAGTTTTTATTATAGCTTAACATTATTTACTTAGGGGGAGGGGAGAATCCTGACAGTTTTAAAGAATCAGTTTTCTTCTTTAATAAAAAAGAAAAGAAATCCTCCACACTCAATTCACTCCAGATTGTATTTGATCATTCTGCATGGTTTTGTGACTTTTATACTTTTCAACACGGTGAAACAAAGGATTAAAGCTCAAAATCCCCCTCTTTAAGTGGAAACAGCTTTTACCAGGAGCAGGCAGAAATCTTTTTTCCAAGCTGACGGTAAAGGGCTGCATTCTGCCCTTGACACAGCCACCCACTGCCCATCAGGGTGGAGGGAGCAGTGTGCATGGGCTAAGGGGCTTGCTATTCTTCAGGGGTCTACTCTGATAAGGTTTTTTTGCTTGGTTGGTTGTTTTTTTGTTGTTGTTTTTGGGGAGATTTTTTTTTTGTGGTATGAAAGGATGGATTCTGTTAAGAAACTCTCTAACTTGCTGCGTCACCAGCAAAGGCTGCTTGCAATCTACAGCGCTTCAGTACATCGCTTTGAGAGACCCCTGCCAGCGCCCCGCATTCCTGGGAAGGTGCTGACTCACTGAGTGCTTCCCCTCCCAGTGCTCAAAGCGCAACTGGCCGGGCAAGGGCGTGGACATGTCAAGGAGGAGTCCTCCATGGGCACCTGAAACCAAAAATAAATCTAAGCCATTGGTAACACATTAGAAAGTGAGAACTATGGATTTTTCTACTTGGAGGTGAGTTTTTCCATGGTACGGCAGGAAGAACAAGAACTCATTGCATTTTGCAGCCTACAGAACGAGGAACGTAAGCTCCGACTGAAGCTATCAAGTTACCTTTTGCAGTTATACATAATCACAGCCTTTCATTCCTTGTTTCCCACAAGTTACAGTCCTCCGCTTGCTTCTGGCATGAGAAAACTGCAGTTTCAGGCCTGCTGTTTTACTCTTGCCCACAGATCCTGGATGCTCGTGCCTCTCTGAACTTGACATTTCTAATGAAGTGATGTTTGTCTATCTGGGTAATATTTCCATCTCCCAGAGTTTGTTTGCACCTCACATCTGTGTGCAGAGCACATGTTGAATAAAAGTTTTGAAACCGGGACATACTTTCTAAGCGGACTACCGGTGGGACATCCTTCTCCTGAAGGAGCCATCCTTTCCACCAAATTCCAACTCTTATTCTTCCCCGCTGGCTGCAAAGGCCAATAGCTTTGCCTTGATTGGAAGTGCCCCAATAGATCAGTGACAAAGCCTGGAATAAGTACAGACACCAAAATCCAAACCTATCTTGATGTTTATTTTTACTAGATAATAATAATAATGCTATTTTCTATTAAGCGTCATTACTTAATCCTGCTTTCTGGTATAGTGTTGAAGGTAGGATCTGGAACTTCTCCTGATTATGCTTTACATTCTGCTACCAATTTCAATTAGTTACCCAGAAAAGATATCAAAGATCATCTCTCATAACTTTTCTCCTGTTTTCAAAATAAAATAGCAACTTTTCTGTACTTTTGGGCTACATTTTAATTCAATGTACCTAAGCAAAAATAGAGAAAATTGTGTCTTTCATAAACAAAGTGGTTTGGAATCATTTTTGCCCAGTAGAGTACCACAGAAGTTCAAAGTTGAATATTATTAAGTACAGTTATTAAGTAATTATTGCGTAATAATCCATAAAATCCATATGAAGGGGGAATCAACCTCAAGTTTATTCCTATATTTTTACAGGCAAATAAAGCTTTCAAACAACTCCTTGGCAGGATAATTTGACAAAAATGCAAAATTTAAAAATATCAGCAAATTTAATTTGGATATACTCAGACTTCATAGAAACTGCATTACTCAAAACATGATATTTGATGTAACTATGAGTTACGTATCGCATGGGCAAAACATCATTACAGAATTATGTTGCTGAGCTTAAATAATAAACACATGAGCAGTTTATGGAATGATCAGAAAGTGGAAGATACAATACCTACAGAACTGCAATATGACAAAAAGTTTTTGTTTACAGCATAAACTGGTAAGAAAACCAGAAATGTTAATTTGAAAATCAATTATTTGGACTAATAGTAGGATAGTGCCAGGTAGTATATTATTCATAGGTTTAATATTACTCTTAGATGCGATCATTTACAATAGAGTATTAAAAACTTAATGAATTATATTGTATTGTGTTGTACTGAAACAATGGAAATATCGCTGAGTTGGACATTTTATGAACCCAGCATGTGTTAGAGAAGTGAAGCTTGAATGATATTTTTGCTTAAGAATAATGGTAACATATCAAATTTTGACCTTCATAAGTACTGCTCAGAACTCTTTGTGATTTGGTATAATCATGTTAAACTAATTTCTAAAGGATAGTTTAAAGGACAATCCTCCTGCCCCCCATCTTCTTTCAGAAGAAAAGAAAATAGAAAATTATAGGAAACAGGAGCACAAAGGATCTTAAGATACCAATGAATTCACTCCTTCTCATACTGTACAGTCCAGTAGACATGTGCAGGCTTCCACAAATAGTGACATACAGACATTTCAGCAGAGTAAAGGGGTGTGCACTTAGAGTCCAGAGGTTTCACCCTTCAGCGAAAACAAATTCAATGTATGTAGGCAAGCATACTAAAAATTGCCAATGACAAGATGAAGTTCCATCTGAGGGTTGATGAGGAGCCAATGGAGGGCTTATGGGTCAGGATTAAAGGGCAGGCAGGGACAGGTGCCATTACAGTGGGGGTCTGCTACAGGCCACCTAACCAGGAAGATCGAGAAGATGAGGCCCTCTATAGGCAGACAGGAGCAGCCTCACATTCACAAGCCCTGATCCTCATGGGGGACCTCAGCCACCCTGATAACTGTTGGAGGGACAACACTGCAGGGCATAAGCAAGCCAGGAGGTTCCTGGAAGGCCTCAATGAAAACTTCCAAGTGACAGAGGAGCCAACAAGCAGAGGTGCCATGCTGGACCCCAACCAAGGAGGGGCTGGTGGGGAACATGAAGGTCAAGAGAAGCCTTGTCTGAGTGACCATGAGATGGTGGGGTTCAAGAACCTTAGGGAGGTGAGGAAGGCGCACAGTGAGCTCGCTACCCTGGATTTCAGGAGAGCAGATTTTGGCCTCTTCAGGGATCTCCTTGGTAGAGTACTGTGGGAGAAAGGCCTGGAAGGAGGAGGGGCCCAAGAAAGCTGCTTAACGTTCAAGGGTCACCTCCCCCAAGCTCAGGAGCTATGCATCCCAACAAAGAGCAAGTTGGGCAAAAGTGCCAGGAGGCCTGCATGGATGAACAACAAGTTCCAGGAGAAACTTAAACTCAAAAAGGAAGCCTACAGAGGATGGAAGCAAGGACAGGTAGCCTGGGAGGAATACAGAGAAATTGCCCGAGCAGCTAGGGACCAGGTTAGGAAAGTCAAAGCCCAGACAGAACTAAATCTAGCCAGGGACATCAAGGGCAACAAGAAAGGCTTCTATAGGTATGTCTGTGATAAAAGGAAGACTAGGGGAAACGTGGGCCCTTTCTGGAAGGAAATGGAAGACCTGGTCACCCGGGATATGGACAAGGCTCAACGACTTTTTTGTCCCAGTCTCCACTGGCCAGGGCTCTAGCTACCCTGCCCAAGGGCCAGAAGGCAAAGGCAGGGACCAGGACCATGAGGAACCTCCCAGTGTAGAAGACAACCAGGTATGAGCCCATCTGAGGAATATGAAGGTGCACAAGTCCATGGGACCCAAAGAGATTCATCCTCAGATCCCGAGGGAACTGGTGGATGAAGTTGCTAGGCGACTTTCCATCGTGTTTCAGAAGTAGTGGCAGGGTGAAGTTCCCAACGACTGGAAACGGGGAAACATAATGCCCATTTTTCAAAAGTGAAAAAAGGAAGACCTGGGGAACTACAGGCCAGTCAGTCTCACCTCTGTGCCAGGCCAGATCATGGAGCAGATGCTCCTGGAAACTCGGCTAAGGCATATGTAAAATAAGGAGGTGATTGATGACAGCCAACATGGCTTCATTAAAGGCAACTCAGGCCTTACAAATTTGGTGGCTTTCTATGATGGTATTGCAGCATTGGTGGATAAGGGAAGAGCAACTGACATCATCCACCTGGACTTGTGCAAAGGATTTGACACTTTCCCACATGACATCCTTGTCTCTAAATTGGATAGGAATTGGCTGGGTGGCCGCAGTCAAAGATTCAATGTCCAAGTGGTGACCAGGGATGAGAAAGATTACTCAGGGGTCAGTACTGGGACTGGTGCTGTTTAACATCTTTGTCAGAGACATGGACAGTGGGCTTGAGCGCACCCTCAGCAAGTTTGCTGATGACACCAAGCTGTGTGGTGCAATCAACACACTGGAGGGAAGGGATGCCATCTAGAGGGACCTTAACAGGCTTGAGAGGTGGACCCGTGCAGATGTCATGAAGTTCAACAAGGCAAAATGGATGGTCCTGCACATGGGCCACGGCAATCCCAAGCACAAACACAGGGTGGGCAGAGAATGGCTTGAGAGCAGCCCTGAGGAGAAGGACTTGGGGATGTTGATTGATGAAAAGCTCAGCATGACCCAATGTGTGCTTGCATCCCAGAAAGCCAACTGCATCCTGGGCTGCATCAAAAGAAGCGTGGCCAGCAGGTCAAGGAAGGTGATTCCGTCCCTCTACTCCACTCTCGCTGAGACCCCACCTGGAGTACTGCATGTAGCTCTGGGACCCCCAACATAAGAAGGACATGGACCTGTTGGAGGGGGTCCAGAGGAGGGCTACAAAGATAATCAGAGGGCTGGAGCACCTCTCCTATCAAGACAGGCTGAGAGAGTTGGAGTTGTTCAGCCTGGGGAAGGGAAAACTCCAGGGAGATCTTATACCGGCCTTACAGGGGGCCTACAGGAAAGATGTGAAGGAACTCTTTATCAAGGTGTGACAGGATGTGATGTGATAGTTACAGGATGAGTTGTAATGGTTTCGATCTGATAGAGAGTGGATTAAGATTAGATATTAGGAAGGTAGGGTGGTAAGAGACTAGAGCAGGTTGCCCAGAGAAGTTGTGGATCACCCATCCATTGAAGTGTTTAAGGCCAGGTTGGATAGGATTTAGACCAACCTAGTCTAGTGGAGGTGTCCCTAAGTTTCTACCAAGTTCCTACCCAGTTGGGTAGAACTAGATGGTCTTTAAGGTCTCTTCCAACTCTAACCATTCTATTGTTCTATGATTCTATGAACAACACAATCCCTCATTTAACAGGAGTTCTTTTATGTTATAAAATCTAACATGCTTTTTTCTTGACTATCTATTATGATTTTAGTGGGGGGAAAAAAAAAAGAAAAAAACCCCGGCCCATTAGTTTTTTTTTTGCTCTTGCCTTAATAGCTCAAGAGATGACATGGATTATGAGAGGTCTATCTTGGTAGTCAAAGGTATATAATAAGCTCATGTGACCAGAAATTGAAATCAGTTAAAAATGAAAGAGCAATTAATCTGTTGGAACAGACAACAGATGAACACTCTGACAGTCTGAGGTATAAATCTTGAGTGGATAGATGCCTTCCTTAATTATATGCTGTAATTCAACCACACATTTCATGTTGAGGCTGATCCAACAAGTTTGTAATGATTATATGAGTATAATGACCCAATCTGGTCTTTATTAAACATATCTAGCTAAAAGAAGTTGGTTGTAATGAAATATTTTGGTTAATAAAGTATGATTTCTGTGACAGCAAAAATCGATTTAAGTTTTATTCTTGCTAGATTGGGACAGGTTCTTAGATGACATTGATAAGCAGAGCTTCCCTGAATACAGCACTCTCTGCTATATATACCATCTGAGGAATTTCCTGTTGTGCCTGCAGAGATAAAAGGAGTCTCTTTTTGGTCCTATATAGCAGGCCAGCTATAAGAAGTCATTGTAATAGTAACAGGATAATGGCTGTGGGGGCCAAAGCAGTTGTCAGAACTTTTTTTTACAGGAAACAGTGTATTTGATAAAACTGAAATATCTGTGATGGATTTCTGATTTCTAGGAGATGGTTTGAGTAGTCACATCAAAACTGAAAATTAGGAATGTTTCTGCCTTTTAAATAGATACTGTTTTCTGAAGTAATGTCAATGGTTTGAAGTAATATTTTTTCTTTATAGCCTTTTGCAACATTTCCTTTAGCATGTGTTAGTATCTAGTTGTCCAAGGCAACTCCATTTACTTTGCTTTTTTCCTCCCTTCTTCTTGCCTACCCACTGAAAAAAAAAAAAAAAAAAGTACATTTTAAGGGAAAGGAACTGACTAGTGCAGGAGAAAAACAAGAAAACTCAGTCAGATGAGTCCTCCACCTGACTGGGGAGGGAACAATGAACCTTTGGCAATAAATCCTAATACAAATGGGTGTAGGTACTTTAGATATTTATATTACATCATACCATTTTGCCCCATGCCATGGGGGCTTTAGAGGAGACTTGAAACAAAATCCCATCTAAATTTTGTCAGTCAGTTTCAAAATTTTTCTGCTCAAAAGTGGCAACATGTTATCTCATCTTGTCTGTACAACCCATCGAACAGGCTGCACTGACAGTCTGGTGGGCACGGTACTAAAACAAAAAGTGCAAGTTTAAGATTAATGATAATCTGTGTGCTCTAAATCTTGGTGTACTCACAGCATGACGGAGGGACATGCTATGTGAGGGAGAGGGAAGAACTTTGGTCATGCTGAAGGGGCAGGATAAGGTTTTACATTCCTGGCATATGCCATACGAACCTTATAGACTACTGTATCACTAACGTGTTGTGACTGTGTTGTTGGGTGAAAAGACCATGATTTGCCAAATAATTTTCATGCCAAGCTAATAAGACCTGACCTGTGGATCTCTCTTAAATTGCAAAACATTGTACACATTACTTAACAGATAGGAACAGAATGAGTTTTACACTTCTAACCCAATTGAGTTCAGCAAAAGAGATATAATTACTATTGTCTAGAGTGGAGCAGTACTCTTAAAGTTAAGTGGTCAAATCACCAAGTCTTCATCTCTAAAGTACTCAGTTTCAAAATACTTGTTACATCTAGTCAGCCAGGCAGAATAATAACATGGGACAGCCTCATCTGATTACAGTGGTTCTGCTAGGTGTGGCACCATCAATATTTCAAAATAAAAGGTGTCGAATGAATCAAAACAACTTGTTTCGAACTCCAAGGTTAGGACTCCCATGCTTTTCCTATTTGCTGAATGAAATATGGAAATGTCAACAGCTTTTATATTTACTTTATATTTTATATGAACTGGAGTAGGTTTTGAAGTATCCACATAACTACAGGCAGTTGTTTAGCTAAAATCCTCTACACTTCTATGGGAGAGAACAATACTTGAAAAAAAAGGGAAGGGAAGGGATAAAGGGAGGGGGGGCAATCACATACAGTAAGCATAAGATACTGTTTATCCCTTCCTTGGCATTAATGGAGTATTTTTACTGAATAAAAGTAAAATACTATTAAAAAAGGAAAAGTTTTGGTGTTGTGGTTTTTTTTGTTTGTGTTGCTTGTTCTTTTTTTTTTTCCCCACAAGGAATATAGTGGTAGTATCAAATTTGCTTGCTTTCTTTCCTCTCTATATGAATATAAAGAAGTTGAGTTATGTTTCATAACATACAGACAGTGTCACAAACATGTCTGTTCAGTGGATCCATGGGCGGATCTCATATCTCAGTAGCAAACCAAAGTTTATCTTGCTATTCATCAGTAATATAAAATGTTCTGACTTTTCAAAGGAAAACTTTTCATATCAGTTGAAAATGTCAAAACAACTTGTCTTGACATTTTACAAAATAATTTTTTTTCTGAACTTCTTTGTTTCATGAACATTTTCGGTATCATACATCTTAATACTCCTTTGGGTTGAAAACAATTGTTGAAATATTAGGACAGAAATGCCATTCTTGAAATAGTTCCACTGAGCTTGATAACAGCAATGGGAAATTTCAACTTTATCTTCCCAATAAAATTGTCTGTGTTGTTAGTGGTACTAATATAATGAATATTTTCAGATGTGGGTACATTGCTCTCGGGTATTGATCAATTACTAAATAACCATGCATACATGGTCTATAGCACAGCTTTTCTTTACCTTTGTGGTTTTTTATGTGGTTTTTTTTTTTGACGTCATGAACTCCTTTCTAAGTTTACAGGCCCCTTAGCATAGTTGGAAGAACAGTTTTGTTTCATAGCAAGTAAACTGTACCGTTTTACTGGCATTTAGTGCAAGCAACAAGTTATAAAAAACTGGTCCTATTAATAAGTACAAAAACTGTGTGGAATGTACATTTCAAAGAAGAAGAACCTTAGAAATGAGTTTGTGTTTGAAGGCTGAAAACTAATCATAGTTAGAGAGGTATGAGAATAGCTAATTTATGTACTTGTGAAGATGTTACTTTACGTTTAAGATTGGAATGAATCGTCTGAAAAATTACTCCTTTTTCTTTACCACTTTAATTTTTTTTGATGGAGGTAAGTCTACTTGACAGGAAGAAAAAAAAATTATGACAGAAATTTTATAATTAGTGTTACTACCTTCTGTGTTGGTATTTCAGGAAAATGCCTTGTCTGTTAATAGTGGAAGTTGGATTATCCCTGAACTCTAATACCTATATAGAGACAATTTGTTGGAAAATTAGCTCTGTTTTTTTTACTGCCCAACACTCCAAGTTAGAGCAGGTGGGGGAAACTTATGTTGAGAAAGAAGCCCTACAGATTTTGCCATATATTGCATGCTGAGTCTGCATTAGAGGAAATCCCAATACTTATTGTGAGACTCTAGTAACTTTACAGTGGAGTCACCTTTGCATGCTTGACATCTAGGTCAAAGAGCTCAAGCCGTGCTACATCTAGTGCAGTAATACACTTCCTTTTTCTTAGTCTGCCACATAACCTGCTAAGATCTGATTTATAGTTTTACTAAAGCAATTAAGAAAAGTGTATTAATAGTACCAATTAACTGATATAATCCCCATGACACATCATAGCAGATCAACAGCCAATGCAGCACTCTCTTAGCTGATCAGGATAGCCAAGTCTATCACCTGGGGTCTCCTCACAAGATCATTCTGTGCATCCATGCATCTGCAATCAGATTCCCACTGAACTTCTCTCATTTTACCCAATTTTCTTGTTTTAATCTACTAAAACCCCTTTCATGTAACACAATGAAGGCTGATTCACTTAGCTCTTCTTCAGGAATGACACAATAATTTTAATTTGACCATGTAGTATAACAAAAAACCTCAAACTTTATGAAAAGTTACTATATTGATGCACCTCCATCATCAAGTTTTGAATGGTTTTACCCCTTATAACTCATGAGGGGCTGTTACCTATATCAGCCTCCAGCTAAGGAAAATTGCTTCTCAATCTTAGAATACAGGCAGCCCCTCAGGGAATCCAGCATAAAACCTTACAACATTGAGGAAACACCATGGGGATTTAAAGCCAGTCATTGTAACCTCAGCAATGACACCATATCAGAGGCAACAAGAAAACTGTAACCAAAAAAAAAAAAGATTAGAAGATAATTTCCTTCCCAGGGAGTGGAATAATGTTTGCAGGACTAACTAGCTGTAAACTTCCCTAAGGGGTTGAAAGAGAGCAGCATGGTACCTAGCAACATACAAACTGGCTGAGCAGCAGGGTGTCACACCAAGCTCTGTTGCTATTAACATTCATGATGAACTCAGAAGAGCCAGAAGGGACCTAGCAACCGCAAGCTCAAAAGGAAAAAGTCATAGACATAGCTCTCTGAATCAGGCAAAACGATACAAAAAGCTCTGCTTTGGAGTATTTTTGAGGATTTGTATAGGTCGTTTCATGAGTGGGATTACTGGCATTGAGAGAAAATATATCTGTTAATAAACAGGAAGGAGTAATTTCATTTTAGTTTAGGAGCTAGCAGCAATGCAATGACTAATACGCAAAAAAATTACATGTAGTTTAATTGTAATGACTCTAGAAGATGTTTCTTCACATTTCTTCTAGAAAGAAGAGGGAAAAGATATTTTTCACATTTTATATATCATATTACCATAGAACACTGATTATAACCTGAGAATAGGAAGACATAAAGATTTAGGATATGCCAGCCTAAAAGAACAGACAGGCTAAGAATCATAAAATCATAGGCTGGTTTGGGTTATAAAAGACCTTAAAGATCATCTAGTTTCAATCTCCCTGCCATGGGCAGTGACGTCTTCCACTAGACCAGGTTGCTCAAAGCCCTATCCAACCTGGCCTTGAACACTTCAATTGATGGGGCATCCACAACTTCTCTGGGCAACCTGTTCAGTGCCTCACCACCCTCACAGTAAAGAATTTCTTCCAAGCTAAATCTACCTTCTTTCAGATTGAAACCGTTACCTCTTGCCCTATCACTACACTCCCTGACAAGGAGTTCCTCCACATCTTTCCTGTAGGCCCTCCTGTAGGCCCCTGGAAGGCTGCTATAAGTCTTCCTGGACACTTCCCTTCCCCAGGCGGAACAACTCCAACTCTCTCAGCCTGTCTTGATAGAAGTGGTGCTCCAGCCCTCTGATTATCTTCGTAGCCCTCCTCTGGACTCAGTCCAACAGGTCCATGTCCTTCTTATGTTGGGGGTCCCAGAGCTACATGCAGTACTCCAGGTGGGGTCTCAGCGAGAGTGGAGTAGAGGGACGGAATCACCTTCCTTGACCTGCTGGCCACGCTTCTTTTGATGCAGCCCAGGATGCAGTTGGCTTTCTGGGATGCAAGCACACATTGGGTCATGCTGAGCTTTTCATCAATCAACATCCCCAAGTCCTTCTCCTCAGGGCTGCTCTCAAGCCATTCTCTGCCCAGCCTGTATTTGTGCTTGGGATTGCCCTGACCCATGTGCAAGACCATCCACTTTGCCTTGTTGAACTTCATGACATCTGCACGGGTCCACCTCTCAAGCCTGTTAAGGTCCCTCTGGGTGTCATCTGCTTTCCTCCAGCATGTCGGTCGCACCACACAGCTTGGTGTCATCCGCAAGCTTCCTGAGGGTGCTCTCAAGCCCACTGTCCATGTCGCTGACAGAGATGTTAAACAGCACCAGTCCCAGTCCCAGCCCCTGAGGAATGCCAGTTTTTATTGGCCTCCACTTGGACATCAAGCTGTTGAACCTAATGAGCAATGGAATGGAACAGAGTTGCTCTAAGTGCAAAAAGAACTACGGCATGGTTTGTAGGAACATGATTTGGAAGTTAGTTTAGTGTCACTGACATTTTCATTATAAACATGTATAACCAGTGCTTCATAACTCAGCAATAGGCATTTGCTCTAGGGTAAACTAGTAGAAGAGGTCTCAACCTGAGAGAAATATGTTTTGGTGTGTCAGGGCACATGTGTGCAAAATGCAAAAAAGGAAAGGAAGAAGTTCCAAGAATACAGATATGGGAAGTTTCTTTACACAGTGCACTTTTTCTTACCTAATTAAATGATCACCATTATTATCTAAAAAAGTAGATTGAATGCTTTTGGTTATCCTTTATGGTTATACTTTATTTGTGGTTATACTTTATTTGTGTTCTAGTGACTAAGGGATTCAGACAAGATGGGCGGTTGTGAAAGAATTAATAGATGGTGACACTATACATCTGGTATATCTGCATTTGTAGCCTTCTGTTTTGATTTCTGAATTCCTAAGGCATTTCGCATTGTATTGCGGATCCCACTAAAAACTTCATACATGTGTATTACTTTGCATTATAGATAAACTTGCTTATCTTAGTTGTCTCTCTCAGATCGTGAAAGGAATAAAGTGTGGGTCTCAGAGGTCCATAAACCACAAACACAATTTTGGCTTATTGGTTGCTGTCCCTAGGACTATAACTAGCACAAGGAGTTATAAACTTTGCTCAGTATTCTACCTTTTCTCATTTTTAATGTATAAATGAAGTGGCTGAATTTCAGGTTCCATTGAAGTCAGTAACACTGCCAAGCAATTGGCAGATTCCTCCAGTCGCTGTGATTTTGGATCGACAGCATCAGCCTAGCTGAACTGCAGTTGCACAGTAAGTCCAATCTAGCAACATGTACCAGACTTACCACGCGCTTTCAGGGTCAAACACAACATCTGGGCCAGAACTGTGCAAACAAGCCATAGTCTCTTCATTCTTGGCATTGGACAATGCAGTTGAGCTACTGATTTGATTAAGCCATCAGTTGTCTGGTTAAATGACTCTGTGGAAAACGAAAAAACTGCCCAGGACAACAGTCTAATTATAGCTAAAATTATGCTATTAATAACTTATGTTCCCATAGGAGTGGTAAGATGTGTATTCATTCTCTAATCTCTTGCATCAGTTTTGGCTCCTATACTTGATCAGATGGAAGTAAAGAAAAAAAAAATTGCAAGACAATGAAGGAAAATCAATTATTATAGATAGAACTAATTTGTGGTTTGGAAAACATATTAGTAAACTGAATTAATGGAATTATTTGGATTAATATTAGGAAGATATACGGATTGAAGGCTGACAATGCAATTAGTGGCACAACACGCAATGTACTGTAACGTTCTCTGCAGGACCAGTATTTCTCTGAGTAGAAGACTATCAGTGTCTTACCCTGAACACATTTTCACAAATATATAGAGTTTTCACCAGGCTAAGATTTTCCTTTTTGAAGGAGCTTATAATAACAGAACTTACAGAGGAGAGGTAGTTTTACACCTGGCTAATTAATCTATCTAGTTTCACATGGAACAACTATTGGTAATGGATCTTGTGCAAACTAAGTACATCCAAAACTTTAGCAATGTTTCGGGGGGGGGGGGGGGAATCTTCTTAATTTCTCTATATTTTTATGAATATTGGGAAGAATATAAAAGGACGAAAGGATGAGTTTACACAAGCCTTTTAAAATTACACAGTTTCAAGGATTTTGAAAGAAGGCAAGTGAGTTGCAGAACCAAAGTGCTTTCCTGGACCTGTGACTCTAATGACTGATGCACAGGTGAGACAGGTGAGGCAGAATTGTGCAGAATCAAAAGTAAGACTAAATGGCCAGCAACACTTTTATTTATAAATCGTGTGATTATTTTAATATTATATGATATTTATAAAATATTGATTATAAAATCATGATATCTTATAAAATTATAAAATAATGATATATTTCAAGCATAACTTTTGTGGTCAGGCTGTGGATATCACCATATATTTCTGCAAAGAAGGCTCGAAAATGCTTTTGCCCTGCTTTGAACTGAGCTGGGTGAGGAGGGAGGAGGCCTGGTCCACTCAGCTCTAGAACGCTTCTCTCCCTCTCGCCAGCACTTAACGTTTGTCTCTCATTGCAATTGGAGTCAGAGTTTCCGGTTTGTCAGGTTACCCCAATTATTTTTTCCTTTCTCTGTCTATCCCTTGGCTATCTGATCAAAGTGCTCCTACCAGCTGCAGTTCTGACAGCAGTTTAAACAGCAGCCTGACCTGGGAAGTGAGAGAGGCAATCTCTCAGGCAGGTAAAGCCTAAGTCATCCCACTGTTATTAACAGCTGTAATAGCACTAGCTGGTATGGCTCCCAGCTGCATTTTGGACAAGGGACAACTGTGTTGCTTGGTCTGACTGCAGATCCACAGCACAGAAGAAAGAGAAAGAAAAAGAAAAAGAAAGAGAAAAAGGGAAAAAGAAGATGGAAGGAAGAAAAGATATTTAAACTTACAGGATCATTTTTTTTCCACATCATAGTTTTGTGATTTTTTTGCTTGTTATTGGTTGGTTGGTTGGTTTTTTTTGAGAGAGTGTGTGTGTGTGTGTGTCCCTTCCAGTCCCTCCCTCTTTGCTGCTCTCTTTAATCTAATTCTTTCTGGTTTTTGAATTTCTCTCCTAAATGAACTCCTTGTCCATGTACACACAAGTCTTGAACCACAAAATAAGAGCTCTTTCTCTCAGTGATATCAGAAGCAGTTAGCTTAATCCAACCTTAGATGGATCCAGCTTTTTCTGTAGAAAACCTGTGCAGTCCTATTTTAGTCAAGATCAGAATACAAGTAGCTTTTCCATTTGAATTATCTCTCAGAATGTGTATTGCAGAAGACTCAATAATCTGGATATGTGCGGAAAGCAGACAATACTAGCACTGCTCTTTCTCTGTGCTGTATGGTTCAGGTGGATGATACAAGGCAGCCACAATCAAAGCATGTGGCAAGTATTAGCTTAATGCAATATCCCGTAGTAGGTGCATCTGTTGCGTAAGGCAGTGTTTCACCTGTATGACAACATATTACCAACCATTAAATCAATGTTTGTGCAGCAACAGAATTTTTAGCCAGCGGTGATTTCCAAAATTGTTTTATGCCATCACATGGCAATTTGGGGTAAGAAAGAACTGGCTGCAATGGTTTTCCTAAAATGTTTTAAATTCTGGTGGAATCCTGCAGGCAGCCTAGATTGCAGCTTTTTGGACTCAAAGGTTTAGATACAGGGAATGAAACCACTGCATGAAAGTCACACTAAACATCTCTAATCAGCCACAGCTTGTAATTAGGCAAACAACTAATCACATAAGTATCTTTGTGTTGTTTCTCTCCATTGGCCTGTAAGCCTCAGTGGAAGCTTGTTGTATTTATTGGGTTGTAAATCAACATTAATGTGCTTCAAGCAACAACATGGTTTTTAATTCTGTATTACAATTTCAAAGCAACTGCCTTTTCAGGTAGTACAATTCCCTGCTACTCTCCTATGGCAGTGGTGTTAGCTTGCAAGCTGAATGTTAAAAGCAAATGCAGTCTGACTGGCAGGAAGGCCTCTCTTCCCTGCTGCCCCCCCGCCCTTTCTTTTTTTTTTTCCTTACCTCTTCCCACTTGTCAGAAATAACAGTGAAAGGATTCTGTGCTTCAAAAGTGAATGGTGGGTGTTTTGTCAATAGCCAAAATGTATAAACGCCCTATAAGGAATCGATGATAGCTAAGTGATGATGATAGCTGACTTAGATGAAAATGGTTTAAAGTGTTGTGGAGCATCAGAAAAGATGCTGATAATTTTGAGAAGATTTGTGCGCATGAGTAAAAGATTGGAGCACATACCTTATAATGAAAGACTCCAATAGGTCTATTTACTTAGTTTATCAAAGAGGATATCAAAGGGTAACTTGATCACAGCCCCTGAACTCATAAGAACTATTTTTTGAAATGGACTCTTAAGTATAACAACCAGCAAGAACCAGCGAATGGAAGCTGACAAATTCAAACTAATTATGAAACAGGTTTTGATGTAAAAAATGCATGAAAGCCTAGCTAAATATCTCCATTTCTACAGTAAACAAATTCAGCTTAAAATAAGGTGGAATTAGCTAATAACAACTGTAGTTAACAGCTGGAACAGAAATAGTGGATTCTTCATCCTGTGAAAGATGCCATATGTTTTTAGAATATAAACATTATTTAAAAAAATATATTTCATGGAGAGTCTTATGGTTGGAAGTACACTGAAATTCCGATTAGTTGACCACAGCACTCCTTTGTGGCCTTATGATAAAGCTCTGAATTTAACTGTGTGATCTTGTTATCCTTATTCCTTATTCCATACTCTTTGCTGAAAGCACTGTACTTTATGTTTTCTTGCTTCAGGTTAGCTCCTGATCATGACGACTATAAGCACGTGAACATCCAATTTAATGGAGGTCAACTTGTCCATGTAGGACTAGGTGTATCTTCTTTAAGACAGGAACAATGTTTTCGTAAGTTTCTGGAGCATCTAGTACACTGAAGCATATATCACCAGTGAGCCACTTGGATGCTGCCACAGTATAAATTCATGACGAAAAATAAGTATTTAAAAAAACCCCGAAAGATTTATACTGGATTGTTTAGAACTGCCTGTTGCCTTTACAACTACCTTGGGCATCTGTCTGAAATTAAAAATGCAGTAACAGATTTCTGTCATAATAAAAGTACAGAGGCTTAAAAAATTAACTCTCTTACATAGGTATTCAAATGCTTGTTTTTTTAAAAAAATATTAGAGTTATCATAAAGCAATATTTTAAATTACAATTTTAATAAGCAATTAATAAACAACAGTGGGTAAATGGAAATGGGCAAATGGAAGAAAGGCTGTGCTGGTGATATTTTTATACATTTATGCTTTGTTAAAAAGGTCTGACTCAACATTCTAGAAAACTAACTAGAAAAAAGAAAGATGTACTGGGGAAAAGTTTCAACACTTACAACAATAGGCTTCTGCCATAATTAAAATACTTTTATCAATGATTAGAAAACTGAAGTTACACCTGTGTATTTTCTTACTCTGAAGTCACAGGGAAAAATAATTCCCTTTGGTCCTTTTCAAAGCTTGGGGGAGGAGGGTGGGAACAAACCAAACCAATCAAACAAAAAATTTTCATTTGTTATTAGATAGAAGAGTCAAAAGTAGATCAGTCAGACTGAAATAATAGAAATGGAGAAAGAGGGAAAAACCCTAAAACAAAATAAGATAAACAATAAAGACACAAAATATTAAGAACAATAAGAAAACCCTAACAATACCACAAACGATTCATGAACATTGCAGAAGAGAACTGATTTGATCATCAAAGAACCTGTTGTCTCCATAAGGCATGCCTTTTCTCCAAATATATACCTTAAAGTTATCCATGCAAAGCCTGTTAGTTACACCATTGTTTTTCCTCAAAAATATATTTCCAGTAGTTATTAAACATGATCTTAGTCTCAGTTTCACGAAGCTTGTACTTACAGCTTTCTTACCAGAGGTGAAAAACACGTTCCAGTTTTAAACATCTATTATCTTCATATACCTGTCCTAGTGTGCACAAAATCTAGCACAAAAAAAAAAAAAAAAAAAAGATATTGATAGCTGGTTTTGAAATAGCTACAGGACAGAACATGAACCCATTTTTTGAAGGTTCCCTTCTCCTTGGTGAAGAGGACAGTCAGCTAATGACATTTTCTTAGTGTGTGCTTCCCATAGTGCTTTGACTTGAAGGTGTTGAAGAACTAGGAAGTAATTTAGCAGGTGACACAATGACATATTTGGAGGGTAGAAGTGAGCCTCGTCTCTCACATGTAAAAGATAGTCTAGGAAAGCACAGGGCTATTGCTTCAAGGATGTCTTGCCAAACAAGTACCTGCCAAGTCTGGGGCAGTAAGTTGGCTGGGCAGAAAAATAGGGGACTTTCTGCCGCACGCCTTGGTAGAAATGGAAAAATGGGTCTCCTAAGGATGAAAGGAGTAAGAGTAGCTGTTTCCTAACACAGGTTTCAATGCTGGTTCAAGAACCAACTTTGATTTCTGCTGGACTGAACAGGCGCCAGCACAGACCTGATCTAGTTTGACTAAAAACGTTACGCTTGTCCACTGTACATGCTGGAACAGTCCCAAGAGCCGTCTGGCCCTTCACCCTCTCCAGGATTTGCTAGGAGAGTACATATTTTGAGTAGCAAGGACAAGTATTGGAAATATGTGCTCCACTAATGTTGGACATCCTGTTTTCTGTTATTGTTTTCTGAGGGGAGAATTTTCTCATTAAATATTATGCATATACACTCTTAAATTAGTCTCACACTTCGGCATTATGCAAAGAAGAAATCTTTTCTTTTTTGTGATGGTGATGCATTTTAAAGAAAATTACTGGGACTTCCTGATCAGCAATCATTATTTTTCTCAACAGCAACTGCACGAATAATTCAGGAAAAAAAAAAAATAAGAAAAATAAAGACTTTGCATTTTGCTAACCCTTTACTAACTCTTTAGCAAAAAACCCTTGATTTCTTCTATTTGAGTGAAAGCTATATAATGAGAAGAAAGCAAAGTAATTTTGATCTTATTCAAAGATTTTTCAGTTTATTCTTATGTTGAAGTTCCAAAGAATACAGTTGAAGAGAAACAATGCTTTTTAGTTCTACTTACCTTGTTTCAAGCTTTTTACTCCTGTGATGTTAGCTAAAAATGTAGTGTTAGTTTGGAATAAAGAAATGCATTACTGGTTAAGATTTGATTTTCCATGCTTTATTTTTCTTACTGCTTTAAAAGATAATGTATTGTACCCTAAAGGCCAAGTATTTTGTACCTTTTTGGGTAATAAGCTACTTTATACACATATTTTTACACATGGAAAAATTGGACATATTTAATACATTGGTGTAAATATATTGCCTAAATTCAATCAAGTAGACTACTGTTTTCAGTGAATCGTTTATATCTAAAATGTTTTGGTAACAAAGTAATGAGTGACCCATCAGTAGTGTAAAACACTATTAGGAACATAGCATCATCGTCATATCCAAAGTAGTTTACATATTGTCTCTGAAAACTAGTTGAGTTAAAGAAGTGTATCTTGGCCTGGAAAATGAGGTTTTGTGGGACAGAAGGTTAAGGTTTATTCATTGTTTCTTTTAACAGTCAAGTACAAGCCACCTACACTATAGTTACTCAATAAGCTACAAAACCTGCATCAGCATGTCCTGTCACCCACCAAAACTAAAAAGTGCGGTGTTAGTACCCCATTTCCTCCCAATTCAGTAGACAATGCCAATGCCCCAAATACACCCTACAGCCCACTTTAAACACTCACTGAGGCATTTGGACTCTCTTTTGAAGTGTTTGGGGAACACGCGGAACAAATCATGTGCTCAAACTAATACGAGCATTTGCAAGACCTTACTAGCAACTAGATTTTGTATGAGAAAACGTGGAATTTGCACATACAGAATTTCGGTCTTTTTAGACTGAAGATTAATTTTTGGAAAGATAGGTTCTTAAGGTACTAGTTTATATATTTAGAACTGCTTACTATAAAGCTTATAAGAAGGGCTTATACTGTCTTGTACTTGGTACTGGAACAAAGAGAGAAGTAACTTAATATTCATAAAATAAAATGTTTTCATGATAAGAACTCATAAAACAAACATTTCACTGACATCTGCAGAACAGATGATAATATAAATCGTAGGCTTGTGCTTTCCATTAGTAGGAGTGTTATGCTTTCTTATGCCTTCTATAGAGAAAAGCAGCTTTTCATGACTTCCAAAAAGTGAGAAAGAAGAGGAATATGCAGGCTGAAAAAACCCCGTGTTTATTAGTGTTTGGAGTTTGGAGGCCCCTCTAATTTAAACAAAACGTAAAGCTGCTGTGCTTGCTAACATGCAGCTTACAATTTTCCTTGTTCCAGCATTAGTATTAGATGCCTTTAGGACAGGTTGGAAATGACCTGTGTTGGTTAATAGAAAAGGCAGAGCTGGACTTTGTTGCTGTAAAGCAGTAAGAGTGTTCTAGCGAAAAGATGCCTAGATAAATAAGAACAACTTATTTACACTGATGCTTTTGTTCTTCACCTGATTATGAACAGAACCGATACTGATTTCAAAATGAAGTACTTCTGTCTCTGTAGCTATGGCAATATAAGTCATTCCCTTATGGGTGTAATAATGCTGAGCAATGATAAAGTCATACAAACACCTAATGAATACAAATCAAAGGTAATAGTTAGCTAAATAATTTGTGCTGTATAGATGTATGAAACACTAATTTAAAAACTCATAGCAACCAAAGGGAATATCAGTGAGAAATAACCTAGAGCAAGAAAGATTCAGTTTGATGAATTGGGCTATTTTGAAGTTCTTTTTTTTTTTTTTCCCTCAGCAATATAAGAGATAGAACTTTCATGCTAAGAGAATAATATTTTTATCCTCAGAAAAATGAAAAATTAGGGCCTATTCCCTGAGGAGGAAATTTTACGTTAAAAACTACTGTTTTCTTTGGAGACATTTTCAACACAAAGCATTTCAAATTTAGCTAAAACAGGAAAACAGAGAAGTTCAACACCAGAGAAAAGATGAAACATACCTAGGTATCTCCAACTCTTCCCTATTAGTGACAAAATGGTTTTGATTGGGTTTGCCCACTCTTTTCAAATGGCATGTTGAGTAATTAAATATACTTCAGGTCATTTAGAAATGTAACTTGTTTGCTTCTTCTAAGCTCTGTGTGGGGACCAGTCAAAATTAGCATCCACAGTTGCTCCTCAGCTATGTTGTAAGTTGCATATATTAAATCCCAAACAACACGGGACTATAAACTGCCTGCAACCCAAATGCAACCTTGAGCCTCTCTCATCAATGTGAATGGTGTATTTCAGATGTACTCCAACAGCTTCAGGACTTACCTTATTGATATTAATGACCTGCAATTAGCATGAAACAGGGAAAAAGTTCACAATGATGGAGATCGTTGTAGATCAACTTATTCTACCTCATATAACCCTGCATTAAAGATAAACATAGAAAACAACCTGATCAGAAATTGTCTCATTAGTGAGCTTTCTGACTTGGGATGTCCTTGAAACAGTCCCTTATAAGTAGTGTTTTAACACCATTGCTTGCATAGCCAAATAATTTGTTTCTTAGAGTCTACCTATATATGAACATAAATATGTATATGTGCATTTTTAACACACATCCATATTCAGTATTCACAAACTATACATGCACAAAACATATGTGTATATATACATACTTGCAAACATAGAATCATAGAATTGCCTAGGTTGGAAAGGACCTTTCAGATCATCTAGTCCAACCTAACTCTGACAAAAACCATCACTAAACCATATCACTAAGCACTACATCTACCAATCTTTTAAATACCTCCAGGGATGGTGCCTCAACCACTTCCCTGGGCAGCTTGTTCCAAGGCTTAATAACACTTTCAGTGTAAAAATTTTTCCTAATATCCAATCTAAACCTCCCCTGGTGCAGCTTGAGGTGGTTTCCTCTTGTCCTATCAGCTGTTACCTGGGAGAAGACACTGAATCCCACCTCTCTACAATGTGCTTTCGAGTACTTGTAGAGAGCGATAAGGTCTCCCCTCAGCCTTCTTTTGTCCAGGCTAAACAACCTCAGTCGCTCTTCCTAAGACTTTTTCTCCAGACCCCTCACCAGCTTCGTTGCCCTTCTCTGGACCTGCTCCAGCACCTCAATGTCTTTTTTGTGGTGAAGGGCCCAAAATTGGACACAACACTCAAGTTGGGGCCTCATCAGTGCTAAGTACAGGGGGACGATCATGATTAGAAAGATGTAATCTTATTGTACGCTAGTGCATTAATCCACTTACCCTGCATGTAAACGAATGTATGTACATGTATGTACTCTTCTGTTAGAAGATTAAGATGAATATTTAAATAAGCACAAGGGAACACAGAAGAATAATATTTTTTGTAAGACGAAGGCCTACAGTGAACTTTTACAGTTCTATGCGTATCTATAATTGTGCGTATTTCTTCAGCTTTACAGAGCAATGCGTGATTGTGTGCGTATATAGGATCAAAATGCATGGCATATTTAAGAGAATATTTGTGTGTCACCTGAACTGGAGCTGGAGAGAAAATACATTACAATCAATGCCAATATTTTCATTGATTTTGCTGTGTTTGCCGCAGTCTCCAGGCCCTATTTGAAGCAGATGTGCAAATAAGAATTTAAATATAAGGGAATTGAAAACTGAACTCATAAAAGAGCTAATTTGTGGGAAGGTGAAGTTCTCTGTCAGTTCTTATTTTACATCATCTCGTTCTCCTATTTTGTAATTATGCCGCATCATGTAGTTATGCTATTTGTTCAAATTACCCTTAAATTGCAATCAAATATTATTACTGGCACTTAGTACATTGCATGATGTATTTAATTGCCATTGTGTCAAACATAAATGATGTTGAATAATACCATGGAATGAGTAATGTATTGAATATTTGCAGAATATTACTTTTAGAATTTGATTTGCCAGTCTTTTTTATTTTTTATTTTTTCTTCAGTTTGGAGAAGCAATTAGTGCAAATTATAAACTAGTAGAATACAAAACCTGTGTCTTAAAAATATAATACTTTTGACTCACAGAAATAGTGCTTCCTTTAAAATGAAGCTTGTTTTTCTTATAATCAAGTAGTTCAAGATTTTCAGACAAGAATTTATGGCTCTTAAAACTATCAGTTCTAAATATCTGATTTTCATGAGATTTTCACAGTATATATAGCCACCACATATAGACATTCTATTTCAGAAAAAATTGGGGAAGATGTCGGCAAAAAAAGTTATAGTACTAATCCTGATTACTTTTCATTACAGGTCTGTTCTAAGTACAATACCTTCACAAAAGTCTTCTGCTCTAAAAATATGCAAGTAGCTTTCTAAAACAATTATTTTTTAATAGTTATTTAGTTATAAACCTCTATTAGTCTGAAAAGTAAGTAAAAGTATGCTCTTTTGTCCCCCAATTAACATAATGTCTAGGTATGAAGGCAGGGTGAGATGGTGTGGTTCTACAGAAATCAGCACTTCATGGATTTGTATCAGTTGAGGATTACCAACTCTGCTTTACCTGCCAGTAACAAATGATTTCCTAAATTACTTTGTTTTAGCCTGCACCTTTAACCTCTTTTGGTTTTCTTTGCTTTTACTCTTTCCCTTAGTTCTTATCCAGAACATTTTTGTTACCCTATCTTTTCAATTTATTTCAAATAGTCAGAATACCAGACTATAGTGTATTTTCTTTTTTAAAACAGACTCTTTATTACCCAGCTTCCTGGTAGTAACCTGTATATTCTGTAAGTGGAGTTTGACTGAATCCAAATTCTCCAGCTGTGTTTATTAATTGGTAGTAGTTGGTTATGTTGTCAGTTTACCAGAAAGCATAATGTCTTCTTGCTTTCCATATAAAAATAAAATAATTGTTTGTAAAGTGTACAAATATATTTGCTATGGGCTTTCACTGTAAGTTGGGTTTTCACTAAAATTTTGGAAAAATACACACTTACTTTCTTCATAAAATGTGTTTAAGCAAACAAACAAAAATGATGCTTAAAGAATAGAAGATTGTTCATACTTTTTAACAACATAAATCAGGAGAGTAAAATAAAAGTGAAAATGAAGGTTATAACCATGACTTACTGCTTACTGTCAGATTAGACACATCATCGGGAATAAAAAATGGTTCAATTTTCTTCCCAGACTTACTTTGCTTTTTTATTTCATAGCTAATGTTAAAGTATTCTAGGCATAGTTCAATTTCATATTCCTACAATAAAAACCTTGTGAATACTCTCTACTTGTTTGACTTCTTGATCTTGTTTTTGTGTTATTTTTGTACTATTTTGCTTTCCAGTCCTTTCTGTTGCTCTTCTGCCTTTTTTAGATTCCCAGGTAGTTCCAGTCCAAACTAGCTGCTGCCACTCTCGTTACTGGCTTGCAAAGTGATTCCTCAGACTCAGTGATAAGGACAATATCAGCGGCATACCTGACATTACAGCATTTTCTTCCTTTAATTTGAATTCCTCTATTGTTACCATCAAGATAAACAGGCATTACCATTTCAGTATAAATCCTGAACAGATGCAGTGGCATAATGCAGCCCTGCTGAACTCCTTCCCAGATGTTAAACCTCTCTGCTGTTCCTTTTGTTGTTGCAACTGCTGCTTCCTCTTCACATTAAAGTTAGGGTAGTGAATGACCACATTTTAAAAATGTTAATTAACTACAGATTTGTCTAGAAATTAAGTGGCAAAGTATGTAGGATACTTCATATAATGCACTGTTGTTTCTTTGTTGCATCCATTTGCCTCTTCTTATTACCAATTAAATCTAGCATCTGACTTCTATTATTTTTATGAGAATTTATCAAGTTTAAGTATTTCATGAAATTAAGGAATGAAGGATGTAGATTCCAAAGGACCTCCCAATTTGACCTGTTATTTATCTCCACCTCTTCTTGTTAACCAAATCTCAGTTACTTCCCTAAATATTTTAGTAACACTAAATACTGGTGCTGTCAGAAATTGATTTTTTGAAGTGAAAGACTAACTGGGAAAGGACAAAGACTGTTGTGTGAAGATAGGGTCACAGCAGCTGAGCCAGCCTCTGTGTGTACTGACCTCTTCCCTCCTTGAGCAGTCCTACATGTAAAATTCCTTGAAAGCATGATAAAGGGGAGAGATTCCTTCCCAACCCATATCTCACCACCAGGATACCTGGAACTTCAGAAACAAGGTACCTCAGTGAGAAATCAGGGAAGATTTCAGTATAAAAATTTTCAGTATCCTCACTACAGATTTTTCTTTCTTTAAAGCCACTGTTGACCAACTGAAATCATAAAATATGCTTGACAGAATCAGTATATTTCAGTAGTTTGTCCAGTTACACCATCTTAGAGGAAAGAGGTGAAATGTGGAAGTCCATTACCAGAATGTTCTGCTGTGCTTTGTTCACAGTCTCACCTTCTATACACAACCGACACTTTTTTTTTTTAAAGGTCATTCAAAATACCTCTAGAAGATATATCCAATGTCATTTTAGAATTGTTGAGTTGAATGAATTAATCTTATATTTTGGGAAATTTTTACAGCATGTAATGGACCTCCATAGTTAAATACTGCATTTAATTTTGAAACTTATCTAGAGAAGATTTCTCTAGCTTCTTTTCCAGTAATGTAATCGTGTTATTTGTGCTGTTATCCAGAAGGTTTTGAAAAGCACTAAAGTACTAGCCGTCTTTTTTTCATTAGTAGGTACTTTTAAGGTGAATATTGATGAGGTTTCTCTTTAATAACTCACATAGGTCAAAGTTACAAAAATGTCTTATTACTGTCCTAACACATGGATCTGTTCTGTGATTTTTTCATTATACTTTCTGAGATTATCATAAACCTGAGGAGAGAACTCTGAACAGGACAAAATATACACATAGATGTTTCACCATTTGAACATTAATAGGCAAGGCAGTTTCTTCAGTATTCAAAATAATTGCTTTTATGTAACCAAAACTGTGTTGCTCTTTTTTTGCCAGGTAGTCATAGAAAGCATTATACAGCAATTACTTGTGCTTCAGTATCTTCAGGTTAAACAAACTATGCGGCTGCACAATCTACTTTAATTCTTCACAATCCTACAAATGTAAGTTTCTAAAGTTCTTTATTTTTAACTGATTTATAAAACTATTAAATAGATTTAGATCAAAAATTAATCTTTGGTTAGTGCTGCTAGAAAATGCCCATATCACTGACACCTAATTGTTGGCAGATTTCTAAATGTAGTTGGTTGGCTCCAAATTAATTTTGTATGCTCATTGCTACTTTCTTATAATACAAGCTTTTAAAATCATAATTTCATGTCAAATGTCATGAAGAATAATAGAATCACTTATAGTTGAATAATTTATAACTCAGTCAAAAGAAAAACAAACAATCTCTTTGACAAGACCTTTGTTCCCAGAAACAATGCTTGTTGTCTTTATTACACCTTTTGGGGTTTTTTTTGTTTTGTTTTTTTTTTATTGGTACAGTCACTTTTCCATTATTTTGCATATGATCAGTATCAGGCTGAAGGTTTACAGTTCCCTAAGCAGAAAGCTTTTAGATATTGAAAAAAAATCTGAAATACACCAATGTTTTTTGGAATATGTTATTGAAGTCATCTTGATCGTTTTATTGCATAAACCCTTTACCTGGGAATTGAGTATGACTGATAATTTTTACAGTTTGTCTGACTGACTTGGCTTTCTATGTGTATTCTATCACTCTGGCTTGTGCTTCACCAAAAGGAACTTTCAACAGGGTTTCCCCTTTGTACCTCACCACTACACCATGAAAATAAGAAATATTTGCATAGCTGTGGGGTTTTGTCATTTGGTGCAATCTTTTATTCAAATGATCAGGACTAGCACTATCAAGAAAGTTTTCTACTTTGCAGTTTATTTTTCAATCTCTCCTTCTGGTGGCGCAGCTGCTAAAAAATGCTTCAGCAAACATGTCTCTGAGCATTAATGGTATCTCCTATTGGATAAATACATAGGGAAGTTTTTCCTGCTAGGAGAGGTATTTTCTTTCTCCGGAATACTTCAGCTAAGCCACAGAAATATCATTTCAATCATACAGGCATGTTTTAAAACATATATTTAAAAATCAGTCACATTGGCTGGAGGTATGTACTTTAACTATACTTCCTGTAGCAGCAGAAAGGAGTGCAGTAGTAGCACAAATTTTTGGGGTATGCTAAACCTTAGAATTTATTTGTCACTTTATTTATACTGTAACAAATAGTGCCAATTTATACTCAATGGACTCGTTATTTCTGAAGACTATCCTGCAGTTTCTAGAGGTGATGTTTGCCTGATTATCACTGGAGCAGGTCTATCATTTGTGTCTGTGTTGGTTCCAAACAGTATTACGATCTCTGTGAGTACCATTGTGAAAAGACCGAGTGTTGGCGTAAGGAACTACTAATTTTCTGAGAGGAAAAGCATTTTTTTCAGGTTTACCTCAGGGATCTGGCCACTGTAAGGGACATTTTTCCTTACATCATGAATAAAATTAAGAGAAGAATCGGATATTTTTATATCAGACATGTTGAAACTAAAAATCTTTTTATACCTGTAGGTTAATAAATTAAAAGAGAGGTAATAGTATTACCTACTACTTGTAATGTGTGTTGGAAAACCTTTGGGTGAAGTGAAACTAGAAGGAAAACCTCAGTGTCTGGAAGAGACACATGGAGAAAATACACACAAACTTCTATTGTAGTATGACAGAAGATTGATTAGAGAATTTAGACACTAATGCTTGTCAAATATGCAGCACAGAAGATAACTTACAACTAGTTCCGTTCAACTGACATAATTGGATTCTTTTTCCTTTTTTTTTAATATACATGTAATTGTTCAACAACAGTTGTATTTTTGACATCCTCCAGTATTATACACTCCCTAAGTTGAAATTTTGTGAGTGGAGAGACTGTATTTAACTCTATATTTACTATTATTTTTGTACATTTTTATCTCATGCGTATATACCCAGGTGTATTTACATGCTCACACATACATACGTATGTATTATATTGGAAAACGGCACTTTTCTCTCTGTGCAGTTCTCATACTTGCTTAGCTTAATAAAACAGGTCACATTTAGAAATATGTCAAGAAGTAGTCAATTTTTAAACATAATCTGTAAAGATGCTCTACAGATGACAGCACTGATGGGACTGATATTGCAGTCTTTTTTTGTTCTGATTTTGTGTTTTTGTTGTTGTTGTTTGTTTGTTTACATAGCAGTGTGCTACTTTCTTTTGGAATCTGCAATATTTCAGCTACAAACAACTTTGTGACCAAAATACCATAGAATTTAGGAAGAGTACATACGTACTGTTGGGCATCGTTCACCTTTTCTAGCTAGTATCTTTCTTTATTCCTCATATATTCTGTGAAAGAAACAGGCCATGACTATTAAATAGATCATCAATACATATCTGGGTCTTTCTGAAGCTCTCAGTGTCTATAGCAACAACAAAAAAAATAGGAAGGCCAAGGACCATATCTATGTCGCTGTTAGACCACTGCATGGTGGCTGCATTTCATGCTGCACTGTGGGACTCCTGGGGACTGGAACTCCGCTGTCAAGGAAACACATGTTTCCAGTTTTATGCAATGTTCTTGCCAAACTAAACAAGCAAAATATGGAATTCAAATCAAATCTATTGATAGCAAGTAATTAATTACTAGCTTGACTGAAATGTAGAAACCATTCCTTAAAAGCTTTGCCACCTAATGGTTTCAAAAGGAAATGTTCGGTTAGCTTTGTGGTCTCAAAGTAATAGTATCCTATTAATCTCTAAACAAACTTCTGCATTCAAATTCCGGTTGAATGGTTAATATCAGAGTACCAAATCATTCCCAGTCTGAAGCTAGTGTTGAGACTACATCTGCAATGCTAATGCAGGCTGTCTTTCTAAGTGATTGGTAGTGAGGGTAGACAACATTTTTTTCTTCTGCAGAACTTTGCAGGAAACATTCCAGTACGATTCGTGCCAGTGACTTCAAGATAAAAAGCTGATAATTGTGACCAGAAACCAGCTTGATTCACACAGCTGTGTAAATATGAACTAATTAACGCACAATGCAGAGCTTGAGACTTACGAGACTTCAAACTATCAATTCCCTTGAGAGATAATATGTTATATATTGACTGTGCACTCTGGGATAGAGACCATACTGTCAACAAATCACTGAGGTCTAAGGGTATTGTTCCAGAAGCACAGCTTTTCTGCTGAAAATCGTGGGGGAATTTTTATCCTGGATCAAATTAGTGGCCTGTCAAGGTCAGTAATCTCTGTGAGAAGCTATATAATTGTGCAAGAGGCTGAGTAACCACTCTCTAAGAGAAAATCATTAGTGATTGATTGTCTATGTATTGACACCATAGGAAAATATTTCCACTTGTTACAGAACACCTTATGTCTGGAGGTTGTGTGTTCATATTTCTTAATGTTTTGTTTCTTAACTAGAGTTTATTTTTAAATTTTAGTGTTGTAATTCAGGATATCGATGCCCTAGATACGGTTCTAGGATAAGGACAACCATAGTTTCACTCATAGCCACAACTTACTTCACAAATAAGTAGATGTTTTACAACAGTCTGAATTAATATATTTTTCAAAGTTTTAAACTGGAAAAGATGTCAATGTGTTCTCTAGGTATTTTTTTGTAACAGAGTGTTTTGAATGATGGAAGTTAATCCACATTTAATCAAAAGGAATGCTCTATCCAAGTTTAAAAAACAAACAAAACCAAACAAGTTGGATAGTAATCAGTTTGCATTAGGACAGACAAAATTATTTTTTAAGGAAATACTTGTTTTGGTTTGGTTTGTTTTTTTTTCCCCTGAATTCTTAGGGTATTAGAAGAGTGACTTGAAAACACTTCATAACTTATGTGAAATTGTATGACCTTTGAAAGTTATTTTGAAATGAATGTGAATACGGAAGTTCAAACCACTTGAGCACCTCTTTTCATGGCTCTTATACCGAGGACTTTATTAAACATTTGTCTATCTATGAAAGGATTAAACCCACAAAACTTGACTGCAACATTTTGATTTTTTATAACAGGCTTTAGATCAGGGCCTACCTCTTTAGAACAAAATTTGCAAGTTAAAAAAAAGAAATAAATAAAGAAGCCCATAATATTTTATAGTACGAGTTTTGTATATTTTCTTTTTAACTTTAAAAAAAAGGTGAATGAGAAAACCCAGAAGTCACTTCAACAAAAATCAGCTGTTTATAGTTGGACCAGCAATAGTCTTCCAAAACCAGGTAATGTTCTAACAAATAAAGCTTGAACTCCTGTGAAATAATACATATTTCATATCACACCAGTAACTGCTACTTTCTATTAGGGACTTTGCCACAGGATCAGTGACTTTCCTGTCCACTATTGAGTTTCTAATGCCATGAGAAAGGTACTAATGTGATAAAAGTCATATAGTATTAGTGACTTTCTATCATGTTGGTGAAGTGAATTTTTATTGTATTAACAAAAACAGAATTCCAATTGCCATAGCAACTAGCCAAAATGACAAAAAGCTCTTATAAAAATCAATTGAGAACGCTACATGGATACTCAATTCAGTATGATTCCACTCTCTGTAACTCTAACTACAGGGTTTTTCGGGGGGTTATTTTTATTTTTTTTCTGAAGCACTCATTCCTATCTTGTGTCACAGAAGTCAGTGGCCTCTGGAATAATATCTGTACATTAATTATTATTGCTTTTTTTTAGTCAATAAAATTTATATCTTGAAGGAGTGGTAATCATGAGCTAGTATGTTAATGAAGAAGTCACTGCCAGTTTAAAGAATTCCAACAAAATACAAAGTTGTGTGTATGAGTCAGCTGTAAAATATTATTGGCTGTCTTTCTAAACATTTGCTCTGATTCAGCTCTTGCATGGATGGAAAGCTCTTGTTTGTGGCAAGCAGAACTGTCTGACATGGGGTTTTGTTTAGGTTGTAAACAGCACATTGATTATTTATGTGAGAAGCAAGGAAGAAGTTTCCTCTGTTACAAAGTGTAACAAATATTGAAGAAAATACTCAAAGCACAAAACGTAATATGTTCTTTGTAACATAATTAATCTGCATCTATTAATCTGTAATTGATGTGTAACATTGCCGGTCAAGTAGGGATCACGTAATCCAAAAAATGCAGCTGTCCAACAGAGGGAAGTTTTTTGCTCAAGATTTTTCTTGCTCCAATATGTCATCATAGCGTGCCGTAAAAGTTCCAAATTGCCCACTTGTTCTGGTCTTCTGTATACTGAGCTTTATTTTGAAATGGAGAATAACTCATGAGGTGGGTACGTTCAGTGACGGTTGTCGTATCACAAAGCATTCTGTTTTTATTACAAAATCTTGTTTTAATTTACCTAGATTAAGTTAATATTGACTGAGTGCATGAGTGTACATGGGTCTTTGTATGTGCAAACATATGGGTAATACATGCTGTACTAATATACATTCCTCCAAACTTTGGCTTTTTAATATTCTTCCTGTTTTGGCTGAGAATCTATTTCTATCAGCTACCAGCTGGAATCCTTCTGTTATTCAGAACGTACAAAATTCCTGCTCATACTCACTTAAAACAGCTTGGAAGTGTAAGGAAAGAACACCTCCTGGGTTGTCAGAAATGAGTTTCCAGTTAGCGTAATAAAAACATTGCAAGATTTGAAAATAAGGAGTAAAGTTGTCTCTGTTTTCTCATACATTCTGATATCACAGTATTATTCTAAAAAATCTGAAGTTTGCTGTGTTGAAAAAGAAATATGCTCCAGCTCATTGGACAGCATTTATGAATTAAATTTTATGAATGGAAAGGAAAAAACTGCTATAAAATTCTGCATGGCTTTCTGTGGTCAACTCCAATGTTGTTTGCTCTTTGCTCCATTGCAAGGGTCAGCAAGAGTCCTACTTTCAGAAGCCCTTTGATTGCCAGTTCCTCATTCTTTCTCATGCTGAAGTTTTCCACCAAGTGATTGTTTTCCAGTTTATTACTACGCTGTCTCATAGATTTTCATACATGCATGTTCCTCGCTCCTCTTGCCAGAACTCCTTTATGAACTTCTTGCTTTGTATGCTCTTCTTGAGCTTTCCGTCCTTGAAACATTTTGTCAGAGTCTCAGAAGTCCTGCTAGCCTAACAGCCTTTTATAAGTTGCTTTGCATTCTCCAGCAGTACTGTCATGCTACATCTCTTCAGCTTGTTGTACATTGAGTGTTGGATTTCTAGAAGAAGGAGCTAAGACAAGTTTCTTTAAGACATGTTCCTTTACGCTCATGAATGATACACAAAGTGTTTCCATAAGAAGTTAGAAATTAATCGCTGTAATGCCTCTGTTAAATTCTACAATACAATTTCTCAGCGTCTTCAGACAACATGAATAAATCTCATCTTATACATAACAGACATGATGTGGCAGGTCACATTTACTACAATGAAATGCAAGTATGCCAGTGTTATTATCTGATGTTATAAATATTTATCTTGAATCTGAAATTGCTGATCTCCACAGAAATAACTAGGCAGTAGGTTTTTTTCTCTAAACCAGGAAGAGTATATAAGTTCTATCATTCTTATGCATATCTACGTCTTTCTCAGAAGTCTCTTTTAGAAGTAATGTCTTGTTATCAGAGGTATTAAGTAGTACAGAGTAGAAATAAAAATTATTGACACTCAGAATACCTTTACAACACCCACCTCTTAAACTTTCATCTTGTGAATTAATATTTTGAAAACTACTATTAAACAAATGTAAGCCTTTCTTTCTATGCTGCATTTGAGCAAAGATCAGAAGATAAAAAAATGTTTGTGAAGCTGAATATGGAAACTTTTAATTAACACGTAATGATGCAGTGTCTGACAGACATATGTCTATAGCTTAAGTAGTAATAGATCCTGCATCAGCAAGCAAGCATAAGCCATGGATACTTTAGTATACAACAACACTATCATTATTTTTATGAAACAAAAGTGAGTTTTCATGGGTTCAGAAATCTTCACATTCTCTGAGCCTAGAAACTTAGTTTAAAATTAGTTTGGGTTGGAAGGGACCTTTAAAGGTCATCTAGTCCAACCCCCTTGCAAGGAGCAGGGACATCTCCAACTAGATCAGGTTGCTCAGAGCCCCATCCGATCTGACATTGAACACTTCCAGGGCTGCTGATAGATGATATCTATCACCTCTCTGGGCAACTTGTTCCACCACCTTCATTGTAAACAATTTTTTCCTTATATCTAGTCTGAATCTTCTTTCTTTTAGTTTAAATCTATTACCTCTTGTCCTATCTCCACAGGCCCTGCTAGAATTTTGTCCCCATCTTATAAGCCTGCCTCCTTTCAGTACTGAAAGGCTGCAATCAGGTCTCCTCTGAGCCTTCTCTTCTCCAAGCTGAACAAACCCAGCTCTCTCAGCCTGTCCCCATAGGAGAGCTGGGTACTACTTATATCTTCAGTGCACTACTTACTTGCTGATACCAAAATGTTGCTTTATTATTTTAATGACAATATCTGCTGCAAGAAAAACATGTAGGAGAGCATTATGAGCTTTAGGAGGGAATTAATGCAATCCTTAACGTGTATAAGGCGCAGTGCATTTTGTCAGCGTACCTCGGTAACAATGGCACCATGAATTTGAAATCAAATCCATAATATAAATTCTATAAAGAAACTAATCAAGAGATAAGGACATTCATGCAGCAGCTTACTTCTTGATTGGCAAAATTCTGTCTCTACTTCTAACAGAACAAAAAATGCAGGAGAAACGTGTCTGATGAAACAGGTGGTGAGCATAACACATAGTTTTCTGAATTTGTGAGAGTAGTTGCACGACAACAAACCATGATTTGACCTGTTTGTGAGTTCTTTCATAATGTTTACATTTTGTATCTTATTTCTTACATTTTTTGGTAAAAACACATAATACAATTTGCCATTAATGCATAGTGAAGGCAGAACTCAATTGATGTATCAGCCCGGAGAGAAATGTATAGCAATCTTGCAGGAACAGACCCAGGAACAGACAAAACAGCCCATTTCTTGCATCAGGTGAAGCACTTTGCAAACATGACATTTTCAGGCAGAAATAAAGTCATTAGTCTTTTCTCATTGCTAATATCTGCTGGTCATAGCATATAAATATACTGATAATGCCAGAAAGTTCCTGCATTGGTTGTGTAATTTTTTAGTGGTTCCCTCAAGCTGAGTCATCAGTACCAGTACTTTCTGACTTTGCCTACAAATCCAAACACTTATTTTTGCCAGAGCTTGAGAGTAAGATAGGTCACATGTGTATGAGATCTGATGGTTCTAAACTGATAACATACAGATACTTTCTGGAACAGGTAACTTGTCACTAACTGCATATCTTTGTTGGGAAAAAACCTCCTAAATTAAATTGATAAAATATATCAACAAAAATGCCAACTGTTCGCACACATTTCCTGATGCATTTTTTCCTTATATAAAGTGAAGGGTCTTACTTGGTCCAGCAGTGGGTTATCAGATTTAATTTGTTTCCATACATTAGTCTTTCTGGCAATGAACCAGCCATTTGCAGTTGTCATCTGCATTAAAAATGTAGTGAGTCATTTTTTTGGTTATGGGATTGGCTGTATCACTGCAGAGCAGAGTTTTAGCGTGGGCAGTACAAAAGGTCATTTGCCCTAGAGTTCTTCACAAAAAAGATGACAAATGAGAGGCACCACCAACCTGCAGCTCCTCCAGGACAGTGATAGAGACACCCAGCTGAGGAGGGTGTTCTCTGCTGCCTCCCACCTCCATTGCCTCTCACCAAGGAGGATTGCCACAGGCAACAAATAAGCTCACCATTCAGAGAAAGGGAAAACAATATATTTACAGCCAGTGGCTCCAAAAAATAGCATCCTGGTTTACTGTTACAGGATCTTCCCTCTGCCACATACATGCAATTTTTATGGGAGGTGGATTTCTAAAGGCACGGAGACATTTCCAAGTTCAACTCCTTACTCTAGTAGATGTATATCAGTTCCCAATCTTTGCAGAAAATCTGTATCTTTCTGGACACTGTAGGGGTAAATACCATGCTCTTTCAAGTTGCAGTTCTGAAAAAAAGAAGGAAAAAAAAGAAAGAAAAAAGAGGAATTTTTGAAAGACAAATCCAGATGAAAAATAGAATTATAAGAATATTTATTTTTATAGCTTCCATGGGCTACTGCAGTTTTAGATGTATAGATGGGTTTGTAATATTTGCAATAACTCCTGGTATATATTTCTTTCATCTTAAAACATTCAATTTTATTATATAAATCATCACTTGGAGATATAAATGCAAATATGTTTACAAGAAATATAGTACTTGAAGGCCACTGACAGGTCTACAGTCTGTGTTGACTGTGTGTAAGCCAGCAGATACAGCTCCCACAAATCAAGCTTATAGACTATGCAAGCAAAACTGCCACGTGAGGACCTATAATGACAGAAAGGCATGAAGAACAACTATCATAATCAAATTGGTCTAACAATTGGGGAATCTTTATGCACTTTCTGTTGCCTTCATAAAAGTGCCACTATCCCAAACAACATAAAATGCAAGCAGTGACTAAGAGCACTAGGCACCATTACTTTTAAGTCATAATTTATGCTGTAATTCATTGTTTCCAGTAAGAGGTAATTTAACATTTAATTTAGGAAGAGTGTTAGATACCATTCTAGTACTAAGCTCTCAGACCTTTATCCTTCAAAGTTACTTTGAACTTAAGGATTTTAAACCTATGCTGCATACAATCATTTAAATATAGGTGGATATCTTGCTTTTGTGGTGAGTTGAGCTGTTTGTGCATTAGCTTCTGTCACTTCTGTACTGTCATCAGTACATCAATGTAGTAAGCAGAGAATGTCTGAACATATACAGGGAGACAAGTTGCACAGTGGCTCAGAAAATGCAATTTTCCTGGGCCATATTCATGGTGTAAGTATATACTCTTTTTATAGAACGGTTGCAATTTAATGACCTAAAGTTAACATTAACATATATTATTATTATATTAATAAAAATCATCTTGTTTGTGGGAACTGTTGCTTTTCAAGAGAGTTGAAGATGAGGTTTTAGTTTGTCATCTTGATTTTCCTTGAGAAATGTAGGAATTCAGCCATGCTGTACTGTTAAATACTCTTGCTCAGGTTGGATACCCGAAAAGAAGGTTTTTGTTGAGGATGGGTACCTAGTAACTACTGTCTGCAAACAACAAAGAGAAAATAGAAGATATGCTCTTTGGACTGTATTATATTTAAGCAATCTGATTTCATCGCACTAAAGTATGGCCTACCCAAGTATCAGTAGTCTGCACCCAGCATTCCGTCAGTGACAAATAGTTCAGCTAGGAAGTCAAGTTTAATTGGATTTTGATTTTCATTTATGCAAAAACAGTTAAATTACCTTGCTGCCAAATCAATAACTGTCAATTGTTGATGTCACTTTCCTTGAAAAAGCCTCAAAGTAAAATTCCATGTGTAATAGACAACATGTTAAGTAAACAGTGTTAACCACTTCACAGATCCATTATGTTAATATATTGCTCTTTCTGCCTTATCAGACAGAATGAAGTGAACTGAGAAGTTTTTCATATATTAACTGTAAATTACACTTAGCTCAGCTAATAAAATTTTATTGTCACAGAACTGTTTTCCACTTCACATGCATTTGGGAGATTGAAATGTAAATTATTGTAAGCTACCTCTTTCTCGTTATAGATGTCTGAGCAAATGAAATTTACATGATTGAAAAAAAATGGAAGTATTCTCTGGGGACAACAAGAGCTATCACTTTTTCCACAATAATCATGGAATTTCAGAAGTAGAAAAAGATCGAGAAAAGCGGCCATTAATCTTCTTCTTGTGGGCTGTGCAATTCCACTTCTATTTATTAAGGTTTCTCAGAAATTAATATTCCTCTGATTTGTTTCCACGTTGGTTATGGAAGCTAGCCAATAAGTTGTATGTCTTTAAAGTTATAATAACAATGTTGAAAGGGTAATTAAAAAGATAGTACTGATGTTCTATATAATAGTTAATGGTTTAAAATAAATTTGCATCTATTCTTTGTTCATTTTAGTTTAGGCATGGTGCAGGTGAAGTCAGTGTAAGCCTGTATCAGTGCGAGTCTTCCTTTTGAAAAGCAGTGGAGGTTGTTTTGCAGAATACACTTTTGCAATAGTGCCACACACATTAGTACATGTGTAATAACTGTGTAGTAATTATGGCAGTGAACTTAATTAAAGTCTCTTCGCAAATAAAAGACTTTAAGGCTATCACAAGGATGAAGAAGGCATTTTACAAACAATAAAGAAATACCCCCACTGTAACAAGCAAAGCTTTCTTAATTATGAAGATCTTGTGCTATTTATAGATTCATGCGAACTTGCTCCCGTCTCTATTGACAGTGTTTGTCAGGTACTCCATCCTGCTCTTTTCAAATACAAAGTGATATGTGCAATTTTTCCAGGGATACAGCTGCATTGAGGTTACTGCACAACCTCAATCTATTTCTTATCTGTAAACTAGCTAGTTTTTCTAATAATGTTTACACTTAGCCAGTTGGCAACTTCCTGTTACAGTAAAGGAAAAATCTGCAGCTCTGTACGTCACACCTTCTCGTAGTTAGTCTCTGGGACCTCAAGGTGCAATCCCAAATCCTGGGAGAGGCACATAGGCAATGCAGAACTCTTGGACAACTAGGCAGCTTAAAATAACACCAAGAAGAAAGAATTCACTGAGTCAAGAATTACCAGAAACTTGTTCAGGATAAAGCTAGCTACAGCAAACCAAAGGCGAAATGAGGGCCTTAAATCCTTTTCTAATGCAGCCCAGAACCCATCTGTAAGACACTACTACTTTTTCTTTCAAAAATAGGTAGGAAATTACATCTCCTAAAAGAAAGCACCACATGATCTGAGTTTGGTTTATTTACCCAGCTGTAAAGCTAAGAGTCTGATTCACTGATCTAATGATCCAAACAAACAGCCAGCACAGAGCAGGCCTAAATCTGGAATTTGTTTATGCCTTTTATCCAAAGGAAATTTTATACAACACACAGAAATAGTACAGTAGAAAGTTATCTTCCAGTGCTGAGCTACTGGAATAACTCAGAGTTTCAGTGGAAAATAATATCTGTGGGAGATACAGGAAACCCTAAAGGCTGAGCTTCTCCAGTCTTTCAGTTAAGTATCGCTCAGTAAATGTAAATAAGAAATAAACAACTTACAGAGTTCTCCCAGCCCAAAAGTTTGGTGCCTCAAAAAAGTTTTTTGCTGAGTCATGGTTTTGCATGAACACACTCTACAGACAGCTATGTGTCAATTCTGTTACCTTAGCATTTTGTTGGGTCTTGTAACGAAGATTGACATGACATAATGAAACTGACAACATGTTTGATATGTACAACATAATGCACAATTTTCTTATACCAATGTAAATCCTCTCTAAGACAATACTGGAGGATCATTTCTAGCCTATTCTTTACTATTCCTGAATAAGGGGAAGGGCTATAAGACCTCCATGATTTCCCTCAAATGTCTTCAGTACTTGAATTAATTAAAAAATTCTTTTATTATTATATTTTTGATTTGTAAATGACATACAGGCACTTTAAGGCAAGTGTATGAACTTCAAATTTGTTGGCTAATTATATTCACCACCTGACATTCTTTCTGTCTCCTTTTTTGGCTGAAGGAGCCAGGAGCCAGTTCATCCTCTCAGGCTGAACAAAAAAATTGAAAAATACTGTATTTACGATGAAATGTAAAAATTAAATTTCTCTTCCTGATATATTCACTAATGAATTTCTCTTATGAATGTATAGCTTTGCCAGTTGCAAGTATATTAATGAGGAACAAGTACCTGAATGCAGAGTAGATTACCGTATTTTCAGGACTGAAGGCAAATACACCTTAAAAACATACTAAAATTAATTGATTTAGGACTAAATAGTTCAGATAGTTAATTAATAATCTCCTGAATGCATAATTTTTTGAAGTAAGTTTCATCACATTCTGAAATTTGACTATGGTCTTCCAGTTTTCATGGCAATGCTACGACTTTTCCAGTACATTGAAGGGCTTTTTATGAGTCCCCATGAACTTCGTCTTTCAATGCATGTGTACAGAGAAATCTGAAAGTCTATTTTGTCTGTATGTTCTGTCCCAGAGCTTACTTTTTATTTTTAATAGATGTCATTATTACAAGTACATCTTGGCTCTCTGAATCTTGTCAAAGGTACTTTGAAAGGTACTCTATGCATACAGAAGAGTACTCTATTTATACGGAGGACTATGTGTCATGACAGTGCTCAGAAGATGCTTAAAGGTTATGGTACAGATTTTACAAATTTATTAACTTTTTATGGCAAAATTCATTTGTGACTTTAAAAAGTATTTTTCCTCCTTCCTTTTCTCTTCTTTTTTCTTTTCTCTAGTTTAGCATTTAATGTTCTATTTGAGATTATCCCCTGCACTGTACTACTTTACTCTCTGAAATCTGCCCAAATTCACTTTAAGTTGTTTGAAAAATTTACAAACAGTCAAAAAACCCCACTATTTTTACTAAGAATTATATTTAGGTCCTAGAACAGCTGAAAAATGTTTTCATCACTCTCTTCGCTCAGCTGCTATTGGTCTTTCTTTGAAACAAGTTGTGATAAAATTGCTTTGTGTAGGTTCATGTTGACAGCATTCAGAGCAAGACAAGGTTTATGCCTTTAAAGACATTTGAAGATTCTTCCTTACCATGGTGAAATACGAACACGAGACCTATCTTTACCCAAGTATTGTAGACATTGAGTTTTGTGTTAAAACATTAATAGCTGCTAAATGTTAAGAGCAAGTAAGGATTACATACATTGCTTAATGTTTTCATGTCAGGTTGCTGGAAAGGACAGTATTTGTCAGAGAAGTCCGGAAAACACAGGCATGGTGTAAATGTGGCCCGTACTTCCCCTTCATCTTTCCATTATCAGAACATGTAGCTGTCTGTGCTTGTGATTAAACACTAGAAGGAACTAGGGAAGAAAGAAGTATGAGTAAGATGAGTCTTTTTCTTCGTCTGTGAGAAATGACCCATGAGCCCAAACCTGTAGCAGATTTTGTGGTGTCACTACATACAAGATAAAAGAAGTTTTACTTATGTCATGCCTTTACTTGAACGCTTTGGCAAAAAATAAGCATCATTTGACAGTGACGGAAAAAAAATAAAAAGGAGAGAACCTCTATGGCCTTGTTGGCATAAGGCTGGTTTTAGTAGACTGAAAAAACAGATTGAGAACATAAGCTAGAGGTGCTTGCAAAGTAAGGAAGTGAGATTTTCACATATGGGCATCACGCAGAACCCTGTCCCAGATCTGGACCTTTCTGGGAGAGGTCACTAACAGTGTAAAAAGATGTCCCTCTCTGGAAAGATCTTAAAATCTTTGCGTGGTCAGTGGTCAAGACATTAAGACTGTAGAAGACTCCCCATACACCCTCTTTTTGTCATTACCACTCTTTCTCAATGTAACTCAATACCTTGTAAAAGTTCCAAGTGGCCTCTGACAGGCATAAGTGGAACATCAGTAGCACATATGCCTTGCTGTTGGCTCACTGCCAAAGTCTACATCTGATTTTGTAAGACGTTGAGTTTGTATGCTTGAATTTCCACCATACCGTACTTTGTAAAATAACCTGCCCTTTGCAAAGTGAACCCAGTAGATATTAAATGCTTCCAAAGCAGACTGATAACATATTTGCCACACAATTAATTTATTTCATACCACTTTAATTGGTATAAATATGAGGCCAAAACCAACAAGCCATCAGACTTTATGCTTTCACATTGAGCGGCTCTCACATAAAGGTCTATAGGGTGGGATGAATGCTTGTTCTGTGTGAGTTAGAAGCTTATTAAAGCCTTGAGCCTACTCACCATCGGAATCTTTTCAAATGCTGTTTGATCCTAAAGATGAATAGCATTGCATGGGAGTATAACAAGACAATTCCCAACCCACCCCCCACCCCCACCAACAAATCCTGTGACGATAATCACAGAAATCATTTGTATAGCATGAATAAGGTAGAAATTGGGGATGTTTGGTGCACATCAAAAAAAAAGCACTCAACAATTCACTTCAGAAAATGTTTAACTGAAAAGCTATTCTAAGCTTTGGCTCACAGGAACTAGTGGCAACTTGAAGAGGTGCAATAAGTAATACCTTTGCTTCTTTTAGGACAATTTGTACTTTTAACTTCTGAGAGCTTTCTTAAGATGTGGTTAATGAATTATATCTTTCTTTCAGAGGCTGATGAATGTGAACGTTGAAGGCATAGTGTCTTATTATTTGCATGAATATTTTTCTGAAAGTAGGAATTCTGCTCTTGTGATGCTCCATAATCATTTAGGTTTCTCAAAGTTCTAAGTGACTTAGGATCTTCTTTGTTGCATATTTAAAAAAAAAACATTAGATTTATTACATAATCATCCCTTTGTTTTTGTTATAGAGATTCCAGTGCCTGCTTTTAAAGCATTTATTCTATCTGATTTTCACTAAGTCCTCTTCAAGGCTGGTCCCATACAGTTCTTTTTAGCAGTCTTGTGGGCATTGGATCCAGTCTTGTTGAAGAAATGATGTTGGTGACCACTGCAACTTTACAGAAACCTCAGGATCAAGCCTATGGAACAAAATATATCTCCTATTTCCAATAGCAGTTTTTTTCCGCATTCTAAAAATAGGAGAAAATGTTGCTCAGAATCAAAATGATACATAAATAATATATGATTTCTTTCCTTGATTCTTTTTTTGTTTGGTGTAAGCTAATGTTTTATTGTTTTCTATCTGCAATAATTATGACTTCTACGCATGTATCTAGAAGTCCATGATTGCTTTATAATACACTGTTTATCAAAAAGATTTTAACCATCTGTCCACAAAACATAATTTTCTTAAAAGGAGATTTTATAAAAAGAATGCATTAAAAGTTCTGTACACGTGTAAGTGGACTGGCTTTGGGACTGACTTGCTAGCTACCTGCTGATACCTTTATGTAGTCTGTCAATGAAACTCATACTTCCATGGGAGAGAGCTCGCAATTTAGGACCTCAATTTGCAGAACTAGTTGTATGGTTTTTTGACTTCTAATACTCAAATTATAATACCTGTTCAATACTTTTGCTACGCATGTGGTATTTTGGTGCAGAAAGTTCTTGATAAGTAAATAATCCGTGTTTTACAAGACACAAAGTATAGTTCCTAAGAGAATAACACAGACTATTTTATAATTTATTTTCATCCTCTTTGACCTCTTGTTTATACCTTGTCTGCTTCCGGATTTCTCATCTTATTGTTCAGTGTCATGAGAGAGATGTTAATAATGTTAACAGACAGCAGCTACACATTTCTTCAGTGTGTAACAGCTGTTGCAGGGTTTGCAATACATGGTATACAACTACTGAAGAACAATTCAGTATCCCTTTGGTCTTTCCTCCTCCAGGCAAGCATCACCCAGAGAAGTGAATAAAGTACTTGTCTGATCTCAGAGCTCTGCAATCACATGCAGAGCAATATGTCACTTAGGACATGAACACAAGGCAAAAGTTATAGCTGGGGGCTGTCAAGATTTCTGGAACTGACTTTTTACAACTTCATTGCAAGAGAAAATTCTGGAGAAGAAGACAATGTCTCTTTTTCTCCACTCTTTCTCCTAACCTTCTAGCCTTTCCTCTGGCATTAATACTTACTCTGTGTCAGCAGTACCCCTGGGGAAGTTTCCTTTGCAGTCACATTAAAAACAAGCAAAACGCCTTGTCACTCTCAATTCTAGGTTATCTACCAATTTATCTAGTGGCATTATTTCTTACAGAGGACTATGTCACTACAAGATAATCTGTTTCAAGGAAAGTGCAAAAGACTTTGCCACTCTGTTTGCCAACAGAATATCAAGGCATTAGTGGTGATGAGGGGTTTGGCTAGGGACAAGAAAAGACCCCACCAAACCCTCCCTGCCTTCTCCTATCATGAAGTCCTACTGCTGTTGTGAAACAGACTCCTTTGAGCAGGCAGTAGAATTGATGTAGGATATGTTTTTTCTAATTGTGCAGACCCTACAGCGTGTCAGGCTTACTCGTGCATATGTGTGGTGTCTACATGACACAGGATCCAGTCTTACCGAGGATGTGATTGAGCTTGCTCCTTGGTCCTTGGCTCATTCATGGAGCCCAGCTGAATTGTACCCAAACCAGCAATTGCTATGTGAAGTGTTTGAAAGAGGAACATATATTTTCTAGGAAATGTTTCACAGTTCCTGTCAATGTTTCATACAGCTGTGGTATACACAGCTACATGAGATAAAAATGCAGGTGCATGAAAATTATATCAAAGCTATGGAAAGAAATGTAAAGTGATTTTTTTTTTTTCTTTTTTTTTGGTTTGGGGTTGCTTAAAATAATAAGCTGAAAGAAATATTTTGCTTTTTCTTTTCAGGACTTGTAAGGTTCCTCTGAGTACATTTTATTGAAATCCCATCAGAAAACAAGTCCTATAAAAACTTCAATTCAGTTTTGCAGGTTCATTATTTCCTCAGGTCTTGGACAACCATTAATGCATTTGGAAGTTCACATAGCCTGAAGTAAAAGATTAGGTTACTGCTTTTGCTCTAATGGTTCCTTAAGGCGATGTTCAAAAAGTGGGACCTGCTTCCTGGTTCCCAAGAATAAACTGGTGTTTTCGACACAAAGCGTCTCCTTATGCCCAGAGCACATCTAGCAGCAGGTAGCACCGGGGCAGGCAGCAGGTAAAGGCAGTCTGCAGTACCAGGCAAGGTGGCTATGCTGGGGAGCAGGGATGACAACTCACACTCCCAAGAGTGAGGTCCAGCCCTCCCATATTGACTAGCTGAACTATACGGGGGGACAGCAACTAAATAAATTAAGTTCTTTTACCTGTAGCTCTATCCTGCATGTAGCAGTGGAAGTGTTAGCACAGAATGAATATTCCTGTTTAACAAGATAAATCTGGTCATTTTAATGAACTCTTCTGCAGAGACAAACTAAGATATGAGATAACTCCTGTTTGTTCATTATGCTAATTAAAAAAGAACACCTCTGGCCTTGTGAAAACAAAACTGATTAAAGCAAATGCAGTAAGTCAACTTGGAGTTGTGAAGTACAAATCGTTCAGAGCACACAATGGACATTGAGTCAAAACTGAACAGTGTTTTTAGAGAAAAGTGAATTTGGCTTTGGGCTTGCCTGTGACTTTTCCTGACTCTTATGTATTAAATACATGTGGGATATGGAAATTCAAGAAGTGGGAATTCACTGAACAAGCACAAAAAAATCTCTGTTTAATTAAAGTAAGCACAGTAGAAAACCTTGTTCCACAAGAAAAATATTTTAACTGGTTTAATCTTTTTGCAGGTATTTATTCCAGTTCAAGTAGTATGAACATTATTCCACTTCGGATGTGAATGGAGAAAATGTTAAGGTTCACTTAAGTCACCTGAGTATGACAAACTTTCAGAAAACCAATTTTTCTTCTCTCAGAATTTTGTCCCTTCCGTGGCATTCTTGGGAATTTCTGGGAATTTCTTTTTCGTTTATTCACCTTGTACATTACTTCTGAAGAAGCATGTTTATTTGTGAAAGAAAATTAAAGAAGATTCTAATGGACTTTTGATAAGAAATTTCAAACATGTTTAAGAAAGAAGTGGTGGGTGCTGAACATCTTTTATTTTTGGAGGTTAATAAGTTTGAAGGTTGTCTACAATTGGAATTGCTTCGCAACACCTGTGAGTTTTGCACTCTGCACTGATATATACTTCTGAAATACTGGATTTTTATTAGATGAACTATAGTGCATCTGCACTGAAATATACATATACATGTGTGTGTATTACTGTTGTTAAGAGAAAGAACCACTTTTGTCACTTCATGACCTACGATAAAACTACAGAAAGATACGATTTGCCACAAAGTGGCAGACCTTTTTTACTTAAGGGAATATAGACCTGTGCATTGAACAACGAAATTGTGTCTGTAATTGTAACTATATTAATATTAGCTGTCGTACAGTGACTTTAGTCACCATCAGGCAGTATTGGAATGAGTCCATTTAGGACAGAGCTTAGCAGAAAAAAATAACGTCACTTTTTATATCTCAATCTGGCTGTGGACCCGAGTAAAGGATTCTCACTGATTTTGTCAGCATTGTCAGCAGTATTTGAACCTGGTGGCTATATATTTTAGTTGATCTCCTGTAGTGCCTTGCAGGTATAGAGTAAGTTCTCTTCTTCCTTTCTGAAATTCTTAAGACTGTAAGTCAAGTTAAGTCAATTAAGTTCCCAGAGCAACAATTTGTAGAATACATCATTTCAGTGTGTAATTCTTCTATCCATTCCTAGAATATATGGATTAAAAAAAAAATAAAAATAATTATAACAATCTCATACTGTCTGTGATCTTTAACCAGAATTTGGCAAAATTCAGTATAAGCAGACACCTAGTCTTGCAATGAGACCATAATTCTCAGTACTAAGCTATATTTAAGTTGAAAACAGAAGTATCAACGTTAATAGCACTGTATATGTATGCCTGCCATATGCACCTCCACTTTCAAAATGCCAGTTATATGAACAGTTCTCAGACATATTACACAGCCGAGTATAATTTTTTTCCACTATTTATTCCTTAACTTTGAGATTTGATAGGCAGTTCTGTCTTTTTTTCAGAAAACAAAAAACACAGTTTCACATAGGCAGTAACTGAATGTCTAATTACCTTTGCTGATGATCACATTTGTAGTTCCAGTGTAGTAAAATGATTGGAAAAACAGAAGTTTCATTTTGACTCTGTATGTGGACATCTCACAGAAAAAAAGCAAGTTGTTCCATCAATACATTAGGTTGGCATGGAGGGAGAGCCTCAAAAGTTCTTTTCTTCAAGATAATAGATAAGGATCTATATAATAGACTGATCAGTTAATGTGGAAGAAATGAGAAGTCACATTTCTTAAGACCTTATTCTTTGTATGGCACATAATACTTCTATTTACTTTTTACATTTCCTTAAAATAATTTTAAAATAGTGATGTCTTCAGCTTCCCCTGTTTAAGCAACAGATAAGCAGAGGGAGATATTCAAAGGACGATTATTCTAAGTCAAATTTAATGACTGATGGTAAAATTGTTTCCATATTCTCGTTACTCCAGCAATGCTGTTTTGACTTGTGGACATTTGCCTTGTGGACATGACTTGTTGACAAAAATGAGTAGCTAGCATCTCCTGATACACAGAATTGATACTAAGTCAAAACATTCAACAACATTTCTGACAACATGTGGAAAACAGAAACTCAATATGTTTAGCCCTGCTGGAAAGTGAAGGTTGATTAGATATGTACATAAATCCCAGAAACAGTTTGAGAACAATAGGTTTTTGACTCTTTGACCTTTGTGACTTAAGCAACGTTTGAAAAGGGCAGCAAGTTGATGAAGACAAAAAAATCCTCCCAGTACCACTCAAGATAAAGAAGTGTCATACGCTTTATAAGCTTTTCCCGTGTAAGATACTGGAAAAGCCTTAAATGCCAATGAGACAGCTTTTTTTTGTTTGTTTGTTTTGATTTGTTTTAATTCTCCCCCTATGAAAAAAAAAATATTACAATCAATTATAAAATACATTTAAAAAATAGCACTTCCCATGGAATTTTAATATCAGGTCCAGAGAGCAGTCCAGAGTTTTCTTGCAGAAATTCTGCATTTTAAAATACCATGTACTGCCCCTCTTCCAAAAATGTGGGTTGATGATTAATTCCACGTTGGAAAAAAGGGATATAAAAAAGGAGGCAACTTATTATATATAGTATCTACCAAAAAAAAGCAATAGGAGGGCAGGCTTTAATGTATAAAGTCATATAATTACTTCTGGAAGGACCTTTGGTTGCCTTGTCATGGGTACACAGGGACCTGTACAGAGAGAGGTATCCTATTTGGAGTTAGAAACAGGTTTTAATGCTTTTCATTTCTCAAATTTCTGAAACAAAGGCAATCTGTTCTTTTGGGGGAAAGACAAGTCTCTTTTTAGTCAATAAGATGCAGAACATTTCCTTGCAATTACCAATAAAATTCTTAGTAATGACCATTATTTTGATACCTCATTTTTTCTTTAGTGTTTTTTTCTTGGTAGCACAATGGATCTTGGATGGAATATATATTTGTAAAAAAAGAAATCATACTAAGTTCTCATGAAAAATGAAAGACTAACATCACTTTGAATAAGACATTTTATATAACCAAACCCTGTAAAACTTTGTTGCATCCTAGAATGTCAATATACCTGATTTTGATTAAAAAAAAAATAAAATTCTAGATCTATTGTAAACAAAAGTTTTTTAAACGGCACATGGTTTGTGACAGATAATTATCATTGCTATTTTTCTGTTTTGTTTTCCAGTAGATCTGTAAAAAATGTAATAAACATTGAATTTGATATAAAAGATTAGTATCTTGGGGAGTTAAAACAATAAAGATTTGCAAATAATTTGGGCAAAATAAAAATCAGGCTATTGTATACACTGAGATATATGATTTGAATGTTTTTAAACAAAAAGTTTCCATTTTGGAAATGTCTTGAGATTTTAAAAACAACTTGAGTTTTTAAAAATCTCTTGAGATTTTAAAACAACACTTTTAGGTTTATACCTCTTCGTTACACTTCATTACATATAAAAGCAACGTAAGTCAAAGGAAATAGTGTTAAACACTTGGAGCGCCACATGGATTAAAAGAAACACATTAAGATGATTGGAAACTATATATATTTCCAGGCATTGGAAAGATTCAGTTTTCATTCATTCTGAGTCCGGTTCTTCCTTGTTCCTTATGTTTGAATAAGAAAATCTTGTCCAGTTTGGAGTCCTAATCATGGAGAAATAGAGAAAATTTTCATGCATTGAGCTGCAGAAACTAAAAAGAAAAGCAACGCCACTGATCATGCAAAAGGTAAAAAGTAAGGGGAGCAATCAGAATAAAGAACTGAATGCATGATTAGAGATTTATTTTATTAGAATATGAATAATGTTTAAGTTGTAATTAATAAGGACCTCACATGAAAAGAACTGGAAAAACTATGTGCAATAATATCCTGAGGGGATTCAGAAACATGTGTAATAGAAGATGGAGAGAAGGTGACCTGTTATGTCTCTCTTGGTAACCTGTTACTAATCAAAAGCTTCAGCTATTATCAGACTGGGGGTGGGGGATCAGGGAAGCGGTATCATTTTGTATAGCAGGAAGGCAAATGCCAGCACCATGCAGAAAGAGCTGCAGCTGGAGCCCTCGTCAGAAGGTGTTTTGAGCAGGTGGCAACAGAGCACTGGTTTGAGGAGTCCATAAAGTCCCTGAAGAACACCTGCGCATGCTATGGACAGACCAGAGCTGGTTACAAATGGCCAGTGCAGAGGACAAGCAAACAGTGCCGGCAAACGGGGAAAAATAACTGTGTTGAAACAATGGGCTGAGAATGGAGCAGAGAGACAAAGCCTTGGACTGGTCAAGTAACTTATTAGTTGCACAGCAACGAATAGCAAAACGGCAGCCTGAACGCACAGAAAGACTGTCTGGGAAAGGAACATACAGCAAGTACTGAACAAAAATGACAACCCAGAAAAAGTAAAGAAGTAATTTTTCCTTTACCATTTTGAAACTATAAGATAGCAGTATTTCCTTCATGTAATGGTCATCAAGCCAGTGACAGAGAAGTGCAAAAAAATCCAGAAGAAAGAAAAGAAAAGGAAATTTTCCCTGACAATGAATATTTTCAATAAAAAGCAATGCTGCCGCTTGGAGTTTCTCTGGGTCTAACTTGGAAAAATATTGAGTCACCACATGAAAAAATCCTCCAGTGTGTGGAATTTGCACTCTGCTCCCCATTAGTGGTACAGCATCCAGCTGAGAGCCAGGGACTCCTTGCCACAGTTATTTGGCTTGTTGAATTCAGAGGCATAGACAAGTATGCACAGATGGAAGATTTGAGACTTTTTTTGTTTTGTTCTCAGGTTTTGGGGAAGCAGGGTTGGTTTGGGTTGGTTTTGGCTGAAGTGTTCAAACAAGCATAAGGAAGAAGGAATCCAATCTCATTGAGTTTCTCCATAAATTTATTGAAAGCCTTTATACTTGAAAAAATTTTGCAAACAGAGACTGTCAGATATTGTGTTGAAGTTTAACAAGGTTTGCTGCTGATGGATGTAGGTCCACAGATTGGGCCTTGGTACATTTTTTTTTGCTAGTCACTATATATTGAGATTACTCAGGATTTCACCTTTCACTTTTTTTTGTAAAACAAGTATATGCCAAGCCCTTATCACTGTGAAATGAAACATTGTGATATGAAATTAATGTGAACTGAATGTAAACTCAGGCAGAAATTTGCAGATAGATTTATTCACTAAGGTGTGAACTGACTCACTGTTCTTTGGAGTGTCAGTTGTGAAGTTGGATGATGATTTTTTGAATGTCCCATTCTACTCCTTGGAGACATTGAAGGGATAAAAATATAGGGGAAAGAACAGAGCAGAACAGCACACATAAAAACAATAAAAGTAGTCAGAAAAAACAACAGAGGAAGGAGAAAGAACGAGAAACAGAATTGTACCTGGACCTAAGAAAGAAAATTTTCCATGGTGCATGTAAGGACCGTGGATCATTAAAGTTAAGATAATATTAAGGTTCTTTATTATATAAGGTATTCATTTTCTTTCCAGTATAGGTTGGTACCATCTGGTGAGGCCAGTGTGAAATCTGCAAAGAAGAAAACTATGCAGTCCTCAGTGTGTGTATACATATACATACACGTATGTATATGCATATACATATATACATATATATATATACACACAAGGTAATAGTCCATATCTCTGTGTAGGATTCAGTCCTTTCCACAAAATGTGTTTGATGCCCCTGTGGTACAATTAAGTTGAAAGAAACTTATAAAACTTCAGGAGGCACCTTCAGCTGCCCTAATTTCAGTGGATCTATTCTGGCCTCCTTAGCAGTATACCAAGAGCTCAAGGTCTTGGTCAGCCAGCTGAAAATAGTAAAAGTATTTTCTTCTTTACTGCAGCTTTCCTAGATGCAGGGCTGAAGCTTCTCTCCTGCTATATTGTTTGGAAGCTGCTCTTTTGGAGAAGCCAGTGGAGCCCACTGTGGCTTTGAATTTCTTTCTGCTGCCAGCACAGCAGAGGCAAAGGATCATTCTCCATCACTCCAGTCTGTTTTAGTAGGCAAAGACAAGGTTTTCTTTTGAAAAGGCAAATCAGACAGAGCATATTGTGGATTCCAGCAGAAGTTTACTCTGATTGCTGGGTCTGTGCTCGGTGTTTTGTACTGACAATGGTAACTGGTATTTCAACTGTGTTTTGCTGAAAAGTAACTCAATTATTTTAATCTGCATCAGTATATGTGTTATCTCACTATGGGTAAATGAAACTAAAGGAGTGCCTTGGTCTCTGTCTCCATCATCTGCAGATGGTGATCAGTAATGGAGAGTCTATCATATGCAAAGAATGATAATTAACAAATACTATGTTAGAGCAAAGAAGTATGAAAAATCTCACTACCCAGAATGGCCTTACCCAAGTTACTTCTGCTGCTACATCTATCATAGCACTCCTAATTTCATTACTTCAGTGTGCTTTATAATTAGGGATCATTATATACAGTGTTTACTGAAATAAAAATTTATTTGAACTTTTCAGGTAGGCTCTTCCCTATACTGAAATATCTATTATCTGTACATGAGAAGAGAAGGTAGAAAGTAGAAAGAAAGGAAGTAAAAAGTGCTACATCAGTGACACAACTGCTGAAGAGGGCAAGAAAGAAGATGAAAGTAGTATTAGTTAGAAAGTGGGTAGCAGAAAGCATCAAAAAAACATGAAAATGCTTTGTTTAAAACTTGTCTTCCTTGTCACGAAACAATGTCATTGACATGAAAACCATGGAAGATTTCGTTGCTTTTTCAACATCCTCAATATTCCACTGACTATCCCAAAAGGCTGTGTTTGTCTGTCTTTTAGAGTTCATAAAGATAACAGTTTCTAAAGGGAATTAAAATTAAGCCTATTTTTACTGCAACTCAAACTTGGATTTTTGATCAGAAATTCAGGTGTAGAAAGTGGTGGTACTCTAATCCCTCTTGCCAAAAGATTTTGGCTATGTATATGGGAAAATGGTAAGAGCAGCCCTGCAGAAAGGGATCTGGTGGTGCTGGTTGACATCAGGCTCAGCAGGAGTCAGTAGTGTGCCCTGGCAGCCAAGAGGGCAAACCGCATCCTGGGGTGCCTCAAACACAGCATGGCCAGCGGGTCTGAGCTCTCCTCTCCTCTCCTCTCCTCTCCTCTCCTCTCCTCTCCTCTCCTCTCCTCTCCTCTCCTCTCCTCTCCTCTCCTCTCCTCTCCTCTCCTCTCCTCTCCTCTCCTCTCCTCTCCTCTCCTCTCCTCTCCTCTCCTCTCCTCTCCTCTCCTCTCCTCTCCTCTCCTCTCCTCTCCTCTCCTCTCTTTTTTTTTAAGCAATTTATTTTTGGGTTTGTTCAAAGAATAAATGTATTAAGGTCAATGTATTATTTGGGGATATGAAAAATTATTTATTTTAGTATCTACTTTAAAGTATATGCATTGAGAGATATGAATTCTCATGCGGCTATTTTAGATCCAAATCCTGCACTATAAAGTAAACCTTTCTGGAATAAGAATTTTTGACTCTTTTATTGGAGAGATTTAGAGAGCCAGTATACAGGAATATTTTCAAAACGCCTATTTAAAGCTCTGTTCCTGATGCGGAAAATGTCTGTTAATAATATTTTCAATTAATATTAAAAAGCTTTTGCTTAAGCTGTTTAGTCAGACAAGCTCCTAGGCTCCACACATATGGCAAGAAGTATGTTTCCCAATCTTGGTTCAGAAATAAAAGAAATTGGCCTGTCTGTGAGTAATACCTGCTTGCAATGAAGCTTGATATGAAATGGTGGTGTGTGTATAGCCACATACACAGGAACAAAAGCTGTTAAAACCGCACAGGCTTACAGACCTCTTGCTAATCTTTCATTGTTTGATTTGCTATGATGCACATGAGAACCTCCAAAATGCCAAATACTGCTAATTCAGTCTGGCCATAGCATGAGGTATTTTGCTTTGCTCACATGACAAGATATTACTGCAATACAGCGAGATGACCAACCTCATACTAGAACAGCGTAGGAGGTATCTGAGCAACTTTAACAAAAAATAGAAACAACTCAACCGCATTTTCACTAAAATACTTTGGATTCACTGCCTCAACTGGTAGGTGGTGGTTCATATATGTATCAGATATGGTCATTATGACCATAGCCTAGTATCAGTGAGTTCCTGCAAAATTCACATGGAGCTTAAATATACCTTAGAGGTCTTTACAATTTGAAAAAGGTTTGTCTTAAAATAAGGCTTGATTAAGCATTGAAACTACATTTTGTTAATCTTCTGCAAAGATATGCCCTACATTTTGAGTGATATATCTGAAAACAAAAAGAGAGCCTCAGGACATATGCTTTTTTTCTCATTTGTCTAATTATCTGATAAGAAAATAATGCACATATATGCTTGTATTTGCTGACTGACTATTGTCAAAATTGTAACTGAAATAATAAAACACACTGGAATACAAGAAAGTAGTTAGCAAAATAATGCAAATCAGGTTTATCTCCTGTTATTTTTAAAGGACATAGAATAAAACAAAGTTTTCTGATATATACCTACCTACTAACATCAACAGTGCTACTTTGATGAAGCAATAGAAAAAAAACCCACAATTATTTGAGTAATTTACATTTTGCTAAGAAATCCGATTGTGTTTTCTTTCCTGATTGCTTTCACAAACAAAAGAAGAGAAAGAGATGACTGATATAGGGGATTCTCCTTTAAAACCCTATTGCAGATCTCGAGAAAGCTAGAATGAACTGCAATCAGACTGAAATTGTTAATGTTCTAAAACAATTTACTCCCTTTCTCTGCGAGAATTGCACTGCAGGAGAGATGAATTGCTGAGAATCTTGGAGTACAATCTATTGAAAGAACCACAAAATGGTGGCTACTTCTGACAAATAGATTGATTTACTTACAAATTAAAGGTCTGTTAAACAGGTGTATGACCACTGTGAAGCTGAAAATCTTCATGGTGCCTTTGTTCTTTTCCTTTCTTTAATGTGGTGTAGGTTAAGAGAAGTTTTTACCTTTCAAGAACTAATTGAAGAGTACAGAATTTGCAAATGAAAATAAATCCAACATACGAAGGAGAAGGAGTGAAGATTTTGAGGTATTTAAGGTTTTCACTTACAAATCATTTAGCTTAGAAGTAGTTTGAATGACTGTATCAACAATTTTAACTGGCTTTAATAATGATGAATATCTAGAAAATTGTCTCAAGTAAGGAAGTACAGTGTGAAAGCTGCAAAAACTCTCCAGGGCACAAACAAAGCTCTACTATTCAGGGTCTTGAACAAAGCACCCATATGTGTTGGTATGATATGTAGCACAGGCAAACAGTGGTCCTTGAGGTGCTGCGTGAGCATACAAAATAGAAAGCCGTATCGAGTTATAACAGCACTATCCACTTCCACTGTTTTTAATTATATTGATCTCATTAGTATTTTCCAATACACATTAAATCCATATTATTAGTTTCACAGTTAGACCAGAAAGAAGTTTCCAGCTTTAATTCTGAATTAAAGCTCCTCTGCAGTGTACACTTGCACAATTCACACAATTTAATTTATACATTTTACATTGTTACCTATTTGTACAAACCATGAAACAGCCAATATAAGAGCCTCCCACCACTCCATCTGGTATATTGGGTGGGTGTTTTTGTCAATATAGAAGATCCCAAGGGAATATTCATTGCAAGTAATATTATCAGAAAACTGAAGAATTCATCTCTTATTGAGTGATTTTTCCCAGTATTTTCTCTAGCGAGTGTGGTCTCTGAGGTAATATTCAAAGTGAATTCTGAAGCCAGGTGCCTGTATACCTCTATGCAAATCTCAAACACATTTAGTATGAAGAATAAAATTCTTCAGATGTATCTAGCAGATTGTAATACGTTTCCTATGGAATTTAAATATATATATCTATAGTATTTTAGATTGCATTATATTAAAAATCCATCTCTTATGGATAATTGCCCATCCATTCCACTTTCATTGAAAGCATGGGCTTGTTAAGATAATTGCATGATTACGTGAATTTGAAAGATAATAAAGCAGAAGTGAATGTGCAACCAATCACAGCTGCTCTGATTGTGTATATGTAGCCAATCAGAGATGTAATTAGGAACACAGAAAATGAGGAACGCTTTGTATAAGACAAAATTAAAGTAAGTGTTCTTTGTTTCTTTTTTTTTTTAACAGAAAATTATTGGCACCAAATAAATGAGTCAGAAAGCAGTTATGCAAATGCAGTACTGACTAATTTCTACATTATCTGTTTCATTAAAAACAAAAGACAAAAACAATTCACCATTCTATTGAACAATACTATGCATTGATAAATTAACCCAAGAAGATAAAGAAACCTGGGAAGAAATACCAGAAATTTGGGAATGGTCTGGGAATACAAATTATTTCTGCTTGTACTGAACTCTAACTTGTGTACCAGTACTCAAAATATTGCACATGCGTCAGACACGGGGTCCCATTAATACTTAATTCAAATGTACAGTGTCTGCTTTTGTTGATGTAAATAAATGTTTTAATCACTGTCAAAGACAGGGTATTTACAGAAAATTGTAACTCCTTCTTGATATTTCCTTTACTCCATTGCAGCTGATAAAGTAGATTCAACTCTTTGCTCTTTCTTTCCTTTGTGTTTCCTTCACAAAACCTCTTTCTTTCAAAATACTTTGACGGGGGAGAGTAAGTATAAACTAAGTGCGTAAACCAGTAATGTGCACAGATTGATGGTCTGAATCTAGTTAATCCTTGAACTATAGCTCTTATTCAGCCCAGTCATCCTTTGAGCTCTCTGGAGCAATGATTTAATGGAACAATTAATAGTATCATTGCAGATCATCTAGTAGAAGGAATTCTGTGGGTAAATAGCACAGAGAAAAACAGATAAATGTTTGTGGTACAAACTGGCAAACTGGGTTAGAGGTTGGTGTTAATGGAAGAGCAGAGGTGACAAGGATGATATTCTTCATGCTACAAGAGCATGAAACATAAAAAAACCTGAAGTACAAGACCACAAAAGTTTTAATTTGCTGCACTTGACAAGACGGTGGAGGAAACCAAAGATATTATGCAATCCGGTAGATGGAATGGGCAAAGTACATGAGCTTGACAACTGTTAATTAAATAGGTGTGTCATTAAAAAAGGAAGGATCTGATGTGAGTTTTACTGGGATGGCTGGTGAGCTTAAATAGATTTTGCTCAGTGCAAGTTGTAAAAGAAAATGCAAGCAGTTTTGGATGTATAATTTTAGAATGCACATCAATTCCATTATCATACATAAAATGTCACAGACTAAATTGGGGATATTTAAAACTGGTTTTATGCATTACAATTTATGTATTTAGTATCATATGACTCACATAGTTATTTCAGAACATATGTTCCTTTATTACAAATCAGTATTCTTCCCTCTCAACAGCTCAAATGCAAATCATGTCTATACCGCCAGGACCATTTAATATACAGAATAAGCATAGTTTAAATATTTGTGCAATTGAAATTTACATATTTGAAAGATTATGGAGATATTAATTTATAATTAGTTTGCTTTTTTTGGTGTTCTGTAAGTTTTTCTTCTTCTTGCTGTCACATGTCAGGGAGTTACATTCACTGAAGTCAATGGACCTGATCCTAAGCTAATGGTGTAATTCTCATTTAACCAGTGGAATCTGGTTAGAGTCAAATGGGAGCATAATGCAAATTTCTGACAGCCAAATGTGGGCTTTAATTATCTCAAGAATGTTAAGTTTTAGCTCGTGTAACCCCCCCAGCCCACTCCCTGGGGTGTGCTTTAGTGCACTTAGAAGCATTATGTCACCTTCTTCTAATTCAGGTGCAGTTCTCCTAATTCAGGAGTAAAGTTTTTAGCAACTGTTCAGATTGTTCCCTGAAAAGGAGACATTAACTCTTGCAGGCTGGTGTAGTTTTTGACCTCAGGCACGAGTGCGAAGAGGAACAGTAGGTGGGATTTAGAGAAAAAAAACTGGAGCAGCAGAACGTCGAGGGAGTTCCTTGTGATTACTGATGAGCTGGCCATCTCCAGCCAGAGATTTTTCACCAGAGAGACACCATTCATGGCCATTTGTTCATGTCCAGGCATCCTCCCAGTGCAGTCTTTTCTGCTGGCAGGAACAAGCAGGAAGGAAGCAGGCCAGAAAAGTAGCTTCTGGGTTCTGGGAAAAGAGAGATTTGTCCTCCCACTAGTAACTAACAGAAGTTAATACCTGTCTTGCAGAAGATAGTTCCTATGTGAGGTTTCATGGACAAGATGAGACAACTAAAAGACACATGGCTGGAGCAAGCCTCTAGTTTATTCTCCCATTAATGTCATGTGAGAAGGTGCCTACTGATCCATAGAAATGTCTGGGAATTTTCTCCTTTTCTGTGGAGTAGAGCCCTGGGTCAGGGGCTACTCTAATTTTTCTCTCACGTTCTTCCTGTGCAGTTGAGAGCTTGCTGGAGGCACACCTGTTACTAGCTGATAAGGACATTTCAGCTTGGGGTGGCTGCTGACAGGATGTGCAAATCTTACCCTGTATAGTGAGGCTGCATGTAAGAGTTCCCACCAAAGGATGGGTGTGCATTTTTCACTGTTTTCTTCTCACACAGTTTAACACAAGTCTCACATATGATGCTCGTGCTTCCAGCATTTGGAGGGAGTTGTTTACATCTACCATTAATAGGGGACCCTGATGGTGATGTTAGTTGGCCACTCAGTGGCTGGGTGTTGTGGCGAGTGTGGCCTCAAACTGGTGATTGGGCCACTGAATAAATTTGCAGTCTCTGCCAGACATCTGTGATTGTGCTGAAGAAGTCCTCAGGGTAGAAATGCTGGCAGTAGTCCACTTGGAATCACTCTTTAAATAAAATCAGCACATATGAGAAAGAGGAGGTTATTCTGCTTTCCTTGTAATTGGTATGGGCCCAGGGCTGGAATGCTTGCAGTGTACAAAGTGATTGAAAAGCTGTTTGTCTTCAAGGGACGATAACCACAGTCCATAATGCAGCGTTATTAAATAGTTATGAGACATATTTTAGCCTTAACCATAGGAATAATCTCTTCAGTTTATAATAGGACTGTCTGCAAAGCAGCTCTCTTGCATGCCTTCTGTTTGCCTGCTGTAACCCCCATATCCCTTATATGTACTATAAGTGTATAGTAATTTTTTCGTTTGCCTGACATTTCAGGATCATTAAAATACTGTAAAAACAAGCTGACAATAGTGGTCACTTCAGTTACGCAGTACAAGATTTTAATTAGCTGAAGGAGAGGAACAAGTATTTTAAACAAAACCAAACAAAGATTGTAAAGAACGTATGCATCACTTAAGTATACTGCTGGGTTATGAAAACAGGAAGTATGAATTATGTGCATATTTACATGTTGTTTACATGCATTATATGGAATGTTTTGTGTTAAGTTACACAAAGTTAGAAGAAATAATCAGATATGGAAAAAATTAGCCCAGCAAAAGCCCTCTTTGACTAGCAAATGTTGCTGTAACATTTTATGGTTTCCAGGTAAGGAAGGAATGCTTGTGCAATTGAATCCCCTGGGAAAACATGGGGGAAAGGAGTTTTCCAAAAGAAAGCTCCTTAGATAAAGGTATAAAACCCAATAGGCAGGCTTGTGAGTCTTAGGGGAAAAATGATCAAATTTAGGCAGTGAGGCACCTATGAGGAGCCAATCCAAGTCAACAGTACCAGAGAGAGATTTCAAATTGGTTTTAATTCTGGTGGAGACAGAAAGACATAAGAACTCCTAGAGCATATCCAGATTACTCTAATTCCCACCATGATTTGACAGAACAAGTTTCAAGGCCCATTACCAACTCAGACACGTGAACAATTCCCCAATCCCACAGCAAATAGTTTTACTATCTGACTAGTCCAGAATCCTAACTGTTTTCTGAATCTGGAAATTCTGTCACCAAAGTTTTCATCAAAACCAGAATCTATTTTCATGGAAAAGTCATCCAACTGTTGTTTATACTTCTTACTTCTGCAATACAAAGATAGTTTCCTGGATAATCACGCATATATTTCTGCAGTGTTTATGTTAAAGCTTTGAAAAACATTCTTGGGTTTAGACTCTTCTACTTGTCTTAGAGGCTTTTTAGAGGGAGAAAAAAACAAATGTGAGGTTCATTTATTTGAAGGAAACACAAAAGTAAAAAAATGTTTGGAAATTCATATTTTTATATGTTAATGTGTTTTCCCTATGGAAATGTCAGGGAAGATCTTATTTGTAGGGCCCTGAATCCAGGATCTAAATCCAGAAGGCAGGTCTTGATAAGAAGAAAGCAGCTCATAAAGACCTTTCAATCTCAGTTCTGCTGACATGGCAACTGCTGATATGACATGTATGAAGTAGATATGTCAAGCATCGTTGCCCAGAAAACTCAGTTAAAATATTATGAAGGATCAGATATTAATTACTTAAATAAGTTTTTAATTCATTCTCTGTTTCTTTTGTTGATTTTTCTTTTATTGCCCCCCCCCCACCCCCCCAATCTATTGTTGAGAGATAGCAGTAAATGGAGAAATAATGTTGGGGTTTTCTTTTTCTTTTTTCAGGGTCCAATTCAGTGCTGAGAAAATATAAAATACACTAAATTCAGAATAATCATTCTCAGTTGTGTCAAAGTAGCTTTTATGACTACTAGAGAGCATGGGATCTCTGGCAGCAAGGAGAATAAATCCTGCACAAAAAGCTAACAGTGACAAAAGATTTTATTTTGGTATGATTAAGCAGGTATCTCCACGATTGTAGCACTGGAAGAAGATAAGGAAGAAAATGGAAAGCTCTGTATAAACTTCTCTTTTCCCGTAATTTTGCCCAATTTCTTGTAGAACTTTGAAACTCTACTCTAATTCTCCTGTGCCATCAAAAATTAGAGATCTTTCCATCTTTTGAGCAGCTGAATTGCATTTTCAATGCTAATTAATGGAAAAAGATAAAATTTCCCCATCTGCAACTCAGTCTAAGGCAGTTTAGGTGTAGGAAAAAATGTATGTGAAAAATGTATGAAACCAGGTCAGACTTTCACCGCTTGCTTACTAATACTTCAAAAAAGATTCACAGTTGCAAAAATTTCTAACAGTTTTACAATGTGTTGTCATATTTTCTTCCCATAAGAGCAGAAATGCTGTTAAAGATAACTAAAAATAGACACATTTTCAAGGAATTGTTCTGATTTTGTAGAATGTTGTAATAGGGTTTGCTGGAATCTTTTTCAAAAACATTAATTGATGTTTTCCTGATTCTGAAATGTGATACCTGTTGCTATATATCTTACATTCTTCACAGTGATTGAGACAGCTATGTAATTTAAAAACAAAACTCAAGAAATCAGTCTTTAGGTAACAGGAAACATAAATAAAGGAGCCAAAATGTAGATTAAGATTAATGTCTCTTGTTGAAAAAACCCCTAAATCTAGCTTACCCTGAGATGAGAATCCCAGTTCTACAAGCCCTTAGTTTTCAATTTTATTACTTACGTTCTCCTCTCTAATGGGTTAAAAAAAATTAGCACTGGAAAAACTGAGAACATCTGGATGTAAAGTAAATAAATGGAATATTGAAACCTTTGAGGAAAGAAGCATGGTTTACAGCTAATTATTATACAAGTTTGACTGACAAAGTAGGGATCAGGAGATGATAACTTTCTGGTTTTGCACATTACCCTCTGTCCCAGAACTGGCCTCTGCATTGAGCCCGGTTCATTCCCTTCTGACTGTTCTGGCTCCTTGAAGCTGATGTGACACCTGAGCATAAAAGATGAGCATCTCATTGCTGTGCAAATCTCTGATTATGGCACTAGTGCTTGGTGGCTGATAAATACTGCATGATGTAATACACTGATTTATAAAGGGACTAAGAAAATGCACTCGTCAGGGGTACCAAGCCTTAAGAAAATCCTACAGACAGCTTACTACTACGGCAACATAATGAAGTTCCCAATCTCAGGAAAAAGAATGAAAAAAAAAAAGAGATTGCAAAGTCAGCAGGGAAGTAGACATCAGTTTTACAGGCCTATGTGGAACCAATTACTTGAAATTGATTCCTGACAAACATTGTGTCCTATATAATTTATAAATTTGTTTCCATAGCTTATCTACAATTTCAGACCTTTGCTTATATGCATTCACCATTAATGTTTTTTTTGCTATTCATCAACCATTAGAGATCTTTCAATTTACATATGTCAAGGATCTGAGAAATTAATGGAAAGTACAGATGAATCTAAGTTTTGCTCTTATATTTAAAATCACTATGTTAAATTAAATAGAGACAACTTTACGTAAAAAACTATAGGTAGTCCAAGTCTGAATGAAATATTCCTTCACATCTAAACAGCAAAATGGATTTAGAGCAGCATTGATATCATTTGTACCGTACATGAATTCAAATTAAATGAAGAGGCTTCCAGTAAAGTTTAGAGGAAAAAGGAAAATATGCACAATGCAAGTTGGATAGCTTGAATATTGCTTTATAAATGAATTTGATTGTTCACACTTGCCTTAGGTTTTCTTAGATACTCTTTGTTCTCGTGTGCCTTACCTCTTCATTACTGAATTTCTTAATGTATTCAACTTCAGAGAACTTTTGTGAGAATCAGTCAATGGTCATGTACGATTTCTGTTGTTCCTTCTTTTCTTGTGGAAAAGTATTTCAGAAATCGGTGTAAATTCTCTTATTTGGGGAATGTGGCCAACATTGGTTACTCTCATTGGTTACATAGATTAGCATCAGAAAGTTTTGGACAATTCAGACCCAAAGAGTACTTTGTTCAAGACATCCTTCTGTAACACTGTATTTACACCGGATATATTTGAGTCAGCTGTTGTATTTCAGCACTGGTGTCTTTCAGAGAGTTTGTGAACGATTCTGACACTGTTATGTTTACATGTTGGAAGTATGTGGAAAACACATCTGAATTTTTCAGGTTAATTGTGCTTCTATTAGAGTTCATAGCACTTCTATGTAAGAATTTGAATATTATCTTTCAATATTATCTTTCATTCCCTATTAGATTTCAGTTTGGCAGGATACATTATAGTTCGCTAAACTTGAGAAGTGCTACTTTAGATTTTCTATATGTTCTGATTTACAGGTGGATCCATTTCAGTCGGTGGTAAGAATTAAGTGTACAGTATAATATATCATTAAGAAAATAATCTAGTGTCTCATGGTTCTTTAATAAGCACTGTATAAGGACGATAATATGATTAATAAAATTAATAAGGTGAAGGCCAGCTAACGCAGAGTGCCTACACCTCATGTATTAGACATTCGCTTACTTCTCTTGGACAATGCAAGAATGGAAAATGTAAACACATTGAAGAAATGTCTGCTATCATATGGACATGTGGTATAATTTGCATAACGGGAAAATACAGATAAGAATCAAGTTGATTACCTGACAGCCAAATGTCCCCCAAAATCTTGTCTAAGAAATGTTGCAAGTACTTTTTTGTCCACAGTGAGATGTGATGGAGTTGATGTGGGCTTGGATTTACCTCATTTAACTTTATACGTGTAATTGAGGTGTATAAATTAGCAGTGTAATTACCATAGCTCCTTTCTAATATTAATTGAAAGGATTAGACTACTCTACAAAGCAAGAATTTTGGGTAGTCTGTATCCCGCAAAGGAAAAAGGAGTGACAATTTCCTTAATGCAGATATTTCAGCCATGTACCTTAGCATAGATGGGAGGAAATCTGGATGTTCAACTGTGGGAAAATCTGTAAAATCTTCCCCATACCTATCTATTATTTTATGTTCTTGTGTCAGCAGATTGTCAGCTTCAATAACTAGAGGTGAAAATATGCAATTTAAAAATTTAAACACAGAAGCCTACTGTCGCCAGGAAATTCTAGGTCCATGAAAAATGCCATATTGACCACATGCCACTGAGGAGTGGAATAGAAGCTTTCACTTCCATAGGCAAAGGAGAAGAGATGCTAGGAAACGCTCAAATTATAAAAGAAATGAAGGTACAGAGATTGTTTCTAAAATGGAAGAAGACAAATGAAAAGCAGTATAGTAATGAAAAAAAATACACTATATATTACAAATGAATAATATTTATTTTATCAGCATCGTATTTAGTTACATGTACCAACTCTTTTTAGGAATATTTCAGCTTTAATTAAGAAAAGTGTCTTTTTCTTATCTTGAAACAACATGTTGTTTTACTGGTTTAATCATCTTTGAAATTATAAGAATTTAAATTACAGGAAGTGAAACTTTAAGAGCTCACACTAGATCAAATCACCAAATAGTCTGAGATTTGAAAAATCTTGCTCTCCCATCCAGGCAGTTCACGCATCTTGATAACCTTATGTAAGGAGCGGTAGTAAAGCAATTTTGATTTGCAGAAAAGGAACTTTTATTTCTAGATTACTGTCTATAAATGAAGTGTGGTAGCCATTAATTGGAGACTTACCGGTTTGGGAGTACCAGCATATTTTTCTGTAGGTGAGAGGTAAACATTTTCAAATGCAAGCTGAAATGTCTGTCTTTTTTCCTGGTTTTTGAAAAGTTAAAAAAAAAACCTGCAGATTTAAGAAACACATGTATTTTTATCTGTTAAACTAAGTTTTACTTATGATGAGTAAATAAATTAAAAGAGGTACAAGAAGTGAATATACAGAGATTAGCTAGGCTACTGGGTAATTGGTATTTTCTAGAATTTATATTAAGTCTGATATACAAATCTATTTCTAGAACACTCATTGCATAATAGTTGAAAATACTCAAATATATACATGCACAACCCTGTGCTCTGTGTTTGGACTGAATGAGGATAAATGTGGGAGACGTAATGCCTTAAATATAGACATAAAGGAGAAGTCTACTGTGGTCTGAACCACAGCTTTTTGTCTCACTTGAGGAATAAATGACACATTACAAGAGGTTGTTCTGAACTATTATATTATACATATTCATTATGCGGTCTTTTTCTCTGTTTTAAAACGATGCTAGCTTGCCCGTATTTTATTCAGTCTAAAAATTGTAGTTTTATCTTTCTCATTTGTCCTTGTAAATTACAACAGGTAGCAGTGCAGTGCATTATAGAAAATAATTAATGCATTGAAAGCATATATAAATGAACTAATAGGCCTTTTTTCTTGTATGCAGTGAAATATGATAGTTTTTTTTTTTTTTTTTCATTTTCATATAAAACCCTTCTGCTTCAAAATAATTACCAGAGGACCCCAGAAAGCTAGGCATATCACAAATATGTGAGAAGACAGTCAGCTGGGATTTTTTCAATTAAATAATCACAATATAGCATCTTTGACAGGAAAGTTTTTTTCAAAGCAGAATTTTTTGTAGAATCCAAATGATAGAATGCCACCTCAAAATAGCCAGTAGCCAGCACAAGAGATGTGAGATAAGTGGAAGAGCAGGGACTTGGTCATATGCAGCTCAGTTCCCTTGCCAGTAGCTACAGAATCATCTCTCTCTTTCAGTCAGAATGACATCATTTTGATCAGATAATATCTGTTTAGTCATCTATTAAGAGGAATAGCTCCAATGAAAAAAAAAAAAAAGGAAAAGAAAGAAAAAGGTGAAATCCTTTTCATGGGGGCAAGGTAACTACTACAGATGATATATTCACAAAATTAAGTCTCTGAACTAAAACTAAGACGTAAATATGGCACTCCTAGACTATTAGCAATCCTGTGATATCATCTATGAAAGCTTCTAGAACTTTTCCGATCTGTTCATGCAAAAGTTTTTGAATCTTCTCTAAGTTTTATAGGGCTTTCTGTTTTCTGCCAAGGTCTAGAGCATGTGATAGTTTATACGTTCCCATGGAACAACCATGAAATCTAATAAAGTCCTTTTTCAGTACATTAGAGCTCCCTGGGTGAGGTTCTCAGTCAGAAGATAGACATGTGGTGTCTGGGCTGATAGATACAGCAAAACACATTCATTTTACTGGCTGCTACTCACGGTTTGAAATTTTGCTTCAAGGAGCTGCAACAACATGTGGAAAATAGAAGAAACGGAAAGAGGTTCCTAAAAGGAATATGGGTTCCTGAGCAGGGTGCTGGCAAACAGATATGAGTGTGTACAGCTCTGATGGAGAGGCACACAGGCACTTCTGACCTAAACAGTGCTCTGTCAATAGGAAATAGTTAGCATGTGCGAGGAGTTAGTGTGTAAGGATTTGCAAGCTTGTAATGCAGGACAAATAAAACTAGGTCTTATTGTGCTTTGCAATGTCTTCTGATGCGCAGCTTTTTACATTTCCTCATTTCTACATGCTTCATTGGGTTCTACCACTTGAACCGAAATGGAAAAAACTGTATTGCTGCCCTACTACAAATAGACACAGATAGCCTCAAAATTACAGAAATTTCCAATGCAGTTTCTGAGGTATATGTATATACATATACATATATATATATGCATACATAAATATATTATTAATGATATATAGCAATATAATGTATAATATATACTATATATAAATAAAGTTATATTAATCATTCAGACTCTGCTGCCAAATTAGTTTTCTTCTATTGCTCTTGCCTGTAGGAGATGGGGGATGCTCAAGAAACAATCCTTCACGCCTAACAAACTGTGTGTGCTTAAGTTTAAGCATAAAATAGCTTCTAGTACTTATGTAAGTGTCTCGGTGCATAAAGACGATAAAAAAAGCAGAGTTTATTCTCTTGTTAGATGATGCTAAACTCCATGATATGAAGATATACAGGAGCCCAGAAATACATCAGACAAAGCATGGGAAGTTCACTGTGTGTTAAATCCTTGTTTCATTAGAAATGGGAAAGCAGGAGTCACACACAGTGGAGAACAGTTGTAGAGGAAGAGCTCTCTGGCAGTTTAGGGATTAATGGCAACAATGCAATTTGTGGACGTGTTGAGCTGAGTCCCGTAGTCTGCCAGGAGGGGAATTAAAAAATTCTGCGTGGGTATACAATAACTAAAACCAATTTTTTTGTCTTGAAATTGTTCCTAATTGTCTAGATTACTACAGTGCTTAATTGTGGTGGGAGATGAGCAAGTGCTTTTGAGGGTCGTTCACGGTAGGTTTGAGAAGAGCGTTTTTTGCTTGAAACAGTGTGGAGGATTAACTTTGTTTGGCTGCCAGGTACCCACAAAGCTGCTCTCATGCCTCCTCAGCAAGGCAGGGGAAGAAATAAGGTGAAAAAGCCGTGGGTAAAAATAAGGACAGGAAAATCGCTCACCGGTTATTGTCATTGGCAAAACAGACCTGACTTGAGGGAGATTAATTGAATTTGTTGCCAATTAAAAACACAGTAGGATAGTGAGAAACAAAAACAAAAATAAAACCACGTTCCCCCTACCTTTCCCTTCTTGCCAGGCTCAACTTCACTCCAAACTCTTCTACCTCCTCCCCCACAAGTGGAGTAGGGGGATGAGGAATGAAGGCTGTGGTCAGTCCATAACACTTCATCTCTGCCACCCCTTTCCTCCTCACACTCTTCGCCTGCTCACAGGATACAGTCCTTCACAGTGTGGGTCCTTCCCATGGGCTGTAGTTCTTGAAGCATTGCTCCAGCATGGGTCCTTTCCATAGGGTACAGTCCTTCAGGAACAGATTACACCAGCACGGGTCTCCTGTGGGGCTACAGTTCCGACCAGAAAAACCTGCTTCTGCCTGGGCTTACCTCACAGTGCCTGCCAGGAGCCTGACCTGCCATGGGCTCTCCACAGGCTGCAGCTTCCTTTAAGGCATATCTACCTGCTCCAGCGTCGGGTCCTCCACAGGCTGCAGTGTGGATATCTGCTCCAACGTGGTCCTCTGTGGGCTGCAGGGGGACAATGTTCTTCAACTCTTCTGCCTCCTTCTTTTCTGACTCTGATTCTCCAGGTCTCTTTCTCACACATTTTTCTGACTGCTCTCTCGCAGCTGTTATGCAGCATCACTGACGGGCTCAGCTTTGGGCAGTGTTGGGACCGTCTTGGAGCTGGCTGGAACTGGCTCTATTCGATATTGGGGTGACTCCTGGTGTCTTCTCACCCCCTGCAGCCCTCTCTCCCCCTACCCCCGGTACCAAAACCCTGCCACAACACCACAACCAGGAACCATTATTTTCATACAAAAAACATTTTCAGCATTGATTTAATTAGTTTGCAAAAGTATTTAAAAATAAAATAAAATAAAAAAGCAGAGTAGGATTCTAGTCACTATACTGATGCTGGATATGTCAGTTTGGCTCTGGAGGAATTTTGCCATTGAACCCAATGAGTGCAATAACTAGTCCAATATCTATTTTGGTTTAAAGTTTTGTTTTTTGGAAATTAATTACTGCAAAAGATTATATGCATACTTTTGAAACTGCACTTTAAGGTAACCAGTTTCTCTTTACTGTAGCTGCTTCACAATTAATATTAAGAATACTCAGGATGATCATATAATGCATATTGATCTATCACTAGTGCATATTTTATATGTCAAATATAAAATGAGCTATATTATTTTGTCATTTCTCAACTACCATTCACATAGTATCTACTCAAACTCAAACATTCTTAGTTGAAACTTCAGCAACAGAAAGTTACCTTCTTATTTTTTCAGTCTTATAGTGTTTTACAATTCTCTATAATGTTTAAAATGTTTAATTGTAAAAGGAAGAAATAAAGTATTATATTGGAAGAACATAATCAGCTTGAAAATTTAATGATTTGGAATTACTGTGCATGCTTCAAAGGATAATAGTCCTTAAACGAGTCTGCCTAATCTTTCTTGCCAAACCGTTAAAGATGGAAATCATTGGTTTACATATTCAAGTGATTATGAAAGAGATCAAAACTCAGCCTATTCACTAATGGAAAACACTAAGTTAAATTCCTTTTGGCTGACATCCCATCTTGATCTCAGTGGAAGGCCCTGAAAACAAAAGCAATTTAAAAGAACAGGAACAACTTAAAGAGCAACAATCCACAGCCTTCTATTTTGAGAAACATCAAATTTTCATTGTATTCATTCTTATTTATATTAAAAAAGAAGTATAATGCAAAAAATATACTACAATAGAAGCGGAATTTTTTTTTTTAAATCAGCTAGTGAGTCTTTTTATTAGGGCTCTTTTTACATAATGTAGTAAAGGATTAGAGAAAGTAAATCTTTTAGAAATAATAGCGTAGGCAAGTGTGGAGAAGGAAACAAATACAGGGAAAAAAAATGGGCCTGTGTTCCACAATACTGCTCTTACATTGCAGAGTTCATGACACAGAAAAGAACTAGAGAAGCTACTGACTTTGTTTGGGCTGATCATGTGTCTAATACTGAGAATGAGCTTATTCTGTACTTTACTGAGTTGAGCCTGGAATAATTTTATTATAGGCTGTACCTTATTGTAAAAATATTGTTTGCATTTATCATAATAAAAGTAATATGAATAGATGCTATAGACATGTTTAGTGTCTCCCCTTCTACTTTTCTTTTCTCTTTCAAAATATTTTACTCACCACACTTGTGGGGAGAAGTTACAGGTATGAGAGCTGAGAAATTGTTTGGTTCAACTGCAGACAGTATAAGCTCTAAATTCTAAATTGTTTGATTTAAAAAAGCAGGCTTTCATTTTAGTTTAGAAGATATAAGATAAAACAAAGGAAAACTTTCAAAAAGGGTGTGACTGTTGCTTCACTAGACTGAAATCTGCTGTCCCAAGGTCATCAGTCTGGTCTTGTCTCAATCTTCTCCTGAAAGCGTACTCCACAAATCTGAACTGTCAAATCAAAAAAAATGGTCACTGTCCTGAGGGATTCGTGCCAGACAAGGAGCCTAATGAAGACCCTGAATTTCAGGAAAGCAGACCTCCATCTCTTCAAGGAGTTAGTCAATAAGACCCCTTGGCAAACAGTCCTCAGGGACAAGGGGGCAGAACAGAGCTGGCAGATCTTCAAGGACGCTTTCCATAGAGCACAAGAGCTCTAGATCCCCAGGTGTAAGAAATCAAGTAAGACAGGGAGGAGACCGGCATGGCTGAGCTGGGACCTGCTGGTCAAACTATAAGGCAAGAAGGAACTGCATGCGCAGTTCAAGCAGCATCAGGTGTCCTGGGAAGAGTTTAGGGATGCTGCCCGGCTATGCAGGGACGAGGTCAGGAAGGCCAAGGCGCAGCTGGAGCTGAACTTGGCAAGGGATGCTAAAAATAACATGAAAGCCTTCTACAGGTACGTCAACCAGAACAGGAAGGTCAAAGAAAGCATGCCCTCCCTGGTGACTGAGAATGGCAAACTGGTAACAACAGACGAGGAGAAGGATGAGGTTCCAAGCACTTTTTTTGCCTTGGTCTTCACTGCCAGCCTCTCTCCTCACGCCTCCTGGGTTGAAGGACTGCAAGACAGGGACCTGAAGGACAAAGCCCCTCCCGCTGTAAGTGAAGACCAGGTTCGTGACCACCTGAGGAACCTGAATATACACAAGTCTATGGGACCTGTTGAGATGCACCCCAGAGTCCTGAGGGAATTGGCTGATGTAGTTGCCAAGCCACTCTTCATGATAGCTGAAAAGTCATGGCAGTCAGGTGAAGTCCCTGGCAACTGGAAAAAGGGAAACATTACACCCATTTTTAAAAAGGGTAGAAAGGAGGACCCTGGGAACTACCGCCCTGTCAGCCTCACCTCTGTGCCTGGGAAGACCATGGAACACATCCTCCTAGAAGCCATGCTAAGGCACATGGAAGACACGGAGGTGATTTGAGACAGCCAGCATGGCTTCACCAGGGGCACGTCCTGCCTGACCAACCTCATGCCTTTCTACAATGGAGTGAGTGCATCAGTGGACAAGGGAAGAGCTACGGATATCATCGATCTGGACTTCTGCAAGGCCTGTGACATGGTCCCCCACAATATCCTTCTCTCTAAGTTGAAGAGATATGGATTTGATGGGTGCACTGTTCGGTGGATAAGGAGCTGGCTGGCTGGATGCATCCAGAGGGTGGTGGTCAATAGCTCAATGTCCAGATGGAGAGGGGTCACAAGTGGTGTCCCTCAGGGATCCGTACTGGGACTGATGCTGTTCAACATCTTCATCAATGCCATAGGCAGTGGGATCAAGTGCACTCTCAGCAAGTTTGCCGACGACACTAAGCTGGGTGGTGCGGTCGATGTGCCAGAGGGACGGGATGTCATCCAGAGGGACCTGGACGAGCTGGAGAGGTGGGCCTGAGCAAACCTTATGAAGTTCAACAAGGCCAAGTGCAAGGTCCTACACTTGGGTCGGGACAACCCTCATTATCAATACAGGCTGGGGGATGATGTGATAGAGAGCAGCCCTGTGGAAAAGGACTTGGGGGTACTCGTGGATGAAAAGCTGGACATGAGCCAACAATGCCTGCTTGCAACCCAGAAGGCCAATCGCATCCTGGGCTCCATCAAAAGAACCGTGGCCAGCAGATCCAGAGAGGTGATTCTCCCCCTCTGCTCTGCTCTGGTGAGACCCCACCTGGAGTACTGCATCCAGCTCTGGAGCCCTCAGCACAAGAAGGACATGGACCTGTTGGAACGGGTCCAGAGGAGGGCCATGAAGATGATCTGAGGGCTGGAGCACCTCTGCTATGAGGACAGGCTGAGAGAGTTGGGGTTGTTCAGCCTGGAGAAGAGAAGGCTCTGGGGAGACCTTATAGTGGCCTTCCGGTACCTGAAGGGGGCCTATAAGAAAGCTGGGGAGGGGCTGTTTGCAAGGGCATGTAGCAATAGGACAAGGGTCAATGGTTTTAAACTAGGGCAGGGTAGGTTTAGGTTAAACATTAGGAAGAAGTTCTTTACAATGAGGGTGGTGAGACTCTGGAGCCGGTTACCCAGAGAGGTGGTGGAGGCCCCACCCCTGGAGACATTCAAGGCCAGGCTTGATGAGGCTCTGAGCAATCTGATCCAGTTAAAGATGTCCCTGCTTCCTGCAGGGGGGTTGGACTAGATGACCTTTAAAGGTCCCTTCCAACGCAACATATTCTATCATTCTATGATGCTATGAAATTACATTCCTCAGCCCCACGTCCCTGAGCTTAGGGGTCTGTGTTCCTACAGAAGTGACAGAATTTGTGTCTTGGTGGGACCTCAGGTGCCAGACAATTCTGAAATATCACAAACACCTCACTGTCAATGTTTTCTGAAGTTCCCAATATCCTTAAAACTCAACCCTGCAAACAACTGAATGATAAAACAAAAGAGTCTTTTGCACAAACGTTGCCTAGAAGGGTTAGTTTGTCTGTCAGTGTAGGTTAATTATTGATTCTGTCAGTGGAAAAGGAAGAGCTATGTATGTCAACTACCTGGACTTCTGTAAGTCCTTTGGTACCATCCCCCACAACATTCTTACCACTAAATCAGAGAAATATGGATTTGATGGGTGGACTGTTGGATGGAAAAGGAATTGGGTGTGTGTCTGTGTCCAAAGAGTTATAGCCATGGCTCAATGTCCAAGTGGAAACCAGTAACAACTGGTGTCCAGATGTCTCACAGGGGTCTGTGCTGGGACCAATAGTATTTAGTATCTCCACAACATAGACAGTGGGACTGAGTGCACCCTCAGCAAGTTTGCAGACGACACCAAGCTGTGTGGTGCAGTTGATTCACCAGAAGGAAAGGGTGCCAGAAGGACCTGGACAGGCTTGAGAGGTGAGCCCATGCAAACCTCATGAAGTTCAACAAGGCCAAGTGCAAGGTTCTGCATGTCAGTCAGGGCAATCCCACACACAAATACAGGCTGGGACAAGAATGGATTGAGAGCAGCCCTGTATCAAGACAGACTGAGGGACGAACAGGAGAGCAGCCTGTGGAAAAAGACTTGGGGATACTAGTGGACATGAGCTGACAATGTGCTTGCTGGCAAGATGCACTTGCAGCCCAGAAAGCCAATGAAATCCTGCGCTGCATAAAAAGAAGCATGGCCAGCAGGTTGAGGGAGGTGATTCTCCCTCTCTCTTCTGCTCTGGTGAGATCCCACTTGGAGCGTTGTGCCCAGCTCTGGGTTCCACAGTCCAAGAAAGACATGGACGTGGTGGAGTGAGTCCAGAGGAGGGCCATGGAAATGATCAGAGGATGGAAAACCTCTCCTATGAAGACAGGCTGAGAGAGTTTGAGCTGTTCAGCCTGGAGAAGAAAAGGTTCTGGGGAGACCTTATTGCGGCCTTTCAATATACAAAAAGGGTTTGAAGAAAAAACAAGAGACATTTTACCAAAGCCTATAGTGACAAGACAAGAGGGAAGGGTTTTAAACTGAATTTTAGATTGGACATAAGGAAGAAATGTTTTATGATGAATGTGGTGAGACACTGGAACAGGCTGCCCAGAGAAGTTGTGGATATTCCACCATTGGCAGGTTTCAAGGTCAAATCAGATGGGGCTTTGAGCAACCTGATCTCGCGAAATATGTCCTTGCCCATGTCAAGGGGGTTGTGCTAGATGATCTTTGAAGGTCCCTTCCAACCCAAACCATTCTATGATTGTATGATTAATTATTTGCTGTGTATACAGGCAGAGTTTTCAGCTGTGGTGGCACGTGCAATTAAGTTAGAGAGGGAAAGCACAATGAACATATTAATATAGCATTGGTTTAGATTCATTGACACCCTACCTACCCTGCTGGACTTAATCTCAGGAAGGAAAAGAAAAGATAAAGGCAGAGTTGTGCAAAAGTACCTTGCTGTGCTTCTTAACACTTCACCTTTCGAATGGCTAAAAGTGAGTATTTTTATTTATGGGATGACCTTGTTAAATTTAACAAGGTTGCACCAATGTAAATAAGAGCCAAATTTGAACTAATATTGTAAGTTCAGTTTAAAATAAAAGGCTCAAAGAACATGTTGGTTTATCCTGTGACTGCCTGCATGTGCTTGCTTAGGAAAAAAATTGTTTCTGATGTGTGTTAGGTAGACTGAGGCATTTTTATCTATGTCCCACAGTGAATTCTAATGAGGCATTCTGCACACATAGGGCCTGATTTTTATTTGTGCATCATCCCTGTTAATAACAGCATCTAATTAAGACATCCATTAAAAGTCCATAATGTTAATTTAATGGAAAAATTCCAATAGAACTCCATTAAGTTCTCCCTGTTAGTTTAACATTACACAACTTTAACAAATGCCTTAATTAGACGTTCTTACTGAAAAGAATACTATACAACTAAAATTGGCCATTATTTATAATGGAGAGTAGTGTTCCTGAGTGCTAGTGCTTCAATTGTCATGAATTATAGACGCCTGGGATATCTGTAAGGTTTCTGTGATTGGTTGTCATATAGCTTGGCTGGCAAACAGGATTTATTTCTGAGTGAAGAGAAATACATGGATTCTTAGAAAATAAATTTAGCATGTATGAGGGTATATTTACTTGAAAAAAAAACAGGTTTTAGTTCTCTGGTAAAAAATAAGATTTATTTATTAATAAAATTGCCTACATCTGATGTTACATTTAGTAAGCTTTTAAATTACCATGCAGCTCTGAGCTACAAAAATATATTAGTAAATTAAGGTACTGTTTATACTGATATTGAGATTAGGCATTTGTAATACCTGAAGGTGGTTCAATATGGCCAGATATGCTTGTAGGGTTGGAAAAGTGAAAATTTTTCTTTTTTCTATTTCAATTTGAATTTTCTTTTTTCCATTACTGAAACCATCAGAGTGTTCTAATTGGGTATACACCATCATATTATGAGGAAAGTAGGAATATAGGATAACATAAGAAGAAAATATGTATTTTTTTTAAAGGAAAATATTGCAAAAGATCTGTAGAATTGTAAAAAAAAATAAGAGGGAAGGGAAGGGAAGGGAAGGGAAGGGAAGGGAAGGGAAGGGAAGGGAAGGGAAGGGAAGGGAAGGGAAGGGAAGGGAAGGGAAGGGAAGGGAAGGGAAGGGAAGGGAAGGGAAGGGAAGGGAAGGGAAGGGAAGGGAAGGGAAGGGAAGGGAAGGGAAGGGAAGGGAAGGGAAGGGAAGGGAAGGGAAGGGAAGGGAAGGGAAGGGAAGGGAAGGGAAGGGAAGGGAAGGGAAGGGAAGGGAAGGGAAGGGAAGGGAAGGGAAGGGAAGGGAAGGAAGAAGTAATAACAGTAGGAGTGAAACTAGAGATTTGTGAAAAGAAGTCTACAATTTTATGCGTGTCTACTGGGAAGACACTTAAACAGACAGCAAAAATTATTTTTAATATACTTGATGCAAAGTAAGGAATGAAGAAAAGCAGACCTGCAATTTTGCTGTTACTGCTTTTTATGAATTTCCATCTGGACACATAGGGTATTAATTTTATGTTACTATCACAGTGACAGCTGAACTGACAAAATAGATCACATCTCTGCATACCACAAAATAAAGCTTTTTGGAGAACTACCCTAGCCTGTGCCACATTTTTTTTTCCATTTTATTGAACTCATCACTGAAACAATCAATGAATCAGTCATGTCGTATATTCATCCAGTATACTTACACTACTTCAGCTATTTTTTCTCACTATTGGGGCTGGTTCTGTTTAATATCTTTATCAATCTCCTGGATGAGGGGATCAAGTGCACCCTCAGTAAGTTTGCAGATTACACCAAGCTGGACAAGAGTGTCAATCTGCTTCAGGGTAGGAAGGCTCTACAGAGGGATCTGGATAGGCTGGATCAATGGACTGTGGCCAGTTGTATGAGATTCAACAAGGCCAAGTGCCGTGGGTCACAACCCCATGCAGCGCTACAGTCTTGGGGAAGAGTAGCTGGAAAGCTGCCCAGCAGAAAAGGACCTGGGGGTATTGGTTGACAGCTGGCTGAACGTGACCCAGCAGTGTGCCCAGGTGGCCAAAAAGGCCAACAGCATCCTGGGTTTTATCAGGAGTAAAGTGGCAAGCAGGACTGGGGAAGTGATTGTCCCCCTTTACTCGGCACTGGTGTGGCTGCACCTCGAGTGCCATGATCAGTTTTGGGCCCCTCACTACAAGAAAGACATTGAGGTTCTACAGTGTCCAGAGATATGCAACGAAGCTGATGAGGGGTCTAGAGCACAATTCTTATGAGGAGGGGCTGAGGGAACTGGAATTGTTTAGCCTGGAGAAAAGGAGGCTGAGGGGAGACCTTATCGCTCTCTACAGCTACCTGAAAGGAGGTTGTAGCGAGGTTTGTTGGTCTCTTCTCCCAACTCACAAGTGATAGGACAAGAAGAAATGGCCTCAGGTTGCACCAGGGGAGGTTTATGATGGATATTAGGAAAAATTTCTTCACTGAAAGGATTATCAAGAATTGGAACAGGCTGCCCAGGGAAGTGGTTGAGGCACCATCCCTGGAGATAATTTAAAAGACTTGTAGACATAGTGCTTAGGGATATGTTTTAGTGGTGCATTTAACAATGTTAGGTTACTGGTTGGACATGATGATCTTAAAGGTCCCTTACAATCTAGATGATTCTATGATTTTATGATTGTTGTTGGTACATTATCAGTCATTGCCACCTCCCAAAAGATATCTCACTGTCAGAGGTCATACATTAAACTTCTGAGAAGTGGATCATTTCCATCTCTCTTTGAAAAAGAAAAATAGTGTCCTCTCCAAACCTGTTCACTCTGGCTTGGGCAGCAAAAAACAGCTGTGCTTCTGTTGATGGTTTGGTGCATGGCCATGTTGAATCTTCAATGTTATCCTCATCTGCAGACAATCTTGATTTCCTCACAAAATTACTGAAATTTCTACGGGGCTCTCAAGTTTTCTTTCAAGCACCAAATTCCTTTTCTCTTTTCTTTTTAGTTTAACATTAGGTAAACACCATGATCTGCTGTAGACAGAGGAAGTGGAAGACTGTTTAAATGTCCAGTGGGAGTTACTGGACATTAAAATTCCATTTTGTCTTCAATGGTATCCCAGCTTGAGAAGTTAAATAGCATTTTATAATCTCTTCAGGGACACAAAGAAAAATTTCTCAATTATTTGCAGGCAGTGTCATTCTGGTTCAACAGCTGATGCTGTTCTGACATTCCTCTTCTCAGTTCCAAAAAGTTAAAGGTATGTCATTTTCCTTACACTAATCAAAAAGAAATATGACGAGCAATTCAAACTGTTCTCCAAAAAATCAGTCACAGGAAGAAGATTGTTCTCAGGATGATGTTATTCAAATAATAGGAGAATTTAGAGATGTCTCTACCAAGAAAAAGGAAAAAAAAGAAAGTCTTGGTGTTTTCAGATTTCTTTTCCAACTAGTCTCTACCTTAAAGGACCCCAGAACTACCACATCCAGACAAAGGAAAGTTCACAAGGATTCTCCAAAGGACTGATGTAATAAAATTCTATCTCATCCTGGATGTCTGAACAACAGAGAAGTTTTTCAAAGGACACTTGCAGGTTCTGTGAACTGGAGCAGACACAGTGCTCTGGTTAACATCTGACCCAATATGTTACCTTTATAGCATCACTCTGAAGTTTGCAATGTACCCCTTTGCTAGTGCACAGCATCTGAAGTGCATATATCCTTTAAAGATACCAAAATTTCAGTGATTTTTCATTGGCATGATTCTTAGGTTTGTTTGCTTTCTTGTTTGTTTTTTTTTTTTTTTTTTGTTTTTCATCTGAGCTGAATTGGGCTATGGCTTTTAGCTGTAGATCCCTGAGGATTATAGCCATAATGCTTTCCACATATGCTAGGTGTAACACATATATACTCTAAGAGTTCTAAATTTAGGGAAGTTTGTGAAGCATATTCAATGTTTTTTTTTTATTCTCGACGTCTTTTCTTTTCTTTAGTGAACAAAAGCTTTGAAAATGATGGGGCCACAAAGATGATGAGAGAGCTGGAGCACCTCTGCTATGAATACAGGCTGAGAAAGTTGGGGCTGCTCAGTCTGGAGAAGAGAAGGCTCTGGAGAGACCTTATAGCAGCCTTCCAGTTCCTGAAGGGGGCCTATAGAAGAGATGGGAGGAACTCTTTATGAGGGAGTGTAGTGATAGGACGAGGGTAAATGGTTTTAAACTGAAGGAGGGGAAAAATAGGTTAGATATTAGGAAGAAATTCTTTACTGTGGGGGTGGTGGGACACTGGCCCCAGAGAAGTTGTGGGTGCCCCATCCCTGAAAGTGTTCAAGACCAGGCTGGATGGGGCCTTGAGCAATCTGGTCTAGTGGGAGGTGTCCATGGAAGGGGGGTTGGAACTAGATGATCTTTATGGTCCCTTCCAACCCAAACAGTTCTATGATTCTATGATTCCATAATATTTTTCTATTATAATTGTACCAGCAATTTTGATTAATTACTGAATGGTATATCTTTGTTTTAACTTACACAATTCTTCTACATTCAAACTTCTAAAATTAATTTTTCTTTATAATTATATTTTGTCTATTAAAATAGCCTTGAGATTAATTTGTTTTATTGTCTTTCCTTTAGTTCATTTCAGCTTTCCTTTACAAATGAATGTCGGCTGACCCATAAGTACGACATATATTCCTGAAGGTGTCAAGAGCAGGTGGAATGCAAGCGTTCGTAATCTCTGCCAGAGAAAGAATGGCGCTGCAGCTGGCACGACGCAGGAAGAATAAGACAAGATTGACTAAGTAAGGACAACAACAAGACAGAAAAGAGAAATGGGAATATAACTGGAAAACATGTCAGGAGACATCATAGAAGCAAAATTCAAATAAAAGAATTCAGTTTCAAAGCAATATATAACTGGTGGTGCTGGCTGCTCTGCAACAAGGAGGTCAGAAAGAACAAAGTGTTTGTGAGTCTTGCTAAAAAATGTGTTAGTAAAGGCTAGTAGGAAAACTCTGTGTTCCCAGAACATATGGAGGTGTATCAGCTTAATTACACATTTCAAACTTTTCCAAGAGAGAGGTAAGAAGTAGTCAGAAGTTCCTCCAATATTTGTTTCTTTTATCTTTCATAGATTTTTATGTCCTTCACAGCTAACATTGTTTTGTGAATGAAAGGAACAATAAATAAACTTTCCATGAAAATGTTCTGAGCAAAAATTCTTCATTTATTTATGAACAGAACCCCTACAGCTTATACTGATAACTTACCTTGGGGTTATTAAGTCCCAGAACATGCGAAGTGTTAACATTTTCCTTGCAATACTAGCTGCTCTTATTAGTAACCCTGGCATTTGAATATATCAAATATTTTAAGAATGTCCATTCATGAGCTGCAATACTTTGAACCAGGTGGGAAGACAAAGGAATAACAATGATGTGGGAAAGACTTTATGTGATATTTGAACTGGTACTGGTTTTAACACAGGTAGGGGACAGGAAGTTTCGTACTTCACATTCTTGTGCCATGTTTTTAATTGGTTCCAACAGGGTCAAATAACAATATCACCACATTTTCTGGGAATAAGCGCTCCCTGAAATATTCCTGGCCTCCTTATACTTTGCATAAAAGGTGAAAGGTGGTGCATCTCCCCCAACGGAAGGGATCTTTATATTTCCGCAGAAGTCTATCCGCCTCCCATTTTGCCCATAAGCATAACTCCATCAGTGAAGTCCTGGATATCGCACATGTCTGGTGAATAATCTTTTCCAGTTTTTCATCTCCAAGGTCATAGCAGCCCACTATCTTTTATATGCTACTGATAAACTTTGATGTTTTACAGCTGTCAGCCAAATTCTGCCTCCTTGGGCAATTAGTCAATCAAACAACAAAATGCACCAACTGCTATGGCTTTGAAGGAAATAATTCCTTCCTGAACATGGACAGGTGATTGGTCACAACCATGCAATGCAAGGATGCACAGCTTCTTATTAATCAGGCTTTCATATGGATAAGAGATGTTTAAAAAAATGAGAAGGGGAAGTGGTTGTCTGTCCCAATTAATTTCCCTTTCCTGACTCTACCTAACAGGCAGTGAATACAGATAGTACTGCAGCCCTTTATTTATGTCCACCTCCTCTTCCCTATTGCCTTCAGCTGTGAGACTTGTTAGTACACCTTCAAAATTCCCATTAAGGTTCTCCTGATGTTTAACGCCAAATACTTATTTCCTTTTTTAAAAAAATTAAATATCTGTCTGAAACATTGTCAGTGACCCTTAGGCAGAGGGGTCTTTGTGAGACCCCGCAGAGAATCTTACACCTATTTCCACTGTGCAAAGCAGTCCAAAACTCTGTGAAAAAGTCTTCATAGGCAAAATCATGAAAGCTTTTCTTATTGCTGAAACTATGGACTTTTCATTAAAAGGAACATTCAAAGATAATTATTATTGATATTTTTTCTAGTGTGGAGAACTGTTCCCATAAATGCAATTTCATTGCATTGTTTCACAGCTACTCGGCTCACGTTCCATCACTGCCTTTCAGCTGAGATCTGTATGTATGAAGAAGGTGCGCATATGATGATAACAAAATAATAACATAAAACATAGTTTACATTAGAACTAATATCCCTGAAATTCTATTTTCCACAGTTAACAAACAGTTTACTGCTATGATAGCTGATCAGATGGTATGCTCTAATTTCAGAGGATTACTGCTTAAATGGATTTTGGAGAGGTAGCACTATATCTCCTTCATTCTTGTTTATCCCCCTTTTTTTTCCCCAGCAGAATTAATATGGTTCTCTGTGAGAGCTCCAATTTGATGCAGCATGGCTTAAAGGCGTTCCATTCAGAGTGCACAAAGCACCTGCTCAATTAGTGCAAAACCAGAGCATTTCTACCAGTGCTATGGGGTAAAGAATAAGAAGCAAAAAGAATGTCTGAATTAGGCAATCATTAGGATTAACATCACAACTGTACCCTTTGTGTGATACCTGAGCAGTGTAATTCACTGACTAAGTAATGCTAAAGGAAACCATGTGAACAACTCTTAATTTCCAAGCCATCGACGTTCACATCCTCAGCTATATGTTAGGAAATTGGTTTGCTTGGTGCTATAAGACCACAATCACAGAAAGAGACTGTCTTCAGGAAGCAGACAACCTGAAAACTATTCCATAATTTTCTTCATTTATCCCATCATTTTCCATCAACTATTTTTATTTGCTGAGATAATTTGAACTAGTTCAATAATAACTGCTGATCTCCGACCTATTGTGTATCCCATGTTTTTTTGTTTCTTTTGAATAAATCAAAGAGATTTTTCCACACTTTTATACAATTGTTTATATTATGTAGCTTGGGGCATTCTTGTAAAATTCAAACACATTGCCAAATTTTAAACAGAATAATTCCCTGCCTGGGTTTAGGATATGAATACTTCGCTTCTATACACTAGTACATCTTTTCAATAATTAAGACCTGCCTGAATCCACTGGTATTTTGGAGCAGCCACAACAGCCTAAATAAATTTAATGTTTTCTCCAATAACCAGCTGGGGAATTCACCGATATGATGGATTTTTTTTCTTGCACTTTGGGGGTGAATTGGTCCTTTTGAACTTCGAGGGACAAAAGTGAAGGGACACTGTGTTCTGCACAGTGTGAGATGTTTTACTCTGCTTATCAAGGGAAACAGAAAAGTGACTTTAAACTACTTTAGTTTCCTTCAAGTTAGAACAGGTAAAGATTATACTAAAGGAGCAAAGTAAAATAATTAAAGGGATTTGAATCAGATATCTATAGGCATTCATATCTCCATGCTGGATACAGGAATTTTAAATTTTTATTACTGTCACCTTTACTGGTGATCCCTTCTAAAAGAAATACTTTTTCTAATGATGGGAAAAGGACAGCTGTACATGTGCACTTTTGACACAGATCTGGGTCTAGATTGTTTTGGTCTTGGGTTATTTTATTTGGGATTTTTTAGCTGGTGCTGGGGTTTCACTAAGCAGATATCCTGAAAACATAGTTTGTGAGGAAAACTTCAAGGTTCAGCTCATTGTCTTGCCTATTGGCTCTTTCCTTCACATGTCAGGACTTGAAACTGTGAAAAATACAAATTTTTATTGTTTCCTATCACATTTTTTTTAGGACAAACACATTTATTTTTTACTATGTTTATATAAAAGTCTACTTACTTTCTCATTGATTTCAGTTTGTCTCCTACTATTTTTAGCATGAGTGGATCTAACCTGTCCTCAAAGCACAGCAACATATTCTTGGTCAAATGTACGGCCAGATAAGTGCACTGCACTGAAAGAAAATGTTCCCTGTAATAATGGACACACCCCACACAAAGGCAAAGTGATAAAAGCATTAAGTTCTGAACAAGTGGTCATTATTATTCCCACAAAGGTAACAGCCCTCAGACAAATGAAGAATAAAAAGCAAAACTCTCAGCTGATGGTTTGATATATCTATTGTATCAATAGTCCTTTTGCAGCTCTGACGAGTCAATCATTTTAAACTATGACATGTCAGTTCAGTCAGAAGCCCAGCCCAATAATAATGTTGGTGGGGAAGGAATTCTGAAGCAAGTGTCTTGGAGACACTGGCATAATATTAATCTTACAGTACAGCTCTATACTTCCACGTTGAGGTATAGATTTCTGTTAGCACAGCTTTTAGACTGATTCCCTTCAGAAAGCTCAAAGCATTGGGTTCCAATACACGATTCATAAAACTTCCTCACTTTTCCTTACCCTTTTACTTTCAGGATCAGGATCTACATCATTCACATGTATAGATTTTCTAATTATTACTGCCAAACAAAGTAGACATTGTGACGGTAAAGTTGTACAACAATTTTGAATATATTAAGGAGTAGCCGAAAAGCCACTATTAACATGTAGCTAAATATGCGATAGTGTCCTTTCTTTGGAGTAGTTTGATTTTGGTCTTATGACAGTATTTCTCTTAAGTTAAAATAATAATAACAACAAAACCTAGAAAAAAAAACAGGTATTTGTGAAGCTTTACAACTATTAGACTGAAAAGAAAAAAGCATGAAGGTAACATTGTGATGTTATTTTTATATTATTTTATCTTAGTTAGTATTTTGCAAAAAATAACTGTATAGTGATGAATAAGGGACAGAGGCTGGACTGAACCCTGAATCAAATAAGCTTTAAGTGTGACCTAAAGAAATGAGAGAACCCTGTAAAGCAAGTAGTGGAAGTATAAACAGAAAACTACTAAAATATTTTTGTTTTGCTTATAAAACCCTCTCTGAACCCTCATATTTAACTTGCTGAAATTCCAGCTTTGAATTTCAGTCTTGTTGAGCTACACAATGGACTCTCTATACCAATCGCTATGTCCTGAGGTTAGACAAAACCAGAAAGATTATTTCACATACATACAGATCTCTGCACTGATTTACCCTTTGGCTTTCGTCGTCTTCCTATTTAATGGAGAGAGGTTCTAAATAACCTAAAAATCCATGATCTTCTACCCTGATTTTGAGCCTTTGACAGTGTTTCTCTGCTTCTCTCAGAATAAACTCCAACACCTCTACAACACCCCTTGTGATCACACACGCATATATGTGCAGAAGCACACATGTATAGGCTGGTTTCTGCTTGGAAAGGAATTTCCCTTGTGCTGAAAAAATGACTCCTAGTTTGTGGGTCAGAGGTTAAAGTAGAGATTCACTCCACGTGGTATTAAGTCCCAGTGGATGCTGCTGAGTTTGTCTATCTTCAGAGATAGTACTATAACCATGGGAAATGGCTTGCACGAATATATTGGCATTTGTAGTAATTTTCAAAACTGGAAGCAGCTATATCATTGTGTAAATTGTGTACACAGAGGACAACTTTTTCATCACAGCTTGCTCATTTCACTAAAAATGAAACAATCACACTTGTCCTTGAGCAATGCAATTTTTCAGTTTATAAAACTTGTATGCATCTGAAATAAAACCAGACAGAATCCTTCATTTAAAGCTCATTCGGAAACTGATCTCATGACTAAAAGTTTACTTAAACATTGTAAAAAATATAAGCAGTTTTGCTGCCTGCATTTAGTACCGGTTGGGGCTAAAATTATTAGTATCAAATTACTGTGTACACACACACACACACACACACACACACACAAGGATGGTTTGCAAATGTCAAATTTCTAGCCAAAATGGAAGAAAATTGATTGAGAAATCATGGAAGAATCTGATTTCATGCCGTTTTCTGTATAATTTTGCAGTCCGTATTGGTTATGTTATATGTGTTGATTCAGGAAACAGTAAATAAAGTTTCCATGTGCCAGCTAAGTCCTTTGAACCCAAGAAGGCTCCTGTAGTAAAGCTGAAAGCTGAGTTTCTACCTAGTGCTGCAAGAAGTCTATGAAGGCAAGCAGTACGCATTTGACGTGTATACACCTTCTTGCCTCTTAGCTATTTTGAGGAGCGTTTTTCATCACTTTTCACCTACAGTGAGTCTCCTGTTGGAGCACTGCATGTAACTTCTTTCTACTGTTTTACTATTTTATTCACAAGGATATGTCTGTGTTTCACAAAATGTAAAGTTATGTCAACAGACCGGGCTGGACAATCTTATATTTGAAATATATATATTTGTGATTAAGACTCAAACAATCTGATAGCCTTATCTGACGTACTTCCTACCTCCCTATTTGATCATAATACTTAGATATTTTCAAAAAGTTGTTCTGTTTGTGAAATCAAGACAACTGTCTTAACGTTTCCAAGAAAAATTTCTAAAAAAACCAAACTTACAAAACCAGCTCAGTCCAACTCGGAATACTTTGCTCTTCAGCCCTCAACATATTTATTTTTTAGTGTTTTCTAAATTAGATTAGTGAACTACATAGTGAAAAACATTTTTTGGACCAGTAAGGAACCTACAGTAGAATTTGATCAGTATTTTTCTGTTGTAAATCTTATACATATGAAAGTAATGTACACTAACATAATATAAATAGGAATCAAGTTCTATACAGATTAGTGGACACAATAGCACAATAATTGACTAATTTTTCAATATAAAATGATAAAAAAAGAAGTCTCACATGTGCTACTTAAAAAAATCACAACAGCATTATTAATATAGATAGCTCTTGAAACACATAGTATTTGAAACAGCAGGGAAATAGAGGAGCATTTGTCAAATGTGGGAAAGATTGTATTAAGACATACACAATCATTGTTCTTCTATTCTTAGGACCGTAGGAGCTTTAAAATTATATACAGAGATATGAAAACAAGCACCTTAATAGCAGCCTTTAACCATATCTAAGATTGCCACTGAAAAGATTACACAATATAAAATGAGTAATTCTACTCACAACAGGACTGCATAAAAACTCCAACAAATCTTCCATCTCAGTGGGTCAGTTTGACATCTGCAATATATAAGTTTTGGATGGCAGCCTGTATGAATGACATTTTGGTATGAAGCCATAGTCATGGTCTTAGAATTTGAATAAATTCCTAGTCTTTCTAACAATAACATAGAGTCTTTGGCCTTTGGCAGTAAATTCTTAACCAGTAGTTACTCTTTCTCATTGTCAATGGTATACATATCAAATACTCTGTTCATAACTTCTACAGTGATTAATAAGTTAATTGTTCTATGTGACAATATTGTCAGAAGTCTCCCTATACATTGGTTTGACCATCCACTGATGCATAGATTTTGAGTTACAAAGTGTGCTTATTATACTCAAGGCTAGTCTTTGTTTTTTTCTGCTTCTAACAAAATCGCAGGGCATACAAATACAATTTTGTGAAAGGCTTTTATCAAGCATATTATTCTATTTATAGAAATACTCATATTTATTTGACAAATTATATACCTATAATAATTTCTGACTCAAAAATCATGTTAATGTTAAATCCTAAATTAAAGTATCTGTGTTGAGTAAACTATTGACTCAAAACCTGATAAGCGTAAGTCACCCCAGCAAACAAGAATGGTATGAAAAAGGCATGCAACTAGACATTATTTTTAGAAATCAACAGGTTTTTTTTGATCTAGAGGTCAGTAATCAAACTTAACCTCTACATGTGTCTGTGGAAAGCTACCCACAATGTTTGAATTTTTAAATTAAAAGGAAACATATAACTCTAAGTTCTAGTCTACCTAATATACCATTAGCAATAATTTGTTTAAATATACTCTTATCTGGTGATTAATTGGAGTCAAATCCAGGTGTGGAACATTGAACTTGTTGAGCTAGCCTGTACTGATTACAAAGTGTGATTTTCCAAATAAATTTGGATTCCCTCCTCCTACAGTTTAGAAATTAAAACAAAGGAACCCTACTTTAATCAGATAATGTAAATGAACGAGGGAAATAATGTGTACAATCTTTTTCAAGGCCGCTGCTTAAAAGTACAATATATTTTTAGAAATTAAGTAGAATGGGAATAAAATAACATTTTTTTCTTTTTATGTCTTAATTTTCAGTGTATAATGCCTATTTGAATTTAATTATCTCTCCAAATTTAAGGAAGCTAATTTTTTTTTTTATTTGAACATTTTGAGCATTTGGAATGTTCCTGAAAATTTTACTTGCACTGAGACCTGGAGTTTTAAAAAATTTTTATTGCTCATAAATGCTTCTATTCATTCCTAAAGTAGTGTGAACACACACGCATGCACAGAGAAATGTATGTAAATTAAAAACAAAATAACAAATAAACTTGCATGGGAAAAAAAGATCTGTTCTTTCTCAGGGCATCTCTGCATATTTTATGCTTATCTGTTCTACTCATGCTTCTCTACAGAGAGAGCTCTATTAATTCATTAAATTAAAAAAGAAAAAAATAGTCAGTCTACCATTATGATGGAACCAATTTTAGTAAGACTGAGAAATAAATGAAAGGCATCAGTGCAGTAATTAAAACTTCATTCTTTCTAATTAGTTTTGGATTTGATCAACCTGTCAGATGTGGAAGTAGACTACTAAAGAAGGGTTAAAATATCCTGGAAGGATTTAGTAATTATAGATATTGATTACTTTTAGACACCGTTGAGCTGACAGGATAAGAAAAGCACGCTTGCCTCGTGGTTTGGTCCTTTTATTTCTCACAAGATTGATGAGTTAATAAACAGGGAGCAAGCATTCACATAAATTCAGCATCTGTAATATTTGTCACCTTCTGAATTACTTGGATGAGAGGAACATCCTTTATGTGAATTCACCAGAGAGGAGCCAGCAGACCTGATCTGCAACGTGTACTCTTTCCTGTGATTAATACAGTGTTGGTGTTTAAAGAGGCAGCACCATTAGGTGAAAACTCAGTGAAAAGGAACTATTTTCCTTCAGTGGGGCCTCCTGCCATGCTCTGATGTTTTTCCCTGTTAGTAAAAATGCATATTCTTCATAGTTTAGGGGTTAGCCTGCCATTTCCTACATATACTCAACCTAGTCTTAAATAAACCCACCCAAAACACTTTCTAATGTAACTTACTCTTTTTCATGTATCTTTTACTTCATCTATTTAGTTATAAAATTAATAAAAAAACCACTGAAAATGAGGGCATTCAATTGGAAATATTAAATACGATGCATTGACTTAGTATCAAAGTAGAGAAGCTGAAATTCTGCCATAACTGACAAAGTATCCCCGTATATCAAATTTTATACACTTGACAAGACACTTACAAACAAACTGTGCCCTAAAGTGGAGTAAGAGGTAAGTATGCAAGATAATTTAGAAAGGATTTCAGTTATAGGAATGTTTTGATTAAGTTAACATAGAAACAAACTATAAAAGACAGAAATTTTTGTTTAAGGAAGCTAACACTTTTCATACTATTCAGAGGAAGCCTATGCTATTAAAATATGGAATATGAGTGAAATCACATAAGCACTCTTAACTTTTCTGTGTGACTACACTACATAGTAAACTTGCATTGCTAAGAACATTTTGACACCCCAAGTTAGATTACACTGCAGCACTTCTGGATTCTTTCATTTTCCTTCTTTCTGTGTCATTATTGAATTATGAGCCCCTGATCCTCTACCAAATTTAATTGTGTGAACCACTGAAGAAACATAGTCTGTATGCCTTCCTTCCTTCCTACATTCCCCCTAATCCATGCAAGCACACCATATTTTTCCTTCTCTTCCTTTCAGGAAGAAGAAAAGTCACAATAAAAAATTTTCCAAAACAAATTACTATTTTTTTCACTTTTTGGTTTTTTTTTTGTTCGTTAGTAGAGATTAACGCTTCAAATTTTCTCTAACAGAGGCACTGAGTAAAAAACTGTCTTTTCTCAGAATTGCTGTTGTTCACAACATAAGGTCAGATTTACCCTTTGTTAAAATGCCATTTTTAAAATGGCTATTGCCTTTTAAATGTCACAATGACAATGAAGTGAAGCTGCACTCAAAGAAAAATGTTGGCCCCTTATTTTGTCAGGAAGCTGAGAGTACGTAGAAAGAAAGCAGCTGGAGACCCTAGTCCAATTGAGAAGAATGGAAAAAATAAGACTTTCTCCAGTTGTCATTTTTCGTAATGATAGTCCATAACCTTAATCCCATTGACCTTTATGGGATATACACATGTTTTGAAAGATGGTGGTTCTTTACTGAATTGTATTTGATTATTATTGATGGACGCATTATCAGATCAGAAAACTAGTGCAAAATATGATTAATATTGTCAATGTAATTAGACCCGATTAAAATATTTAAGTACTTCTTTCTTGCATGTTAAAAAAATGTTCAATAAATTTCCAATTTGAAAATATGTTGTATGAGGTTCTAAACGCTCAATACATTCCATTAAAGTATTTTCAAAATGGGAACACAAACAACCAATACAGAAACAAAAGAAAATGACTTCCTATTTTGAAATGTACATTTTAGAACATAATTAAATACGAAAAAAAAAAGGAGAAAAGAAAAAAATCAACCAAAGAGATGAACTGTAGGAAACATACAGGAGTACAATAGAAAGTTTCAAAATAAAAAGGGTATTTTTGTGGAAATTCCAATTGTTAAACTTCTTACAGAACAAAAAAATCTTCTGCCTATTGTTATCCAAGAATCCATATGAGTCTTGAAATTGGGAATAACACCGAAGTGTTTATACCATTCTGCTCCACAAATATTAGTGGCCAGATATATGTTAATATATATATCAAGTGCAAGAAACTTGATTTCAAGGCTACATCTTTTTAAAATTTTAATTTAAGTCCACAAAAAATTAGTCAATTAATATGACTTTCTGAAGTTTAATTCTGTATTTAGAGGGATGTCTTATAGCTTTTAGGACACCCAAAGTGCTATTTTATACATGATGAAAATAAGAAAAGGCACCGATAATATTTCTTGTTACAATTTTTCTTCTGTTTTTAATAATGATCTGGAATTTGTTAGATTTGTATGATTAAATAATCTGTCAGATCATGGCATATTTTCTTACTCACAGAATACTAATATTCTACTCTCACAAATAAGGCTATATCAGCTACAAGTTAAAAAAACTTAATCATACTTTCCTCTGTTTGAAGTATCAGCATACTGAGTTTTCCAACTATTAGATTACTCGACAAACAGTGCTTTTTCTACATATTAGATCTTGAATCAGATGTTCAGTCCAACCCTGAAAATCCTACACAGAGCAAGTCTGTGAAATGGTACTCAAATACTGGCCTCTGACATAGGATTAACTCTTAAAATGAGTTTCCTACGTAGAGGAGCAGCATGATTTAAACTGCATCAACTCCATACCCCTATTTATTATTTTTTCCATTTCATTTGCAGATCCTCCACCAGATTTCTGGACAAGCCAGTTCATTGACAAATTCCATCTGGATTATCATTCACATGAAGAACTACCTAGAAATTTTTCATCAAGGTGGCAGACAGGCCTTGAACTGACATTCATTCCTGGTCACCCGTAGGTTATTTATATTGTCCTTTGATTAACATCCCTGATCTTTAGTCTGAAGGTTGGCACTAAATTTTATGTTATCCTTTGTATTATGACATAAAAACTTGTCATAAAAAATGACAGAACATAAAGAGTATTCTTTATAGAAAAAGAAACCATACACAAGGAAACAACAATTCTGATTAACCTTCAATTCTACCAACAGTATTCAAGGACTAAAGGGAGGATGGAAATCCTAATGTTTTGACATTGTTTAAGTAAGATGACAACAAAACAAGAAGAGCCTTTAACAGTAGGCTTATACCATACTGCTATAGTAATCTCTGTACGGCTTGTATCAGCAGGAACTAAATGTATTCTGAGGTTCTGTGAACACTTTTGTGATGCAATATAGTTAAAGGCTGGGTATTTTTGTGGGACCTCAAGTATACTTATTAGGCATTATATCTCCATCATATTCTAGTGAAGAAAAGAAGAATAGCTTTGTATATTAGGAAAATACAAACAAAAGAAAAGGGGGGAAAAAATCAGTTTATGCTTCATGATTTCAGCCCCACAGAGATATATGACTGGATTTTCTTTGCTCTCCATTTATGCCTCTGACTAGTCTTATGAAATGTTGAAATGTCTGGTGTTATGTTGACTCAGTGGATTTTCTGGACACAGGGTTGTGAAAGCGGGATACAGCTGTCAACAGGAACCTGACAAAATCATCATTCATCAGTGTGTGTTGTCAGCAGATTTCCAGGTGGGAAGTCAAATCTTTCAAAATGTTTGTTTACAACTGTGTATAAAAAATGCTCAGCTATTTAATTTCAGGCCTTTTCACTCTACTGAGTATGCCATATATGATGTATGTCAAGGTGTTTTTTTACACTTCGGAGTACCTATGTGGATACTTTTTCAGAAATGATTCATCCAACTCTGTTTCAAGAAAAAAATATTCCAGCTCTAGTAATAAGTATCGAGTTCAGTCTGTTTACCTTGTCCTGGTGAGAATGAAGAGATGACTTACTCATCTAGGGAGAGGACTGGATGGAGCTTCCTTAGTCCAGCAGACACAAGCATTCCATTTTCTAAAGGCAGAAATTTAGAACAGAAAAGAAACTTTCATTTTTAACAATAAGAGAAACTAATCAATGTCATAACTTATCTGGGGATCTGTCACTTTAGACACCTCTAAATCATGATTGTCTATCATAAATTTCATTCAGTCACAACGTAAAAACTAATGTAAATCTACTTGTTAAATTGTATGATCGCTATTGTAGAGCTGATAAGACTAATGGAGAAAGATTTCTGGATTTCTGAGCCTACTGTAATCCAATAAAGAACAGGTAAAACTGCTGGGTTGGGGAGAAAGTATTCTGTATCATTGTTGAGTATGCTCAAAGCTAATAAAGTAGCAGCCTGTCTTTTTCTATCAGTTTGATGTCCATAGCTTTTGTTTCTTATGAATCTGGATAAAAAGTATTACTGATGTTAACTGATTTGCTGGATGCTTCTTAAAGTGCAGTTTAGCTTAAAAATGTCTTTAAAAATGTCTTTTTAGCTACAACTGCAGCCAATATACAATAACTCTTACTACTTCTATGAACTGCTTTTTCAGTAACATGCTTACGCTGCTCAGTTTCTGTGCAAAGAATTCTTAAATATGGAAAAAGAGTATACAATACAAAGATTGATAGCAACTTTTATACACCTGTGGTGGAAATCTGTCTGTCACCTGGGTAGTGTACTCAGTTTTTTAAAGCTGTCCCCTATAAACTTAAAGAGAAATAGAGTTTATTTAAAATCCAATTAAAGCAGCAACTGCGGGAAAACAACAATCATGCTGAAAAGGGAAAAAGGAAGAGCTGTTGTTAAAATATTCATATATTCCTTTTTCCCCCAAGGTTAATCATTATTTTGAATTCTTTAACCCTAGAAGAATTAGCTGACTCAGACTCACAGTGACAAATCTGCCCGTATAAATTCAGAAAACCATTTTGTGACACAGCAATATCAGCTGAACTCATGCAAGAAAAGAACAATCTGGATCTTGAAAGTTCATCTCACCAAACCAAGTTATTTTAACAATCAGTTCACAAATCTTTCAGTGATTTTCAAGAATTCAAGGTTTTCAAAAGCGGTTGTCAGTTGGGGCCTATGCTAAGAATGTAACATAATGTAACATCAAGGTATAATGTAATTTCATTTCCCTTTAATCATTTAATTTCTTTTAAAATTAAGGGTGGTTAGTGGTTATGTTGTGGCGTTGGGTGAGAGGGGTAAAGAGATGATGAGGATGGGACTGGGGGAAGGACTCCTCTCAGGGCCTACCCTTGTTTTTAGCTGTTCTGTGGGCATAAGTAACTACAGTATTAGAAACTATAATCAAATCACTTCTACTGGGTATCAGTTTACAGGGCTGTCCTTCTGGTTATCCTTGTTGCCACAGCTGCCACATGAGCACAACAGCAAAGTGGTTCTCCCAGACTCTCTCCATGAGAATGATCCTCCAGTAGCTGGAACATGTGATCTCAGAGGTTCTTCTGGACCTGTGTCCTGGCTTTTCCTGGGGGGGGGGAAAAAAAGAACAAAAAATTTCTTGCTTCTGAAATATTTACGCTTGATCTCTTTGAAGGTGTTCCAGCCGTGTATATACAAAACCTTCCATAGTTTCAGAATAGTGCTCTAATCTAGCTTTCCTGCATTTCACATCAAACACATTCAGCTTTAAAGCACGGGTATAATTTATTTGCTTGCTGACGGACAATGAATATGATGCTGGTATTATTACAGGAACGCTTGCTCAAGAACCAGTGCTATTTTTCAGCATATTTACTTGCTTGGAAGGATGCACAATTTTCCCCTTAGATTATTAGTTCTTAAGGACATTATTGATTCTAATATGATAGTTTGGTTTTATTAAACTACAAATAAACATAAACACATTCGGAAACTATCTTTTAGAAAAGATTCATAATATGTGAGTCATTTTATGAATCCAAAGCAAATCCTAATTCAATCTGGGAAGCAGCAAGCTAGTAATAAAGGGTGGAAAAATCAGAAATATCAGTCTCTCCAAATGCTGACTTGGTCAGGGTTCCTATCATAATCAAGGATCTTAAATTAAGAATGTTTTAAAATTCTAGTAGATGATGATGGTAGTCATAATTATTATTATCATTATTGTTATTATTATTGGCTGGACAAGTAGTCCATGCCATATTACTTAATTAAATGGTCCTGGAGCATTCATTGGTCAGCTGTCATGGCTGATCAGCATAGAAAAACACACATCCCTACTGCTACATTTCCTTAGCCTCCAAAACAAGCATAGCTGCACACAAACTGCCTGCTGGGAATGCTGCCTGGCCATTCACCGATAATGTCTTTAATATTGTTGTGAAAGTGTAGTCTATCTGGTACCAAAATCTGCAAAGGATTTTTGTAGTGATTGAACACGTTGACAGTACAGATCCACTACCCATGCACTTCCTCTGCCACTGCTTCATTTCCAGGTGCCAATGTAGCCTTAGGGAATTTCAAAACTGAAATTGAAGGACCCTTAGGGAAACGGGGAATTCAGATGCCAGCGTAGCAAATACAGTGGGATGTAAAAATCTTCCCTTAGCAACGAGCAAAGCACAGTCTTGCTGCCTCATGCTCCTCTGAAGCATTAGCACATGAGGTGCCCTGTGATCTCCCCACAGTGCCATGAAGGTCACTGCCTGGTGATGACCAGGCTGATCAGTGAACTTTTTCATCAATGTAACTTCAATTTCTGAGATCAGAACTGAAGATGAGGAACTGGTAGTGATTGATTAATGGAATTATTTTCTTGGAGGAGGTCTCATGTTTCTTCAAAATTCCTCTTCAGGAATACAATGATACGGCTAGAAATATAGGCAGAGGGAATGGAGCAGGTCAGAAGAACGTTCTCAAGGGTGATTTTCTGTCAGTGTTTGGCTGGATCACATCTCTGGATACCCAGTTTTTGCCAGGGGTGGAATGTCATGATTTCAGTTGGGATAAAGTTAAATTTCTTACTAGCATCTGGTGTAGTGGTATGTTATGGATTTGGGATGAAAGTGACGCTGATAGAGCACTGATGTTTTTGGTTGTTGCGAAGCAGTCAATGTCTTTTCTGCGCCTCACACCACACACCAGTGAGTTGGCTGTGACTGCACAAGAAGCTGGGAGGAGACACAGCGGGGACAGTTGTCTCCAACTGACCAAAGGGATATTCCATACCTTATGACATCATGCTCAATATATAAAGCTGGGGAAAGAAGAAGGAAGGGAGTGACATTTGGAGTTACGGTGTTTTGTCTTCCGAAGTAACTGTTACATGTGATGGAGCCCTGCTTTCCTGGAGATGGCTGAACACCTGCCTGCCGATGGGAAGCAGTGAATGGATTGCTTGCTTTGCTTTGGTTATGCACGTGGCTTTTGCTTTACTTATTAAACTGTCTTTACATCAACCCACGAGCTTTCTCACTTTTACTCTTCTGATTCTCTCCCCCAACTCATGGGGTGGGGGGGAGCGGAGAGAGCGAGTGGCTGTGTGGTCCTATTTGCTGGCTGGTCTTAAACCATAATATGGGAGAAAAGAATTCACCATAAAATTAAAGTGTTCCCTGCCAGAAAACCATTGGAAATGTGGTTCAGTGAATGATTCAGAGGGGTCTTTGACAGGATGTATATTGATGTCTTATATTCCTTTTTGCTTGCCTTTAGTTTTTTTCTTTTTTCATTAAAAGAGTGTAGGGAAATCTGTGAGAGTCTGATCTTACACAATATTATTGCAGAAGCAAAATGCAAATACTCTAATTGCTGCAGAAATATATTTAATTCTAAAGAGATCACATCTGCCTTCTCCTGCAAAGCAAATGGTAGATGAATGGGTTCAACGGTTCATAGAACTAGGTCTTTTCTTTCACCACGTAAGAAGACAGTAAATTAACAACATGTAACTGTTGAGTTAAATCAAAATAAATGTTAATACTTGAAAAAATTCTTAGATACATTAGATGAACATTTGAAAAGTAAGATATTAAAATGAGAAGCATTAAATATTAACAGATTTTCAGATCAGAAGGCACTCACTCAAGGGTTTTGAATTTTCTGCCAGAGAATGACAATGGGAGCTAATTAACCAGAAAATTAGTTTAAAATTAGTGAAGTAGAAAGCTATAATCATCAAAAAAACCCCACCAAAATTGTCATGGATCATGACGTTAAAGAGGGTAGTGGGTTATAAGCCCTTGTTCTCTCTTAAATATGGTACTAAAATGTTCTTGTAGGGCATATGCACTGTGTATAGGTCTGCTAATTTTCATACAAGTTAGCTGGATGTTCATAGTAGACATCAGCATTGTCCCCTCCCTGCGATTTCCTGGGATGAGATCAATCCATCAAAATCAGCAGTACTTAGGGCCTTTCATGTCTTATTACTTATTGTAACCTGATGCAATACAGTAGAATGTTCTAATTTCTAAAGAAACAAACAGTACTTCTTTTGTGTACTGATCACACATGTGCTGTTTATACATGTTCTCTTATTCCTGTTTCTGTGTGCATCTAATCCAAATCACAGGTGCTGACACTATTTATGAAAATTTCTTCTGCCACCTGAAGAAATGGAAATGCAAAAACACAGGCAGATTTTTTTGCAAAAGAAATGTTTTCATGTCTTCTGTAAGGTTTTGATTAGTAAGGTAGTATACAAAAAATTACATTCAGTTTGTACTATGACTTGATACAGAATAGTATCTTACTGCATTTTTGCACACATATAGATGAAAGGACTAAGAAAATGCAATTATAATATGATGTCTAAATAGAAATTTAGTTTTCTGAAGTAAATGTTCACAGATTTGGGGCATTGCATTTTCTTCTTTGTATTGGAAGAAAGCACTTTTTAAGTATTTTGAAGAGTCTGAAGCATCCATTTAAGCTTAATGGAATCATCTCAAATGTGTGTTTTTCATCACCAACACAGGAATCACTTGATTTTGCTTGTATTATTTTCTGTTCCTTGAAATATGAATTCCAGAAACATGAAGATCCAGAAAAAGAAGCCATACTTAATTTAGTTTGTATTAAACGTTGTAACACATGGTTAACTGTAGAATTTGACTTCATGTATTTTTACTTCATGTAATCTGAAATTTAACTTTTTATGTGCCTTTGCTGTCTTTTTGTAAACTTTTTTTTTTCCATATAATCTAGAACAGCCCTCTCAGCTATTACAAGATATATGAAATTAATGCAAAATTCTAATTTCTTTGCACATATTCTGATTTTATTTATCACCAGAGCATCTGAGGGCTTCAATGACATTACTTTGCTTCCCTACTTCTTCTGAGGTGCAAATGAGTTATAATCATAATGAAGGTATATTTATTGGAACACAGGTCTACTGCCTAATGGTAAGAGCGCTAAATAGGTGTTAATATCAAATTTCACAGTTGCTCATCTTCAAACATGACCTGATGTCAGCGTCTTGATTAAACATTGGCCTCGCTATACAGACACAGATGTGTGTGATGCTTGTTCAGTGAGATAATTTTACATATTTGAACATTGGCAATGCTGGATGTCTGTCCATGAACTGTAGAGTGATCTCAGGCCAGGGTGTTCTCAAGGTTCTGTTCTCAAGATTCTGAATTTTAGTCTGTATGACAAATACTTCAAATCAGTCCTTTTTCCAAACCAGTATCCTAAGACACAAAGATTTCTAACTCTTGAGTTATCGTCAAAATTAGGGCCAACACGGAACACTGACTTGGACTTCTTTATAGTTGCTCTTATTTACTACAAAAAATCATTATAGATAGCAGATCCAGATGAGTTTTCAAAATTAAGCCCCAGAGATTTCAGAACTGGGATCCAGAAGAACACTACTAGTGGTTATAAATGTTATTTTTAATGGGAATAATTTTATTTGATATAGAACCTGATTCTTTCCCTGATCAGTATCAATCCTGTGATCTTAATGAGGCAAAGATTGGAAATTCAGTATGCAACTATTTTGAGAGTTTATGATAACTCAGTGTCCTCAACTATTTTTGTACTGCAGACTAATTTCAAATAATAGGTGATGTTTCTTGTGCCACCAGTGAAGGAAACAGTAGACAGAAAATCAGAAATCAGGCAGGAAATCAGAAATTAAACAGGAAATCAGGCAAAAGTTTAGTTTTGTCTGATCTTTGTGCACACTCAGTGCTTTTACCCTATTAGAAAATACAGTGAATAGAATACGTAGTAAAATCTTTCCAATCTTCCCCTCCTGCAGAGGCTTTCTTACACTTAGCACTCTAACTGTCAGACATTAGCAGGAGCATGAACATATGTACTTTATAACACTTATACACAAAGCAGGTACTTCTGACTATGAAAAACAGCTTATGAGGGAAATGAGTTGGTAAATATGAACCATCATCAGTCCAACTCTATGTGCTGTATATCTGGTTTGTTTAGGTGCAGAAAATATGATACATTTAGGTTGTACTGTTGTTACTGAGCACATCCATCTCAGTTGTGCAGCGCATGAAGCTTCAAGTTTGACTACATTCAAGAAAAGCTGCTATGCTACTGGTCTTCAATGTCAGCTGTTCTCCATAGTTCAGGCCTTGCATCCAGGCTTCATTTTCATTCATGATTTCCCCCTCTCCACCTCCCCCTTCCCTTTCAGGCCTGCATAGTTTACATCTAAACTGCCTGCCAAAGCAGAAGGGAGATGGGGTGGTTCCTGTTCTAGGCTGTGCTCCAGAGGCTGCTGTTGAAACCGATATTTCTATTTCTGGAAAATAAGATTTTCTGTTTGAGGTACCTAGAGAAGAGCACGCTATCTCTTTCTGGAGCACAAGCTCTTCAGCAAAAATTGAAAACGGCAACTAAAATGGTTATGTCATAGCATTGTTAATACATAGATGCTGAGGGTGTACTAGAATAATGGTCAGAAAATGGCCAGGGTTGTGAACTCTACCTAAACAACATCTCTTACTAGTATCATTGCAACAGATGAGTTGCCTAGATGGAAGGTTACTGAGATTTTTCAATAATTACTAAATTTTATTGCACTAGTGTCCTGGTTTGAGGTAAACCAGAACCAACTTTCTGTTCAGTAATTTTATTTCTTAGCGAGGCCTCTTCTAACTCTCTGAAATTAACAGCACGTTGTGTCGCAAACGGTTCTTTCTCAGAGTGGTAAGACCAATGTTTACAGTTTGTGCCAAGGAATGGTAGGCAGAGAGGCTTTTGCTTATACTTATTGCTATAACAACCAAGGTCAGCTCATTTCGTTATTTGCCCTGTTGGAGGGTTGGAAACGGAAAAGTGTAGAGGGGTCACACCTGCGGGGAGGGGCAGACAGGACAGGTGACCAAAAATTGACTAACAGGAGTATTCCATCCCATCTGCCCCATGCTCAGTATAAAAGTTGAGGGATCAAAGGGTCAACTCTCTTCCTTCAAAGGCTGACATCTGAGGAGGACCCTGGCAGTTCATCTGCCTTTGATCCCAATCTGTGTGTTCCTGACTCCAGCTGTGGAATCCAGTTCCCACCTGTCACTGAGTCCAGGCTGGGACTTCCCCAGTGCCTGTTGGTGACATCATCCTGTGAGCTTAATGCAGTTTTGTATATACTGTATCTATTTCATTATTTTCCCTTTTATTTTATTATTAATATTTCATTAAAGTAGTTCGTATTCTTCTAAACTCATAAATCTCTTTATCTCTCTGGGTACTTCTCTGGGTACGAGAAGTTGGGAGGGAGCATCTGTTGCTGGCCATTGGCCGATTTGGCCTAAACCACAACAACTAGGACAAAAGAAACTGCGTTCGTGGTTTTAGCAAGGTTTAAACGAGACAGAGAAAGAGCTTCTCAAGTAATGCTGCCAGGATCCTTCCTAATAGAGAGCTGACCTCCTCCGAATTTTTATAGTACATTTACTTGAAAAATCAAACATTAAATTGTCCAGAAAACATACAATCAAAACATCAAAGCATATACGTAAACATTCAACAAATGTAGAATCTGGTTTAGAATCCTGAGACTTTAATTAAAAAAAAAAAAGAGAAACCTTAAAACTTACAGAATTTAAACATACATCAGTAGATCTTCTGTGTCCCTATTATCTTGTAATAACATAGAGAGGAAGAGCTGTCACTATGAAATGTATGACATATTTTCACGTAGACAAGGAATCGAACCACAGTGCATAAAGTATGTGTAAAACTTCCAGGGATGTTTTAAAAGTACCCAAAAGTGGCAAAATTTAAGCATATTACTCATTTAAGAAACCTTAGCATTGCACTGGAAAGAAGCATAAGGTTAGATATTTTCTGAATTCTCTTAAAGAGTACTTTGAAATGTCACAAAGAACAAAGACTAATAGAGATTTTGGCAAATGTGACTATTTTGTAGCAGTAGAGGCACTGGAAAAATGTATTAAATATATACATATATACATTTAGAAACCCATAGTTAAATTTAACTAGTGCAATATTTGAAATTAAAGTAAAAACTATAATTTAACACATACCTCACCCCACCCCACTCACCCCCTAAAATAACTGATTATGAAAGGCCTGAACCTTTTATGAAAACTGGTCAAGACCCTTGATACTGAGATGTCCTCCCAAATTATTAAGTTACACTTAGATTATAGATTTGTCCTTGATTATTAAATGTCTGCAAAGTTTTTGCAATTGCAGTTTCAAAACAAGGTTACTGCTCTAATCTTGGACTATATCACTCACTATTGAGCTTTGTGAAATACGTTCTGTTAAAAAACTTAATTTTTCACTGTCTGGACATCTGCTGTATTACTCCAGCAGCCTTTCATGTTTGAGGCTGAATCTGTTAAAGAGAGGTAGACAGAACTGATGCATTTCTGGTTGCATAAACCTACTTCATGTCACTTGAAGAGTGATCGGATGTCTTACAGAGAATACTTGTGTACTCCCATTGGGCAAAAAATATCCATGAATCACCACTTTCTAGGAACAACAAAAACCTTGTTGCTAGAAACACTAATATTTTTTGAATTTTAAGGATATTAATTTAAGAATGCCAATCGCACCACTTCAGAGAGCAATATACCCAGCAGGTCATTACCAGGAAATGCCAGTAGAAACTTTTTGTTTTACATGGCCACCTGTGGGATAAACTTGTTTGTGGGTGGGCTGATACCTACACAAGGTCCAGAAGAATATTCTTCAATATCTGTTTGCTGCTAACAGCTAGTGACTAAAATACTAAAACTTCAGCCCCATCATACAGTGCTATTGACACTGAGATGTCAAAAATAAGACTGTACTTGTTAAACAGTCCAATCATTGTGAGTATTGTTAGACTATTCATAGAATCATAGAAAGGTTTGGGTTTGAAGGGACCTTAAAGATCATCTAGTTCCAAAGCCCCTGCCATGGTCAGGGACACCTTCCACTAAACCAGGTGACTCAAAGCCCCATCCAGCCTGGCCTTGAACACTTCCAGGGAGGGGGGTTCAACAACTTCTCTGGGAAGCCTCTTCCAGTTTCTCACTACCCTCAGAGTAAAGAATTTCTTCCTAATATCTAATCTAAACCTGCCGTCTTCCAGTTTAAAATTGTTAACCCTTGTCCTATCACTATACTCCCTGATAGAGTGTCCCTCCCCATCTTTCCTGTAGGCCCTCTGTAAATGCCCTACAGCAACCAGAAGGTTGCTCTAAGGTATCCCTGGAGCCTTCTCTTCTCCAGGATGAACAACTCCAACTCTTTCACCCTGTCCTCGTGTGGGAGGTGCTCCAATGCTATGATTATCTTCGTGGCCCTCCTCTGGACCCACTCGAGCAGGTCCATGTCTCTCTTATGCTGGGGCCTCCAGAGCTGAATATCATACTGCAGATAAGTTTTCACCAAAGCAGAGTAGGGGGAAGCGTAACCTCCCTTGACCTCCTGGACACACTTCTGATGCAGCCCAGGGTATGGCTGGCTTTGTGGTCTGCGAGTGCAAATTGTTTGGTCCTATTTTGTTTTTCATCCACCAATACCCCCAGGTCCTCTGCAGGGCTGCGGCTACTCTGGATCTGCTTATCATCCAGCCTATATCCATGTTTGGGATGGCCCCATTGCAGGACCTTGCATTTGACCTTGTTGAACTTCATGAGGTTCACACTGATCCACCTCTCTAGCCTGTCAAAATCCCTCTGAATGGCATCCCTTCCCTCTAGAGTATCGATGACACCCCTCAGCTTGGTGTCATCCACAAACTTGCTGAGGGTGCACTCAATCCCACTAGCCGTGTTCCTGACAAGGGTGTTAAATAATACTGGTCCCAGTACAGACCCCTGAGAGACACCAGTTGTCATTCTTCTCCACTTGGATATTGAGCCGTTGACAGCAACTCTGTGCAACCATCCAGCCAATTCCTTATCTGCTGAATGGTCCACCTGCCAAATACATGTCTTTCCATTTTAGAGACAAGGATGGTGTGGTACAGTGTCAAATGTTTTGCACAAGTCCAGGTAGATGTTGTCAGTTGCTCTTCCCTTATCGACCAATGCTTTACGCCTGTCATAGAAGGCCACAAACTTTGTTAGGCATGATTTCCGCTTAGTGAAGCCATGTTTGTTGTCACCTTTCATGTACAGATGCTTCTCACTCTTTGTTATTGGAATCATAAATGGTATGTTCATGACACAGTCTTGTACGACTTAGTACTTTGAAATTACAAATTGTTGGTTTGTGCTGAATTTTGAAACACTGAAAACAATAATAATTTTGAAGAGAGGATTATGTAATGTAAATTCCATTATACAAAAATACTGCCTACAGGAGAACAAGTTTTTCTTTTCCTCTGTGCTGTTCTTAAAATAATTATTATTTTTTCAAACTATTTGCCATTTTATTATTGTACTTGTTAGATTTTAGAGTTATTTCCTTGTCCCCTGATGTATTGTTCTTGAAGATTTTTTCAGTGATTTTTTGGCCTTTCTCACAGCCTTCCTTAAAAAAGTTAGATTTGAAAAATTAAATTAAGATTGAATGTCAACCCATATAACAATCCAGAAGCCCAGGGACCTAATTACAAAAATATACAACTACCATTCTCCAGAATGGATGTCATACACATGACCTGAATCCCCTTGACAGATGAGAGTTATATTTTGACTCTTATTGGACCATCTGTCTTTAGCTCATCTGTAAACTCTAAGTGCTGTTTCTCATGCTTTGCTCTGCAATGATCTGTTCAGACAGTAAGGTGGGTAAACATCAGAGGACATGTTCATCCTATGTCTCCCAGGAGCTAAGGGGAAATTACTATGAGAGAGATTCCAAGTCTCGCAGGTAATTATCTAGATGGGTAATCTCTGTAGAAGGGAAGTTTCCACTTTTGAGGAAAAACCATGACAGCATGACAACAGGAAAACTGGACTCTTAGCAAAGAGGAAAAAGGAAGAGGTGAGAGATGAACACATCTTGGTTACTACCTTTCTTCTCCATGCTTTTCTTCTCCTTCTCCTTCTCCTTCTCCTTCTCCTTCTCCTTCTCCTTCTCCTTCTCCTTCTCCTTCTCCTTCTCCTTCTCCTTCTCCTTCTCCTTCTCCTTCTCCTTTCTCCTTCTCCTTTCTCCTTTCTCCTTTCCTTTCTCCTCCTCCTTTTCTGTCTTCTCTGCCTCTTCCTGGCAAGCCATACTCTTTCAAATGAGATATTCTAAGGCCTCTAAAATTACAGTAGGCACCTAAACCCATTAGACCAATTTTCGGTAAGATGAAGGTAGAATGTAAATAGTATTATTTACTTGCAGCATCAAAAATAGAGAACAATGAAATATTTATTGAATGAAGTAAAAAATGAAGTAATGAAACTACATTAAATCACTAATACTCTTTTTAAATTGGAAAAGTCTTCTTGTCCCTTATGCAGACAATCTTTTGCTTTTTCCTGGTCAGGTAGTATCCTGGGTTTAGACTTGTTTATGTATTATATCACAGGTTACTACTGTTTGTGAGGCAATAACTCAAACAACTCACACATCAGCAAGAGTTTCTGTCAGGCAAGACTTTCGGAGGATCTTCTCAGATTAGTACATTTTCCAACGTCTTTGCTTTCATAGCTAATACCTCCCTTGTGGTCTTCAGGAGTTATAGGTGGATTTAATTTTTCATCCTAAATCATTCTATACCCTATACTTGCTTGACATTAAATTAAATATGGGGGGTTTTGCCTTTGTCTTTTGGGTTTTTTTTGTGTGTTTGTTTGTTTTGTTGTTTTTGTTTTGTTCTTTGATTTGTGTTATTTCAGTTTGGTTTGGTTTTGTTTGATTTGGTTTTGTTTTGTTTAGTGGAGGTAACTTCTCTTGAACCTCACTTTCAGTTATGGCCTTTTGAACCAACAAGGGATAAAGTTCTCTCCTTTCTTCTTGTTATTATATTTTTCTTGCTTTAAGTGTCTTTTGAGTGGACCTTACATTCTCTACCAGTCTCTGCATTAAAAAAAAACAAACAAAAAACAGAGTAAAAATTCCCAAGAAACAAAACAATCCTCCCCACACACCCTGCCCTGAAACAAACATATAAATAGCATAAGTTTAAGTGGTTCATTATAGTCCTATGGTTTAACTCAGACACAATGGTCACTAGCCACCACTGATGAGAAAAAGGACATGGGGTAGCTGATATCCAAACATGTACACAACAAACTATAGATAAACGATAATCACCATTAACAATATCACTATTAACAGAGCTACGCAAAAGCTGTTATACAAGAAGTTGGACCATCAATAGGATTTCATCAGCTTCTGTAAAAGCAAATGCATCTGTTTTATTTTTTCTACTATTTTAATAGATGAAGTAGTCTAATTAGGGGCTAATTCTTACTATTGTGCAATGTAATAAAATTTTTCCTCTTCTAAATGCGGTGTCTTGATGCTGGAAGATATTTTACCTGTCAAGAAAATAGCTAAGTGGATGACAAAAATTGTATACTTCTTTGCTTAGTAAATGACTAGGGAAGGTAAATGAAAATGCTACTTGATGGAATTTATTTAGCAGATTTATCCTTTATTTAAAACTAATGATCGGAAAAGTGATCCTTTTAGCTATGGATGCTTTTGTCTGTTACAAAGCAAAAGTCATTATTCCATATTACTCTTATTACACCTATCCATCCTACTTTAGTGCAAAAGTCACACAGGCAAGACTGTCAAGTGCAGTTCTGATTTTTTTTATTGGTTTTGATAGTCCTTAAAAGACAGTTCTAATTTTGGAACTCAAAGCTAACAGTGACCTTTCATTGCAAGGATTTTTGAATGCGATGAGCACATTTATTAATATTAATCCCAGGTTAGTTCTTATGTGAATTCCTCCTACTGACATTTACAGCAACCCAACAACTATGACCTTATTTTAAGGTTTAAAAAAAAAACCTGAGCTGCTTTATTAATGATAAGAATTTAAACAAAATGAAAATAAGAACACTTTTTTAGTATTTATTTTTTTTTTCTTAAAGATTCAGTGAGGTACAAGACAGAAAAGCTTTGTACTTTCTAAAACACAAATGCTGTGATGTTCTTTTATAAATGTCATCCTCAACTACAGGGTCAAATAATGCAAAAAATTGATTCATGAATATTTTCATGAATAACATTGACAAGATCATCTGACTTATTTCTTGAGGTCACATTATTTACAGTTTATAAGTGACAATTCCCAAGTCTTTCACTTGCTTTGCTACAATTATGACTTTCATGGGAATGCATGTGTTCTTTGTTTATTCTTATTTACTACTTTTTTAATATTCTTACTACTATTTTTATGTTTGATCTATAATGAAGTAGGAATTTTAATTCATAATCTTTCTGCTGAGAATGCAAACTAGATAAAACGCATGGGAAACTAAATAACCAGCTGCTTTGATGTGTTTTCTGTCTAGAATTTGACTATAGGAGACCTGTCTGAGCAAAACAGTGAGCCTAGCATGATTTTGCGTTATGTTTCTGACTGTGCCTGGTACTCCCTTCATGTTTCTTAAAAGCATCTTCTCTGTCATAAAGGACACTATTGTGACTATGTGGCAACATAAGAAAAAGCAGTGACAACATTAGGTTACAGAAATACTATTAGAATAAAATCATTGTTTCATCTCTTTTAGCATGGGAAACATTAAAAGTGGAAGCAGGAAGTGGAAGTCCTCAGACTTGGAAAAGAACAAAAGCATACCTGATGCTTGGTTTTGACTTGTTTTCAATGCAATTTTATAGGATTTTGGTAATCTGAGTGTTTTGTAAAATGCAATTTAACAAAATAAGATTCATCTTCAAGTATCTCAGGAATGAACATCACTGATTTGATGAACCTGGAAGGCTGCATGATTATAGTCAATACTGAATCAAAAAAGAATGAAAGAACACAAGGACATGCTTGTTATTATAGAGGTCAGTGAACAAAAACCGAAGTAATAGGATTATTGATAATGCCAAGCCCAAATTTTTCACAAAGCTAGGATTGAAAAACACAATCCAGCAGGAGGAATCTCCTCACTAGAATTTTGAGGTCCTGTGGTTTTATGATTACTATCTGTCCTCCCTAATCATGAAGCTTTAAATTCTGTTAAAAGCAATATCATTTATTTTGTGTATACAGGTGGACAAGGGCATTGTGTCTTATAAGGAATTAAGCACTTATTAATGGCTAAGCAAACATAAAGAAAGTCAGCAACTGACTCTGTGGTAGGTGATGACAACTGATAGCTTGCTGTTGGGATAGGGAAAAATACAAGATATTCTTTCTATCTTGGCTTCACAGGAAACAGATGAAGGAATGTTGAGGTGTAAGGAGCAGAGGAAGGACTTAATTTGAATAAGCTCCAAAATTAGGTCTGGATTTAAATTTAGTGTCATGTAATAAAGCCTTCAGTGAGAACTAGAAACTGGAGCTTTGAACACTTTCAATCAGGTTGTTTATAAAAGCTTATGGAGGAAGAGAAATCTTGCACCTCTCATTTAATGCTAGCTTAAATGAATATTTAGGATATTTTCCTTCATTTTTATTCAGTCATTCCTACAAACCATTCAGATGCATAGTCTGCTTTTTATTTAGAACACAAAAATCTTTGTTTTCTATTAGACTAGTTTTGAGAATGGTTTTAGCGTGGAGAAATCTGAAAGCATTTAATCCTTTTTGGGACAGCTATTCCAAATACTTCTGGATACCTTTGACGTGACCACCAATCCATCACATATTGCCGCAGGTATCCAAGTAGTGAAAAGGATTGCATCTTGCTGCCTGGGCTGTTTTGCATCTTGCTGTGTGGGCTTTTCTTAGAGGTGGATACAGGAGCTACTGTGAGGAAGACGTATCTTCTAGTCTCCATTAGACAGAAAATCTCTCCATCGTGTGGCAAAATAGTGGGTAACAGGCCTGAAGCTTAAGGGTCCCAAGGGACATGTAACAACTCAAGATAATAACTTTGTTAACAAAATTAGGGGAATACTATGTGATTTAGGTAACCAATCACGTATTATCAAATAATGCAGCAAATGACTAAAGCAGCACTCAAATTATTTCAAATATATCCATATAAAGTATAGAGTTCATACTGAATGCGTTATTACAAATCAGTCTGGGGAAAGTTTACCAAGAGAAAAAATAGAAACATTGTTCCTTATGAATAGTTTGCCTTTGTGTTTATGGAACAATCAACATAATTTATAGAAAGATTTTCCTTTTTGGGGCAATCTTTTTCTATCCTTTCTCTCCAGCTACAAAGTATTTGTAATTTGCTATACATTATTCATATTTATACACATATCATCTACATGTTGGTGACAAACAGAGATGTGATAAATTGAACTAATTCTGTGGGGGTTTTGGTTTAAATTCTCAACCCCAGTAGACAGTATCATTTTAATATGATGAATAAAGCAAGCAAATAAATATTTCTTTTGTCCTAAATGTGGAATGAATTATTTCTTTCTCTCACACAAATATGGACTTTCCTTTTATAAACTGCATGGAACAGAAGACTATTTAAGTTACAATCTAGTGGTAATAGGAAGGGTGAGGGTATGTATGTTTTGACTGAGTTGGTATGGAAATAAACTGCAAACCTTGCTGGAAAGGATACCACCCCCCCCCCCCCACCCCCCCACCCCACCCCCCCCGCAATTTTCAAAGATCCTGTTCTAAGTGTGAATACAGTACAGACAAGTTATTTTTAAGCAATTTAAAAAAAAAAAGGGAAAAACAATAAGACTTCACTTTGTCATACTTCCTTATGCAGCAATCTCATACTGTTGATAAAAGAGACACTTGGTATTAAAGGTAACAAATAGGTTTTTTTATTTTAAAGTTATTATTTAGAAAAAATCTTTAAAACTAACATAATTTTACTGTACAGCATTTGATACATTCCAGTATAACAGACAAAATTCAGTGCCAGTCATTGCAATTTTTGTATTGTTACTTCTCATTTGAGTCCAAGCCAATGAACAACACAAAAAGATAAAATGCAGACCAAAAAGAAGCCCAAACCAACACCTGCATTACTGCATATGGTGGGAAGCAAGCAATGAGTTATGTGACATCCCAAAGTAATGTTGATACTGTATGTTACATTTCCAAGTGCATACATTCTTCAGCATGATGTGCAGGCACTGCTGCTTCAACCTTGTTTGCAAGTACGTGTTTCACTTTTTAATTAATTACCAACTTAACAAATTCAAGAGAACATGCTTATCTGAAATGAAGGAATGTCTTTTTGAGCTTTGCTGTGCAGAAAAGACTACCCAGAACCCTGCAGGATTAAGCCCACAGAGTAAATTTCATGTAGAGCTATTACGGAAAGCACCTGTAAGTTATTGTGTTGAAGCTGCATGCACTGTTTCTCTGGTGAGATAAAGTGAGTGACATGTAAATAGTGGTTTTGCAGTGATCATTTCAGTGGTATTCAACTTTTTTCAAGTTAAACATGTTTGTTTGAATACCCTGCTCTTTGCAGGACAGCTTAGTAGTATGGATTTTCTCTGTGTTCCTCAGCTTTAAAGCCAGTGCAACAGGGAAGGGGAATAGAGGACATTTTCTAACCAGTTAAAAAAAAATTGCTTATTTGTTATTTTTCTTAGATTCTACACATGTAAGATTAAATTGCTATGGTTGCAGTTACCTGCTAACCATGAGATCCAAATGCCAGATTTTAAAATTTTTTTTTATTATTATTTTAAAACATCAATAATTAATTTTCACCAGCTTGCTTAAATCATAGCATTCAGAGTCGTTGTCACTTTGTTTTCTGCTGCCAGAGCTGCAGTGTGTAAAGTATCTCTCAGATGAGTTAGAACAGCTCTGGCCCACACAGAAAATATCACCGCCTTTGGTTACAGTAGTTTAAAGTATTCACATTAATAAAAAGTTCTATCTTCTTTGCTTGCCTGTTGCTTCCAAAACCTATGAATCATTTTGTATTCCACTAAAATTCACCCAATTTCACTAAGAAATGTAGCCTTTTCTAAAACCTATAAAATAGTGCAAGAACTGAAGAAAAGCAGGGCATGCAGCTGAAAGCATGAGAAAGGTTTTGTTGTCTGATTATAATTTCTAAGACTGGCTGACAATTCAAGGAATGACTTTACAAAAAGGTCAGTGAATTTGAAACAAATTATTCCAAACTCCTTTTTGCCCGCTGCCTGCATCCTCGTTTAATGTCTTTTAGGACTGCAACTCCTGCATGCATTGCTGCAAGCTAATTGAAAAAAACAAAACAAAACTAACAAACAAAAAAACCCCAAATGATAGGGGCAACTAATTGTAGCAATGAGGTTGCTTACTTTGGAAAATGTTTTGAACTACATTCATTTGAATGGTGACATGACATTGCTCTAGACTGCCCATGTACTGCCAAAAGAAAGGTATTCTTCAGATATTTAGGACTATGGTCTGTATTTCTATATGCTTATACTTTACTAGACTAAAATATCTTCTGATATGAAGAAATTGTCATCAATATGAAAACTAACTGTAGCATTAGTTCAGGAAATTCAGCTTAGGACCCTGAAAATCTTTAAATAGTTCCCCAGAGTTTTCCAGTTGGCTGTTTTGAAATCCCAAAGGAAACATTTAATGGGTAAAATTAATTTGATAATTGGCTCCTGATCTCCGCTTACATTCCATGCTACATCACATCAGGGTATCTTCAGAAAGCCTTTCACAATTAAAAAAAGCAAACAACCAAACCAAAACAAACCACACACTGGAAATCACACATAGTCTATTGAACAAGTTGGGGGTGGCAAAAGCTAGTAGCTACCTCTGTCAGAGTAGTTAAAGGTCTTTGGTAAAAGAGTGAAATGTTCTGAAAGAACAAAACATTTCAGAAAGCTTGCTGTCTACAGCTCTTGGGAGTAATAAATTAAGCATTAAATGAATACAAGATAGTGGAGTCCATTTATGTCAGTGTTTTCCTTGACTTGTGGATACTTGGCAGGACTCTTTAAGCATATCATACATTCTTTGAGGAGAATTTTAAACAATTAAAAAGCATTCTCTTTCATCAGGGTTACAGTGAGTTTGTACCACGTTCCAGTCAATGAGACTTCAGGATTCAGATTTGCTGTCATTTGATATGAATTCCAGCTTTCTTGACGCAAAACATCAGAACACTTAACTAAGTACACATAAATGAGCATAAAGAAGAATATGTGACAAGTTTTCAAAAACAGGTAGGATACCAAAAGATATATTTCCAGAAGAAAGACGGTATGAAAAAGATGATCAATATTGACCAGATGTTATTCCCGATCCTGCAAACTTTGTTAGACATGTTGGGGTTTTTGGGGTTGTTATGATTTAAACATAAATATTTTAAACACTTTGTTTAATATGTAAGCTAAGATTAGATTTTAAATATAATTTTCTTCTCAGAGACTAAAGCTTTGCTTTGAGTTTTTTTTCTTTGCTTTTCTTCTAGTAAGATTTCCAACATAACTGGATGGATGGAAAGGCCAGCAGCTAATGTGCTGATTTAAAGTAAACTTTAACAGATTAATCAGAATTTTAAACTGAACCAAGAAACAGCAAAGACAAATAGTAAATTCATTAGTTTTAGCAAAAGGAATATCAAACAAAAGTTAACTGTTTTAATAAAAAGATAACTTCCATGTCATCATTGCAATTTGTCATTCATGATGGATAGTCTATCTGAAAAATATCTAAATATTTCTACATTTGGTTTAACAATGTTAATGGTCAAACTGTACTCTTATAGTTCTCGTTATATTTCGCACAACATTGACAAATTGTTCCTTACACAACCTATAATTCAGTCAAGTTTTCTTTAATACTACAGTCATTTATCTCTGTCTTGAGGACTTGATATCTACGTATGCAATTCAGTAAAGCTCTTAAGCACATTTACTTTACAGTATGTTACTGAAGAGGTACTTATACCATTCTGGTTTTGAGATTTCAGACCAGCTACTGAAATCATAATACAAAATTGTCTTTCAAACGGACGAAATCTGCAGGTAAAGGGAGTATTTGCTAAAACTATTGACTATAACTTCAAGCTTCTTACCTGTCAGAGTTTTAGTGAGGATACTGTCAGTGAGGTCACATAAGAGATTTTTTTATATATTTTGCATCACTGCCTGGTGTTTCATGTGCTACTAGCTCTAACACTGAAAACTGGATTAAGAAAATTTCCTTGTACCCAGCCATGTAAACCTATGACGTTCTTCTGTGCCTTTCACTGCTCCTGGATGTCTGTCTCCTGGATATCCTGCTTTAGTATTTCATCCCTTTGCATAGTGTAATGAGTCTCATTTTGTCAGCTATTTGCTACGTGTACTAAATACTAAAGCTATTTTTATGAAACAGAGCATACCAAATTCACTCCAAATTTCAGTGATGCAATTTATCTGTGGTAGTAGGCTGAACACCTGGGTGATACTTGTCTACACAGTATACACTTATGCAGAACCATGTCACTAAAGAGAATGCAGAGGGTATTCAATCCTTTGTTTAATGTTTTTTTTTCTTTTCCCACTGAGTGGCCTACAAAGATGATTATATGTTGAGACTAGTAATTAAAGAATTGTATTTCAATCACGTTTCTTTTCTATATAATTATAATGTTGATCAGTGTGTCACTTTTTAAAGTTTACTAAAATATTTATTTAATTTTCAAATTAGATGTAACTGAAAAAATATTTCTAATTAGAAGTACTATAATTTTGGAATAATACAGATTTCTTCAGAAAATGCTGATTAATCGGAACCGGCATTTACCTTATTCAGGGCAATTCTGACAGACCTCTTAATTTAACTCAAAGAACAGTAATTTTTTTCTGCTTTGACATATTCAACATAAAAAAAAATTGTCTTTAAGTTAGAAACAATCTTTCCTTTGGGTACTCACTAATTTTTATTATTTTCTTTAGAAAATAAAAATCTAAATGAAATAAATCTGTTGAACATATCACATTTTTTGAAATTTTCAGTGTTCCAAAAAAATTAAAAAATGTGGTTCTTTCTTTCAAATCTTAATTATAGTTCAGTCCATATTCTGAAGATCTAGACTACAGAAAGTAACTTAAACACTCTTGTCTATGCATATTGCATAGCAATAGTTAGGTATATCTTAGTATAACAGTCAGTGTTGCTTACCGAACAAGAGATTCTATGCCTTTACACCTAAATACAGATAGAAATGTGTCTTAAACCTTCCTGCAGAGGTAAAGAGGGTTTCTCTATATTGAACTATATTGTTTGAATTTGTTTAATTTTTTTAAATATTTACTAAAATCTTCCCTTGGACAAAAATCTTTGTTTAATATTTGTTGTCAAATAATATATGAACTTTAACATTCTATATGTGGTCCATATTATTAAGATTTCCTTGAAGTGTTTTTACAAATAAAGAAAACCCTTGAAGAGTTTTGATATTAAACACTACATCTGGTTTTTATTCAGGAGAACTTTTTATTCACTTCAACAAAAGGTGAACTTCACCACTGAACCCCTTGCTATAATTGCTTGGTGTTACAAGAATATGGGTATCAACCCATGGTCTGGCCCTTCTTTTATCCCATCAACATCCATCTATTAATCAATGCCATCCCAAATTTACCAGATCCAGCTCCTTTAATAAGGGCAATTCACATAAACAATTTCTCTGGAAAACAACAAAGGAAAGAAGAACAGTTCTTTGCCGATCTCATTGGCATTTCCTTCAATGACAGCTTTAATTTCTATTTGAAGGTCCAAAGTAATACAAAATACCAATACTGTCATTAGCACATACATTTTTCATAAAGAAACTTCCTTTTCTGTGGGTAAAAAGAGACTGTACTGAATTAATGTCATATTTAAAGCACAATTCCTTATACAGCTGGCAAAAAAAATAAAAAAAAAAAGGCTTTAAGGGCAATGCATAGACCAAAAGGAAAAAAACTGTGATTAATTAAATATATTACACTTTTTTGTCCTCAAAGTCTTGCAGCTGTAAAAAATAGAGTTATAACTAATTATCATTCTAAGTGTCAGAATTTTTAAACAGAGTTTATGTAACAAATAGGTCAGCTCTACATGTGAGATGGGAACCTAAAACAATGGTTGTTAACAAAAAAATGACCAATTTTGTTGATGAACAGTCTGTTTGTAACAGGCAGTTGTATTCCAGACAGACAAGACATACTTCAAGAACAGAATTTTCATGAAAAGTATAGCTGTACTTGAGTTTGCAACAGTTGTCTGCCCTTTTCAAATGAGATTTCAACAATTCCCATGCAGTCAGTCATCTTATTTATAATTGCATTGTTGAAGGACATAAGATTACTCTTGGCCTTGGACAATATAGACCTCAAAAAAATCTACAAGACAGCACAAAGCACCTGATTTTTTATTTTTTATTTAATTCTATTTTATTTTTGATCAAACTTGCTTAAAATTGAGATAGATGTCATCATATTGGAAATCTAACACATGGCAGAAACCCAGCCAGTTTGTAGGGGATTTTCAGAACAAAGACTTTCCAGGGTGGTGCTGCCCCTCCATAGGATTTTTTTGACTTTTGTTTTGTGAGCATAAAGAATAACTGTGTTGGTCAGTGCCTTGAACTCATCCTCATCCTTTTTCTTGCAGCTCTATATGAGGAGCAATATTCAAGGTGTTAACTCTGAGAACTGTACCTTAGCACAAACACAATATTTATATTTAAATTTTATATTTATTTTATATTTATATTTATTTTATATTTTATATTTTATATTTATTTTGTATTTTATACTATTCATATGTTATATTTCATATTTTATATTTTATATTTTATATTTTATAATTAGATATTTCAGACCACCTTTTTTAAAAAAACTTAATTTATTACTCTACTACATCCCCTTTTTGGGGAGAAAGTAGAAGTTATATCTTATCATACTAATCTTGAAATTTTTCCTTTTTTTTTTTAGTATCTGCCCTACTCAGGAAAACGTAAGCACATACTTATCTTCAAATGATAACATTACAGTTAAGATATAGTTAAATTTTCCTTTAAAATAACGACATCTTCCTGAATCTAAGCAAAAAATGTTAAATCTTCCCCACATGAAACAAATCACCATCACCTTCCGGGATTAGACTGGAATGTTACTTTACAAATTGCTGTCCCTCATTTCCACTACAAGTCCACCTACTTACACTATCAGGAAATAAGGGTCCTCAACAGTTTCCAAGAATTCAGGTCTTAGGTTGCACTTCCAATGCTTCCTGTGAAAAATGATACCAAGGACAAATCTGAGACTAATCAGGTCCTGGAAGTTCAGCAAGTTTTATTTCTAAGTGAAATCTTTTCTTAAATGATTATATTCAGTAGAAAACATTTTTGAAGGTTAGAAAACAGACAGTGACCTTCTTGTAAAGCGTGTATCCAAACTGTATTAACACCTGTCATCAGAATTCCACCACAGAAGACATCCCTATGATTGTCCCTCTTGTGAACATCAACGTATCCTGTGAGTAAAGTATTTAAAGCTGAAATCTCACCATTACTTGCAAAATTTAAATGCAAAATTAAGCGTATTTAAAGAAAATTGTCTCACTAACAGGTAAGAATGGTATTTCATAGTTAAATATGTCATTTTGAAGTAAATTTTGATTTTTAAAAATTCTTATCAAAAGCTTAACAAAGTATTTTCCCTTTGAAATTGGAATTTATTTATCTATCTTGCTCTAATTATAAATAAAATTAAAGAGATAATATAACAGAAATCATCACTTGTTGTATACTGGATTCTAATTATCTGCAATTGCACAGAGACACTATTTGCTTCATCAGCTTAGTTCCATTTGTTCTCTAATATCACTACTCTCTGGTCAAAATATACCAGACAGCTTTTTAAAAGAACTTTTCACTGAAGTTTCCTCTTTCATTTCTTTTGTTTGCCTGGTGCAGAACTTAGTGACCAATCAACTGTCTTTGGATTTATCTTGTCATTTTTCTGTTCAATGATGTCAATATGCAGACATACCATACCTGTTCTTCTTTTTAGCTTTTATATTTCACATAATAATGAATTGAGTTTAATCAACAAAATTCTTATGTAATATTTTTCTCTCTGTGTTTACTCATAGAATGTCATATTCGGAAAAACCAAAATTAACTCTGATGTTATAGGGAGGAGTCAGTGATACCATAGTGATACAATGGTATCATAGTGATACAAAGCCTGCCACCTTTGTTGCTATTATCTGCTGTGTTTTGGGGGCTTGTAAATTGAGCAATGAAACAAATTTCCTTTGGAAAACAGGGATAAAGAATCAGCTTGGTTTTAATATAAGTGAAAGGAGAGAACAGACAAATTTGACCAATTTATATTGAAAAATGCAAAAAAAAAAAGAGTGAGTTTTGAGGGAAATATGGTGCTTTCCCTCATCATATTTTCATTTTATATTTTGATCAAAAAACTACTTGTTTTATCAGATGTGAGCCATTTGGTTTTGCTAATTTATTTACTAAATAGCACAATTTATTTATAGAACATTTTTACATCTTAGTATGTTTCCTGACCAAAAAGGTGTGTGCCTGAAAACTGTGTAGCGAAATTCACATTTTATGCACCATAATTAGAAGAAAACATCTCACAAACCAGAACCATATAATACAGCAAGAATATTTAATGGCACATTAATCAGCCTGAGAATGAATGCTGTGATATTTATAATAAATTGTTCATTTAATATTTTTTTTTATTAATTCAAGTAATTTTCTTGTCTCTGGTTGACCACACAATTTCCCTCAGAAGCCATTCTATCTGTGAGATGATGAGACCTTACTGCAAATAGATATCTAATACTGGTTATTTTATTTTCATTTTCTTAATTACCTTTTATGACATTACTTTTGACTTACATCACTGTAAATTATACCATATTGATCAAGACATTCATCACCAACTTAGAACGTGAAGGGCTAGTGATCAAAAAGCAATAATTTGACCAGAAATGTACATTAACATGAACATCTTTAGTTATACACAGAACATCAGTGAAAAAGCTTTTCTCCAAAGTTTTTCTAACCACTCTGACCTGAACTCAGTGAAGGGATTTTGGCTGATAAATGCAAGACATATGTGCTTGCATTAATAGATGAGGTCAAATTCGAGTGAGTAGAAAAGGGGAACACAACACTTAACTGAACATCCGGTCATCGGTTACTGGTTTGGAGACAGGAAAGATTAAAAAAAATAATTGTGAGAGGATCATCAGACATTGAAAAAGTAGTCATAAAAGGAGAGGAAACAGAACAAGAAAAATTTATCACGTAGATTTATCTGCTGTCTGTCACTATATAGACTACGCAACAGAATCTAAGGTTGTTCACATGCTTCATATCACCTTCATATCACCTTCATATCACCTTCATATCACCTTAGAAGGTCAAAGCCTTCTAAGAAAACCAACTCTGGTTTGTATCAGCAGAAGCTCACATCAACATAATCTTTTTCTCACAACCGGTCCCCTATCCTCTTCAGCCACATTTCCCCATGCAGATGTATGAATGGGCTAGCATTCACTCACCCCTGTCAGAGAAGAGCTAGACAGCTAATCTGTTGTCTTCACTTCAGATTACAAATTGAAGCCTGAAGGGATGAAAAGGTGGGATGTTAAAATGGCTGGCTTTATGTGTGAGAAAAAGTTGTAAAAATTAGAATAATCCAGTTTAGAGGGAAGGAATAACCATGGGACTTTAATGTAGTAATAAAATTACCAAAGGTTTAGTGGTGACTAATCAAGCCCTCTCTTCTATATTAAAGTGGTAACAATTATATTCAGCACAAATGAAAAAGACATTATTTACACAATACGTAGTCATTGCATGGAATTAATGGATAGAAAAGATCAAAATTAAAAAATTGTGGATGGGGTTTTATTTGGTTTATGCTAAAGCAACTGCAGCTGATTTTCCTGCCATGAAATCAACTGAAACCCCTAAGGATAGTGTAAATGAATTCCTGACAGAGATGTGAACACCAGTTACGAGATGGGTTAGGAAATAATTTTCACTGGTTGGAATTGCACAATTTTCTAGTGCGTTATGGGAAATTTGCTTTAGGTCTCTTTTCCATTCTCCTGATAAAATGACTCTTAGCTGTTATAGCAAGCTATTTGTTCCTGTATGATTTTCTCAAGCTCAGAAATTACAGGAATATAAATTATTTATTTTCTTATGAAAATAGGCTTGTCAATGTCCAAACTTTTAAAACATACAATCTTTTTCTAACAGAGGTGCTGGAGAACTTTGAAAATACCAATACTTGTTGAATTGCAACCCTAGAGGTATTCAGTCCTTCCGAAAGTGAATAGATATATGTTTCCTTGAGTGAATGATAAAAAGCACAAGACCATAGTAAGAAATTGAGGGAATTGACTGATGTGGTTGCCAAGACACTCTCCATGATAGATGAAAAGTCATGGCAGTCAGGTGAAGTCCCTGGCAACTGGAAAAAGGGAAACATTACACCCATTTTTAAAAAGGGTAGAAAGGAGGACCCTGGGAACTACCGACCTGTCAGCCTCACCTCTGTGCCTGGGAGATCATGGAACAGATCATCCTAGAAGCTGTGCTGAGGCATATGGAGGACAGGGAGGTGATTCGAGACAGCCAGCATGGCTTCACCAGGGGCACGTCCTGCCTGACCAACCTCATGGCTTTCTACAATGGAGTGAGTGCGTCAGTGGACAAGGGAAGAGCTACAGATATCATCGATCTGGACTTCTGCAAGGCCTTTGACACGGTCCCCCACAACATCCTTCTCTCTAAGTTGGAGAGATATGGATTTGATGGGTGCACTGTTTGGTGGATAAGGAGCTGGCTGGCTGGATGCATCCAGAGGGTGGTGGTCAATAGCTCAATGTCCAGATGGAGAGGGGTCACAAGTGGTGTCCCTCAGGGATCCGTACTGGGACTGATGCTGTTCAACATCTTCATCAATGCCATAGACAGTGGGATCAAGTGCACCCTCAGCAAGTTTGCTGACGATACTAAGCTGAGTGGTGCAGTTGACATGCTAGAGGGACAGGATGTCATCCAGAGGGACCTGGACGAGCTAGAGAGGTGGGCCTGAGCAAACCTTATGGAGTTCAACAAGGCCAAGTGCAAGGTCCTACACTTGCATCAGGACAGTCCTCGTTATCAATACAGGCTGGGGGATAACGTGATAGAGAGCAGCCCTGTGGAAAAGGACTTGGGGGTACTTGTGAATGCAAAACTGGACATGAGCCAACAATGCCTGCTTGCAGCCCGGAAGGCCAATCGCATCCTGGGCTGCATAAAAAGGACTGTGGCCAGCAGATCCAGAGAGGTGATTCTCCCCCTCTGCTCTGCTCTGGTGAGACCCCACCTGGAGTACTGTGTCCAGCTCTGGAGCCCTCATCACAAGAAGGACATGGACCTGTTGGAACGGGTCCAGAGGAGGGCCATGAAGATGATCCGAGGGCTGGAGCACCTCTCCTATGAAGACAGGCTGAGAGAGTTGGGGTTGTTCAGCCTCATGAAGTTCAACAAGGCCAAGTGCAAGGTCCTACACTTGGGTCAGGAAAATCCTCATTATCAATACAGGCTGCAGGATAACGTGATAGAGAGCAGCCCTGTGGAAAAAGACGTGGGGGTACTGATGGCTGAAAAGCTGGACCTGAGCCAACAAATGGCCAGAAGGCCAACTGTGTCCTGGGCTGCATCGAAAGAACTATGGCCAGCAGGTTGAGGGAGGTGACTCTACCCCTCTACTCCGCTCTGGTGAGACCCCACCTGGAGTATTGTGTCCAGCTCTGGAGCCCTCAGCACAAGAAGGCAGGTTGCAGGTCTCTCCAAACTGGAATTTTTCTATTCAGCAACAGCTGAACAGAAGCACATCTACACCAATGCATGCAGCATTGACAACAAACAGAAGGAGCTGGAAGCCATTGTGCAGCTGGAAAACTATGATGTAATTGTAATCATGTAAACATGGTGGAATGACTCACACAACTGTCGTGTTGCAATGAATGGCTATAAAGTCTTCAGAAGGGACAGGCAAAGAAGGAGAAGCGGTGGCATAGCCTTCTATGTTAGAGAATGTTTTGGCTGTCTAGAGCTTATGATGGTGATGACAGGGTTGAGTGTTTATGGATAAGAGTCAGGGAAAAGGCTACCAAGGCAGATATCATGGTGGCAGTTTGTTTTAGACCACCCAACCAGGATGAAGGGACAGATGAGATATTCTATAACTAGCTGGGAGAAGTCTCACGATCACTAGCCCTTGTTCTCATGGGGGACTTCCTATCTGCTGGAAACACAATACAGATGAGAAGAAACAATCTAGGAGGTTCCTGGAGCGTGTGGAAGATAACTTCCTGACACAGTTGGTGAGGGAGACAATTAGGAAAGGCATCCTGCTGAACCTGTTGTTTGCTAACAGAGAAGGATTTGTGGGTGATGTGGTGGTTGGAGCTGTCTTGGCCACAGCAATCATGAAATTATAGTGTTTTAAATTCTTAGAGAATTAAGGAGACTGGTTAGCAGAACCACTACCTTGGACTTCTGAAGGACAGACTTCGGTCTGTTTTGGAGCGTGATTGACAGAGTCCCTTGGGAGGCAGTCCTGAAGGGCAAAGCAGTCCAGGAAGGCTGGACATTCTTCAGAAAGGAATTCTTAAAGGTGTAGGAGCAGGCCATCCTTGAAACGCGAGCTGGCAGGGAAGAAGAGTGGCCTATCTAAGCAGAGAGCTTTCGCTCTCTGGAAAAAAAAAAAGCATTTAGAGCCTTTGGAAGAAGGGGCAGGCAACTAAGGAGAGGTACAAAGACGTCATGAGGTTAAGCAGCAGAAAATTAGAAGAGCCAAAGCCCACCTAGAACTTAATCTGGCTACTGCCATAAAAGTCAAATAAAAAAAAGATAAAAAATGCTTCCACAAATGCGTTAACAGCTAAAGGAAGGCTAAGGAGAATCTCCATCCATTATTGGATGTGGGGGGAAACATAGAGACAAAGTCTGTGGGGAAGTCTGAGGTACTTAATGCCTTCTTTGCCTCAGTCCTTAATAGTAAAACCAATTGTTCTTGGGGTACCCAGCACCCTGAGCTGAAAGACAGAGATGGCAAGCAGGATGAAGCCCCCATAATCCAAAGGGCAATGGTTAGTGACCTGCTACACCACTTAAACACACACAAGTATATGGGGCCAGATAGGATCCATCCAAGGGTACTGAGGGCAGAAGTGCTCACCACTTTCAAGCATTTATCAGCAGTACTGGCTGATCAGGGAGGTCTCAGTTGACTGGAGGTTAGCAAATATGACTCCCATCTATAAGAAAGGCCAGAAGAACATCAAAGGAACTACAGGCTTGTCAGCTTGATCTTCGTGCTATGGAAGGTTGTGGAGCAGATCATCTTCAACACCATCTCACAGCATGTACAGGACAACTAGGTGATCTGGCCCAGTCAGCATGGGTTTATGAAAGGCAGGTCCTGCTTGATTAACATGATCTCTCTCTATGACAAGGTGACCCACTTAGTGGATGAGGGAAAGGCTGGGGATGTTGTTTATCTGGACTTTAGTAAAGCCTTTGATAAGGTTTCCCACAGCATTCTGCTGGAGAGGCTGGCTGCTCATGGCTTGGGACAGGTGGACTCTTCACTGGGTAAAAAAACTGGCTGGATGGCCAGGCCTAGAGAGTGGTGGTGAAAGAAGTTAAATCTAGTTGGCAACTGGTCACAAGTGGCATTCCCCAGGGCTCAGTATTGACACCTGTTCTCTTTAATATCTTTATCAATGATCTGGGCAAGGGGATCGAGTGCACCCTCAGGTAGTTTGCAGACGCCACCAAGTTGGGTGGGAGTGTTGGTCTGCTTGAAGGTAGAAAGGTTCTACAAAGGGATCTGGACAGACTACATCAATGGGTCAAGGCCAATTGTATGAGATTCAACAAGGCCAAATGCCAGGTCCTGCATTTGGGTCACAACAACTCCATGCAGCATTACAGTCTTGGGGAAGAGTGGCTGGAAAACTGTCCATCAGAAAAGGACCTGGGGGTGTTGGTTGACAGCTGGCTGAAGATGAGCCAGCAGTGTGCTCAGGTGGCCAAGAAGGCCAATAGCATCCTGGCTTTTATCAGAAATAGTGTGGCAAGCAGGACTAGGGAAATGATCGTCCCTCTGTCCTCGGCTCTGGTGAGGCACTGGTGAGGCCACACCTCTAATACCATGTTCAGTTTTGGGCCCTTCACTACAAGAAAGACACTGGGGTGCTGGAAAGTGTCCAGAGAAGTGCAATGAGGCTTGTGAAGGGTCTAGAGAACAAGTCCTATGAGCTGAGGAAACTGACGTTGTTTAGCCTAGAGAAAAGGAGGCTGAGGGGAGACCCTATCGCTCTCTATAACTCCCTGAAAGGAGGTTTTAGTGAGGTGGTTGTCAGTCTCTTTTCACAGGTAACAAGTGATACGATGACAGTTGCACCAGGGGAGGTTTATGGATATTAGGAAAGAAAACCTTCACAGAAAGGGTTGTCAAGCATTGGAACAGGGTGCCCAGGGAGGTGGTTGAGTCACCATCCCTGGAGGTATTTAAAAGACATGTAGACGTGTCACTTAGGGAAATGGTTTAGTGGTGGACTTGGCAGTGTTAGGTTTACAGTTGGACTTGATCTTAAGGGTCTTTTTCAACTTAAATGATTCTAGTCTCGTCTAGTCTAGTTTATTCTAAACAAAAGGCAGTTAAAAGAAGCCCAGTGTTTTGATCGTTATTCCCAAGCGGGGCAGGTTTTACTATCTTTCCTCCTTTCCAAGTAAATCTAAAAAGCTTTTTATCAGGAGCATCTTCCTTTCTTCCAATCCACATTATGTTTTTGTTTCAGGCCTTTATTCTTCCAGTCAGCCCTCAAAAATTCAGCTCAATCTTTGCCTCTTGGAAGGACAAACATGAAGTGTCTCTATTTTCACTCCTGCTGTAGCCTCCAGTGTCTCCTCTCACTGGTCACAGCCAACAGGTCACTCGGCTCCTTCGGCTCTTTAAGCACGCATCTTCAGTGTCTTGAACTCCCAAGAATTCAGGCTAAGGTCTGAGAAGTTTAATCTTGCTTGCCATCATGGATGCAGTATGGTAGGGGAAATCTCTTAATAGCTGCTGATCTTTACCTTTAATACTTTTTCTCTCTCATTCTTTGATTTCCCATGAACAAAACACCAAAACAGCCTCTTTGTATTAACAATTTGCAGTCAGGAGAAAAATATCATGACAAAAATTTGAAGAGTTTGTTATATTTAAAAAGTAATACAGAGAATTACTGTATTACTGAGGGAAAATTTGTAAAGGTTGATACTCAACCTTACTGATTGGAGCAAATAAAATTTTTACACATTTCAGTGAAGTCAGATAGAGGACCCTTTTTTAAACTGCTATTGTTGAAAAGAGACTCTATCATTAGATATTAAAATGCTAAAATGTGTATTGAAAGAAGATGGGGGTAAATCAATCCGTTTTGTCATTCTGGGATATTTGAATCCTTCAACATTCAGCTAAGTGAGTATTAAGGGATCTTCTTTTCCCTCAGTGGCTTTTCCCCTTTTTGGCTCAGTGGAAATGGTTAATTTTTAGCATAGTAGCCCAATTAAAAAGTAAATAACAGAATTTTCAGGAAGTTATTTATCCCATATTTTCCTTCGCTGTTTTCTTTTTTTTTTTTTTTTTTTTTTGGCTAATGACTGTTGGAATAATAAAAAATAATGGATATTAATTAATGTCAGTGGATTTTTTTTTTTTACTGATTGCATGGTTTGTGCACGCTGTGGAATCTGAAGCCAAGACTTGACTATTAGTATCTTTCATATCAGTGGCACAAAAAGAGATAGTGCAGAGTGGAATTTATGATACAGTATTTAGCTACATCTATGATTGTTTATTTAAATAAATAAAATGCTTCTATGAAGACTATAGTAGAATAATAAATATTTGTATATTATTGTTAGATAAATTTACTAAATCTCTAAAGCTAAAGAAAATTAGTGTGAGAACAGCATTCTGTCTTTAGATTCCTGTTGACATGATTTATTTAGAGAGGTATATGGTAGACACAGGGGAAACAGCTTTTTCTGTACATCTGACTAAACACATGTCAATACTGTTTAATGACATCTCCTGCCAGGGTGTTGAAGATCTCAGAAATGGCAGTACCTGCATTCAAGCTTGTTAAGCATACAGAAAACTGTTTTTTAATACTTCCTTTAAAAAAAAATACTCAGAAAAGGCAACTGATTTGTTATTTGTGTACAAAACACTTTCTTATTTTTCAACTAACATTTTAAAATTACCTTCCAACACATTTCTAAGAAAAATTCTTAAACAATGTCAGGAAAATCTTTGTGTTTGATATCTAGAGCTTGAGCTGATATGGCTTGTTTGGATGCATGAATTATTCAATTTTCTGACACCAAATTCAAAAGTAAAATTCATTAACTCATTCAGTTTGTGACATTCAACATTGTCATTATCATCGAGTAGGTATCTGAAATTAAAGTTTAAAAAAATGACATTATTTAAGCTACTCTCAATACAGTCTATGAGAGGATTGATACTATGAATTTAATCCCTGTTTTAAACTGTGAGAATAACTGCAGTAGTTCATAACATGAAAATAAATGAGGCTAATGGTCACTTTGACATTCTGACAACTCTGTATGGCCACAAGGCACCCTCTTTACAGCTTTGTACGCTAAACATTAGCTTTTCTTCTGAAGTATGCTATCTGTGCTAGAAGGTATGTTGGGTAACTGACCTAGAAATTCAAAGAACTTTACTTGATTTCTGTTTTCCAGGAAGTTACTGTAGGGGGCAGATCATGGTCTGTGGTAATGGCAAACATGTTTAGCAGAAAACTAACTTTTCACATAGTTTGGGAAAAAAACAAAACCAAAATAACATAAAAAAATAATCCAAGAACAGAGGTGTAATAAACAAAATTTGACCAGTGATCAAGGAGTCAACAAGATTTTTCAGTGTTCCCCAGATCTTATGAAAAATAAGAGAGAAAGCATTTCTAAACTTATCTTATCATAAAATCTTCTAGTTTGTTTCCTTTTATACTGGTTCAGTTTCTTGTATTCACCACACTAGTTTGTCAAAGCTGCATGTGATTGCTAGGTTTACTAATTTAAATATAAAATAATAAAAAAAAATGTATTATTGATTCTATGCCAACAACTGGGATGTGGAGCAACTTCAATTAAGTTTTTATAAACTAGCTTCCTACTTAATGAAACAAGAATCTGAAATATTCTGGATTTTGTACTTTTTGTCGGAGCAGCTATTGACATTTACACTAGCACCAATAATTCTGGAAACACAGAATTTATATAACTAAAATATGACTACTGGATAAATATTTTTTTTTCCAAATTGTATTAATGAGTCCGTCTTTATATTAACATTCCCACTTGTTATTACAAGTCTCAGATTATTGATTACAAGGCACTGTCTTGAATTGGACTTCTGTGGAGTGAATCTAACTAGCATGTTTATTTTATCATTAATCTTGTTGGTCATTATATCATTTACTGTTCATTATAGCAAGAGATAAATTGCAGAAATGCTTAATATTGTTAGTTCAGCTTGGCTGCGTCCTTTAGTGACACTAATTCTACTGAGCAGTTGGGCAAAATCAATGTCTGATGCGCAATTTGTATTAAATTATGCTTGTTATATGATTGAATCAACACTACACAGAGTTTTCTCAAGTTAATTGATCAACTCCTCCAAAATAAATTAATATGATACATCAAACTTAAGCCGAACTATAGACCAGAACAGAACAAACATGAGCACTGAATGAAAGCCAAGTGGCATCAGGCAACACAGGTTCAACTAATCATGATCCATTCCTTGGCCTAGATGGCATGAGGCATTAGGAAGTCACATTTTTGTATTTTGAAGAAAATGTCAAAATGCAAGTTTAAAATGGGATTCATCAGCCAGAAAGCCTATGAATTATTGAATTATCAAATGAAAATTCCCTGATTTTTTTTTTTAAGTTGATTCCCCAAATTTTATTTAGATTCCAGTTTAGCAGAGAAATTCAGCCTGCTTTGAACTCAGCTAGGGATTCAATTCATTAGCATTAAGCATTAATTCACTGCTCTTTTATTGAAAAGTGTTTAAGAAGGATGCCTCTTCTTCTAGCTACCTGATACTTCCTACCTGACAATTCCTAATTGGTCTGCTAGGTGTGGTGCTCATCTAAGTCTTTCCTATTTTGACAGCCAAAATGGGCCAGGTTAGTTTAAACAGCTTTTTCTGAGCAGTTTAGGTACAGAAAGGAAGGAATGGCAGTCCTTGAATGCACCTTGTTCCCTCACAGGAGTGGAGGGGGGACTTGAGAGGCAGGAGAGAAAAGATATTATTCTAAGTGAGGGTAAGGGGAGGGAAAAGTCTTAACCGTTCAGCCAGCTCTTAACCTCCCCCTTTACTGTGACTGATCATGTATCATGTTTTGTTGTGCAGACTGTGGATTGGTAGAGTGAACGAGACATTCTTTCAGCTGACAGATAATCTTTCCTAGCAGTCATAAATAATCTCTCTCAGGTTTCTTTCTGATTGCTGGTGTCTCTGTCTCAATTTATAGCTGGGCTATGAAGACTTTTCACCACATGAAGAAGGATTCATCTCACCTACCTTTTGGCATCTAGAATGCAAGTTTCTACATTGAGTCTCTGATTTATTTACCCTAGGGTCACTTTCTAATCCAGAGGGAGAAATCACGATCTTCTAGGGCACATCTCCTTTGACCTATATTAGACAATTACATTAGTATGAGATAAATTGCATACTAAAAATGCCTGCTTCTGTTCTTGGACTATTTGGGGAGCAACAGCTGAATAGCTCAGAGGTTATTCTACAGATGTAGACATCTGCTAACACATGTACTTCTTTGGATATCTTTCACTCCAGGTGCCTATCATCTCACAGTTTTGACGTGCTGAATCTTAGATTCAAGTATGGAGATACCTGTTCTGGGACTCATCGGAGGCAGGCTTTTATTCCTCCAGCCTATTTTATTCATCTTTTACATGTGCCAAACCCAGGATGTGCAGAGGCCACTAAACTGGGCAAAAACTTGTTTTCCATCTTAATAGGGCAGAAAATTTTAAATGTATGAATAAAAGTCTAAAATCGTAAATACTTTCAATTCCTTGAATCTTTCATGCGGTTGTAAAGCATATATAAATAAGGGAGTGAGTCCCTTCTTTGGGTTCTATAAGCAGCTAATGGAGGCATTCACTTGCAATCACTAGGTGTGGTATACAATTGTCTGACATTTTCATTTGTAATTCAATCATGGGACTAGATTTTTAGATCTTATTATTCATTGTTCAGTTATTTTGGTAAATAATTTTATATCTGCAAGTTGTTGTGAAATAGCCACACTCTGGTAAGTGTCATAATTTCTTTATTATTGCCTTTAATAATGAGATTGTAGGTGGTCCTCTAAGAAATTCTCAAATGAAATGTTAGAACTTACTTTGTAAAATTTGGCCCAATAAAAGATATTATATGCAAACCATGAATTGAATTTTATTATACTCTATGGGTCATACTTTATAAATGCTGGTTGGAACCACTCACGTATGTTTTCCATGCTCTCAAACTTTTAAAAAATGCGGTTCTCTTCTGTGGCTCCTATGCTAAGATGTTTAAGATACCCATTACAAATAGTGATAAAAACTCACAGCAATATAAACGCTAATGAATCCTATTTGGAACTATTCCATACTTTCTTAGAGCTGATTGCATAAATATCAAGAGTGTATGACAAAGTTTGGCAGTGCAGGTAGGCCTTACTTGGTTGATGATTCAGAGTTCCCTCAGAGAAAATTCCATTAAGTGTGTTTATTATATGTAAAATACATTAGAAGTCTACTTAGACCAATGATGAAATATCTATTGCAGGTTAAAATTTCAATAAAATTTTCATAAGAACAAAATTGCAAAGCAATGAGTGTACATGCAATACAAAACTTTGGAAAAGCTTCTCTGTTGAAGTAAAATGTTGTGGAGCAAAACGTTCTAAGTCAATTTAATTTGGCATTTATGTAAGGTAGCTGCCTCTGAATGCTCTGCTTGAGCCTTCTGAGGTGGTTCTTACCACCTTTTCTTTCTTTTTTTTCTTTTTTTTCTTTTTCTTCTGAAAGCATTTACAAAAGGCTTCAAAAGCTTTTCAAAAGCAGGGGGAGGTTTGGTTTTACTATACTGTAGTTGTCATAATGGGAATTCAATGTTTAGTATATCTTGTTTCATTGCATGACCACTGTAACTCCTTTACATCTGCATTGATAAAAAGTGTTCCCTCAACTTTTAAGAGGAAAAAAGGCAAAGAATTCTAGAGCAGGAGTAAAGTAGGTCATATACTGCTCATGTTAAGTTACGTATCCAGTGCAATAACATTTTTTAGCATTCTGTAAGATAGACAGAAAGATGTATGTATATGTGTATGTATGTTTGTGTATATAGAGAAGAACATCAGAATTTAATTTACAGTAAAATCCTTAAAACTTAACCATGAATCTACTCATACAAGACATATTTTCATCTTCATTCAACCATGGATTGAGTATGACAGATACATGTGATACGACTCTAGCTGGAGGTCAGCTTATGAAGACTTCTGACAACTAAGACATGGATCTTCTTTTACCACAGCGATGATGATTCACATCACTAATTCAGGCCGTGCATCCATGAGTATCAAATCTGTGCATGATTTGATCAATGGCAATAAAAAATTACATAAGCAAGAAATTATATTTCTGTCAAATTATTTAGACTGCAACTCAGGCTCTTTAAACTGAATAGCAGTTTGAAATCCATTGAATTTCAATGGGTTTCAACTCATTGAAAGTGAGTGCCTATCAAATGTGTAGAATGTATTATTGTGACTGCAACTTATAGCAATTTCCGTGTCCATATACAGCTGAAATGGTTACGCTATTACAATACGATGTGATTGTTTTTCCCACTCAAGAAGGAAGATAGGAATGATATTTTTCAGCTATTTTTTTTATTCTCCTGCTATCCATGGTAGAGAAGGCCATCTTCCTAGTCTTTCCCTAGTCTCACATGGGATGGAATACCTGTGTCCCTGCCAGAGACTAGGGAAAATTAACCTATCCCCACCAGAACCAGATTATCCACTCCTTATTCCATACCATCTATGCCATGCCCAGATCTTACAGGTTCCAATGAATCGCCACCACTTTCCCCTGTCTTTTACATATATATGTATATATATTTGTATGTACATATATATTCATACAGATATAGTGCCCTTAGTCAATGGGCCGTCCCTCTAAAACATCCGTTGTGTTTATTAATCCATGGCTTTAGGCTCCATCTGTTAGAACAGTCTCTCAGGGCAGGTGAGATGGTGTGTGCTAGACTGTTGCATGCTGTATTTTCAGAGCTTGTGGCTGGTCCATGGGCTGAAGATATAGATCTTGATGAAGTTGCTGGGCGCCAGCTGCTGAGGTCAGTTCTGATCGCATCACTGCTGTGCTTTACTCAGTTTTTCGTCAAAGTCCATCTATCATCAATTTCGGTGATTCTTACTGTAGTACAGCTGAAAGCAATTATAGTAATGAGGACATTCAATGACAGGGTTATTTAGCAATTAACATCATACCGTTTGATTCATTGGCTATTCTCACCCAAAATCAGATTCTCAAGAGGTACACATCAAACTTCCCCATCCTTCCTCGTCACCCACCAAGTTCACCCAGATCCTTAAGCAAAAGCAATCCCAAAGGTTTGCCTTTGTCTGAGGCAAAGGCAAAGGCAGGACTAACCCAGACTGTCTTTCCTAACGTATTCTTCATGACCATTATGGGGACTTTATCCCCTTTTACAGTATGTGGAAATTTTGATTGGGCAGGGCCAGTTCGATTGGTAGATCCCCTGGTGTTAACTAATCAGGTAGCTTTTGCTGTGTATATCCCAATGTTTTAAAGTCCCACCACCTATTGCTCTCAGTGTAGTTTTTAACAGTCCATTGTATCATTCTATCTTCCCAGAGGCTGGTGTGTGATAGGGGATGTGGTATACCCACTCAATACCATGCTTTTTGGCCCAGGTGTCTCTGAGACTGTTTCGGAAATCAGTCCCATTGTCTGACCACAGTCACCACAGGACTTGCTTTTCAAGGCCCAGGATAGCGTTCCGGGCAGTGACATGGGGCACAGGGTATGTTTCTACCATTGTGAGCGCATGGCGCTTGCCTTGATGGGTTTGCGGCAGTGTGATATAATCAATCTGCCAGGCCTCCCCATATTTATTTTTCAGCCATCGTCCTCCATACCGAAGAGGCTTTAACTGCTTGGCTTGCTTGATTGCAGCGCATGTCTCACATTCGTGGATAACCCGTGCAATAGTGTCCGTGGTCAAGTCTACCCCTCTGTCATGAGCCCATCTATATGTTGCATCTGTTTCTTGATAGCCTGTGGTGTCATAGGCCCATCGAGCTATGAATAGTTCATGCTTGTGTTGCCAGTCCAGATCCACCTGAGCCACTTCAATCTTAGCAGCCCAATTCACCTGCTGGTCATTTTGAAGGTCCTCAGTGGCCTGACTCTTGGGTACATGGGCATCTATGTGATGTAATTTCACAATCGGATTCTCTATCCAGGCAGCAATATCTTGCCACAGTTTGGCATCCCAGATTGATTTGCCTCTGCACTGACAGTTGCCCTGCTTCCACTGCTGTAGCCATCCCCACAAAGCATTTCCCACCATCCATGAATCAGTATAGAGATAAAGTACTGGCAATTTTTCTTGCTCAGCAATGTCCAAAGCCAACTGAATGGCTTTCACGTCTGCAATCTGGGTTGTTTCACCTCATCCTTCACTGACTTCTGCAACTCATCATGTAGGACTTCGCACAGCAGCCTTCCACTTCTGATGCTTTCCCACAATCCGGCAGGACCCATCAGTGAACAGGGCATATTTCTTCTCATTTTCTGGCAGTTTATTATATGGTGGGGTCTCTTCTGCACGCGCCACCTCCTCCTCTGGTGACATTCCGAAATCCTTGCCTTCTGGCCAGTCCATGATCACTTCCAGAATTCCTGCATGATTCTGGTTTCACATTCGAGTTCGCTGTGTGATCAATGCAATCCACTTACTCCATGTAGCATCAGTTGCACGATGTGTGGTGGGGACCCTTTCTTTGAACATCCAGCCCAGCACTGGCAGTCGAGGTGCTAAGAGGAGCTGTGCTTCTGTGCCAATCACTTCTGAAGCAGCTCGAACCCTTCATATGCTGCCAATATCTCTTTTTCTGTTGGAGTGTAACAGGCTTCGGATCCTCTGTATCCCCGACTCCAAAACCCTAGGGATCGACCTCGAGTCTCTCCTGATGCTTTCTGCCAGGTAGGGCTGTTCTCCCTGGCTGTGGTGTAGAGCATATTTTTAACATCTTGTCCTGCCCAGACTGGACCTAGGGCCACTTCGTGGACTATTTCCTGTTTGATTTGTTCAAAAGCTTGTTGTTGCTCAGGACCCCATTTAGAGTCATTCTTCTTCCGGGTTACTTGATACGGAGGGCTTACAATTAGACTGTAATCTGGGATATGCATTCTCCAAAAACCCACGATGCCTAAGAAAGCTTGTGTTTCCTTTTTACTAGTTGGTGGAGACATAGCTGTTATTTTGTTGATCACATCCATTGGAATCTGACGGCGTCCATCTTGCCATTTTATTCCTAAAAACTGGATCTCCTGCCCAGGTCCCTTGACCTTACTTCGTTTTATGGCAAAACCAGCTTTCAGAAGGATACAAACTGTTTTATTCCCTTTCTCAAAAACTTCTTCTGCTGTGTTTCCCCATACGATAATGCTGTCAATGCATTGCAGATGTTCTGGAGCCTCACCCTCTTCCAGTGCAGTCTGGACCAGTCCATGGCAAATGGTGGGGCTATGTTTCCACCCCTGGGGCAGTCGATTCCAGGTGTACTGGATGCCCCTCCAAGTGAAAACAAACTGCGGCCTGCACTCTGCTGCCAAAGGGACTGAGAAGAATGCATTTGCTATATCAGTTGTGGCATACCACTTGGCTGCCTTGGACTCCAGTTCATACTGGAGTTCTAGCATGTCCGTCATGGCAGCACTCAGCGGTGGCGTAACTTCATTCAGGCCACGATAGTCTACAGTTAGCCTCCCCTCTCCATTAGATTTTCGCACCGGCCATATGGGACTGTTAAAGGGTGAGCGAGTCTTGCTGATCACTCCTTGAACCTCTAGTTGACGAATCAGCTTATGGATGGGAATCAGAGAGTCTCGGTTAGTGCGATATTGCTGCCGATGCACCGTTGTGGTAGCAATCTGCACCTGTTGTTCTCCGACCCTCAACAACCCCACAACAGAAGGGTCCTTCAAGAGATCAGGCAAGGTAGACAACTGTTTAACTTCCTCCGTCTCCAAGGCAGCTATGCCAAAGGCCCAACGATACCCTTTTGGGTCCTTAAAATACCCTCTCCTGAGGTAATCTATACCAAGGATGCATGGAGCCTCTGGGCCAGTCACAATGGGATGCTTTTACCACTCATTCCCAGTTAGGCTCACTTCCGCCTCCAGGACAATCAACTTTTGGGATCCCCCTGTCACCCCAGAAATACAAATGGGTTCTGCCCCTCTATAGCTTGATGGTATTAAAGTACACTGTGCACCCGTGTCCACTAGAGCCTTATACTCCTGTGGGTCTGATGTGCCAGGCCATCGAATCCACACCATCCAATAAACTCGTTTTCCCTTTCCTCCACCTGTCTGGAAGCAGGGACCCTCTAATCCTGATCATAGTATCCGTTACTCATTTCTTGCACAAATTACTTGTAAGTTCCTTCAAGAGACTCAGAAGTAAGATCAGGCCTTCTTCTCTATCTGGGGAACTGATCACTGGAAACTGGGGCAGTACTTTTCCTGGAGGGATCCCCTTTTGTGTTTGTTCTTCCTTGCAACTCCCATACCTATGTCCACAAGGTCAAAGTATGTTGTCCATCCCACTTCCTCATGTCCTCTCCGTGGTCACATAGGTAGAACCACAGGATGCCTCGTGGTGTGTACCCTCTGTAGTCTTTCTCTTAAGTGTGGAAACGCCTGGTCCTAAGAGCTCAGATGCTGGCCTGTACAGTTGGGGAGTAGGACCTATTCTCTTCAAGTTCTGGAACTTCTGGGACAGTTTCTCTACAGCTGAGAGAAGGGGGGAAAAGAGACTTCCTTCATATCGCTGGAGACAGCCAGCCACCTCATTCACTGTTGGTCCCTCTTCACCTTTCCATTCCATTACTGCCAATGAGTTGGAGTGTGACAATGGTGTGCTCCATACAAACTTCTGCCACATTTGTGCATTGTACCTCATCAGGGTCTGTGGGTAACTGTGCATTGTCCAGGTCATAATAAATCATCTCCTGCACAGCTAATTCTCTCAGGTACTCGATAACTCCATGGTGGTCCACTTGCTTGGGTGACGTAAAACATCTTCACTGAAGGGGTACTGTTGTGGTTTTGGCTGGATTGGCCGATCAGAACAACAGATGCCCTTCCCCCCCTCTCTCCTCAGAGAGGAGAGGAAGAGATAAGGAGATTTATGAGTTTAGAAAAAAAAAACTAAACTACTTTAAGGAAAATAATAATAAATAAGAAAATAGTAAATAATAATAGAATAATAAAAATTAAAGGAAAAAAGTATACAATATATATAAAGCCGTATCCAGCTCCCAGGATGACGATCACATCACCAGCAGACACAGGGAAAGTCCCAGACTGGAGTCAGCAACAGACAGGAGCTGAATTCTGGAACTAGAGTCAGGAATGCTCGGATGAGGATCAAAGGCAGACGAACAGACAGGATCCTCCTCAGACGTTGGCCATTGAAGAAAAAACGAGTCAGAGCAGCATTGCCCCTTTGATCCCTTAGCTTTTATACTGAGGGTGGTGCATATGGGATGGAATACCCTGTCAGTCAGTTTTGGGTCACCTGTCCCGTCTGCTCCTCCCTGTGGGTGGGCCCCCTCTACGCTTCTCCGCTTCCAACCCTCTAATGGGGCAAAATAGCGAAGTTATCTGACCTTGGTTGTTATAGCAATAAGTATAAGCAAGAACCTTTGTGCATACCGTTCCTTGGTATAATCACTGAGAGTGAACAGTTTCTGAACAATATGCTGTTAATTTCAGAGTTTAGTCAGTTAGAAGAGGCCCAGCTAAAAAGTAAAATTACAAATCAGAAAATTGGTCCTGTTTTACCCCAAACCAGGACAGGTACTTTTCCCTCATGCCTGACAGGAGTTGCTTCCAGAGGCTGAGGGCTTGGGTCTTTTTCCCAATTGCCTTGTCAATCCCCCCTTCCCCAGACAGGGATCCCAGCTGCCTGGCTTCCCTACCTTCTAATTCCTGGCTACTGGCACCATTATCCCAGCACTGGAGCAGCCAGGTGACAATGTGCTCACCTGAAATTCGGCTGAAATCTTTTTGCATACCCCGCAGCTCGCTCAAGGATAGGGATTGGGTGGTTATCTCTGGTTCTCCCTCTTCCTCCTGTTCTCATGATGGCCCTGGTTCATTGTCATCCCTTATGAAGCAAACTGATTTCTTTGTGTTCTTCTGATACTGGCACGGGTTGGTTTCCTGGTTCAGCTGCAGAGCCCGCCACCGGGGTTGAAGTAGCTGCAGGGGCTGCCACGGGGGTTGGAGTAGCCATAGTGTGTGCCACAGGGGTTGCAGCAGCCACAGTGTCCGTCAGCCTGGTTTCCATCTCTTTCCCCTGAGCCTGTTGCATAACACTGAGCAGTGCTTTGTAGATACTGGCCAGGGCCCAGCACAGTGCGGTGAGTTGTGCCTCTCTAGAACAGTCACCACGTTTTCCATTCAATTATTCTACCATTTATCAGAGTCCTGTAATTGTTCAGGGGTGAAGTCCCAAACCACTGGACGTCAGAAGTTCCCTAGATATCTGCCCATGTTCTCCCACATGCCATGCCACCCCTGACTATCCAGCCTTGGGGCAGATCTCTGGGTGGTAGTCTTAAATAGTTGTTTAACCCTAAACAAGATCTGAAACAGATTCAGCATACATAGCAATAAGATGAGGCTGGTTTGAGCATCCCAATGATATTCAAAATTCTCAAAAGCTGTCACGCCTGGCCCAAAAGAGAAAAGGGAGGCAAAAGAGCTGGGGAAAGTATCCAACCCCCCATTTCACCCATAGACTGGGTGTGATTATTAATAAATTCCAAGAGACGGTGCCCAAGGTACGGGCAGGACAGCAATACCACATAAATACCCCAAAATAACCATCTGAACCATGATGTTACCATGCCATAAACTGATATCACCCAGGACAGCAAAATGATAATCCTGATCCCAGAGGTGATAAAGAGCATTGCAGGGAGTACATAAACCATATAGGAATTTACATAACACATCCATGAGAACAACTCAAGAAACAAGGTGAGCAGCGACTATTTACCTAAGATAATAAATGCACACAACAAACATGCTGTAGTTGGATTTGTCATTATCTTAACCCTTTGAGCCCCACGTTGGGCACCAAAAAGAACTGTCATCGTTTGGCCTCAGACAGCAACAAAGAACCACACAGCTGCTCTCTCAAAGCTTCCCCCCACCAAAGGAAGAGTCAGAAGAAAAAGGCAAAACTTGTGGTGTGAGACAGAGGCAGTTTAACAGAACAGCAAAGAACAATAAAACAATAATAACACAGACAGAGGAATGTACAAACATGATTATGGTACCACCGCTCACTGACTGGACCAGGACACACCAGCTTGCTCCCAAGTGGTGACTTTCTGCCTCCTCCCCCAGCAGCTCAGACTGGGGATGGCTCACCTGTGTCACTGCCAGAGCCTGGGGAGAATGAACCCTATCCCCACCGGAACCAGGACAGGGAAGAGCAACTGATGTCATCTATCTGGACTTCTGCAAAGGATTTGACACTGCCTTACACGACATCCTTGTCTCTAAATTGGAGAGATATGGATTTGATGGATGGACCACTCAGTGGATAAGGAACGGGCTGGATGATCGCAGTCAAAGATTTGCGGTCAACGTCTCCATGTCGAAGTAGGGACCCGTGAGGACTAGCATTCCTCAGGGGTCAGTGTTGGGACTGGTGCTTTTTAACTGTCAGCGACATGGACAGTGGGATTGAGTGCACCCTCAGCAAGTTTGTCAATGACACCAAGCTGTGTGGTGTGGTTGACATGCTGTAGGGAAGGGATGCCATCTAGAGAGACCTGGACAGGCTTGAGAGGTGGGCCTGTGCAAATATCATAAGGTTCAACAAGGCCAAGTGCAAGGTCCTGCATGTCATTCAGGGCAATCCCAAGAACAAATACAGGCTGGGCAGAGAATTGATTGAGAGCAGTTGTAGAGAAGGACTTGGGGGTGATGAGAAGCTCAACATGAGCTGGCAACGTGTGCTCACAGCCCAGAAAGCCAACTGCATCCTGGGCTGCATCAAAAGAAGCAAGACCAGCAGGCCGAGGGAGGTGATTCTGTCTCTACTCTGCTTTCACATGACCCCACCTGGAGTACTATGTCCAGCTCCGGGGCCCCCAACATAAAGAGGACATGGATGTGTTACAGTGAGTCCAGAGGAGGGCCACGAAGATGATCAGAGGGCTGGAGCACTGCTGCTATGAGGACAGGCTGAGAGAGTTGGGGCTGTTCAGCCTGCAGAAGAGAAGGCTCCAGGGAGACCTTACAGCAGCCTTCCAGTACCTGAAGGGGGCCTACAGGAAGGATGGGGAGGGACTCTTTATCAGGGAGTGGAGCTATAGGACGAAGGATAACAGTTTTAAAAGGAAAGAGGGTAGATTTAGATTACATATTAAGAAGAAATTCTTTACTGAGAGGGCAGTGAGGCAGTGGAACAGGTTGCCCAGGGAAGCTGTGGATGCCCCATCCCTGGAGGTGTTCAAGGCCAGGCTGGATGGGGCTTTGAGCAACCTGGTCTAGTGGGAGGTGTCCCTGCCCATGGCAGGGGGCTTGGAACTAGATGATCTTTAAGGTCCCTTCTAAACAGAACCATTCTATGATTCTATGATTCTATGACAATATTTTGGTGATTGATGAGCGTATGGAAATCTGCGGAAACCGTGGCACTAGATATTGTCTATGGTATTTTCTAAGTATCAAATTCTAGGTTCTTTTTTTTCTTCCATACACTATTTTGCATTTTTTATGGTTCCTGTGATTTCTATTCTGTTGTAGAATCTTATCTTGGCACTGTGGCCTTGTTTTTGGGATCAGGTGTTTGATGTATATTGAAGTTCTGTTTTACAATTTGTGCTCTGTGATTCATGATAATCCTTGCACTGAAACTGATACAATTTCTATAAGGTTAACATAGCAGAAGATTGTTAAATAATGAAGTAGGATTTAATCTGCCTAAAAGCTAATTATATGAAAGATAAACAGGTTTAACAGCACTTCTTGATCTAATTTTTGTGTTAATCCATGCATTGTTCAAAGCCTACACCAGTGATAGGCAGTAAAAGGAATATTATTTCTCATTAATTCAGCTTTTTAAGTGAAATACAAGGCAACCTGTTCTCAGCAATTATTGACTCTAAATATATTGAGTATTTTTCATAGTCATTTGCCTACACACATTGGGCTTTTTTAGCATGCTTGAACCATACATTATTTTTAATTATCTGAAAAATATCACATATATTTTTAATATTGTATATTCATAAGAAAAGCAAGATATAGAAGAAACATTATCCTAATTTGCATGTGCTAGTTAGGAGAATATTAATTCTAATTTTTAAACAGGTAATATAATATTTTGGTGAAGATATGACAGTTTTTCCAATTACATTAAATAATTTTCAAATGACAAGGTTTAATAATATTTCTTCTAGATCTGTTGAGAAAAGTTTAACTATAATGAATATCTTTGCGTATTGTTGATTGACCTCTGCTACATCAACATATGCTCAGTTTGTTCTTCATTTTCCTCCCTCAGACACAGGACTAGTGATTAATATCTCTTGTTGTGTTACCTCAGTTGTTAATGAAAAACATTGGGTGTTCCCTTCAGTACACAGAGTGCAAACTCATACAAAAAAAAAATCACAGGTGAACTCCTTATGAACACCTCTAATTGCTTAGGCACAGTGTTTGAAAATCTCAAGTAATTTGCCATTAAAATAATGAATAGCATAAACTGTAATTTTTCATAGTAATTAACTTGTGTCAGCACCATTATTTTTCATTAATTATAAATGAAAAAGAATGAAAGATCACCTGCAGGAACAGATGTGTGAAATTGTCTCTGAGGTTCTGTTGTAGCCTTTTTTTCTTTTTCCCTCCAACAAACTATATTGAGGATGGGATCCAGCCATGCAAGAATGCAGATGGTAGAGCCCGTCCAGGAGACACTGGGAAAAAAGACAGTTAATAAGCTTGTTGTCTGTGAAGTCTAATACTTTAATGAAAAATGCAATCATTACTGGCAAAAAAAGGAAAGAGCAAAAAATTCTGAAACATTTTGTCTCTTAGAGCTGTTAAGAAGTTAGGAAAAACAGTAAAATTCATTGGTGGTTTTTTGTTGTTGTTATTTTTTGTTTGTTTTTTTTAAATGGAAAAGTCTAATTGCATAGTTTGAAGCTTTGGGTCTCAGTTTAACTTAATTAAAGACTATTTTAGGAAATATTTCTTACCTTCTCAAGTGCCATGGGTAGGGTTTCGTTTTTTTTTTTGGTGTTATTTTTTTTTTAAGGAGGTAAGTGGGGATGATGAATGAAAAATGAAGTGGTGTATCTTTATGTGTTTTCTCCGTTGTTTCCATACCCTTCCACACATCTCTTATGTTTGCAGAACACACAACTGAAAAAGTAAATTTTAACTCCTGTGGGGTTCTACTGAATTATGAATGACGTTTTACAAAAGAATACACAAACTTCATTTCAGTAAAGACTTCACCAAAATTCCTTTGTCTACTATATTACTAAACTACTGTATGAACATCTACTAAACTATCACATTAATAAAATCTGGCCTATTCTAATTAAAATAAAATGATAGAAAGATTTAAGTTGGAAAGGATTTATGTAGATCATCTTGTCCAATACCCTGCACAAAGTGAAGATAACATCAGAGCTGGAGCATTTTGCTCAGGGCCTCATGCAGCTGAGTTTTGGGTATGTCCAAGGACTGAAATTGCATGTCTCTGGGAAACCTGTGAAAGTGTTTAACTTTTCTATATCATAGAAATGTGTCATAAAAGCAACTAACTAAAGTAGATATTATTTAGAATAATCTTGCTAGTAATAAATGGGCTACATTATAAAAATGTTTCACAATCTCTTGCAAAGAAAATAGTGTCTTTAAAATAATTACATTAATATATTGTATGTGGCTATATATTTTCTTACAATTTGTAAAGCTTTTATAAAAAGGAAATAATTTTTATGGCAATAGTTCAGACACTTAATGTACACTTTTAGCTAGAATGTACCACCTAAGGTTAAGTCACCATATAGTCTATTTTAAAAGTGCTATAATTAGTAAATGGAAACCTTTCAAGGCTGATAAATCAGTGCATGTATGCCCCTATACATTTGTGGATGTATGTGCGTTCCTGCATATACATATACAATGTGTGAGTATATTGAATCTATAGTCATTCGCCTAAGGACAGAAGAGTTAGGGAATAAACTAGCAGAAGGTCTTTGTAGCCTGGTACCTTCTCTTTAAGAGGATTCAGTAATGGATGCCTAAGCTAAATCACGAAAGAGACAAATCCATGACGTCATCTTTCAGTTATGCTCCAACCACAGTTTTTGACAATTTGGCACAATGACTTACTGAGCCAGAAAGTCTTAAAACCCTTTCACAAGATTTTCAGCCTTACAGCACTAAAATTTATCCTTGAAGTAGATTTAAAGTAACAAGTACAAAACAAACATAATACGTAGATGACTGATTTAGTAACGTAGAGAACATTTCCTATACGCTATCTATTCTAACACAACCCGTCGGTCACCAGCAGGATACTTTTCTTAGTTAAAAAGTTTATAAATTTTTTTGACATATAATCCTTCTTTTACATGATAGTTTCTTTATATTTAGCTTCTGTTCTTTTGTTTTTGCTCCAAGGGTTTTGAATTAAAAAGGCCAAAAATGTTATTAACAGGAATGCATGAACGGTTCCTGAGTATATGTTTGAAAATGGAGGCATGACATGTCAAGGCATTTTCAGTAAAACTGTATGCAATATTCAACATAAATTAACAGCTTTTATAGTTTGTCTTTCTCAAGGTCGCTGCCCTTTTTTGGAGGAGTGTGAATCTTGTCAAACTTTTCATATAAGGAAAAAGTATTAAGTGGTAACTATTTTAAATATGCCTATAGATGAAAAATAGTTACTTATTTAAAACCTGGATAAGAAGAATTAGTTCAGAAATAATCCAACAATTGAGATAAAAAAGGTTATACAGATAAAAAGTGACATTAACTTGTCATTATTTGTCTTACCCATATGGTATAATTAATGTTTTTACTTTCATTGCTTCAGTTTCCTACTGGTTAATATTTCCTTCCCTAGTAGCAGCCAACAGGAGTATTCACTCTGGCTTCAAAGATGTGCTTTATTTCCCTTGAGTAACTCCAATTATCAGATATATTTTGATAAGAAATACAAATTCTTTCATTCCCAAGTTGCTACCATCTTGAGGCCATATGGGGTTTTGCTACAGGAATCCTGGATATTGACTAACTTTCAGAGCTAGGGCTGAGTTAGGGAGCACTGATGAGAAAGTTCTGGCTAGGCAGAAAGTGGAGATGAGGGAGCCCCCTGGCCACCAGGAGCTCTGTATCAACTTCTCAGGCATTTGCTGCTGTGATTATTTCCCATTCTGCTGAGAAGCTAAGTAGGAGACACTCAAGTCTGAGTAGCCATGGACTCAGTTCGTAAACTGCTGTGTTAAAAATTGTTGTAGTAGAATGATTTGGTCTCAGTCCATGCTTCCAATTCACTATGAAAAAAAAACCAAAACATTTTGTTCTTCCAAATCATTCTGCTCTGTAAAAGGAGGCTAGTGTTCTTCTTAACCTTTGACTATAAACATTTGAATCCCATTCTAAGAGTTAGCGAACATATATTCTCATATGGCAAGACACAGAATACAGAGAAAAACCAAACTTTTCTACTGAAAAAAAGTACGTATAAAGTGCATTTTTAATGATCAAAGCAAAGAAAGGACACTTTTACTTTCTATAAATGAGTTGCCTGGCTTGCAACAAAATAACTAACTCAGAAATCTAGAGGAAGTGAAAACAAATATAGTTCTAAATATAATCAGCTTAAATGTTTGCTTTCTATGACAGATCACTTGCAGAGAGGAACTGCTGCAGAATAGCTTGCTGCTGTTTTTAATGTGCTACATGATTTCTTAACTTGAGAATTGGAGTTAAAATACTAAACAGAAGGAACAGCTCTTCGTTGTCAGTGTTTTGAGTCCATGTGGATCATGTAATGTTTTCCGGTCAGTAGGAGATCTGTAATCACACTGAGAATACTGAATCATGTTTTAAAATTTCATATTTTATAAAACAATAAAAAACCTGAGAAACCAGAGATTAATTGGATCTTTTGATCGTATATGCCACAACATTTCCCAGCATTTTCTAATTTGCCTACAGTTTTGTTTACTACTCTTTATTAAAGTGAGTCTTTGGTAAATAAAATAAATGACATTTATTTTGTTTGTATATTTGTTTCTTATTACTAGTCCAGAGAAAACAAACATTTTTCAGGGTACAAGGAAGAAGAGTGGTTATATTCAACATTTTCAATACCAGAATGATGATGTGACTCTCACCTTAACAAAATAGTTTTGCTGCATACATCTCCAGTGTTCTGCTATAGAATATATTTTCCTTGAAAACAGGAAATATTACTCTAAAATCATGTATGCTTTAAATAAATTTGCCACAAGAAAATCACGATGACACAGGGCATGTATTTCCATAATTGCTCAAGCCTCAAATGCAGTTGAGAGCAGACAAAAAACTTACATAAATAATACTATGAGGGAGTTAGATGAATTAGTATTAAATCACAAAGGAATATACTGAAATTATGACATTATCATATGTTACATAAGGGTTAGTCTCAGAAAATTACAAAAATTAAAATATATCTAATAGATACTTCCATGAAGCTTTATTATTCAATATTTAAATATTTAATTTGATGTAGTGGTCTAATTTTTGGTAGTTTAAACCCAGGCACTCGTCTGTAAGTATTGTAACTTACATCTGCTGAGAACCTGGATTCTCAATGAATACATACCCTTATTATTCAGAAATGCATTGGAAAGAAGAGTAACAATACTTCCTTATTCACAGTCAAGTTTTAATTTTCCTAACTGATTAGGTGGAAGATGGTTCTAGTATCATGTACGTAGCCTATGAATATAAGATCTAAACAGCAGCCTTAAACAAGACATTTGAAGGGGCCTTATATGGATTATATTTGAATATTCCAATACCCTTGTTTGAATTAATTTAATCCAAAGTCTATTTTCAATATACTACAATAATAAAAAAAAAAAAGCAGCATGGAAAGAGACAGATTCACACATGTTATTGTGAGACATCCTCTGATTTTACAGCACATGTCTAGTGATCCTTTTTTTCCATTAAAACTTGTGCCAAAACCTTGCTAACACAACCAAAGTAGAACAATAATATTGTTTACTGTCAATCTTTCTGCTTATAAAGGGGAATGTACATTATAGACACATGTATCAACTGTGGTTGTGAAGCATGGAGACATTACACACTGCACCTTGAGTTTTGATAATGTACGAATAAGACTGGTCCTATTAAGATGGTGTTAAGGGCTAAATATAATTCAGTGTTTACAGTGCTGCGGAGTGTTTGAAACTAGGTAGAAATGACACAATTACTTATTTTTTAAATAGCTTTACTCTTTTTATTTGGGCAGATGACACTCATCACTATCCTTCATTATAAAGCCCCAAAGCTATGATTGTATTGTGTTATCTGTAGCACAAATAACAGTCTCTCAAACATAATTTGCCCATCCAGCCCACACTACTAATTGAGCTGCAACATTCTAGTGTCCCAGATTTTAATAAAGGAGGATTCTTTCTTACAAACTGCATGTCTTCTTGCATAAGAAGGACTTATATGTTTATATGGGTTTGATAGACTCACCCATCAGGAGAACTAATGCTAAGCTAAACAAGTCAAAAGTAAATCCTAAATGTAACCACTTTTCTAGTTATCTAAATTTTGGAGCTAAGAAATTTGTGTAATGTCTTTATCTGAATAGAAAGACTTGGCATAAAGAAAAAAATAGACAATGGAAAAAGGGGATGTCTGAAATGTTCAAAAATATGAAAATGCTACAAGACTGTCATGTGCACTTGGCAAATTTCAAGCCTGTCTGCCAAAGAAAAACTTGCAGGAAAAATTATGATAACAGAAATGGGAGTAAGTTTACTGCTGTTGTTTGTGTAATCAGAAATATCTACCATCAAAAGAGCCAGTAAATGAATCTCAATATCCAAGAAAATTCCAGAATGATCAGAATCGTCTCATGGAAGGAACAGAAAGTAAAAAACCAAACATTGAAACTGATACTACTTACTTAAATAAAAATAGTTATTAAACCTCAAAAGTATCTGGAAACACCCAAATACCAAGAAAATATTTTAAGACCCTACAATATCCCACTGTGAGATAGGGCTCTAGGAAAATAAGATTCAATGCTTGAAAAAAATTCAGTGACGAAAAAAATTCAGTGAAAAGAAAATTTGGACTACAACTGGGGAATTAAACATCTGACTCACATCTGACACTAATATGAGATTAGGAAAAGGAAAAGTAGTTTCCATGGGCTATAAAAATAAAGATAATTGTAAAATGATCTGAAATCAAGGAAATTTCTCTTTCTTTACTAGTGATTTTATGAAAATGCTGATAATCTGACTGCCAGACAGCATACAGAAGGTTGAGAACACATTTGTGGACTTGAAGGTGCTACCAAGAAAAAAACATTAAAGATCAATGGAACTATTCCGAGATCTAGGCAATTCTTTATAGGCAACTACAGCCTATTGAGTAGATTGTTGGCAGTTTAACATCCTTAAGATCTCAATAGTAAAATTTCGGTGCCAGTAAAGACATGAAAAGTTAGGAGAAATGCAACAAGTTCATTAAGAAGCAGCCGTAAATGCGTTGAAATCCCACCAATCTCACTAAGCAGTCTTATAGATATTGTGCTGAAAAATACCAAGAACTCTATCTCTTTGAAGGCAATTCCTATGTTGTTGGAATGAATCTTCCAAGCAGTTCTTACAATCCCAAAAATCCCAGTTCAAAACAATCCTACTGCAGACTTAGTGTTAGGCATCTAAGCCAACAAGAAAATGAGTATCAATGGCGGAAAAATATGGGGAAAAATAAGAAGGAAGGTGGTCGAAACTCATTTCCAGTGCTTCTCTGTATCTTTAAGGAGTACTGCTCTGCACTGCTTTATATCTTTACTTGCCTCTGCCTATCCACTTATAGTTAATTTTTAAGCAATTATTGGAGATCTAGTGTTCATTTTTTAATACATCCCTCTAGTTGTTTGCAGTATTTTAGATTTCTTTTTTTTCTTAGCTATTTCTTAATCGTTAATGTGTGGATAAGCAGAATGGAAGCATATCTACTTTCTGAGAGTACACGGTTAACAGTTATTTAGCATAGAAGACTATCAAAAGATACAGGAAAAGTAATGAGTGCAGCCAGGATACACAAACACTGTGGAAAAGGAGATAAAGGAAACAGTAGCAAAGAATAGAGCTCTCTGGTCACTGACTGATGGGTCACTAAAAAACCCACACACATGGTCATAAAAAGGAAGTTCTGACAGATGCTTGTATCTGGAAAGACAGGGGAAATGAGACTATCATAACTCCAATGGGAAAGAGCACACTCAGGGTGGGACATTTGAGGGGGCTTGTGGGACTGCACAAGAATTCTTCTAGCATGTTGTAAGGGAACAGTGGAATGTGCAAAACCTACTATAGGATGTTTAGTGGAAAGGCCAAAGTTGGGGAAAAGGAGGAATCAGGATTGATCAGGAAAGAAGATGAGATGGAGCGGAATTTAAAAAAGTCCGTCTGTGAGTAAACACGCTGCTGAGCAGTTTGACTGTCTTTCCGAGCCTTTCACTTGGTCACTGCAGTCTACCCTATCTTATTACACCCCACTGCTCTCTGGTTTTCATGTGAGCCTGCTCTCTGTCCTGCATGGGTGCAGGTGTGATTCATCAGTGAACTTCAGGCTGGATCAGTCAACGAGGAGGAGGGGACTGCACCTAGAAACAGTCAGGGTCTGAGGGTGACCAGGCAAGGGGTAATCCTGCATGGTTATTAGACAGACTTAAAGTCATCGAGGGATCTGTGAACCTCTGTGTGCGTATGAATAAAGAGAGAGAAGGTTTGTAAGTTTTTCAGCAGGAAAATTCAGTCTTTGCCAGCTTGGAAAAGGAACAGGACTGGACCATACTGCTTGTGCTTGGGTTTCCCTAAGTGCTGGTGAAAGCAGTGTTCTCTGCAGATTTGTGTGGGTGACTGTGTGCACAGTGACACCTTTGGGACAACAGCTCAGCCTCACACACCAGAGCAGCAGAAAGCACACTGAGAGGAGAAATCCCCTTCATCCTAGCATCCTTTGAAGTTCGCTACTCTTAACTCTTCATTTTTCTGCCTCTGTAAGCGTGGATGTCACACTGAGTGCTTAGCTGCATGATTTTACATGTGGCTATATTGAAGTACCCTTTTTTTTTCCCCTTTATTTTTATTTTAAATGAACTGATATGTAAAGAAAGAGATTCAGATTATTTAGTACAAAAGACTTACCTTACTTTTATGTGGAAGTCTATCACCTTGTATGGCTGTAAACATAGGAAACATCAGTAAAAATTGTAGAGGAGCACTTGGAGATTATGTCAAGATTCCACAAGTAAAATCTCCATTAGTGGAATTCCTATTAGGGATTATTGTTTCTGAGATCAATCAAACACCTTTTAATTCCTTCTAACATTCCTTCTCCAAATCTTTAAACACTCTGGAAATTACCGAGTTCTGTTGATTTTAAATTATTCCACTTTAATTGTTACTGTTTGAGAATATCTCCAAGTTCTGACGTAGTAGCAAAACTTGCTTATATAACAACATGTGCATACCTAACCCTATTTTTTCATTAAAAAAAATAAATGTTTTTTTCAGAATCCTGCCTTCTATTTTCTTCTGATTAATATTTTCTATCCGTTTGTGATATTGCAGTTACGTCATTTTAAATACTTGGTTCTCCGTGTGATGTACTTCCTTTTGATTCTGACTGGTCTGTGTTGTCTTCAATAGTTCTAGGTTTTCATTTCAGTTTTCCTAGTTTTCAAATTAACTACATGTTTATTGCTGTCATTATACATACCTGTCCATTTTTGCTAATTACAGTTTTTCATGTGAACTGAGTGTTCCCAAGTATCTCTAAAACCAGAATTTTTTGACATTATTGTTTAGCTGCATTTTAAATTGCTCAAATCTCCCACATAATAGCTAAAATGAAAATGTGACTGACAGTCCTTAGCTGTCATCCTCTTTCTCAAGAGCCATCATGTTGGACTGCATCATTTTTCTCTTTACAAATATTACAATTACTTGCCATCTGTGTTGGAATTAAAACTAGGAAGAAAGACCTTTTTCAAATGATTTTAAGGCCAATTAGTAGAATAAAATTCAGTTAGAAATACAGAATAAAAGGAATCTTTACTTACTTTCAGTACTTAGATGTGTGTTCTAAACCCTTTCTTAGATAGTTATCAGTTTTATCATCAAAGTTGCCATTTTACCCTCTGGTGAACTGGTCTCTCCATGACTAGAGACATCAAAATCTGAGCTGAACTCCTGACCACATTGCTAAATTACATACAATTTAGTTAACAGTTACTGTGTAATTAATGTATCTTAATTTGAGCTATTGAGTTCCACATGTAAGATTTATAATTGCAAGATCAATTTTCAGTTAACTGATTTCACCAGTAAGAGTTTTGCTTGTGGAATATTAAAATACTATTTTAAAATTAGCATGGTAAAAAGGACTGTATTAGTTCTCTTTAAATTAAAATAAGCAGTTCTACTTACATCCTGAAGAAATTTTTATAAGACACTAGGGACAGAAGGATGTAAAAGTGCCTGCTTAAAACCAAGAAAACTGATTCAGAGGACTCATTTCAGTATGAGTGTGCGCATACATGTATGTGCACGTCTGCATCTGTATGTAATTTTCACTAAATAAGCTTGTTACTTCCTAAGAAGGCTCTTTTTTTCCAAAGAATAGGTCTCCATGCCAGCAACATATGGAAATAACAAGAACAAAATCACTTTTAACAAAGCCTGGATTACCTCAGGAAACTCAACTTTGTGCTGAGAAGTTTTCTGCTCTTATACAAAACTAAGGAATGCTCAAAAAATTACTCTTTACAGCCTCAGCAGCCTTCACAAGCTTCTGTATTGTAGAAACAGGACACATTTTAATGAACTGGTCTTCAAAGCACATAATGGGCTTTGGAGAGAACACTAATCAATCTGTGCATTTTAACTGTACCCGTTGCCAATGGAGTCTTTGTAACAGCAGCCCTGTCCCTGTTAGAAAAAAAGGTAAAAAAAAAATTTGGAATGTCAAATCTGAGTAGCCGGTGCAGGTTCATTATCTAGTATTGCAGTTTTCCCTTCCAGGGTAGGGTACCAATTTATTTTTACCAAAGTTAAACTCAGAAGTTTGATACCTACATGAACTAAGCAATTGATAGAAGCAATTAGAGGGAAAGTTGTACATGCCACAACAATCTAAAAATCAGAGAACAGAGAAAGGAACTGGACAGAAGGAAAGAAAAAAAGAGAAGGCAAAAATGAGCAAAATAATGAGCCCATGAAGAACTCAAGGAAGAGGATTCATTCCTACAGAGAGAAACATTTCTTTGCAAACAAAAGGATAGCCTCTATTGTCAATTGCCTATAGTTAAAACTGCAGAAACATATGGACCACACCTCAAATTGTCCTTCTGGAGCATCTGCTGCAGATGGTCCACTCAGTACTCTCTCAATAGGTTTTTGAAGATGAGCCAAGATAAGGGCAGAAAATTCCAACATGCAGTTAGTTCCCCGCTGCCAGTGAAGCCACGCATATAGATGCATGGTTTCATGCATCCAGGTGCACAGAGCATCCAGAACTAGGCTTTTGTTCTGCAAATATTGTTTAAATATGCCCTTGTATTAGCATTTTTTAAAAATTCCATTGCTAATAAAGAGAAACTATTTTGTATTAATTTCTCCCAGTTGGATTTTGAGTGAGGCCATTAATGTGATTTATGAGCTCACCTTGAATTTTTTTTCCTACTCAGGGTAAGGGAAACAAATGCAATTTGATTTGGTGCCTTTTTGAGGAAAAAAAACCCAAACAACCAACAAATAAGTAATTTTTGAGTCATTTGAAACAATAGTAGTAACAACAATAATAATTGAAGATGGAATGGAAAAGTCTGTAAAATCTGGTCAACAACAGCCTTAATTGTTAATTCAGCATCAAACTTTATTTGTAGCATAAAGCCACAAGATGGACAAAATGTAAAAATGCTTGTGTCTTAGTTCACAGAATTAGGTATTATTAAGTACTGGAGAGATCAAGAAATGTGGTGCTTAGTGGCTGAATGAGGACAGACTTTTCTCTAGAGAAGCTTAAAAGTAACCCCTTTCTCTCACTTCATCTAGTTGTCAAACTGCATGGGAAAATACTAGTTCTATTACTTTTCAAAAAGCAGCGAAATTTCCCAAAAGTCACAAAAAAAAAAAAAAAAGACCACAGAAAGCTAGGAAAACAAAGCCCCAAAAAGGTATGAAGAATTCCTAGAGAGAGCAAACCCAGTGATTTTTTTTTTTTTTTTAAGATCAAACATGAGTTAATAGCAGCCACCACTATTTTGGTATTTTGTGGTTAGACTTCTGTAAATCAAGAGATATTGTATAAAATAGCACAGTGTCAGCTTGACACCAGTGTAGTTTCAGATTTTCTAGGTGTCAAGCAATACTAGCATTTTGCCATTACAATAGGGGGTTTGTAAAAAGGTGCAATGCAAAGGCACACCAAGGGGTAGGTAAATTGTGGTTCCTGAACTTGCAGATGCTCTGGTACACAAATTAACTGTTTCTTTCCTGTCAGAAAGTTGTTAATTTTGAAATACCAGACTACATAATTATTTCAATGCTGTCTATTTTCACCAGGAGTAACTCATTCTCAAGCAATCCCTGATATGTACCCAAGCGAAAGAAGTCCTCCTCTGTCTGTTTCCTATCTATCTAACCTTCAAAATCCCCTCAGAAAACTATTTTGTTGCTTTAGATAATCAATATGTAATTCAACAGAAATATGAAGCTAGGGACAGCACAAGATTTAACTGAATTAAATACTGCAAGGACACTGCCTCCCTTTTCAAACTCCTTTTTTGTAGCTGCAACAGAAATTCCAGTCAGTTACCGTGAAGTGCTACAGATTGCAGGCCTCGTAACATAGAATTCATGGTAGCATTGTTTTTGCAGAAAACATGGGAACCTCGATTGCAGTGAGCATTGACAATAATACAAATAAGTCTCTTCTATGTTCATGACCAGCACTTCTGTGGAAAAACGTTAAGTGGTGTTTGTATCCTTGACACAATATGCAGTGAGATTAAGATAAACTCCTCTGTGGGTGAGTATAACAAGAGAATTAAAATTAAACAGCATTTTTTACAACTGGAGTTGCAGTAATCTACAGGCACATTAAAGACTGCAGTCAGTTTAATTTAAGAGGAAAGAAACTACACGTGTTCCACAGTTTTATTAGGGTAAGCATATTTGGAGGCCCTTTTCTTCCCTCTTTCTGTGGTGTCTGTAAGGCACCTGTCACCTTGGAATTTAATCCCCTAATTTAGGCAGATGTAATTTATGTAAACATGTCTGTCCTAGTTATCAGATGCACTACTGCCCTCTGCCAATTAGTGTAAAAGAGTTGTGTTCATTCGTGACACACGGAAAAATCCCAACTCCATTCAAATCAATAAAATTTTCCATAAGTTGGAAAGGGGTGAAGATTCTAAAGCAAAGGAAATCATGAGTGTGTAAGTGAATAAAGGATTATTTATAACACAGCAGAATATACCAGACATAATGTCTCTGTCTCCTTTTTCTGTGTGACTGTGGTGACACAAAGGAAGCCTTGCATGCTTGTGGCTGGGCAGAAGTTAGCCACAGCATATGCACCCAAGGAAAACCACCACCTCCTTCACAATCCAGGCACAGATGCAAGAGGCATAATTGCAGCCACAGGGAATGGGAGGATGACATGTGACTCATAGCCCTCCGCAGCCGCCAGGCCCTGATCCCAGGGGCTTCCCACGCCTGAAGCTTGTTGGCAGTCAGTCAGAAAGAAGCAGACCCATCTAGCAAAACCCCAGTGTGAACAGCTAGGGGACCAGGCGACCAGCAGCCATGAGGTACAGCGGTAATCAAACCTTATCTAAACCCTGTCTGGAGCAAATTCTTTTCTGAATCAATGAAGTTTGGAGGGGCAGATTGCACACATTGTCTGCAGCCAATCACCTGACTGCCCATGGGCACTGTTTGGCTGGTATGTACCATCATCCATGGGCCAACATCACGTCCTATCCACAGCTCATTCCCAGCCCCACAGGGGTGCCTGATGCCCAGGGATGGGCCTGCCCTGGCTGACCCCAGATTACCCAGCTCCCCAGTCCCCATAAACCTTGAGGACCGTAATTCACAGTAATTCCATTAGTCAGTGATTAGGTAGTAAAAAGGAAAGAAGAAAAATGTATAATATTACCCTGACTGTGAAAAGGTAACACTTCACTATGTTCTTAAGAAGAAATTAACTTCAAAAAGAATGATTAAAAAAATGTGGATAGAACACAGGTTTTTCAGTCTTTACTACCTGTGTGGTAGTAGCAAGATCTTAAGAGAGTTTGTCCCTCTTCATTTTTTGCTAGGAAGAGATTTAAACAGCTGTGGAAACGTATATTTCTTTCTCAGTCACTATCTAAGATATGAATGCAGCCCAGAGTCATCTCTCCTTCTAACCTTACAATTTCATAGCTGAGGCATGGCATTCATACTTCTATAGTTGCAACATTCTACAGTGTTCTGCTACAGCTTCTGATAACTTTGTTCCAAGACATAGGTATAATTGCTCCCTAACAGGTTCTCAAAGCACAACTATAATAACTGATTGGGTTTTGTTTGTTTGGTTGGTTGTTTTTTTACCTTCATGGATCTCTTTTCAGGAAGACATTATGAGAAAGAAAAAGCCCCTTTCTGTATTTCATGGCTATCTAGTGCTCTGTGACATCCTCAAAAATCTCTTACAGAAAAGATAACTACAGGCACAAGGGCTATTTACCTTTTTTGGTAATATCTCAATTAAAAACAAAGATGACACAGACTTCTGGGACCCATGGGCTTTAAATTTGCTCTAAGATAAACTTCAGGCAGGCCACTTACACTAGTGTGTTCCCTACATCCAGCATATCTGTCAGCATTCTAACTAGTGGCACAGATGCTGTTACATATAACATTTGCTCAAAGCTGCACCAACTATGAAATAAGTAGCAACTGGGCAAACAAACATAAAACAGGTTTTAAGATGCAAACAGGAATTTCAGATTCTATATGTAATATTGAATTCAAACAATTGAAGCTAACATCACTAGCTTCCTAAAACTGATTTGAATCAAGGTTCTCCTAACTATAGGGGTTTTTTTAGCCAATTAAAGATGATAATGTTAGGTGATGAATATATAATGCTGCAATAACACAGTGATACTGTATTTCCCTTAACTTGTGTAATAAAAGCAGCCAATCAAACCGTTAGGGCTGCAGTCAAATGTTTGCTATTAATTTTATTCTCATTTGTGAATTATTGGCCCTTATGCTCTGTATTTATTTGTTTTCATACTCAGTTTTCTTGTTTAATTTTCAGTATGCTGAGAACCAGAAACTTCACTTGCAGAACCCGATCCTTTATGTTGCTCAATATTTGTTTTACCTAGTGCATACTTGATACTACAAATATCGTGGTGATGATAAGCAACAATTTTTATAATGACGTATTTCAGAGAGGGTCATACTGAAAATTAGAATATAAAATATACTAGCAAAGTTTTAATTGGAATTGGCACTTAATCACGTGTAGAATAGCTATGGGAAATTACCAAGTAACTTGACAAGTGAAGATGACAAGTAATTTAATACTTCATGTGTCGGTTTTCAGATGCTTCATATTCACCAAGAATCTTACACCTCAGAAAAGAGTTCCAATATCATAGAATCATAGAATGGTTTGGGTTAGAAGGGACCTTAAAGTTCATCTAGTTCCAAAGCCCCTGCTTTGGACACCTTCCACTAGACCAGGTGACTCAAAGCTCCATCCAGCCTGGCCTTGAACACTTCCAGGGATGGGGGATACACAGCTTCTTTGGGAAACCTCTTCCAGCATCTCACCGCCTTCACAATAAAGAATTTCTTCCTAATATCTAATCTAAATCCACCTTGTTTCAGTTTAAAGCCATTACCCCTTGTCTTATCAACACACTCCCCATCTTTCCTGTAGGCCCCCTTTAGGTACTGGAAGGCTGCTATAAAGTCTCCTTGGAGCCTTCTCTTCTGCAGGCTGAACAACCCCAACTCTCTCAGCCTGTCCTCATAGCAGAGGTGCTCCAGCCCTCTGATCATCTTCGTGGCCCTCCTCTGGACTCACTCCAACAGGTCCATGTCCTTATGTTGAGGCACCACAGAGCTGGACGCAGTACTCCAGGTGGGGTCTCATAAGAGCGGAGTAGATGGGCAGAATCACCTGCCTTAACTTGCTGGTCTTGCTTCTTTTGATGCAGCCCAGGATGCAGCTGGCTTTCTGGGCTATGAGAGCACATTGACAGCTCACGTTGATCTTCTCAACAACCAACAACCCCAAGTCCTTTTCCTCCAAGAGGTTCTTCTCTATGATCTTGCCGACCACAGAGGTGAGACTGACTGTCCTGTAGTTCCCCAGGTATTCCTTTTTCCCCTTTTTAATAATGGGGGTTATGTTTCCCCTTTTTCAGTTGAAGGGAACTTCATTGGACTGCTGTGACTTCTCAAATACAATGGATAGTGGCTTAGCAACTTCACACACCAGTTCCCTCAGGACCTGCAGATATATCTCATCAAGTCCCATGGACCTGGGCACCTTCAGGTTCCTTAGATGGTGTCAGACCTGATTTTCTCTTACAGTTGGCAGTTCTTCATTCTCACAGTCCCTGCCTTTGCTTTCCACTTAAGCCGTGTGGCTAGAGCCCTTGCCAGTGAAGACTGAGGTAAAAAAGTCTTTGAGCACCTCAGCCTTCTGCATATCCTGGGTAACGAGGTCTTACGTTTCCTTCCAGAGAGGGCCCACATTTCCCGTACTCTTTGTTTTATCACTATCATACCTGCAGAAGCTTTTCTTGTTGCCCTTGACATCCCTGGACACATTTACCCCTATCCTGGCTTTAGATTTCCTAACCTGATCCCTGGCTGTTTGGACAATTTCTCCATATTCCTCCCAGTCTACCAGTCCTTGCTTCCACCCTCTGTAGGCTTATTTTTTCTTTTTGAGTTTCTCCAGGAGCTCCTTGTTCATCCATGCAGGGTGTTTTTGCCTGACTTCCTCCTTGTTGGCATGCATCGCTCTGGAGCTTAGAGGAGCTTGAATATTAAGCAGTTTTCTTGGGCTCCTCTTCCCTCCAAGGCTTTATCCCATAGTACTCTGCTAAGCAGAACCTAAAGAGGCCAAAGTCTCCTCTCCTGAAGTCCAGGGTAGTGAGTTTACTGTGTGCTCTCCTCAGTGCCCTAAGGACCTTGAACTTCCCAATCTCATGTTCACTGTGGCCAAGGCTGCCCTTGAGCTTCAGATTCCCTACCATCCCCTCCTTGTTGATAAGAACAAGGTCTTAGATAAGAACAAGATCTAAGAACAAGAACAAGAACAAGCATGGCACCTCTCCTCGTTGGCTTCTCTGTCACTTGGAGAAAGAAGTTATAATTGACACCTTCCAGGAACCTCCTGGATTGCTTATGCCCTGCTGTGTTGTCCCTCCAACAGTTATCAGAGTGGTTGAAGGCCCCCATGAGGACCAGGGCTTGTGAACATGAGGCTGCTCCTATCTGTCTATAGAGGGCCTCATCCGCTTGGTCTTCCTGGTTGGGTGGCCTGTAGCAGACCTCCACTGTAATGCCACCTGTCCCTTCTCTCCATTTAATCCTGACCCATAAACTCTCAGTCGGCTTCTCATCCACGCCCAGGCAGAGCTCCGTGCACTCCAGCTGGTCATTGACATAGAGGGTAACACCCCCTCCTCGCATCTCATGCCTGACCTTCCTAAAGAACCTGTATCCTTCCATTCCAACACTCCAGTCATAGAAGCCATCCCGCCGTGTCTCAGCCATGGATCCTTACCACCATATGCTCAACCCAAAACCAAAGTAAGCTTCAGACATAAGAAATACTTTTCCAAAGTATAATCTGTGGTTTCTAAAAAACATCAAATGAGTTTTTGAAAAAGCAGACCAGATTTTGTATCTAATATGCTACCAGTCCAGATGTATTACCATGTTTTCTGTGTCCCTATATCCAGATACCATTTTTATCACAGGGCTCATTGACAAGCAAAAGTGATGGCCAATGCTGAGCCATTCAGAACATTAACTGCATCTGTGGAGAATTAAAGAAGGAATCATTAGAAGACTCAGCACATAATATGGAACAGAAAATTAAAACAAGTGCGTGGTACTATATGTGCACAACTGGCAAAGTACTTGTGGTTAGTGGATTTTTAAAGCCTTTTTTTTTTTCTTTTAATAAACTTAGCAGACCATTTTGATTAGTGGAAAATCCATTACTTGTATGACAAGGGAACAACTGACTTTCTAACACAGCTGCTGCGGCCTTGTTACATCTATTTGTATACCAGAAGTATACTAGCCATGTTATAAATCTTTGTAATAATCTTCTCCAAAACTTTCCACTCTGCAGTTATCTAAGGAGCATTAAACTAAACACCACACGATTTACAGATTAGGTTGGCTAGCCAGTTTCAATACACTGGTCACGAGGTGCTCTTAATAGCCAATATCTGAAGAACCAGTGGTTAGAGTCAGAGTTGTTAAATGCTCCTATGAGTCTGCATTTAAAAAAATGAAATTGAAATCCAGGAAGTTAAATCTCAAAAAAAAAAAAAAAAAAAAAGGAAGAGCTAATGGTAATGGCCATCATACTAAAGACCCTAATACGTTTTGCTGAGTTTCACATGAAAAATTTGGCAGAGTTATTCAATCAAGATGTGGGTAAGAGGTAATCAATATGGTTACTTACGCTGCATGGAAGACTGATATAATATCAATTCCAATGAGAACAACTCTGCAATAGTATAAAAGCAGTGCCAATATGGTAAGGAATTATAAATCCATTTGGTTACAATAGGATCATTCAGTATATACACACTGCTTGAGAAAGGTTATAGATGTTATCCCTTAGTCACTACTGCTGGAGGAGAGTAAGGAAGGAATGCCGGTATGTATCATTAAACCTGTGCTATTTTCCATTAAAAGCTAATCGTATGGATACTTCAAAGACATTTGAGCAACATTACACTTGCACAGTTCCTGTTGAAGTCAATAGGTAAAATACACAGCTGCCATACCCTCTTTCAGCGGAATTATTCCATGGAATGAACGGAAAATCAACAAGCATATTTGGGAGCAAAATGGGGTTCTTTCAATACACTGACATAATTATTTTCCTTTATGACTGGGTTCACTGCAGTTATTGAGGCATCAAAAACCCTTCATGCAAATACATCTAAAATGTAGTTGAAGTGAAATAAAAACAAATCCTGTGATTTTACAAATCTCAACAGTTTTATACACTTAGTGTGGTTCAGTTGCTTAAAAATAAGCAATTAATACCATCTGAGAACCCTAATGGTATCCTGGCTGGATGTCAGGATATACAAAAAAGTATAATCACATCCATGTAGATGTCTGATATCTAAGAATGTCTGGCTGCATATGGTACTGCAACTCAAAGAGTTTTAAGGAAACAGTTGAAAACTGAAAAGATGTGCATTTTCATAAATGGTGTATTCTGAGGCCAGTAGAAATGGACAGGCCTGTTGATGCTCAGTGATGGTCTGAAAGGAAGAAGGGGCAGCAGCTGGTATTGTAGAATTATCCCCAAATGCCTCTGATCTGATACTGATTGGCTCCTGTGAAAAGAGTTTGCTCAAAATTTTCTTTTTAACTCTTCAAGAACCATTTAATGATGAAATAGGGGAGCAGCCTAAACTAGAAAATGTTAACTATGATTTTAATCAAAGGGATATGATTTACTTAGCTGGCTATACATGAGCTTCTTGTAAGAGTAAGTTGCAAGGTATCTAAAATGTGTTCAGATTTCTTGATGTTCTGAGAGCTGTTGCTACTTGAAGGCAGACAGTATTTTATATAAAATAGTGATTGGAGAATATTTACTCAATAAAAACCGCAGTAAGGTTATGATTGAGATTTTCCTCAAGTTTTATTTAACCTCAGAACTGATTAATTTATCTCTACTCAAAGATTAGTAAGCTCTTCTTTCCCCGTCAACAAAGTAACAGTTTTTGCAAGGAATGCTTTATCGGCTAAACAGATCCAATTACCAGTAATTCTTAGCTGAGAGCCTACCACTGTTAGACTGTCATGTAGATAGATATATATTAGTACTTGAAACATTGATTCTTAGAATTTCTTCCTGACAACCACCTGACTTTGTAATTTCTGCTGCTTCCTGCACTGAAAATGGTGTAGTGTGTGCTTGCCAAAATGTTTAGTCAAACATCTCCTGATCAAAGTGCAAATAAGCAGTTTGATGTGTGACCAAAATGTAGAGGTCCTAAGCAAAAATTAATTGATAAATGACAGTTCAACTTATAATTTCCTATGCATTTACAAAATAAAAATAACCCTAAAACAACAGACCTATTAGTTCAATCCATACAGGCAGGAAGTTCAGATACTGTAAATTGACCAGTGTGCTCTAGGTACTGGAAATACAACAGCAGCATTTGGGGGCAGATAAAATATTGGTGGATTTTGCTTGCCAAAGAATATTCTTTTGTTTGTGGTTTCTTCGTACAGTCTTAAAAAGCTATACGCAGAACAATATAGACCTAAAATTCAATATACTTTTAGAAAAGCAATTTCTTGCTTTAGAAAAGCAATTATCTAATTCCTGACATTTAAAATCTGGTAATGTTTGTATGATAGCATATGATCATTTAACCATTTATATGAAATAGAAGTCTTAGAGAAGCCTCACTTTTACTAATTATTTTGAATTGTTTCAAAGATATAGATTTATAATTTTTCAGTAAGATGCCTGGAATGTGAATCTTTAGAAAGAGGCAAATAGTTCACTGTTAATTGTGAATTTATAGGCAACTTACAGAGTAAAGTAGATAATGATTTGCAATACTTGTAGTATAATTTGAAATTTTTGGAGACAACTTTAATATTTCTGGCATTTTAAATATTTTTTTATCCTAGTAAATAATGCATGACACAACTATCTCTAATGAGAGAACTGAGATACCACTCACATGAATGTTAAGGTATTAATGCTTGTGTAAACTTAGCCCATGAGATAAAAATACTGCATTTTCTATTGCATGTTTCATAAAGTGGAAAAGTTTTTACGTGCTCTCCTCACACAACCTTAAATGCCATCCATGTGAAGCTGCTGAGACATAAACATGTACCTATACTATAATCAGAAGAAAGATTACCTAAGAAGGAGTTGCTTTGCCTAAGCAGCCTCAACAAAGGTAATGTTGCTATCCTTATATTATAGTGACTCTATATAGAACCAGCAAGATGAATAATCATTCTAGTTAGTCACATTATATTTGAGGAAAAAAAGAAACATGATCTGATTAAGATCAAAAGTAATCAGAATTTAATGTTAATGCATTTATTTTTGAAGCAGGACACAATATAGAGTCTCCCTGAAAGGCTCACATTTCTTCTGGGCGAACTCCCACATCAGAAAAACTACAAACTCTGAAGTGTGCTCCCCTTGATTATGGAACAATCTTTCTTTGATTTAGTATTGATACGTTATTACAGTTGAATAGAGTACTTATTCTTTGACACCACGTTGCTTTAAAGGTACTATCAGATAAAACAACATTGTTGGATGGTGTCAGGTTTAACTTCAAACAGTACCTCTTGCACATAGCCATAACGAACACACCACACCATGACATGTTCAAACACCTGTGTGCTCTATCATGTTACTGAAACAAGTTTTGGGAGCAATTCAGAAGGTCAAGGAAGTGCAGCCTTTGAATTCAGGTTCTCTCTTTTTAACCTCTTCAATACATGACCACCTTAGTTTTTCATTCAAAACAGCTACGAAATAAAAATTAAAATAGTATAATTAAATTTGTCAGTCACTGAGGTGAGCAGCTCCAGAGCTGTCCCAGCAGTGAAATGTCAGGGCAGTGGAGAGGCCAGCCAGGAGCCAACAGCTCTCACAGGAGATGCTGATGAGGCCTGGGCATTGCCAGAGCAACTATGACCACCCCCTCCATGCCTATACAAAGTAGCTCGGGGAGTGCAAGAGACCAAGAGTCCTGCCAGCAGAGTGGGCAAGCGGGATGTGGGGCATCAGGCAGGGCCTCATGCAGCAGTTCATGTGGCAGTTTGTCATCATCAACCATAATCACGAGCTCAAAAGGTCAGTTCAATTGGTCATGACCCTCCCAGAAGGAGCTTAGCTATAGTATCCACCCAGCGGAAAGTTATGTCCTTTGCACTCAACTGAACAGATAGGGCAACCCAGGCAAAGCTCCCACAAGAACACGCAGCCATCCAGGTCTCAAGCTGCAGGGCGCGACAAAGCCTTTCACTAGCAATTAATGGCAGTAGCAAGAACGCCTTTGCACAGTGTGACCAAGTAGATGATCTGCTCAGCCTGGTGGCAGAGCTACAAGAGGATGTACAAAGGTTAAGGAGCATCAGTGAGTTTGAGAAAGAGATAAACTGGTGGAACTATGCTCTGTCCTCCCTGAGACAGAAACAGGAACATCCACCAGAAAAAACACAAGATCAAGGGAATCCTGTATCCTCCCGCTATGAGGCCGAAATCAGTAACTTAAAGGAAAGGAGTGAGTGGAGGCAAGCCTATGCTTGGGGAGGCAGGTGAACCTCGTTCTTGCCTACCTCGCCTTCTCAGGTGCCTCTATACAACAGTTATGATGCTCTGGATGTGGAAGGTCAGTCAATTGATGATGTAGATGATGGTCCATCTACCCCAGACAAGTTTCCAAGGTCAGAAAGGCCTCCCCCTGCATCATGACCACCTCCACAAGGAAGAAAAGATGAGTTGTAGTTGTAGGTGACTCCCTTCTGAGGGGAACTGAGGGTCGAATACGCCAGACAGACCCTCCCTTCAGGGAAGTCTGCTGCTTCCCTGGGGCCTGGGTTAAGGACATCGCTAGGAAATTTCCTAGCCTGGTACAGCCCTAGGAGTATTACCTATTATTGCTCTTCCATTCGGGTCGTGATGAAGTGGTCTATGGGTCCTATGGGTGGACTATGAACACATAGTCCAAGGTCAAACAAAAGAGACTTCAGGGCCTTGGGAAGGTTGATAAAAGAATCTGGAGAACAGGTAATTTTTTCCTCTACCCTGCCAGTTGCAGGCAGCAATATTGGAAGGAATAGATGGATTCAGTCTATTAATGCAAGGCTCTGTGGCTGATCACCACCAGAAGTTTGTGTTTTTCAATAATAGGATGGTCTACATGGCACCAGACCTCCTGACGTCAGATGGGATTCATCTTTTCTCAAAGTGGGAAGAGGTTCTTTGCTCATGAGCTTGTGATCTGTTTGACGGAGCTTTAAACTAGACTTGAAGGGGGATGGTGTTAATATCAGGCTCATCTGTGACAAGCCATGGGAGAACACGGCAAAGTTAGAAGGAACGGGTGCTAGCAAGGGCCCTCAGCTTATTGCTCTGGGACTAGCTGGGTACCACGGAGCACACGTGAAGTCTTATGGACATGAGCCAGGGGCTCCTAAGGTAATACGAGCCAACAGGGAAACAGCTGTGAAATACTTCAAAGGAACTAAAGTGTGTTTCTCTAAAAAGATGACACAGCCAACAGTCCAGCTGATGTACTGCTACAGCAATGCATGAAGCATGGGACAGACAGGGGGAGCTGAAAGCCACGGTGCTGCAAGACAGCTACAACTTACTTGCTATTACTGAAACTTGGTAGGACAAAACCCACGACTAGAGTGCAGCTGTCAATAGCTACAGGCTGTTCAGAGGGGACAGGCAAGGAAGAAGGGTGGGTGGTTTGCTAAGAAATGGATATAAATGTCAAGAAATGGATGGAGTGTGAAGAGCTGTCTCTGAAGAATTAGTCACAAGCAGATTGAAATCTTATGAGTAAGAATCAGAGACCGAGGCAACAAAGATAACCTTTTTGTTGTTGTTTACTACAGGCCACCCAACCAAGGGGAGCCTATTTATGAAGCTTTCTTACTCCAGCTACAGGAGGCATCGTGTTTGCAGACTCTTATCCTGCTGGGGAACTTCAAGCACCCCCGCATCTCCTGGAAAATTAGCACAGTGAGCTGCTGGCAATACAGGAGACTCCAGAAGTACACCGAGGACTTTTTACTAGGGCCTGGAATTATAGTAGAATGATTTAAAACTAAAAAAGGGGAGAATCCGACTAGATATAAGGAATACATTTTTTATCATGAGGGTGGTGAAACACTGGAACAGGCTGCCTAGAGAGGCAGTAAATGCCCCATCCCTGGAAACATTCAAGGTCAGGTTGGATGGGTCTCTGAGTAACATGATCTATGGAAGATGTCCCTGGCCATTGCAGGGGGGCTGGACTAGATGGCCTTTAGAGGTCCCTTCCAACCCAAACCTTTCTATGATTCTATGAAGTCTCTCCACATATTCATGTCCTTTAGAGTCTGAGTCAAAGTGGTCATCCTCCTTCAATATCAAGCCCTATTCAGACTTGAAATATTTAAGGTAATAATTTCATCCATCTAAGATTATCTGAATAGGTCTTTAATTGCCATCTGAAGCTATTCAGACTTAAACTTATTTTTTCACTTCAGCCTATTAAACCTTACAGGTTTTTGAAAAATCATACCAATGCTCTACCTCAGAGAACTATTTTAATGAGGTAAGTTCTCTTTGACTAGGTTGAACATGCACAGAATAGTGCTACTACAAAATGACTCAACATCAAGAATATAGGACCCAGGAACTTATGGGCATATCTCAGTTTAAAAAGAAGCTAAACTTTCAAATGTGACATTTTTTTTTTTCTCTGAAAAAACTTTTTGAATGGGAACATGAAAAGTCCAATCTTTACATCAGTTCTCAGTTCAGAGCATCTTGACCGTGATCCTCTTCAATCCCAGCATGCAGTTGTATAAATCCAAGCACAAAAATTAATACTTAAGTAGAGAATACATATCTTCTGATTTGACAGAGTTCTCATTACCCACAATCTTACCTTTCAAATCTACCCAAGGTAACTTGGACAGTGGCTTGAAGGTAATGATTAAATAGCACATCAAACAACAATTGATAAACTATTCAGAAAACAAATTGACCATACCTGCAAGTTTAATGTTGTTTTTTTCTTGCTTTCTGTTGCTATTTTGAGACATTCTTCTGTCTTATTAATAATAGACACTGTCACATTCTTCATTTTCAACCTTCCTTTTTCTTCTATTTCCATTATATTACACTACGCTCATTTAAAAATCGGTATTCTCTAATTTGATTTAAAAACAGGTCAGTATGAACTTCTTGGCTGGGGAAAAACAAAATGCTGTCTCACCTAAGATCTATGAAGCCTCTACATTTCCTTTGTCCTTCACTGAGCTTCTTTCCAATGGGTTTTTAATGACCATTAACAGTTTAGAAGCTTGTTGATCCTAGATGTCTCCCATTACTTTCTCTCTCTTCCCCACATCTCTTCTGTGTAAATAGTCCTGTCAGAGGTTTACCTCAGAAACAAAACAGACAAGTGGACAACTATAATTACAGTACTATGCTAAAAGGGCTGAAAATCTTGAGCTGGCTAGAAAACTAGATGGCTATTAGAGACAGAAAATCATGCAAACAGGTTGTGGTAGAGAATTTGACAGAAATGGTAGCATAAGCATTAAAACTAGCACTGTTTTTTTTTCACTTTGTAGATCGGCAGCTTGGAAGAGACAATGTTCAGTGCCTTGGTGGACTTTATCACATAAAAAAAAATGGAGCCACTCAGCACAGAGGTGGAAGAGAGCAGACAGAGTTCAGAATGACTCAGAAAAGCAGCAGCTTGGGCTGATAAGGGGCTTTACTAAGACTAATGTAAAGAGATGAGATTACTGACAGATAATTCAGAAAATAAATGTACACTGAGACCTGCATTGTGGCTGGGTGAAACAGTTGAATAAAATCTGAGAAGTCCAGTACAGTGATTGTTTTTTTTTAGTAGCAGAAGGTATAATTTGAAAAATTTAATAGGAGTACTGACCATAATTTTAAGGGACATGTGTTATACAAGTATCAAGGTTAGCTTCACAACTTGTATAAGATGGCATTGTGAGAGCGTCCCCTTAAAATTTGCTTTCCTTTTGCTGGAGGACTTCACATTATTTCGTGCTTCTCCTTCATATATGCAATACCCCACAGGAAAATAATTCAAACACATGTCAAACACTAGGCTGAACACTCTGTATTCTTGTAGATTAGACACAAAGAGATCACAAAGGGGGATATCAAGATCTATAAAACTTGGAAGAAAGTAAACACAACAATTTTTTCTGTGATAAATCTAGTAAAATGTTGCATTTGAATACTGCTGTCCTCATGTATATTGATCTTAAAGGGGCTTCATTTCCCTCTGACAAAATAACAAGGTGTATGCACATATTTCTGACAGCAATGGCAGAGTAACTAATAATTTGAAAATTTGATTGTAACATCCAGGAGAAAGCTTAACAAATTTGGTGAATGCTGTTAATCATTTTTCCTTCCTTGAAAAGAAATGTTGTCTATTTTCGATTGTTCTCCATGAAGAGCTACCAAGCAAAGAGTACCATCGAGAAACAAGTTATAGCTCTCTAAACCTTTGCTTGTGCATCCACAAGGAAATTTTTCACACAACCGCACGTAGCCTGAATATGACAGTGATCCTAGGAGGACTCATTGGCACTTAAACAAGCTACTATGATAAGCAGAGTCTGACTGCAACTCTTCCCTTCTTTCATCGTAGCAGATCTCTCTGACTTTGAAAACCATTCCACACGTTACACCTGAACTTTACAGGCAATAAATATCATTTATTATACAAATAAGAGTTTGACCATTTGAGGTATATAACAAACATGACACATCATGAAAAAAGCCCTATAAACTTAATTTGTGTTTTGCTAGGTATAGTTATATTTCTTTTCAAAAGTGTGCTGTAAATTAAGTGGTTGATTATGTTTTAACTACTGTGTAAGCGAATTAAAAGCATAACATTAAAAAAAAGAGCACTGGCCTCATTAAAAACAATTTTGCATATGCAATATATAAGAAACCAGTACAAAGGACTGCTCAAACAACTAGTATTGTAAAGTGACAATGAGTCTTGGTGCTGCTAATCTCCATGCCTGTGGATAGTTTGTGAGGTACACAGTTACCTGATCTTAAAGTGACTTAAGAATGTTGTTAAAAAGAGGGCAACAAATGGAATTTTCTTTTACAGTTTACAGAGATTTTACAGTTACAGACATTCTCTCAGAAAGCAAAAGCCTATTTAATCTTTTTGCCTTTTCCTTTTGTTACTATTTCTTTTATTGTTTCTAAGATTGAAATATAAGCAAGTCAAATACTACTTATCTATATAAAGATATGTTAACACGTTATTGACAGATCACTCAAAACCAGCTACAATACAGCCATTGAAAAATGCTTCATTGTTTAAAGGAATAAACACATTAAAATTGATTCATGGGTAGGAAAAATATTTTGTTACTCATAACAGCATTACTCTGTGTTCATCATTCTGAAGAACAGTTCGGCTGTTTCAGTATTGCACCATTATAAAGAGTACTGAGAATACTGTACGTTATTAGGTGTCTTGGGAGTATTTTCACATTTTTCTTTGTATAATTCTGGCTTTAGTATTATTTAAATCTTTGAAGAGCTTTCCGTTGACCAGACACAGGCAGTGAGCAGCTGATCAATGTACGTATCATAACCTCTGTGTCATTTAAATGAAGATCTATGATCATGAAAGAGAAAACATAAGTAGGAGAACTTCAAACTATTTTAAAGTATTGCTGCTTCAATCAAATATGCATTTTTCTCTTCTCTGCCTTCTGCAGGTTATTCAGCAGAAAGTATTTCAGTAGAACCATTTCTACATGTAAAAAACTTCAAGATTTCTTTCTGGAGAATCAAAACGTGCTGGAAACATTAACCTTACCTTAACCAAAAAAAAAAACAATTTCATTTTATTTGTCACAGTAGTATTCTTTTCTCCCCAGAAGGTGTGTACATGTATGCAAATCTGTAAATCTTTGCGGATTCATAGGTGAAGGCACACAAAGTTAAACCTAAGATTTGCAGGAATGGATGAAAATCCAGCTCTGAAAAGGATGAGAAATATCTCATCTAATACACTGATGAGGCACAGATTAATTTCCTAAGGCTTAAGTGGGTAAGCAGAACCCTAAATTTTTTTTTCAGAAGAGTCTTTTCAAATCTTTTCAGGAAACATTTCAGATTCCTGTATTTTGTTAATTTGTTTTTCTCTGAAAATAATGAAAAGGGATAAAACGAATGTTGATGTAAACAAGGGAAAAATGCAATTGCTTAGAGCTATTGTTCAATCTTGTTTCACACAGCCCTATTAATACATTGCAGTTCTGATCTGATGAATTTCTACGACTGCTGTGAAATCAATATTTAAATATGCACAAAAGCATACCATCTTCAGGGCAATTTTGCTAGGTAGATGGATTTTCATCAGGTTTTTAAATCAAGCCTATTACGTAATTTTTCTCTTTCAACCAAAGAAAGCATCAGAATCTAGTTCACTGGAGGTAAAAGCCGCTAGGAACAATAAATCGTCAGAGATAATAATCCCACTATTTCCTAGGTTTTAAGATGTTTTGCTATAACAGTAGGCTATCTTTCCCTATGAAAAGCTATGATTGCTTATATAACATGTGCACAAATTAATCTTTAGAATGTCATCAGTAATGGGTTCACTGGGTGGGAGGGGAAGCCCTGCACTCGTTCCTATTGATGCATGTGAGCTTTCCTTTCGTCTTACAATTTCAAAGATATTTAGTTTATGTCTCTATATTATTTGTTATCTGAATAGGTTGAGGTTTCTGCAAACATATATTTTGGTGTTTAGCAAACACGAATACTTCAAAAGTGTTTTAAGTTTAGTATTCTTAAAGAAAATAAGTTAGGCAAGGAAATGTTATAAGGACCATTGGCCTGGCAGAGATTAATTCTTTCTTAAAATCTTCCAAAGAATTTCCATGTATTAAGTCACGGAATACATACTAGATTTATTTATTCTAACCATTGCCACATGCTTAAGCTCTCCTTTGCTAAATAGCGTGATCAAATCTTGAAATTAAGTGACAAAGACAGAATTTGCTATTTTCCTGTGAAAGCCATTTCTGCTATTCCTTTGTGGCCTGAAAATTCTAAGGATGCCGAGAAAGTAAACTTCTATTGCCACATCATATAGGAGCTCTCAGATATTCTTCAGACTGAATATATGCCCACCACCCAGGTATTCCTTTCCACTCAAGATGTTTTAAAATGGAATAGTAGAAAGAGCTATAGATTCCATGTAGAAAATAATATTACAATACTTATTGATCTCACTGAAGTATTATTTCAATTCAAAGTGGTTTGAATTCTAATTGAATTTCAATTCAAATTATTTAAATTATTTCAATCTAAATGTTGATTTCAATAGAGCAATAAGTATTTATTTTCATGCATGTTTAACTAATTTTGGGTTTAATCCCAATGAAGTTCTTTACGTTTGTTTTAGGAAATAAATAATTTCCTCCTTTTTGTCTTATAGCCATTTCAATGCTTTTAGATCTTCGCCACTACATCTCATGGAATCAGTTTCAAATTTCTGTGCAACATATAGCATTAAGTTAAAGAATTAGGATGAAGGCTAATCAAAAGACAGTTTCTGAATTATGAAATTTATTTTACAGCTCATGTTATCTGGTCATCAAGATGATCCTGAGGTTATTTTGCTGTCTATACATTATTTTGCATCTAGAATTAATTTCAGATTAGAAACAAAACAAACCCCAAAACCTACCACTACTTATGTTAGGATTTGGATGTGAACATGCTTTATAGTAGACAGCAATCATCTATTCTTTATGTCACCCTTATTTGTTTTAATTGAAAGAGAATGAAAATTGCCTGGAGCTTACCAAACTCCTTTTCCTACATTCATTGCAAGAGATGGGCTGACTTCTTAATGTCAAGCTGGAAAAAATATGTGGTCTGTAACTTGGTGAAGAAACCAAAGGAAAGTCCTTTCTCAGCTCTAGATTTTTTAATCACCTTTCTTTATACAGTGAATGAGCAAGGCTGTTCTATGAATAATTCAGCCTTATTTATACCCTCAGGCTGCTAACATTCCTCCAGCATTTTTTTTTGTAATTAAAGCCACTATCTTCTTGTGTATACCTTGAAAAGATGATATTCTCTATTTTTTTTTCAATAAGATCAAGCAATGACTCCAACCTAAGATTTAACTTCTCTTCTCTTGAAACTAACATTACTGAAAAGATAGCCTATTAAGCCTCTGAAGACTAACTCATATCACTTCTCCATTTCTAACTCAGCATCTGATTGGCCAATGAATCTGTTTCATTGCTGTATCCTTTTTATTTTAACAAAAGATGTAGTTACCTAATTCCTTACTCCTTTTTTTTTTTTTAAGTAAGAAAATAATTTTATGTTTTATATTGAAATAAAACTGTTATAAAAACTGGGAAGATTTTCCTGAATTCTGGAGTCCCTAAATTTCTGAAAATACAATTCTGTTAAATATAATTATGTGTATCATAGAACATAATCAGCCATGGTTAAGAGTCTTCATGCAATGCATGAGGAGAGAAAGGTATGGCCTGACTCACCTTCAGACTTTAGGATCCTGTAACTAAAGGCTGTGTCTTTCTATCAAGAATTGAGTTTTCCATTCAAGAATTCATTCTTAAATGCATTATTTTCTGGGTCTTATTTAAGAATATTGGCATTTAAAAGTATTATTAGGAACATCTGAATTATTTTTTTTTTCAGAACAAAGTAATCAATCCAATAATTTTCTGCTTCTTAAAAAATAAGAAACATTTTGAAAATTTTCATGCAGAGAAATCCCTTACAGCATCTGAAATGACTTATTGGGATGTCTGAAGAAAGATTACAGGACTCTGTATACAAACATGTAAACACAATAACATTGTTTATGTTTGATAATGTTTCTACACGTAAGGTGTCACAACAATAAAAGAACATCTTGTTTAAGCTCAACATTATTTTCATTCACATGCTTACTAATGTTACTAACATTTCATCTCCATCCTATTGATCTTTATATTTTAATATTTTAGGAGAAGATTCATTTGCTAGGATTCTATATCAGTCTGTGTTCTCACATTCTAAATTAACAGGCTGTAAGTTTAAGGCAGTATTTGCCGAGACTAAATTGTGTTCTGTTCTGACACTTGTGCTAATCAGTTCAGTGACTGATCATGTTTACATTATGATCATTATTCAGCCTATGAAATTATAAATATGAAGTGGCCCAGTGGCCCATGACACCACTGTTTCCACCAGGCTAGTAAAAACATTATTAGTATCTGTCCCAGCTGCAAAATAACAAAATTCATTTGCTTAAGCAATACCACCAGAAAACACATCCAAAAAATTTGGTTAACACAGTCACTTTCCCAGCATGAACAGGACTTGGCAGCATCTTCTTCTTGGTTTTCTGTATCACCATCAAAAAATTACTGACCGATGGCATCGAGATAAATGCAGCAGCAGCAGTTACAAAGGTTTCAACACGTGTGCTCTAGCTTTTTGCAGTCATGTCAAATACCTACCTTTAGTGATGTTCAAATGGTAATCATTTTGGAATTACAAAAATAAATTGAAACAGATAAGGGACTCTAAGCTTGCTATATGAAATCATCTGTAGTGTCTATTTGCTCCTATCTAATAAAAATGACATTTGAGTAAAAGGTTAAAAAGCTACCCACTTTAGGCTGCTCATATCATACAAAGAACCTACAGGATTAGATATATTTATTATTTATTAATTTATAGCCGATGGTTATGTATGATAGTGATTTACTGTATTCAAATGAGCCATACTACTGTAAGAACAATAATAAACCTCATGCACTCCACACTCAGATAATGAATGTTTTATTTGATATAAAGCAAAGTACTGACAAGATGAAAATCTTAAGGTACACTCTTCATGCATCCCAGAAGTCTAATATTCCTCAGAAGAGCCTAACATACAGGTACAAACCCCAGAGTTTTAAAAAATTACTTGAAGAAGAATTTGTTTATTTTTCTAATATATTGATGTATAAAAGAAACCTGTTTTGAAAAGAAACATAGCAACATAAAATTTCAAATAAATTTTATCTTGAGTCAGACAGAAAAAATGTGAAACCTTAACTTGTTTAAAAACCTTAAAAGAGTTGTTCTTCAATTTAATAGGGCCAAAAATTCATCTTCAGGATTAAAAGAGCTAAAAGAACTGGCCATTATCTGATACCAAAAGGAATTCAGAGAATAAAATCATATTTTTGAGTAAGAGATATAAGCAAGGTCTTCCTTTAAAAGCTAGAATAGTTCATTCTTCTTAATAATGTCTTATATTACAAACGTTTCCATAGTTTCTACTCAACTGTGGTCTAGGTATTGCTCTACCACAGCAATACTGTCTCAGTTTATCATTGATGTAAGATGAATATTATTGCCAAAATTTACTGGGTTGGAATGAAGAACTGAGAAATAACTTTGTGTTGGTAGACATAATTTTAATTTTATATACCTATCTGCTCTCTCAGAACTTTTATCCTTTCTGTGACATTTTATTAATGTAATAACTGTAAGTTCTTTAATGGCTATTTGTATTGTCACAATGTTATCTCTGTCATCACATCCTCCATGAATTTAATGAACTGGTCAACAATATAAATAAAGGAGCTGAAAGCAGGGGAAATCATTCTCAGTACATAGATGAGCATATAAAGTTCATGAAACAAAGTGTGATGCTATGATGGCAGCTGAGAAGGGTTCTGGGAGCAGAGTAAAAAGCAGTGAGATTGGGAGAGTGTTAATTGTATTCTAACTGTGATCAAAACGTGAAATATGCCCTGCCATTGTAGTATTATTTGCTTGCCTATATATTTTTGCTTTATTTTGCTGAACTGAAAGTTGTGGTGGATTATAAACTTCCCTTTAAAAAAGAGTGGGGCTTTGAAAATCAAATAAGTAACTAGAAAATGGCTTTGGGTTTTGTTTGAGGTGGGTAACGTAAACCTTATTGTCTTGATATAGAGATTTTTGCATGGATGACACTCATGATTTTATCAAAAAGAAATAAAATTTCCTCTTATTGGCCAAAATGCCAAGTAGGCTGCATAATTATGTTCCTGTTTATATGAATGTAGCCATTGACTGTTAATGCTAGTGCATCAGCCATTTACATGGCTATGTAACAGTTTGATGATTTTAGGCATCATTTTAGGCATGCGTATTTTGTAAAGGTCTCTGATTCACAATTGAAGATGGAAGATAAATACACATAATTTTAAAACTGTTGGAATGTGGGAAGATGAGGTGTTTGCGATCATAGAATCACGGAATGACAGAATAGTTTGGGTTGGAAATGATCATGGGCTAGGACATGAGCAGGGACATCTTTCACTAGATCAGGTTGCTCAAAGACCCATCCAACCTGACTTTGAACAATTCCAGGTATGGGGCATCCACAACTTCTCTCGGCAACCTGTTCTAGTATCTCACCACCCTCATCATAAAACATTTCTTCCTTATGTCCAGTCTAAAGATACCATAATTCAGGTTGAAACCATTTCTCCTCTTCTTGTCACTGCAGGCCTTGGTAAAAAGTGTCTCAGTCTTTCTTGCAAGCCCCTTCATACCTTGAAGGGCCACAAAAACCATCTCCCTGGAGCCTTCTCTTCTCCAGGCTGAACATCCCCAACTCTCTCAGCCTCTCTGTGAAGGAGAGTGGTATTCCATCCCTCTGGTCATTTTCATAGTTCTCCTCTGGACTTGGTCTAATTTATGTCTTTTTTGGACGGGAGACCACTGAACTGGATGCAGTAATCCAGGCTGAGTCTCACAAGACCAGAGTAGAAGGGGAGAATCACCCCCATTGCCCTGCTGGCTATGCTTCTTTTTATGCAGCCCAGGATACAATTGGCTTTTTGGGCTGCTAGCACACATTGCCAGTTTATGTCCAATTCATTCACCAGTATTCCCATAACCTTCCCCTCAAGGCTGCTCTCAATCCATTAATCCCCAGACTGTATTGATACTGGGGATTGCCATGACCCAGGTGTAGGATCTTGCACTTGGCCTTATTAAATGTCATGAGGTTCCCATGGGTCCATTCCTCAAGCCTGTCAAGGTCCCTCTGATCCCCCTGGCATCCCTTCCAACAAGTGTATCAACTGCACCAATCAGCTTGGTGTCATCTATAAACTTGCTGATAATGCACTAAATTCCACTATCTATGTCACTACCAAAGGCATTAAATAGTATTGGTCCTAGTATGAACCATTGAGAGACACCACTTACTACTGGTTTCTATTTGGACAGTAAGCCACTGACTGTAACTCTTTGAATGTGGTCATCCATCCAATTCCTTATGTATCTAATAGTCTATCCATCAAAGCTACGCCTCTCCAATTTACTGATAAGGATGTTATGTGGGACCTTGTGAAAGACCTTACAGAGGTCTCTTTCCCTGTCCAGCGATGCAATCACTCCATTGCAGAAGGCCACTAGATTAGTCCAGCATGATTTGCCCTTGGTGAAGCCATGTTGGTTGTCTCTAATCACCTCCCTGCCTCCTGCTTCAACTTAACTTCCAGGATGGTCTGTTCTATGATCTTACTGGGCACTGAGGTGAGGCTGACTGGTTGCTTGTTCCCAGGGTCCTCCTTTTCACCATTTGAAAAAATGGGTGCTATATTCCTTTTAGTCACTGGGAACTTCACCTCACTGCCATGACTTTTCAAATATGATAGAAAGTGGCTTGGAAACTACATCAGCCAGTTCTCTCAGTACCCTGGGATACTTCTTGTTGGGTCCCACGGACTTGCGTGTGTTCAGGTGACAGGTGGTTTTGAAGTTGATCTTCTCTTACAAGGAGAGTGACTTTGTTCCCCTAGTTTCTGCTTTGAGATTCAAGAACTTGAGAGATGTAGGAAGATTGATTGCTAGTGAAAACTGAAGCAAAAATAATAATTATTGAGTACCTCATCCTTCTCCATGTTGGTTTTCACTAGTTCTCCTTGCTTATTTATTAGGGGGCATATTTTCTTTAATCTTTATTTTCTGATCCATATACCTGTAGAAGCTCTTAGTATTCTTCACATTCCTTGCCAAATTCAGCTCCAACTGTGCCTGAGGTTTTCTGATCCTATCTATCCCTACACATTTGAGCAGCATCCCTATAGTCTTCTAAGGATATATGTCCCCAGTTCCACTGCCTATGTATTTCCTTCTTACATTTGAGAAGGTCTTCACTCAGCCGTGATGGTCCCCTGCTTTCCTTGCCTGATTTCTTACATGTGGGAATCAAAAGCTCTTGTGCACTTGTGGTCTAAGAAAAATGTCCTTCAAGAGTTGCCAGCTCTGTTCAGGTCCTTTATCCCAAAGGGCAATTTCCCAGGAAGTCTCATCCACTAATTCTGTACTGAAAGCTCACTCTCCCAAACTTCAGGGTCTTGACTTTTCTCTTCATCTCGTCCATATCCACCAACATACTGCAGGTATGAAGGGACCCTTTACATATAGCACAGAATAGTGCATTTATTATAAAGGTTAATGTATCAAGTCTACTTTGCCCCTAAGAATTATTTAGCAGTTAAAATGATCTAGGTGTGGAAGTATACTTAAGGGTGTACTTTCATGCTGAGAATAACACTGTCTTGAGCCAAAACAGCCATAAAAACAAAAATGTAATGGGAATTCATCAATGTAAATCAGAATCCTACATATGAAATATGTAGGAACTTTACAAGGTTAATCTGACAAAAGATAAAATGAAGATGAACTTTTCCTCCATGCCAAATATACTGTGGCTCAAAAGTGTTGCAGACCGGTAATGAACTATTTTTATTTGCAAAATGGTAGCACAAGGACAGCATTTGGTAAATCAGATGATATCTAAAAGGGAGGAAACAGCAGAAAATGGAAGTATCATCAGAAGATTGGTAAGGAAAAATGTTGTGTTTGAAAAGCCGTCAAGTGGTCTATCAGCCTTAATCCTATGCTGGGTACAAAGTACATGGAAAAAGTGTAGAAATTTTTCCACAGAACAAATTCTACTCCTTCTCTATCAAGACATAGAACTAGAGAACTTGCAAAATCTATTAACAAGTTCCTACATGAACTTTTGGAAGTTGTTGCTGCAGGCAGACAAGATTGGTAGGTTCAAAAGCAGCAGGTTCTGATTCAGAAATCAGACCAATTCATGGACAGTAGGTCCACAAAAGGTCTAAGCAAGGTTATATCTAATCCTTACAGATTACCTGAGATATACCTTACCTTCAGATGTTAGTGAGCTGTGTTGCTTGATTGGCTGAAACTATATACCAGAATTTCCCATTTTTTGGTGGCACACAAAAAAATCCCTGAAGGTCTTCACTCACATTACAAAGAACACAGGGCAATCCTGTCTCACCCAATGACATAGTAAAAACCTACACAGACTCACATGCAATCAGCTGCAATATTTCCCAATACTATGCAATGCTTTACTATGTGTATTACTCATAATTATGCTGTTCTTCACACATGGTAATCAAGTTAGGTAATTGAGTCCCCATAATACTTACTTTAGCCACTATTGCTAATAAAAACTTTAAGATAATCACGTACATAACAATTCAGAAATCTGTAAATAATATGCACTTGCAAAGTTAGTTCCTGTTTGGTAAAAAGAAAGCGTTACAAATGAGTGCAGTTTCACCTGATGCAATTTAACCCTTGCAAAATGACACTTGGCAACGCCTTTAGGCAGACAGTTTCACCTCAGGAAGTTGGAATTTTCCAACTAAGTTCTTTAAAGCCATCACAGTCTGAGACTTCACAGTGTGATCAATCACCTTCACCCTGAAGACATTTCGTTAGCAAAAGTGTCACAGGTTGCTACTATGGGAAATCTGTTTTGCAGTGGAAAAAAAGAAGATACAAAAGTAATTCCAGAAAACAGTGCCCTGATGTGAATGCTGCCCTGAAATTGTCCTTGTTTGTAACTAAATGATAAATAAGATACAGGAGAATCATGAGCTATTAATATACCTGTAAGTATGTAATTATGAATAAATCCCAAAATGTATAGGATGAAGGTAGGAACCATGCCTACCTTTCTATTGTGTGAAAAAGGGGAGGATAGTTCTGCACAGTGAGAACATACATAAGTCTGACTGCATGCTCCGCTAAATGTGATGACCTGTTTTAAGTAGTAATACAGCACCCTCCTAAAATGCAGAGTTTCTCTGCAGTTTCTTCTTCTTCTAAAAGATATAGACATGGCATTGGAAAAAATAACAGAGCAGGTGACATGTTGACCAAGATTATGCAGCTTTCTCTGGGGTTAGTTCAGGTTAAGGTTTCTTATAGTTTCAGATTCCCAGCACAGGATTGGCTGTGTACATTTATGAAATCTCATTGTCTCTGGAGAGAAATCATAAATGGGGGCAACCTGACTCTATAAAATGATTAACAAGGAGCTAATAATTTTCTTATTCGCTGTTTCTCATTATCACATTGTGTTCCACAACAGGTTGTAGCATACCAAAGCAATGACACTGCTTTGTTATACCAACAGTGTGAAGTATAAAAGCATATAGAATACTTGTACCTTGGGAACGTGAGTGTGACGAACAGAATGATGGCTGGGGTCCAGTTTGAGTGCTGAAGTGTTATGACAAATAGGTTAACAAATCTGAACTAATGAGGTAAGCCTGTCTCCTGGCCAGCATTAATGAAAGGGTTGTTTTACAGTCTAGTTAGCAACTGCGAGGTGAACTACACAGAGAAACCATATATATCTTGGCAACAACTGTATTATTTCATTGGTACAGTGTTGAGACATTACCTACTTTAGATCTCCAATTTTATTCATTTTTCTGTGTAAGGTATATTCAACAGCCCAGAGTGTTTAATGGAACATAAACAAAAACCAGTTGTGAATTATAAGGCTCTGCGCACGAAGCGCATTTCTATAATTTCTGATAGAGTCATGATCAGCCACAGAGTACAGTTTGAGTGCTTCATGATGCTAGCAGAATCTCAAATTAAATACAAATCTTTGTTCACCCATTTTATGATACCTGCTGTATTATTAGAAACATAGTACACCATTTTTTTAATTTGCATACTTAAGGATATCATACAGCCCAATTAAAGCAATGTCCATACTAAAAGCACCATGTATATATTATACACTGCTCCTATTCTGGATACAGCTTAAACTATCAAAACTTTAACCATTCTTTTATACAACACTCTTTGGTAATGAAAAGTCACAACAATGATCAAATAAAGTTTTAGTGGTTTACTAAGTCTACATTCTGGGCTTCTGACCATATGGATCAGGAATCAGCCTCTAATTAAAACAACGTGTTGGGACATGCCTGCCAGGTCTATTCATTAGGTTGGAGAATTTTTAATTCTGTCTCAATACCTTATTTTTGATACACTTTATAAAAAAATGGCTCTAAATAGGCAATTTTTTTCATATTGATTTTTGAATCGTGTTCTGTCCACTGTGATTCAACCAAGATCTTCAAGCAGCTCTTTACTTTTTGTAACTCTGTTTGTTTGTTTTTGTCATTTGTGTGCTAGATTCATAGCTAGAACACACTGGTCTACTTTCAGTAATAAATCTTCTTTGAGTGATAAAAAAACTTTTTAAAATTTAAATAAAAAAAAATTCACCTAAAAAAATCAAGCCCACTGAATTCAGCCTGACACCTGACTCCAATCTAATCTTCAGATTTAAATCCCTGTAGTGTAATTTTCTTGGAACTTTTACTCTCACGTTGGTGTTTACTTCAGCTGGAAGTAGTACCTCTGCATATGTTAGTACTTTTTGCTTTAGTCAGAACCTCATTTTTAAAGCATGTTCTTATTGTAACAGTGTATGTTTTAAAAAGAAGTTTTCCTTTACACTGGACCAACCTTTGTGTTTCATTTCAGGTATTCACTGACTTCTACTCCATTCTGAATTCTAAAATGGGTGAATTGTTTAAGTTACTACTGCACCCTTTTTGAAATAAAGAACTAGCTCACAAATTGGGCTTATTATCAAAACTATAAGGATAATAAGTTTATAAAATTTATGAAGTCATATAAAAAATCTACTCATGCTAGTCATTCATGTAGACTATACACCAATGCTGACTTAAAAACAAGGACACTTTGAAAATTATTTTACTTCAAATGTATCTTTTTTATTTACCAGGTAAGGTGTACAAGATCCCTTCCATAAAATTCAAAGTTTCTTTGGAACCTGACTTTAAATCTGCCAAATTCAAAATTACTACACTGTTACCATAGACTGTTTTCAATATGTAGATCTATAATGCCAGCAAAAGTGTGATGCAGCATATATAAATGAATTTTTAGCATTAGATATGCTAAAATATGCTAAAACCTGGGGGACTAATGGAAGTATAGTTATAACAGTATGATTTCCACTACTGGATGCCTATCTGTAGTCACTGCAGCTTTCCTGGTGTTGGAACCAAAGTAAGCGTATAAGAGAGAACCCAGATTATGCAGTTGCTGCAGTACCATAGATGTCTCTGCAAATCATTCCTTTAGCCATTCCTCCAGCAAGGCGTTTAGGATGAACAGAACTGGGAACAATACAGGATCCTTTTACTTTCACTGTAAGTCTAACAGAAAAAAAACAGTAGGCGCATCACAGACTTCAAGATCTTTTGAAATTAATAATAATTATAATAGTAAAAGCAACAACGTATAAACATGTTACCTTTTCCCACTGTCTTTCATGCTCCAATGCTTCCTTCCTCCCTTCCTTCCTTCCTCCCTTCCTTTCCTCCCTTCCTCCCTTCCTTCCTTCCTCCCTTCCTTCCTTCCTTCCTCCCTTCCTTCCTTTCCTTCCTTCCTTTCCTTCCTTCCTTTCTTTCCTTCCTTCCTTCCTTCCTTCCTTCCTTCCTTCCTTCCTTCCTTCCTTCCTTCCTTCCTTCCTTCCTTCCTTCCTTCCTTCCTTTCCTTCCTTCCTTCCTTCCTTCCTTCCTTCCTTCCTTCCTTCCTTCCTCCCTCCCTCCCTCCCTCCCTCCCTCCCTCCCTCCCTTCCTTCCTTCCTTCCTTCCTTCCTTCCTTCCTTCCTTCCTTCCTTCCTTCCTTCCTTCCTTCCTTCCTTCCTTCCTTCCTTCCTTCCTTTCCTTCCTTTCCTTCCTTCTTTCCTTTCCTTCCTTCCTTCCCTCCTTCCTTCCCTCCTTCCTTCCCTCCTTCCTTCCTTCCTTCCTTTCCTCCCTCCCTCCCTCCCTCCCTTCCTTCCTTCCTTCCTTCCTTCCTTCCTTCCTTCCTTCCTTCCTTCCTTCCTTCCTTCCTTCCTTCCTTCCTTCCTTCCTTCCTTCCTTCCTTCCTTCCTTCCTTCCTTCCTTCCTTCCTTCCTCCCTCCCTCCCTCCCTCCCTCCCTCCCTCCCTTCCTTCCTTCCTTCCTTCCTTCCTTCCTTCCTTCCTTCCTTCCTTCCTTCCTCCCTCCCTCCCTCCCTCCCTCCCTCCCTTCCTCCCTCCCTCCCTCCCTTCCTCCCTCCCTCCCTCCCTCCCTCCCTTCCTTCCTTCCTTCCTTCCTTCCTTCCTTCCTTCCTTCCTTCCTTCCTTCCTTCCTTCCTTCCTTCCTTCCTTCCTTCCTTCCTTCCTTCCTCCCTCCCTCCCTCCCTCCCTCCCTCCCTCCCTCCCTCCCTTCCTCCCTCCCTCCCTCCCTCCCTTCCTTCCTTCCTTCCTTCCTTCCTTCCTTCCTTCCTTCCTTCCTTCCTTCCTTCCTTCCTTCCTTCCTTTCCTTCCTTCTTTCCTTTCCTTCCTTCCTTCCCTCCTTCCTTCCCTCCTTCCTTCCCTCCTTCCTTCCTTCCTTCCTTTCCTCCCTCCCTCCCTCCCTCCCTTCCTTCCTTCCTTCCTTCCTTCCTTCCTTCCTTCCTTCCTTCCTTCCTCCCTCCCTCCCTCCCTCCCTCCCTCCCTCCCTCCCTCCCTTCCTTCCTTCCTTCCTTCCTTCCTTCCTTCCTTCCTTCCTTCCTTCCTTCCTTCCTTCCTTCCTTCCTTCCTTCCTTCCTTTCCTCCCTTCCTTCCTTTCCTCCCTTCCTTCCTTCCTCCCTCCCTTCCTCCCTCCCTTCCTTCCTTCCTTCCTTCCTTCCTTCCTTCCTTCCTTCCTTCCTTCCTTCCTTCCTTCCTTCCTTCCTTCCTTCCTTCCTTTCCTTCCTTCCTTCCCTCCTTCCTTCCTTCCTTCCTTCCTTCCTTCCTTCCTTCCTTCCTTCCTTCCTTCCTTCCTTCCTTCCCTCCTTCCTTCCTTCCTTCCTTTCCTTCCTTCCTTCCTTCCTTCCTTCCTTCCTTCCTTCCTTCCTTCCTTCCTTCCTTCCTTCCTCCCATTTTCAGTTATTAATTCAAAATCTTAAAATCAATAACTGTCAGATCAATTATTTAATCTCTGTGAACACAGACACATAAAAAGACAATAGATTTTGCCAGCTGTGAACAAACAACTTTGTGATAAATATGATTCAAAAGGAGGTTTACTTCTGTTTCATTTATTGAGACTTTCATTTAAATTTATTTTAGAAACTGTCGTAAAGTGAATATCACAGCATCTTCTCTGTGTTTCAAACACATTCTAGTGGCTGATTTTTACTTTAAACTTACAGAGAATATCATGACCATTGGCCTATTACCTTTTCTGTCCTTCTACAATTTGCCTGAAAATCCATACATGTAACATACCTGTGAGTGTCTCTGGCTTAAGATATGTGAGTGTCTCTAGCGCAGACCACAGGCATGTGAAAGATGCTGTGTCCAGCTCTTCTATACATGCCATTTTGTATTCCTAAACTCAGGCTGAACTGCTGAGAAGTCCTTGCAAAGACAGAAACAGGGAAGTCAAGGGGAAAACATGACTGAATTACTTCTCCCCTAAATTTAGGAAGCTTTACCTTCTATAAAAAAGGACAAACAAAGATTGATTTTCCTTTGTTCCTCAGTGAACATTGTATGCAGGGGATTCTGAAACAGGTGACAAAGTCCTGGTTTGGAGATTTATCTACAATGACATTATTGATAAGCTCCGCAAAAGAGGTTAAATTTAAAGTGGAAGGGACTTAGAAGGTCAAGGATTAATATCTTTTAAAAGAAAGAGAATATCTTCTATTGTGAGAAGAAACAAGAGGCTCAAAAGTAAAGGAGAAGAATCAAGGAGAGAATGAGCACATAAAGATCAACAGGTGAGAAGTGACATCACTGTAGGAGATCAGACAGCAAGCTTCTGTTCCTGTAAGAATATTACAGTCATACCTGTCTTGTCTCCTCTTATGGTACTGAAAAATAATTTCTCTATTCTTACCTTGATATCTTTTCTCCACTGTCTTCTTTGCTCCATGCCATTGGTAGATAAGGGGAGAGCAACTGATGTGATCTACCTGGACTTATGCAAAGCATTTGACACTGTCCTGTGTGACATCCTGGTCTCTAAATTGGAAAAGCATGGATTTGATGGATAGATGACTTGGTGGTTAAGGAACTAGCTAGACAGCCACACTCAAAGGGTTGCAGTCAATGTCCACATGGAAACCAGTGGCGAGTGGCGTTCCTCACAGGTCAGGACTGGGACTGGTGCTGTTTAACATCTTTGTCAGAGACATGGACAGTGGGGCTGAGTGCACCCTCAGCAAGTTTGCTGATGACACCCAGCTGTGTGGTGTGGTCAACACGCTGGAGGGAAGGGATGCCATCTAGAGGGACCTTGGCAGGCTTGAGAGGTGGGACTGTGTGAACCAGTTCAACCAGGCCAAGTGCAAGGTCCTGCACCTGGGTCGGGGCAATCCCAGGCACAAATACAGGCTGGGCAGAGGATGGCTTGAGAGCAGCCCTGAGGAGAAGGACTTGGAGGTGCGGGTGGATGAGAAGCTCAACATGAGCCATCAATGCGCCCTTACAGCCCAGAAAGCCAACTGCATCCTGGGCTGCAGCAAAAGAAGCGTGGCCAGCAGGTTGAGGGAGGTGATTCTATCCCTCTACTCTGCTCTCGTGAGACCCCACCTGGAGTACTGTATCCAGCTCTGGAGTCCTCAGCACAAGAAGGACATGGACCTGTTGGAACGGGTCCAGCAAAGGGCCATAAAGATGATCAGAGGGCTGCTGTACCTCTCCAATGAAGACAGGCTGAGAGAGTTGTGGCTGCTCATTCTGGAGAAGAGAAGACTCTGGGGAGACCTTACAGCAGTCTTCCAGTACCTAAAGGGGACCTACAGGAAAGGTGGGGAGGGGCTCTTTATCAAGGACCATAAAGATAAGATGAGGCGTAATGGTTTCAAACTGAAAGAGGGCAAATTTAGATTAGATATTAGGAAGAAATTCTTTACTGTGAGGGTGGTGAGGCACTGGAACAGGTTGCCCAGAGAAGCTGTGGATGCCCCATCCCTGGAAGTGTTCAAGGCCAGGCTGGATGAGGCTTTGAGCAGCCTGGTCTAGTGGGAGGTGTCCCTGCCCATGCCAGGGGGCTTGGAACTACATGATCTTTAAGGTCCCTTCCAATCCGAACCATTCTATGATTCTATGATTTTTATCACCATTAATCTTTGGTTTTTTTCACAACTGCTATATGATCTCTCCCAATGAGTTATAAGAAACAGCTTCTGAAAGAAGTATATAAAATCAAAAGTATTGTGAAGAAAGTGACTTATAAATTATTATCCACCTGGTTTCATTGTACAAGAACAAGTAATCATCACAGAAAATAACAGTTTCAAAATGAGAAAAACAAGTACTTTTTCATGTTGGGAGGGGAACTGGTGGAGCTTGTCATCATAGGTTGAAAGTTGTAGATGTCAAAATCTTACATTGATTCAGAAAGTAATTGGATGAATCAATGAAAGAAAATCATTCATGGCAATTAAACACAAAGATGCAATGAGAATTAACATCCTTGCAGGAACTGACTTTTTCAAAATTTAAGAAAAATCCACTTTCAAAGTCTGTGTTTCATATAGCGTGAATTGTGTGAAAAGAGGTTGGTTTCTCTCCTCTTAAAGGCATAGAAATGGCAAGTATCTAATACTTTTCACATGTTCAGGTAATAATTATTATAATAATTAATATTTACATGATCTTCTCAATTAAGAATAAGATAACCTGATTCAAAACCAACTGAAGTGCCTCACATAACATTTTCTGAGTATCTGTGATTTTTCTTGGAGAAGTAAATTTGATCCAATCAAGAAAGTTTTCCACTTAAGTATAATTTGCAGGTTATATCCTCAAATAGCATTACTGTTTTCTTTAATTTATCTCATATTGCGCAATACTGTTTCAAATATGAGAAGGATGAATGAAGAACTTGTGCATTCCATTGTGCTTTTAAAATGCAAAGTTACAGTTGAATAAATCTGATTTATAAAAATAAGGATGACCCTTCTCCTTCTCCTCTTTTCTACAGATCTGTGTTCTTGTAGAAATAAGAGAAGCTTATCTACAACTTTCCACTGTATTACTGGGTCATGTTCATATGTATTAGCTGGAGTCAATAACTTGTAAACATACAGCTTTTACATGTCTTTTCAAACTGAAAAGACAGGCAAAAAAAAGTTCAAAAAGAGGAGATGATGATTAACCCTACTTACAGGTTACAGGTACAACAATAGAAGGTGTTTTGGAGTTGAGAAGGAACAAAATAGGTACACACTAGTCAAAAGAGACCAAGAGAAAAAAGAACAAATATTGTTTTAGGGGACCAGAAAAGTTTGAGACTAGTTTTTCTAGTGTTATATTTGTTGATGCAATTCTGTAACTGTAGTTTTAGTCATAGTTTTGAGGAAAATTGGAAGTAACATATACTTAAAAAAAAAATGTTTAATGAATAATGGTTAATAATAATTTGGAAAATACACAAACAGTAGGCCATCACTGGAAGTCACTTATCAAAAATTCTCTCCTATAAACACAAGTAAGAATAAGAGAATGTAGGTTCCACCATAATATTCAGAATGTGCTTTGGAAGTCTACAAATTACATACAAAACTTGTTTTAAATCTCACCCTAACTAATGATTTATGCACAGGTTGCTTGAAAATGCAAAAGTTATGATAATGCTGCCACTTGCACATCTTCCATTTTATTAACAACCTGTATTGGACAAGGAACATCATACTTCCTATAGCAAAATAATTCCTTTTTCTGAAATAGCTATAAATACGCTTGCTGCATATTGAATTATGGAACTGAAAATTCCACTGTGTTTAAGTTAATTCTGATGGCAAATCATATTTTTTTATAGATAGACACAAAAATGTTGTGATGTATCATACGCAAAAGCTAAACATGATTAGTCACAGCATATTCTTAAGCACTTAAGGGCATATTGCCACTAACATTGTTTAATATATTCAAAATCTTTCAAGCATATATTTGAACAATACAGTTTGGTGGTTTTATTCCAGAATTTAGAATATCTATTTGTCATAAATCATTCTTCAAAATACAAAGGATCATCTTGTAATGCATTGATTGATTGTTTTTTAACAGGGAAGTATGATCCATGTGTGCTGGGAATCCCTTGGAAAAGACAGCTTGTGGCAGTCAGCTATTAATATTTTAGAGATAGGTCCAGAATATTTTAACAAAGTAATCCATGTAAAATATATACATTTGGATTTAGAAATTGTTATTAATATGGGTAGGTACCTATGCTCACATACATATACAGAAAATCTCTAAGCAGAAAACTGTTTAAAAATAGTACTGGAATAGTGGAAGTGATAGATTTGACAATTGACTGGTTGTATTTGCAATAAGAGTGAGCATACTTAGGTTGTGAGCACATTGGAAAATTGCCTATTGAGTAAACTCCCCTTAGAAAAAGATCAACCACTTTATAACTTTTGATTGTGTGCTTAATTAATTGAGTAATTAAAGGTGATAGTGACTTTCACAATCACACACTTTTAAAATAAAAGTTATCCTTTGGGACTAAGCCTATTCTCCATCACTCTTAATATCTTTTCCATTTCTCTGATACTCAGACCTCAGTACCTCTGGGGGGTTGGTGGCTCAGTGCAGCAATTTTCACTTACACTTTATCAAATATCCCCAACAGGCAAACATTAGATCTCTCATGAGCTTGAAGGACGTGTGTTTGCTAGAGTTTGATTATCCATCAAATGTTTCCCCAAAGCTGTAGGAATAACCTACATTTTACAAGTCATTCATGAGAAAAATTGCTGCCCAATGAAATCTGGAAAAGAGATGTATAGTTTAACAGTTCTTGAGAGACGTGTGTTTCTGTCAGGTTTCTTTTCTTTACTTTCTTGTTATTTTGAGAACAGAAATATTTTGAGTTTCACAAGAAGAAACACAAATGTTTTTATGTTTAGAAACTTTTGCATTAGGTACAGTATTGCATGTTTGTTCAGTTTGAATGCAGAATGAAAATTGGGACACAGAGACAAATATGTGGTATTGCTTTCGGAAGTGGAGGACCAGTATTTTGTACAATATAGTACAGACCAAGACTATTTACATTTTAGCTGCAACAATTTCATAATTATTAGCAAGAAACCTCTGGGCTTTTATAGTGGATAACAATTCCAGGAAGATTCAAGGAGAATCTTGGTTACAACTGTGCATTATATACAGTTATGTCTTTCCAATTTGTGGTTGGAATTTCACTTGCTCCATCTGTTAAAACACAGTATGAGAAGGCACATCAAGAAGGCTCTATCCTACAAAATTATTTGGTCTGAGAACTGAAGACTACTTACTGCATAAGGCAAATCTCTGTGGAGAATAACATTAGGAATGTCTGGAGCATTAACTGTTTTTTCCAGAAGAAGTTATGGAGAAGATACTGTCTGGTTACTCTATAGCTGAAATAGCTCTGTTATGGCCCCTGTATAGAGGTTATGGCACCCTTTCAAAACTAGAAAGCTCAAAGGTTGTTTAAATTATATCTGGTCCTTGGGTGTTATAAATATTACAGTTTTCTAGGTGCTCACTCCAGTTTGTTGAAGGGCAGGTTCTTTGCTATTGAATCATTATCTAGAAATCTCATAAAATGGTCAGCTTGTCTGTCTTTTTCAGGTATTTTTTGGACTGTTCTGTGTGTGGCATGCTGTCTCAGGCCCATCTGAAAGCTGAGGCTAAACAAAAATGTAACAGCCAACCTGTTAAGTGCAGTTTCTTGCCATGAGGGGATGATGCTAATTCTTTATGATTTTCATTGCTGTCTGTTGGCTTCCAGCTAGAACATAAGGTAGTGTTCAGAAGAAAGGAAAACTAAATAGCCTGAGAGATGCCTATTTAAATAAACCCTGTTCTTTCCTACAAAGCTATTCAAAGTCACTTCGTATTTAAAGGATTAGAGAGAATTTTCTGACCCTCCGTTTGCCAGGGAGCAGGACTCTGTGTCCTTTTCATGCTACCAAAATAACAGGATTTTGTTTATTTTTGGTGCAGAGATGGATGGGGAGATGAAGCTGAGGTGGGGGAAGGGAAATTAGTGGTTCATAGCATTTTGCTAAAGGTCTAAGTTTTGTCAGGTTTGCTTCAAATTTATTGTTTTCCTTAGTGTAACATATACCGCACTTCAAAAATTACCTGAGGCAATTTACAAACAAGGACCAGAGTTTTTCTTTCCCACTCCCTCTTTTTTAGTATGTGAAATCAAAATAAATAAATAAAATCAATCTCTTTGTGGCTACATGTGGTTTCATTCTTGTCTGTATGGCCTTTTGATATATACCTTCAAGGCACAGAATGTGCCAGTGTGAGGGGGAGGAGGATCATTTAGTTTCATTTTGTTTTGTTCCATAGCTTTTATCTCTCTGTGTATACAGGCTAAACTTCCTTTGCCTCAGCCACACTTTTGTTTTCCTCTGGTGTTTGATTTTGCTGTATCTGCATTTATTTGATAACCTGTGGCTTAAACATGTTTTCCTATCTGGCAGAGGTTTCCTTGATTTCTGCCATATGTTGGCTTATACGAGATTATTTCTTTTTTGCCAACACATTGTTTTTAGCTGCTCAGCTTCCATACCGGAGTTGTTAGATCTTTTCTTTTCTTTGCTTTTTTTTTTTTTTTCCCTTCCTACTTTTTAGCAATGATTTTTTTTTTCTCTTGTTTTTAACCCTTCCTTCTCTGTAGTGCCAACTGTGAACACAACTTTAGCATATGTGATACTTCATTGCAGGCAATATGCTTGATTTACAACTAAAATGATTAAATTAACAGTGAAGACACATACATGGTCTGACATGAATGACTTGATGAATCTATGATTAGTCTTTTTTAATACAGAGACTAACTTTTCCTGTGTTTTATGAGTTGTTGCAAGTCAACTCTTTCAATCTTTTTTTTTTAATTTCTCCATGATGAATTAGTTAAAATCAATGTAATGTTAAAAAATGGCATATTAAAATAGCAGTATAAGTCACACATTTCATCAGGAAAGGTTGGCATTTTATATATGTGTCTATCTGTAGGTAGACATAAATGATATTCTATTTAATTTCTTTTTCATTACTTTTTCAGAAAAAGAGTACCCATTGAATTTCTTTTCTGCAAAGTGTGACTACTGTAGTATTATCCTCACCTAGCTACAATTAACTTTCAAATGCTTTTAGTAGGGCTGCCACTGATCTACAACACCTATACTGAAGCTGAGGAACAGTGTTTGCAGAAATTGCCTGTGCTGGCTTTAGTTTATTGGCAGTCAATAACACTAAAGATGAAAGAGCTTGGTCTTGACCAAGGCTGCTTGACATGCTGGTCGGTGATGGAATGATTACTCCTAAGAGAAAAACTGTGTTACTAGAAGTATGCTGCTCTATAAAAGCTATGCCTGAGTTGACAGGCTGTTCTCTGGTTGTTTGTTCATTGTTTCACATTCTTTTTGTGATAATATGTTTAGCTCTTCCTCTTCCTTCCCCTCTCACTTCTGTCAGTATTTTAAAGGCAGTCTAGGTTTTTGCGCCATAAACCCCGTACATTGCCCCTAGCCTCAAAAAACCTCAAAACCACCCGCCATTTTTCTTTTAAAATATGTACTTAGTCTGAATTTTCTGAGTGATCTTTTCAGAAAAAAGTGACAATTTGTAGTAAACAGTCATTGTTAACCTAGAACTCATTTTTCTTATTGTAATCCCTACAAGAAAAATCAGTTGGAATGCAGTTAAAATGGCTTAAATATATTTCTCTACAAAAATACATTAAATATACGAAGTAATAAAAATAAATTATATAGCATAAACACTTTGGAACACTTCAATTCTCATGGTATTCCTTTAAGATCGTGTCCGTAATGATTATTACTGGAATCTGTTGCATTTGCAGAGCTAATTACTTTGTTTGCTGTAACTACAGGATTTGCATAATTTCCTCAGCCTGCTGAAATATCAATAGAATTCTGTTAAACCCCATGACTAAGATTTGCTTTTGACCTAAATCAATACAGCAATAGGGATTTCTACCAAAAAGGAATAACTTCTGACATAAATTTCTTCACCTGCAGGCTTGTTTAGAAAACCTCATTTTTTACAGAACTGTTTTCTCAGATGATAACATCAATGGTTTTTTCCTCTTTTTGTGTATGTATGTGTGTGCATGAGTTTGGTTTCATGGAATTCCTTCTAATGCCCTTACATTTTCCTCTGAATTGTGCTATCAAAGAAGTACCATGGACTTGCATTTCTTTAACCTCAGTTCTTGGGACAAGATTTTCGTTGCTGTTTAACTGGAGTCCACACATATCTGTCCCCAAATTTAAAAAAAGAACCTAAACTAAAATGTTATAATACTTCAGATTTTCCATATTCTTATTCATGTTTTGACTTTACACTTTTCAGAGGTATCTGAACAAGGTGTTAGGAGAAAAGATGTATTGCATTTTTTTCAGAATGGAATTTACAATGCAACAAAAAGGCCAATCCTGATGCCACGAAGTGTTGATTCCAGGGATAAGCACACAAGATCATCTGCAAAAAAATGTCCTAATTTTTTTATACTACTCTACAGAAACGGCATTAGACTTTGGTAAGTATCTCTTACGTAAGCTTTAGGACTTCCTCGTTATGGCATTAATTCCTAGTGAAGAAGATCGTGGCCTAATGGTGTTGGGTGAACCAGTGTAGATTGCCTGAGTGAAAATAAGAAGACCGCATCACTCCAGTTAGTTGTTCTTTCTAACGGAGAGTATGATGACCAGCACACTACAACATCTGACAGACCTCTCATCAAGAAAAGAAATGTGAAAATAATTTTGAATTACCTAAGTTAACCAAATAATAGAATAACCTGAGGTTGAGTTTCTTGGTTTGGATAACAGTATTTGTGACTGTTTATATTCACAAGTTTAAAAGCAATTTATATCTTTTCTCTCTTTCACGGTACATTTAAGGCCTTCAGTAGAAAGTTGTTCTCATTCATCCCTCATTCACAATGCAGCACCTTACCTGTGTAAACAATGTAAAAACCAGCAGATCCAGGTACTTACTCAATAGATTCATTGCACTTCTACTGTAAAAGGCTCACAGCAGGTTGTGCAGATTTTCTTCTCTCTTTTTTTCTGTCTTGCACTCTTGAAGACTCAAGAACTCTGCAGCTTACTTAGATGATGGGCTCATTTCAATGTGCTGAGCTTCTACCCTCGGCAAGTGCAAGATAAGAGCACATTACCTCTGTGACATCCTCAGATAATGAGTATGGAGAACTGGATGATGAATGGTGTTGGCCATCCCCACTACAGTATGATCAGAACAGCTGGATAAGGACAGAGTTGATAGAATACCAATTTACTGTTGGTTTGAATGCATACCTGTTTCAAATAGTCTAATTTCCTGTACTAGCAACAATCTACAATTCCTCAGACCTACTGGGAAGCAGATATGTACAATTTCAATTTTGACCACATTCTGAGAAAGTGAAGAAACATTTTATACCATACAAGAAACACTTGTTCATAATGTGGCCTTTAGAAATACTCTATCACTTCAAAGGTGGTTTTATTTTAGAAGTGTTTTACTGACTGGAAGCTATTCCATGTGTTAATTTTAGCTGTTAACCTTAAACTGAAGTTCACATATACAGAAAGTACTTGCAGATTTTTTTTTATATTAGAAAAAATTACAAACTATTTTCTGATAATGATCTTATTTTCTCAATTTTCCACTTAAAAGCACATATACACCTTCTTGAAAATAAATTCTGTTTCAGTCTGCATACTAGAACGCTATTAAATAATGTTCTTGTTCATGAAAAAGAAGACTTTTATTTATTTATTTATTTATTTATTTATTTATTTATTTATTTTTTTTAGAAAATAATCTGCCATACTTTCTATTTTCACAACTTTGAGAAAAGGATGATAAAAGTGATCCAGCGTCTAGTAGTTTTGACATTAAAATAACTAAGTCACTTATGGAAAATAACCAGCTTTGTTTCTTGCTTGGAATAGTGTACTGTTAAGGTACAATCTCTAAAATGAGCTACCTCTGTTTTGTAAAGTGTGAGATACTATCTATTTTAAAATTTAAAATATAAGTGAAAAACAATGATGGATGTTCTGTTATCATCCTATTACTTCCCTCATTCTAACCTTCCTGCAAAATAATATGAACATGAAGCCTTTATGTGGAGCAAACATGGAATTTAAAAATATTTTTCTTCTGTATTACAGTTAATTCCACAAACATGAGGTGATTTCTACCCATTTGTGCACCCCTCAAGAAATGAAAATTGTACATTGCAGGGACTGATGCTCTGTGCTTGAATACTGATTCATAAGGTGAAGGACTCTTCCAGCTATTGAAATAGAAACATATGAAAATTGATTCTTTTATATTGAAGCTTTCATGCAAACATACAAATGATAACTAACACCACTGTTGCAGATCTATCATGAGGGGAATACCTAATACTGCCTTAGGCCGCTTATTGTGCATAATTGTATTTGTTAGTACAGTGCAATAACTGGACAAAAAGGTTGTCATATTATTGAGTCTTTTTAAAGAACTATTCTTTGGCTCTAACTGCCATTTTAGTTACAACTTGGGAGTGGAAGGAGACATCAGAAAATTGATATCCATTATTTTTCATCATAGCATAGAATGGGTCACATTTGCCTGCCTATTGTTTCAATAACTTTTTTGAGATGACAGTAGTTTGAATGGGGTGCTGCAAAAGGTTGCCCTAATCATTTCCCCATAAATGTGCTTGTGTTTTAAACTTTCAGGGTGTACAACACTGAGGAAGCAGACATTGGACGAAACAAGAGGCCAGTCTGAAGGAGCCTTATTGCTTTTTGCGACTGTCCGTTCTCAGACTATGTTGTATGGAGGTAACTCATACTCGCCCGAATAGTGCTTACACGGATAGTCAAAGACTAAGGAGACCTCCAGGGAGGACAGGGCAGAATAAAAAACTAAGAAGGCTCAAACCAAATGGAAATTGTTCTGTTAACTTTAAACTGATATGATTTCTTTAGAGTTTCATGTGTCAACAAATCCTCTGCAAGTTGTCTTGTGCATATATATATATAGTGTATATAAATATATACACACACACGGTACTTTTTATTCATTAATGTATAACAGTAAAAATCTGCCACATGCTTACAGCATGTAAGAATAGTCTAATTATCCTTTGTAAGTTACATATAAACTAATTCTAGTTCCATATGTCTACTTTCATAACATAATCAACTGAACTTCCATGCTGTTTCTTTTATTAGCAGTCCCTATATATGAATGGAATTTCAGAACTAATAAGTTAAGTGTTTTTGCTCTTGTCATGGATGTGAAAATAATTCTGTCCCAACTTTCCTTGTCCACATGTACCAGCACTGTATACAATCAATATGCCATGTTTGGGATGGAATTTCAGAATTCTATTTTTCTTTTTAGATGGAAAAAGAATAACAGCCCATGTCAACCACTTGTCTATTATGCAGACTCAAATTGTAACACGTATCTCTTCCTTTTGGAAAACTATGATATTGATCATTTTTTACATGTTGTTTTGTTGGTAAATGGTGAAAAAAAAAAGTCAATATGCACAGAATTTGAGCCTTGAATTTAACCCAAGTCAGTGAAAAGGATTCTCTTCTCATATAAGCCAATCCAGCAGCTGACTGCCACCAGAATCAACAGTCCTGTTTCTCTTCCCTGTTTCTTAGCTGGTGCTGGGACTTGTTTGGCCCTGTAGTAAGCAGAGCACTAAGGAGGTTGGGGAGAGTTTGGAGCTTTTTTTGGCTTAGGTACCTGAAACAGCTCAGTAATAGACAGTCAGACACTTTTAATGGTTTAGGATTTCATAAGGCAGAGTTTCATATATAAAAGCACATCACGAGAAGATAGGGAAGATCCATTTTTCTCTTCCTTTGCTTTTCGCCCCTGTTGCAAAGAATCACATCACGGGCCTGCCTTTCCCTGAGAGGAAAAGTCAATTTCCAAGTCTAATCTTTTTTCCAATAACGAAATGACCAGCTGGCTGGAGTTGTCACCTGACACTTAGGAGAAAGGCAGAATAATGTATATTTTTACAGGAAGTCTTGCTTTCTAGGAACCCAAAGTAGTGTCATTTTTATTCTGTGATTAAATGACCCCAACTAGATTCTTTGCTTTCATGTAAGATTCTTAAAGAACAAGCCATTGGAGCACTCAGATGCAGTGTTCATTTTCTTTCAGATTATTATTTCTTTTATTTTACTTATTGTGCTTTTGCTTTCTTTGTTTTTCCAGTTGAATAGTCAAATCTTCTAAGACAATTTTTACATTTCAGTTGCTCCATTTAGAAACATTCAGGCATAATGGTTTGCGGTTGTAATTCACGTGCTGTTGACAGAAAAAACATTTGATTGCAACCCAATCCCTCACATTTAGAACAAGTGTGATGGTGTACATTCTGTAATGGTGCAAGGACAGAGATAACTCCTAAAATCCTGTCCTGAAACATTTCTTCTTCAGGATTCATAAATCAAAATCCTTGCATTGCAAAAAGCTCATTAGGGAAGACAGAGCAATGTTCTTGGTGACCGAGAGTCTTCAAGGTATTTTTAAAGTAGTTTATTAAGCTAGTCTGAGCTGAGAATAATTTAAATAGCTGAGGATTTCCACTTCATCTTCAAACAATGAAAGAAGTGTTGATCATTGTTTCCAGAATCAAATAGGAAAAGGTTTTTATCTTAGTCCTTGCCTAATCTTACCTAATTACAATTGAGTGCCATACCAGAGATCTCTCAAATGTGGCTAAGTTTCTAGCTTTTACCTAAAATATAAATATAACTAATCATAAGAACATAATGTATAAAGTTGGACACTGTAGAACTAAGCACATTTCTACAGTCCACCAAAATTAAGATTTTAAGACCTTTCATGTGTACATTGAAATAAAATGGAGAGGAAAATTCAGTTTCTTTTAATAAGTACAATGTGTTCCATGTTGTCCTTTATGCTTTCAGAAACAAACAAACAAAAAACGAATTAGATAAAAATATTTAAAGGTAGCAGTCAAATTATAATAGATTTGAAAAAAGGAATTTTAAAACTATGAATCTACTTTCAGATTAAGCTTAGAATTTATAAAATGAATTCCAGTGACTTATTTTAATTCAAGTTACTCTAATATTAATTCAAAAATTAGTCCCTCAACTATAAACTGTTTAAAATTTTATTACATTACCTCTTTTCTTCAAACAGAGGATCTCATTCCCCACTGCAGAATAACTGAATGGCACTCAGGGAGCATAGATCCTCTGTGTCACAAAGAATCTTTTGTTTTCCATATCAACAATGTCTTAAAGTAGTTTGAATTCAACCTTGATGAGCACTATAGTCTTTTGTTCTTTTGAAAATCAGGCAGTTTAATTTTATGTTTTCAAATAAATGTAGTATTGAATCTTGCCTCTTAGTACTAAGGATGTACTTTGGTTTTGGAGCATCCATACACTTATACAAGGACAAGGTAGATCTCTAGATAACAATTTTGAGTCTTAAACTAGATTTCTGAAGAACTATTGTACATGTGTTTCACTTACACAGGTGTTGCGAATATGCAGGTTGTGTTCTTATGTGCTTAAATTCTTCACTTTCATTACAAATCAGGTCTGAAGATCTTGAAATATTTCACCTGTCCTCTAGCAGTGAGCTGGTTTTGGTTGGAGATCAGTAAAACTTGCAGTGTGACTCTTAGTGAGAACGTTAAGGAATGGAAGAGTGCATATTGTAGTATATATCAAGTATATATAAGCAAAGTTGTGTTTGTTTTGCATAGCTAGGTAAGAGAAGAAGGAACTTCATGGCCAAAATTAATGGCCACTCCATGGCCATAATATTGTTCCCTTTTACTGAAACAGGCAAAAAATCCCAGATTACTTTAGGTCCAAATTCTGTTATGATATAAGCTTACGCTTCTTAGAGCACATAGATGTACCCCTGAAAGATTTTTAGTTTCTCTGTGTCTTTCTCTTCTTATTGTTTTTTTGCCCTATACACACCTATAGAGTAACAGTTCTATGTATTCTGTTCTTCAGCTTGGTTTTGTTGACTTTGAATAAAGTACTGCAGATGTAAAAAAAAAAATCTACTTTTTTTATTCCATCGAGTGGTAATATATTTTAAATTATTTGCATACTATGGCATAACCTAAATTAGTCATTCCAGTTCTTAACAGGTTGACTTTTCCATTAAAAAAGCTCTTATTGTGAAGAAAGAGGTAAGAAAAATAACTGTACTCAATTATGCCATGAACTTTAGTAGAAAGCAGAGACTTATTAACTAGAAGTCTTTGAAACAAAATCTTGAGAGTTTAATGTTTGATACATTATTCTCCAGGCTGCACTACTAAACTAAATTAATTCACCTCAGAATGCTGATATGGGGTATTCCGTTAGTGAAAATATTTTAAGTAATAATATGCCTCTTTCCTTTAATGTCAGATAATGTTTATTCAGTTTTAAAAATAGATTTTCCACAGTCTTGCAGTGAAATGTAGCCAGTTGTTGGTGTGAGGTTTATTTATAATGGTAACTCTATAAAGTTTCCACATCTTTCATCATTTTCAACTTTCACTTTATGACAAATAGTTTGGTTCAAAAAAAAATTAGTATCTTGGTTTATTCAAGCACTAGCAGGGCTAATAAAATAGAAGTATATAGTGTCACCATTTAATAGTGTAACACTATATACATTGTCCTCATTTGGGTTTCAATTTGTGATCACTTGCACATATACTCAACTTCACCCCTTTGAGCACTTGGGTTGAACTCTAACACTTGGTATGAAGGGAAAGAACAGATCTCATCTTGTATAGGGTGGCTTGGATCTAAATAAGTGGGAGATCTTGTGTAATAGCAAAGCCATATAGCCATTCCTGCAATTCAAAACTTAAGAGAAAATCGTATTAGCTATTTCACTGAAAACAGAATTCTAAAGATTCAGTAGCAAAAACTTATATGCAATTACTTTCTGTGTTAGATACGGCAGTATATGGTTATACCACATGCTAAGAGGCTTAAAGACATTTTGCTACTTGGCAGCTCTGTAGTGTTTATGTTATTTTCTGACTTTACTGTCAATTTTGTATGGACTTGATTTAGTTTAGTTCTGGTCTACCTAACCTCCTGATTTAGGAGTTCAATTGCATATCAGGAGAAGACCCTTGTAGTCACTCAACCATGATATGACTTAGTCTTCCTAAGAAGCACAGCAATGCTAAAATAAAATCCCTTTGATGGTCAAGCCATCTGTCCAGGGGGTAAAAATACTACTTATCAAGCGTGCTGATAAAAGGTCAAGGTAATAATCTGTTTCTTTATGTTTTTAACCAAAGAATATGCATCACAGGGTAGACATCTACCATTCAAATGTTTTCTCAAACCAGGCATGTTATTCATACAGCATCACCTGAACAAGCCTTTATGGCTATGCTAACATCTGCAGTACTTAGTTAAATTATATCAGCACCCTACAGTACTTTGTCCAATTGTACTGTTTTCTGTTTTCTGACTATTAAGTTGTGTGGAAACACCATCTAAAATGATTATGTCACCATTTATACTTTTCTTAATCAACTCAATAAGAATTCTTTAAAAAGAGGAAAAGGTGGATTTAAGTAAATACAAATGAAATAGTGTGTTTGTAAGTAAGATCAATGATCTGAAAAAACAGTAATAAAAAAAAGAACATTGCTAAGACTATCTTGTATAATTCAGTTGCATATAATTCAAAGGCAAAATTAATTTATCGTTTCTTACTTGAGAACAAAACGGTGACTTTCTATTGATTATTCTATTTTATCAGTACACATAAGACATATTTAAGCCCTCCAATTGGAAATAATGATATTGAAATATGATGTTTAACCTCTTCACCTTAAAATTAAATTTAAAAAACCCCACAGAAATAGCAGAAAATCGACTTTCCAATAAAACAATTTAACAGTTGTTTTTGTAGGTTTGTGTTAGTTTGCAAATATTGAATCTGAATTGCTTTCCTAATTAAAGCAAATAAAATAAAAATGCTGGCATAGTTTTGTTCTGAGCTGTTGCCAACCTGTTAAGCTCAACATATGCTGAATATTTTATTTAAAAATGATTTATTGGAAAAATTACCAATGATGGCAGACAATATTTTGCTTAAGTTTATTTTCTTAAATGTCAGTAGTTTTAATGATTAAATATTATTATGTACTCAAATGCCAAAAAAAAGTATGTATTCAAGTTCTACAGGTTCCTTAATAATTATATTATACAGGGCTGTCAGTTCATAAAATTTGTTCCAAGTGTTTCTATTTTCTGCAAGTGTCTAAGTAACTCATGTTGGAAAAATTAACTAGAATATGTACTTGAACTTTGTTGTTGTTGTTGTTGTTGCTGTTTTTCTTTTTCAAATCTAGGAAGGAGAAGATAGTCTTCCTTATCCCTATCTTAAGGCAATACATATTCAAATAGAAAGTGTTAATACTTTGGTTGTTTAGAGGATATGTCTGCCCAAGAATCAAAAAACAATGAAACAGAACCACCAATGAAAATGAAACCACAGGCACTAAAAATAGGCAAGGTTTTACCAAGAACTTATATTATCTGCCTGGTGCTAAAGATAGCAGTTAGAAGATAGAAAGACAAAATGTTTTACCTTACTGGAAATTACTAGGCACTAATGCTGGGCCAGTGATTAAGGACTGTGTTTCCACTGCCCTAATTAAGGACATACAGATACAGCAATTCTGTAAGCTCTTATTCTCCCTTACTATTTTATAACCAATTAATACATTTAACAAAAAGTGAGTTTCCTTCCCTTCCCTCAGCATCTGAAGCTGTAGTAGTAGACTACTTACAAGTAAGCAATTTTCTTGCATACCATAACTTTGAGGCTTGTCTTTGCTCAAGTTGCAGTATATACCATGTACTGCATAACGTGTCTTGGGTCAAGCGTGAGTGATCACACTGCCATGCAATGCTCAGGATACACAGGGTGGTTTAATAAGCTATGTAGGTGAATACTTGTAACTCAGACTGATGTTTCTCCAACACTGCATAGAAGCAAGGCCCAAGCTTTCCTGTCAGCCAGATTGTTTGATCTTAAAGTACCATTTCCCTAGAAGCATTCAACCTCAGTATGTACAGGAAGCAACCTGATGTAAGAATGAAATTTTAATCTGAACAATCCAGATCATGAAGACTGACAGACTTCTGTTAATTAGACTTCTGCTTTCTCACCTTTTGCATTGCATGTCTTCCATGTCTTCCACTTATTTCAAGGCTATATATAGGCTTCCAGTAGACTCCAGTTTCTTAGGTCAGTTCTTCAGCGAATCTAAAAGCACTGGGATGATGGTATGATTTTGTTAAACCTGGTAGTGACCAAGTTTAAATATAAAAATATAGCTGTTTCATTCCTGCTAAATAAGACGGTTGCCAGATTTCCTTTCTTTAATATGAAAAGCACAAACTGATGAGTATATAGTGAATATATAAAATATAGGGACTATTTAACGGCCTGCATCAGTGTGGGAAGAATCAGCAAGAATAGCAATATCTTCTGTTTCTCAGTATAGCATAGCAGGTATAAAGGATACATATGTAACTTCAACTTACATTGGATATTTTGCTGCAGGTATGGGTACTCCAGTTCTGCCCTTTGTCTTGTTAACCATTTCAACCACTGGTTTCTCCATTTTATTTTTTTATTTATTTTTAAAATATTCAATCTGATGTTGAAAAAACAAACAGCCAAACAAAAAACTACACAAACCCCATCTCGCCCCACACCCAACCAACCAGAAAGGATCAGTAGGTGAAGAATAATAGAATGGCTAAGGAATGTTGCACGTGACTAAGGAATGCATACATTTCAAAAACTTAATATTTCTGAATCCTTGTCCTGGCTTCTGCTTTTAGCAGACTTCCAATTTCTGTAAGATTCTAAAATCAAGTATCAATATAAAATTAAAATCAGGAGTTATTGTTGCAGTAATTTTTCTAATTTGACTTTTTAAGTTAGACATAAATTCACGAAATTGAAAGCCAATATAATGTTCAGCAGTCAATATTAATGCATTTCTAAGGTTTGTAAGATAAGAAAGAGATGTGGCGAGTTTGAAAAAAACAAAAGCTTTCAAGGTGAATTTAAAAAATTCACTAATTTAATATTTGCCAAGCCTGAAAATTTCACGGAGACCTCTTTCGTTAAAGGTATTGGAAAGGTATGTATTACTGAGTGAATCTTGCTTGGATCCAGTGAATCTAAAAAAAAACCTCTTATCAACTTGGCCATATTGGCCAAATCTTTCACAGGTTTCATGTCAAAATGCTACAACACCAAATAGCCAAGAATTTGTTAGAGGAAAATGCAGAAATGGTTTATAATCTCGGAAAAATCTTTCTGTGACAAAGCTCAGGGCTACTGGTAGAGCAGGTCCTGCAATTCTATGTTACTATTGCCAGTGCTCCCTGGGTAGATAAACAGAAGAGTTCAGCATTGTTAAGAAGATTCAGGTACATTTCATTGAATATAAGTAAGTTCATAGGTAATTACACAGGGTAGTCACTACCATGAAAAAAACCTCTGTCATTTGCCAAGAATTAAGGCCCAAGAACTTTGTTTCCCTTATATTTAATTTGGTATTTCAAAATCACTGTATGACAAAATTAAGTAAACAAAAACATCTCAGTGACATCTCTACCATGACTGTGCATGCAGTTCAGGTAATCATGTATGTAAATTGCTAGGTAGGTATATAAATAGTCTAATGCGTGTGCAAGAAACTGATTTATGTGCACAGCAGATCCTACCTTTTGAAAGTGTGTGTTTAATTTCAATATGGTAAAATATCATTAAAAAAGAAGATAGTGGATTTTAGGTCTCCTCGGTGCCACATTGTACAACACAGGAGATACAAGTAGTAATGCTAGCAGACAAGTCACATTTAAGCGTCTCATTCTCTAAATAGCACAAGAAAGAAAATATTAGAATGTGAAGATCATTACCAATGAAAGTATAATTTTTATTTTTTAATAACTAAAAGACCAAAAATTAAGCTCCAAAAGAAGCCAGTGACTATTTAAAGGAAATTTATCTTAATCATTATTTCTCTCACTTCCTCAATTAACTTTAGGTAACATTTTTAACAGAAAAGTTCATACAGCATATAAAAAGCAGACGCTTTCTGATTAACAAACAGCTCCCAAATCCTTTTTTGTCTATAGGTTAGAGGCGAAGACAACCCCAGTTGACATTACTGAGAAGAAACATGCTGATCCGTCCCATTCGGCATCGCTGTTGCTCGGAATTGGGAAAACAGCCACACTGCAGACAAAATAATGTCTGCTAAATGAAGCAAGAGTTTTCCTCAAATACAGCCCTATGAACTTAAGAAAACAGTCCTTCCTTTGATGATAAATTGAATATCTTTGATAATACTCTTTAAACTCCACAGGCATCAAAAGGGCATAACAAGTGAGGGAATGTCTCTGTGAGTATTTAAATTGTAGGGTACCCAAATATATGAAATGAACTGAAATTTTAAGAAATCATCTTTCTAGATGCTGTCAGAATTACATGCTTTCATAGCTGTGGTAATGTTTATGAAACAAAACAGGTTAAGAAAGACATGCTACAGGCTTACACTATTTTAATGACTAGAGCACCACAGCAAAATAATATAGGAATGCTGTGGTGCCAATCATGTCTTAAATCTCTTAGAAACAATGGTAACTTATATATTTTAGTCAGTTTAGAGTGCTCTTACAGAAAGGCAAGGTACCTCATACATGTGAGTATGTCCATGCTGTACCATGGACTAGTTCAGCATTTACACCTTTCACATATTCAAAACAAAAGTAATAAAAAAAGACTAGGTAGGTATCTCCACACTACCTGTGAGATTGCTCACATAAGCAATATAAACACAGGGCATTAGTTCTTAATGACTTTCTCTTCTATTACCGCATTTTTCATTAGTTTTGAAATGAATCCCATCAACTTAATATTACATTCAGTGACATTTAGTCCTTGGGTTTGAAGGTGGATCTGTGATGTTTATTTCCTAAACATGATGTCCTCCCTCAGCCTTTACTGGAGAATCTACTTGTATATTGTATTTGCTCTGTTTTATAATATACTATGGTATGCAGTGTTACTCCTTACACACACGCAAGGACTAGGTCTGATTAATGAAAGGTTTTATTGCACTGTAGAAGACTCCATGAAGAGTAAACAATAGCGCACACAGAATAAGCACATACAGTTTTTCTACTGCCACTTGTTTATAACTACTGAAAAATGTACTTAATCATTCTATTCTGCTCTAACAGTGACAGAAAAATGACTTGGTCAGCAGTAATGCGTGAATATGGGAGGAATTTTACAAATCATGTTTGTTGCTTAGAACATCTATGAAAACAACTTTTTGTTCATCTCTCTTGCAATATCCATTTTTTAAAAAGCATTATGCATGGTAATGAGTCTTATCCTGAGGGTAAAACTGGATATATCAAATTTACCATTTTTAATTAGCTTTTTTTAGTAACATATCTCAATTATTGTTGTTACTTATAATTTCTACTGCAAAGGACTTGGGTACAACACATTTATTGTTTGTAATGTATTTTCTGATAAAGAAAAATTGAAAGAATCTGTTATTAATGAATATATATTTCCACAGTGCGATTAACAGAGTCAACAGAAAAGACTTCCATTGAAAGGAATTGAATAACTACATTTACCTTGGACTTTTCCCGGGGCTGCCAATGATAACCATTTTTGAAAATAAGGGTGACAGAAATGAATCAGTGGAATCACCATCCCTGGAGGTATTCAAAAGATGGATAGATGTGCTGTTTAGCGACACGGTTTAGTGGTGGTTTTGTCACTGTTAAGTAGATGGTTGGATTCAATGATCTGATAGGTCCCTTCCAACCTAGACAATTCTATGATTCTATGATTCTATAAGTATGGACATTAAAATAAACATTGCTTCTCCTAAAGTGCCCTTTTACTGCAAGTTCTATTTACTTTTACAGGTTTCTCCACTACGTTAGCTCTAGGTTCTTTTTGAATGCCATGAAAAAAAATGTTCTCACAGGCCATAAATTCATTTACTATAGGTCAATGATAATTTCCTTTTTCCTAAGGAAGGTTAGGGAACAAATGGCCAGATCCTCTACTTTAACTTAAGAACTCTCAGTTGTATCAGCTGAATGCAACTGGTGTCTTTCCCCTGGCAGTTTGATCCAATATCTGTTTTGCAACAGGAAACTCCGATCCATCATGATCCTAGTAAGAAAGGCACTTAGACTCCTTAAGGTATAATTTGAAATACTGTTTATTAGAGCTGATATTATAAGAAGAGAATAGCATAGATAAGCTTATGACCCTTTGGATGCTGAGAGCCCTGGCTGGTGTAGCATCAAACAGGACTTTGATCCACACACGGCACACCATGTAGTCCCCATCCATCACAGGGTTTTCTCCCCTCTCAGTCAGTTGAGCTGTTACAGTACTTTCTTACAAGGAAACAGCACTATCATTTCTACAGTCAAAACAAAAAGGGAGTTCACAGAGGAACCTCTTGGAGTACTTGTAGACAAAGGCGAGGCCACCATTGTTCACTTGGATGCTTCCTGTGGGCTCCTGTGTTGCAATATGCTGGATGAGTTTTTCCTGCTGCCAAGGGATCCCTGCTGTGCAATGAGGGCCTGAAGGCCACTGTGGATGCTTTGCTTGGTGTAGCACAGGAAGGGGCTTGTCCAGGTGAGTTGGTATGTGGATCATGAACCCCTTGATGGTGGGTGGTCTGCCTGTCAGGGTCACTGCAGTACCCCGGGATGAATACGATTACCTTTGGAATCAGTATTTGATACAGAACACCAAGAATTATCAATATTTTTATATTTAAAGTATGAAAGTTGTAACACATATTTTCTGCCAGTACATGTAATATAGCACATGCTTTACAGCAATTGAAAATGATGGAGAGCTACATGAAAGAACAGAAATGCATTAAAAATCAGATTAAGCATTTCTGCATTGTTTTTCCAAAACTATCAGTGACGGCTAATCTAACTCTGTAAGTGTGATATGCAAAAACATTTTGGTTCATATTGGTGGAAATCCATGAAAGTACACTGACTTCCAGAGGCAGACACTATGAACATTTGCTGATGGAGTAATACAGGGGACTGCTTTCAGGTGGTATGAGGTTACCACAGCATTTTTATGGTCTAAAAAGAAAAATTACTGAGACAAAAGGGAGAGACGTTGCATTTCTCCAAAGGAAGTGGAAGGGCAGAAAAGCTTCAGGTGACTGGAAGAAAAAGGTGGGAAAATGTATATATAAATTAATTTTCACTTTAGCAGTTGTTTTTAGTTTTTTGCATTTTTTAATCCAAATTAAATTATTTGCAGTTGGCCTGTCTGATAGAAGAATTAGCAATACACTTATACTTCTGAGCATACATTTCTTACGAGTGTCTGTTGAAGTCATTTCCAGCCTGTTTTGTTTTTTTTTTTCCTTTTTTAAAGAGAGGAGCTGATAATGAAACATACACAATAAGTATGCTTGTGACGTATATGTGTTTTCTTTGCCAGTCTCAAATAATTCCACTTCAAACCTGTCTGTATTAAAAGAGTATGAGCTTACTCATTGTGAATGACAGAAGCGTATTAAGTGGGACAACTTCTAAATGATTACTGGACAGTATCTGGTGTCTGGAGTTTGTTTCCACACCTTAAAAAAGGCTGCTTCATAAACAAAGTCTTAAGAATGATAACTTGAAAGAGTTCTATTGAGTTTATTCTGCAGCTCTTATTTTAACTGGTAAAGGGAACTGGGCAAAATGAGCTTATTTTCTGCATTTTTTTAATCACAAGAACAGTTTGTTAAGGAAGATCCAGATAAATTGAAAACTTCTTGCTGTTACGGATGGGTATAGAATATCATTTTACTGGGTGTAATCTCTTTGATAACTAAGTTATCACTTAAGCAAGTGTGTGGTCACAAAGGGTAAATCTGCATAGCTTTCTTGAGATCACTGCTGTTATTCTGATCTCCAATAGCATAGCTCTAATCTAGTAAATGACTGTTTAATGATTAAAGAAGAATATTCAAGTAAAAGAGTTCCTTGAATGATTACGCAGGCCTCAGTTTGCTGAGAAAATGAAACTTGGTAATAGAAGAGGGCTGTTTTTCAAGTTTTATTGCTGTCTGATTTTTTTTTTTTCCTCTCTCCTTCTAAGCCAGGATCATGTTAATCAACTGAATTTATTAATGAAATTACCTGAAGGAAATAGACACAGCTTTTAAGGAATATGTACACGTATGCTAAATATTCATTGATTTAACCGGCACTAGCATTTTGTATTACTGTTAATTATTTTTTATAAAATATATATTATTTTTTATAAAATATATCAGAGGCTTTCTGGGCGTCTGCAGATCCTTAGCACTTCAAGAAAAGTCCAAGAAGCATTTATGTAAGCCCAGTTTTCTGTTGAACACCTATACATTGCAAGGGGTGGTAGTGCTTGGTTATGTTTATGTGAGCTAGGGGATTCAGTGTCACAACCATATCCATATAGCATTTCTTAACAAGTTTTTATTATCAGTTCTCCATAAGAAGAGGACAGATTCACCTAACTCAGCAACGAACGTTTTTGACCCACTTCAAAGGAGACGGCATGCTTCTCCTGCTTCTTTGGGGACAGCAACTTTTTATATTGTCAGATATTTTCTGCACCTCTCCCTCTTAAAGACTTTCCATTTAAAAGTAAAGAATTTAAACCCATCCCTCACTTTCTTCTGGCCTAGGAGACTTTTTGAATCTGCCAAGCAGGAGTCTAGCCTCTGGTTTGATTCCCAACACCTGTGCCTGATTATCTTCCAGAGCAAGGGCCTGCCATTCTCCTGGGCCTTAAGGGACCTGTTTTAAGTCCTGATACACAAACATTATTGATGCTCAGTTCTTACTCAGTTTGTCTCCACAAGCTCTAAGTATTAAAAAGTCTATGGCATGCTGTTGAGTGATATTAATCCATTTAGTAGTATGTAGTGTAATTTTCTCCAACCTTTTTTTCCCTAGACTTACATGAACATTGAAAAAGCACAGTGTGTATGTTCTGTGAAGTCACTGTGACTGTCTGTTAGAGTATGCAATACAGATTTTCCAAATTCTTCTATTGCTACAAACCAACCCGGTCTCAGTATTGTTGAGCAGTTGCCAGGCAGCTGTTCTGCTATCCTTCATTTCACTTTTCACCACCTTTCCAGGTTTGATCAATCGATCCCATTCTCTATTATCACAAAACGTGTTTGGGATAGGTCTTCAGAATTTCAGGGAGGATCTCATTCAGAACTTATCTCAAAAATAAAAAAATATTACTAAGAAAGCATGTAGGCAAATAAAAATACTTATCTTCTCATCTCATTTTTTTCTGCTAGGAAATAGCTAATTTAATGCCCTTAGTGAGCAGCTAACCTCCTAAGAATGGTTAGATATTTATTCTTTAGCAAAAACTCAGATTCCCCTGGGGGTTTAATTCTGAGTCAGTTTTGTCAGAAGCATTTTTTTTTGTAATGCCTTTGGGCAAAGGTTTTCAGCCTACTAATGTCTCAACATGGTGTGACAAGAAAAAGGCATGGGAAACAGTTTTCACGTGCCTTGAGTTTTGTTTCTAAGTATTTATTAATGCTTCCCCTTGGTCTTCATATGTATTGTGTAGCAGATTACTAATGGTAAAAATATGTTTCTTTAACCTCACAATCTACTTAATCGCTACAAATGAAGTCAACTGTGGAGAAAAGTAATTATTTTTAGGGAAACAAATAAATTCCAGTATAACTGCTAATATGTAAAATTTGTGGGAGATTCAGCCAATATTTCTGACTAATTGCAAAGACAATCAGGATTCTGTGAAAGTCACATTTTTTCTTGAAATGTTTAAATTGAAAAATTTTCTCCAGGAATGTCTATTTCCATTTTTAAATAACTTCACAGAAGAAGGTGGGTAAAAGAAATAATTTTCTCTTGACCCATGTTGGAAACAGGGGTTTAATTTTTCTAGAGTTTTCCTTCTCCTTCACACTGTTTCAGAACTTAATTCTCATCTTGGTTTGTTTGGTTTCTATCAGTAGATTGGAGGAAACATTTATTGCTCAGCTTTAGAAACATGACCTGCTCTTGGATTAACAACACAGGCGTGAGTTTAGCAGATATTAAAATTACAGCTATTCATTATTGGAGGAGATACATGCAGGGAATTTATCTTTCTTCAGGAGGTGGGAATCACAGTTTCATCATGGGCTTCTTTTAGTGGGATTCCTGCCATCTGGTAGAGGCATTGCTCATTTCCGTCTGCCTTTGAGGCTGCCTGAGACAGTCCTCCATCCTTGGAAAACACAGTAACACTTACTATGTAGTTTGTTTGGGGTGGGGGGTTGTTTGGGTACTTTGTTTTTTTTTTGTTGTTGTTTTAAATATTAGTGGCAGTTTTACCTCAGCAAAACAAATGAGGTTATCTCAAGATTTGTACTAAAGACAGTATTTCTTAACATTTTCTATAGGAAATTGGTAATAAATGAAGGAAGACTAGCTAGTTATTTAAAGAGAATGAACAAAATTTAAAGCTTACTACCTTTCAAAGTAGCAAACTTGTTCTGCAATAAACCATTTATGAGTACTATCAAAGTGGACCTAGTCATATAGGTCTGGGAATAGAAGCTACAAATGTTCCACAGCTGCAAGGTGGGGCCTCAAAGTATGTGTAATGCATGCACACACACGGCCATCCCTTATTATTCCACAGATTTTAAAAGCCTGTCAAAATAATCTCTCCTCCCACCACAACAGCTAAATTACTTTTCATAAGCTTTTAAAAATTAAAAAAAATTAAGATTAATGCAGGCTGTACTTTAGTATTTGCATGATTATTTGATCAATCTCCCTCCGAGAATGAATATTACAGAATATTTAAAAACGATTTCACAGTAAATGAAATGCCAGAAACTATATATTATATTTCGTAAGTTGTACCCCCTAAAATCATAATGCTGATTTATTACTGTGATCTACTATTTAAAGCATGAATGAGAACTATTAAACTCTCATTCCAGAAGGGATTTTTTTATTATTAACAGATGCATTCTGACTGGGGAGTCTCACTCTATCATGAAACATGAATCTTATTTCATCATGCCTTTATTAATTATGTATCTATTGGGATTCAACGGTGGGTCTGCTGTAGGCTGAGACCTTAATTTTTGACTCACGTTGTCATCAGCTCCATACTTTGTTCCGGTCACTTTGTCTTCAATGACCCGCCCATTATTATTATCCTTTTTCCTGTGTAAATAGACACCAGTCTGCCTCCCTGAGTATGCATTATCTCTTTCTCCTCCTATCTCTTTTGCTTCAATAAAAAATACATTTTTCAAAAATGGGAGGACACTCTTTTTTCCCACCTCATTTTTCAACAGCAGAATCATGGCATTTCAATTTTTTAAGTAAACAAAAAGTCTTATTTTTCATACTGACAGCAAAGAGCAGTGATGTATGAACCTGCAAGTCATATAATGACTTATCCATGATAATACTTGAAGAAGCCTCCATATATTTTTAAAGCGAGTCAAAATAATTTGTTTTGACAATGCATCGAAATCCTAGTTTTTCAAGCTGTAATATGTTAGGTTTCAATTTCTATGGTGTGGATCCGTCATTACAAATTGGAATTGTTTTGTAAAATCAGTGAGAAGTTTCACAGTGGGTGAAGTAGTTTTAAAATATTAACAGCATTATCCTCTTTATTTTAGTTTGAGTAATGGTTTTCATTCTAAGGTATATTCTTTTGCTGCATCTTGCATTTAGTGACATAACTTTACACTGCTGATGAATTTGTTCATCAAGCCTAAATTGTGAGTCATGTTACTAAGAAATAGTCTCATACTTTGGTGACAATCTTTATAGTGTATAGTGTTGAAAAATTTAATATCTGCCTCAAAATTTAAGTCAAAATTATTCACCCATAAACGGAATCTGAGGAACCAGATAATGTTCCTCTTATTAAAAGTTTATTAATTTACTTAACAACTTAACTCTCTTACTGCTTCTCACAAGGGCAAGGAGGGGTAAAAATGAAACACTGATTAAATAAACATTAAAATTAAGCTCTAAAGTGCTGGCACAAAATCCTTGTGGTAAATGAATGTTCAGCTGGTCTATCTGTATCAGTGTTGCCCTCTCCACTGTTTTCACAGATAAGTATGAGGTGGGATGGAGGGCCTCGTTTCAGTTCTGTTGGTTTTCTCAGATTTACTCCTGGACCTGAATATCAGAGTCTTTCAACTCTTACCTGCAAAGCAAAGCCTCTTTTGCCTGGGATGAGAGAGTGTAGTTTTACTGGAAGTTTAAACTAAACTTTTAGTTTTCAACTTCTATCTGTCTCATTGCTAAAAATGAAGCCAGTTTCTAGAATAGGTAGAGTATGTGTCCAGTTTTTATGACGTACTGTGTGTTGAACATTTCTGATGAATGCTGTGGATGGGTGGACTGTTATTTCTTTTCAGACTCTTTTAAGAGAGCAAATGATCACCTCAGTCAATGTAATTTCTTCTTGCTCAGGTGATGTCCTGGAAGGCAAAGCAACCCATTAAGCATCTCCCTTCTTAACAAAGTGTGCTAGCTGATGGCCAGAGAAGTTCAAGATGATTCACCAGCTATTAATTCCTGCATACATATGCCCTCATGTGATACAAAGCCAATCTTAAAATAAATTCAGTTTCATAATCCTGGAGATAATTTTGAGACAGATATCTTGCAGTCAATTCCCTCCTTAGTCATAACAAAGACTCATTATTAAGGGCAAATTAAGTGACAGATATTTAATAAAGTTTAGATTTACTCAAAACTTTAATTCTTTCTGAAAATAAAAATTAATGCCTCAGTTGGACTCGACATCAACTTTGACCAAAGATTTTGGGGCTGGAACTGAAACGTGGAAGTGGACTGGAAACGAACAAAATCCACTCTACACATAACCAACTAGCAAAAAATATGCTAAGAATTAAAAAAAGTTCTATTTAAAAACTGTCTTATCAAAGTAGTTATCAGTCTTTACAGTCACTTAGAATGTGAGAAATAAAGAAGATACTGAGGCTTCTACTCAAGATTTAGCTAGGTTTATGGCACCCTGATTCTTGCCTGCTTTTGCTCATGGGGTCCTTCGTATGCTTACTTGATAGCGGAACTGTGGAGGGATTTGATGCCGCAAAATGTCATGCCTTGGCTTTGAGGGGGGCAGTCAATATTTGAGATTTAAGAAGGAATGATACAGATTACTTAGAATTTAGCACTAGTCAGGGAGACAGGGAAGAGAGAGACAGAATGTATAATACCTTGACTCTCAAAGTGTCCAAACAAACAGAAAAATAGTTCAGGAATGATTGCTGTGAATTATAGCACATGGAGAAGCTAAGTTTTCTGAGGCAGATGGTCCTACACAGTTCTGTGTCAATGCAGCTGTCATCAGATGTTCTTTCTTTGTGAAAAGTGTGTCACCTGAGAAAGAAAAATTCATGCCATGGCAATTTTTAGGTTGTCTTGGTGAAGAAGGATTGCACTCGTCTGAACTAATACAAAGGAGTGGTACATCTGTAGCACAGCTTGGGTTATGTACCCTGCAGTTGTGGTAACCAGCTGTGGTACTCTGAGAGCAGTCAAAAGCCAGGAGCGCTCAGTTGTTCGCATGTGCAAAAACTCTTCACACTTACTGTGTTTTTCATAAATATGTGGGCAGTAACCATGATTTTATTAATAGCTGTGCAGATAACTTAAGCAGGTGTCAGTTGAAGGAAAAAGTGTGAGTACAAGGATATCTAAAATAACATGGCCTAAGACGGCAGTCAAAAAACTCTCACCTGAGATGATGATTACAGAGTTGCAGGAGAACAGTTGTGCATTTTTAAGGTGATTATTTCAGTACACATTAGCACCAATTTCATTCTGGATATAAATAGCCTAAATGACTAGTCCTTCTCTACTTTTCACAAAGAAAATACATGAATCTTTAGGGGCAGGTGGTTTCTGTAGTGAGCTTTGGTAGCCAAGACTTTAACCAACAAAGGGAAGGGAAGGTGGGAGGGGAACTGGTACTTCTGTAAGAACCTGCAGGAAAAGTTACATGGAGAGGTAGAAGCAGTGGGCCAGTTGCTTACTGGTTTCCACTTATGGCAATTTCACATGCCAACTACATAATTCCCCAATAATAAAGAGCTGGAATTTAATTCAGAGAAAACCATCCCCTAAAAATCTTGACAGGTGGGTTGGGGATTCTTGTATTCAGTTCACTATGGACACTGTTATCTTTCCCAAGTACCTGGAGGATCTAGGCAGTGTAGTAGAGACTAGGTGGTTTGTGCTTATCCTTTTCCAGATGGCCTGCGCCGTAAGAACTATTGGAAATACTCACCAGGTAGCCTGTAGTAATAGTTTTGGCCTAATTAAACCAAATTCATACAACTCAGGGTATACACACACTAACAAAAAATTCACACAAACTTCATAAATTCACATGAAGGAGGTGTGTGGCTTATACTTGAAATAGTGTAATAAATGCTTCAAGTGGATTGACAATGTTTAATAGAAAAGTCCAGTGAATAGCAATTATCCTTTTTAAAATTAGAGTCTTATACCTGAATAGAGACATTTACAAAGGCGTTTTCTGCATTTGTATCTTTTTTCACTTTATAAGGTTAGGACCTTTACAAAGTCCAGATACCAAAACTCAGAACTATTTTCCTTGAGTTAGGAATGTAAAAATGCTTTTTAAAGAAGAAAAAAAAACACACCAAAAAATAAAAAAGAAAACCCCTCAGCATTGCATCCATTAGCTGCATAACTACAAACAGGTTTTATTTAAAAAACAGAAAAACTCTACATATCCTACTCTGTCGCTGTTACACAAACAGTTTTTTTTATTCCTTCAATCCGCTCCAAGATGAATCAATGAACAGAAAAAAAAATTGAAAACCAATGCAAAACTTCTAAAACTTTTCAGGTAGATAGTGTGATCCTGCCCTATGCTGTACAATGTATACTTCACTGTTAAGGTAACATGACATACTTAAGGTTATGAATAATAAATTAAGAACTTAAAAATAATCAAAAGCAAGTATTGACTATGTGCAAGGCATACCTATTACCACTATCTACTACAAGACAGCAGCAAAACTACATAACTGTGGGCTCCTGACTAGACTAGACTAGACTAGGTTAGACTAGAAATAGTCAATACATGGCTCTTTAACATGTCAGGTTATTATAATGATTATTTGTCTTTATGGTGTATCTTTTATTTACCACATTTGAAGTAGGGATGCATTTACATAACACCTGCCACAAGTTATTAAGGGAAACACAAAGAAGTGAAGTACCATTCACCAGTATCGTGTCATCAAACCTTTATGAGTAATCCACAGAATAAAAAAAATATGTTATCTGGGACTTCAGTTCTGAGGTCATCCAGAATGACACCCTTTAATACATGTAGCAGCATTAAACAATATGGAGTGTGTTGGATGGAAATTAGAATCTTTCCTTTCTGAAGAATCAACCTCAGTGTGTCCTTTCAAAGCACAGGTGACTGACAACCTACACTTCCCTTTCACACCCCTTCCTATTCTTTTATCCTTACTTTTCTGTTTATTTCTTTATGAGAAGGAGGAGATTGCTTTCCATAAGTAAGTTGGCCTTGAAGCAGCCCTTGGGGTACAGTTTGTTGGCAAGTCCTTGTGGTCAGATTCTGTGGGCAACTTCAAACGCAAACAGAAACAGAGGGCTTACCTCAGGGAATCTCCAATTTTTTTTGTTTTTCTTTCTTCTTCTTAATAGGCTGAAGAGCTGAAGCCATCATTCATTAGGTCTGGGGGAAGGTGAAGAAAAAGAAATAGTTTCTCTATACTGTCCTCAATGCACTCTATCTACTTAGAGACGCTTCAAATGAGTGACGGTCCCTCGTCCACAAGGGAAGCGAATAACCATCCATCAAATGCAAAGTCAGATTACCTTCCTAACTGTTACCAGAAGAACCTACAACCACTACTTACATCTTTCCCTCTTTCTATCAAAGAAGGTGTCACTTGGGAAAGAAAGCAACTTAAATACTCTCACTTCTGATGTTAATGGAGGATTCTGGTTACCACAGATTGCACTCCAAAAATACAAGGAAGGGGGTGAGATCAGAGCATGCTGTCAGATCAGAGCATCTGACTATGTGATAAAAACCACCAGTAATTTAGGTGGGAGATAAGTTATGATTACAGCAAAGAAAAATACGAGTAAATTTTTAGGCTGCTGTCTACCTTGGATTACAGAAAAAGATACTATTTTTTAAAAGCTGAATTTCTGATCAGGGTTTTCTTATACAGGCTGTATAAGAGATGGTAAAAAATGATGTTACATGAGAAAGAAAGGCAAGAAGAGAAGGAGAAAAACATATTGCTGCACCAAAACCCTATTAGACAATCGGATGGTGACGTCCTACATTTATGACATCACTTTTTATGAAGAGAATGTACACATGGCTGGACAAAGGCTGGTTTCAGTGTAGCCTCAAGTCAGAGAAACATCAGGCATGATGGACTTCAGCAAGGGCAACATCTTATTCCTCTGGAAATTAGTTCATGAGTGGAATGTGAGGAAATTTTGTTTGTTCTTTTCTTGCTTGAGTTGCCAGCACATAAATGCAAATAAAAACAGCTGCAGAGAAATGTTCAACTCTTTGAAAATATTTTTAAGATCTTTATTCCAATTCATTGTAGTAAGTCCCGAAAGAAGGATTTTAATTTCAAAACACATTGGCATTTTGAAACTAAAAATTTAGTTCAGTTAAATGGTTGATTTCAGACCAGCTGGTTTATAGTGGTGGTACAATACAAACTGACAATTTCCATTAAAAGTGTTGTAATCATATTGTTAATGATGATGTCATAAAACCTATGATAAGAAGAGGCAAAAACAAAGGACTGTAAAAGTTGACACATAAAAGTCTGCCTACTGACACATGATAAATTTATATGTGTAGTGATGACCATGTAACCTTCCCTGAGTACCCAGACCCCTGAGCTAGCAGATAGGGGTGGGGAGCAGAATGAAGCCCCCATAATCCAAAGGGAGACTGTGAGGGACCTGCCTTAACACCTGGACATACACAAGTCGATGGGGCCAGATGGGATCCACCCGAAGGTACCGAGGGAGCTGGCGGAAGTGCTCACCAAGCCGCTTCCCATCATTTACTGGCAGTCCCCGCAAACAGGGGAGGTCGCAGTTGACTGGCATCTAGCAAATGTGATGCCCACCCACAGAAAGGGCCAGAAGGATGATCCAGGGAACTACAGGCCTGTCAGCCTGACCTCAGTGCCTGGGAAGGTCATGGAACAAATCATTCAGAGTGCCATTATGCGGCACATGAAGGACAACCAGGCAATCAGGCCCAGTTAGCATGGGTTCACCAAGGGCAGGTCCTGCTTGATGAACCTGATCTCCTTCTATGACAAAGTGACCCGCTTGGTGGATGAGGGAAAGGCTGTGGTTGTTGTTTACTTGGATTTTAGTAGGGCCTTTGATACAGTTTCCCACAGCATCCTCCTGGAGAAACTTGCTGCACATGGCTTGGATGGGAGTACTCTTTGCTGGGTTAAAAACATCTGGAGGGCCAGGCTCAGAGAGTGGTGGTGAATGGAGTAAAATGCAGTTGGCGGCCAGTCATGAGTGGTGTTCCCCAAGGCTCGGTATTGGGGTCGATTCTCTTTAATATCTTTATCAATGATCTGGACAAAGGGATTGAGTGCACCTTCAGTAAGTTTGCAGATGACACCAAGTTGGGCAGGAGTGTCAACCTGCTTGAGGGTAGAAAGGCATTGCAGAGGGATCTCGACAGGCTGGATTGGTGGGCTGAGGCCAATGGTATGAGGTTCAACAAGGCCAAGTATTGGGTCCCGCACTTGGATTACAACAACCCCATACAGCATTACAGTCATGGGGAAGAGTGGCTGGAAAGCTGCCTGACAGAAAAGGACTTGTGGGTGCTCGTTGACAGATGGCTGAATATGAGCCATCAGTGTGTACAGGTGGCCAAGAAGGCCAATAGCATCCTGGCTTGTATCAGGAACTATGTGGTGAGTAGGACTAAGGAAGTGATTGTCCCTCTGTTCCCAGCACTGATGTGACCCCACCTTGAGTAGTGTGTCCAGTTTTGGGCTGGTCACCACAAAAAAGACATAGAGGTACTGGAGCGGGTCCAGAGAAGGGCAACAAAGCTGGTGAGGGGTCTGGAGAATAAATCTTATGAGTGGCTGAGGAAGCTAGGGTTGTTTAGCCTGGAGCAAAGGAGGCTGAGGGGAGACCATATCTAACCTGAAAGGAGGTTGTAGAGAGGTGAGAGTCAGTCTCTTCTCCCAGGTAACAGGTGATAGGACAAGAGGAAATGGCCTCAAGTTGCACCAGGGGAGGTTTAGGCTACATATTAGGAAAAAAATTTACAACAAAAGGGTTATTAAGCATTGGAACAGGCTGCCCAGGGAGGTGGCCGAGGCACCATCCCTGGAGGTATTTAAAAGACGTGTAGACATAGTGCTTAGAGATACAGTTTAGTGATCGTTTTTGTCAGAGTTAGGTTTATGGTTGGCCTAGATGATCTGAAAGGTCCCTTCCAACCTAGACAATTCTATGATTCTATGGTTCTTTTCTATAATGGGATTTACATCTGTACATTCTCCACACTGTACAATGTTATCAAAATAAGATATAAATCGAAGAAACCTTAAAAATAAAAAATCCTCTTTATTGTGGAATATACACGTGGGAGAATATTAGAAAAAAAAATTGGACAAACAAGAGCCTATCCAAATATATACCCTGATACTCCTTGTTTGTTTCCTTTTCAACTAAAACTAGACTGAATTACTTTGCTTATTAATCACATCAATGTGCAATTAATATAACATTAAGATAACCCATCTGTCTCTTTACAATATCCTTCACTCTATTTTCTCTAAAACAATAGAGAATCCAGGGAAAATAAAATAGGCAAAATAAGATAATTTTTTTTTTTTTCAGTAGGAGAATATTGTTTCAGTATTCCTTAAAAATTTGAAATGAGTGGCAGTTAACGCAAGATACAATGAAATAAAACCTATGGTAGTGAAACATCATTTAGAATCTTGCAACTATACTCAGTAACTACGATATCAGGAAGCCACTGTGATATCAGCAATTTGTGACCTTCAGTGTTTTTATACAGAGATTCCTGAATTCATGCCAAAGAACCAGGCTCTCACAAGCTTTGTCAGCATGGTACTGTGTCCAGGTCCATTAGCCATCCTTTTGGGACATAACTAGGTATTTCTGCAACATGCTGATGATATTACCAGAAGTTTCTCTTTAATGTAAATCTAGGTGAATAACAGAATTCTGTTTCAGTACTTAAATCTGGGTTAGGCTCATCTGAAATACGTTTTTCTTTCATTTTCTTCCATAATTTCCACTGACACTCCCCACTCCCAAATGCTGTTCACCTGAAAATTTTAGCTCAATTAGTAAGTTTTCATATTACTTTGATTTCAAAAGATTTTTTTTTGTTCTGTGGTGATAATATATTTGGCAGCCAGATCTGAAGATTCATCGTTTAAGTTCTAGTTTAAAAAAAGGCTTCAACATTCTCTCTTCTTTCTTGTAAAGTTTGATAGCATGATACATGTGTGCAGTGGTCTTAGCAATTAAAATCCTAGTGTCTCAAACAATCTCCTCTTTGATAGCATTCTTTTCTACCAATCCAGATGACTTATCCACCTTTCCTTATACCCAAGAGTTATACTTTATGAGTTCAGAAAGAATAGCAGTATTTCAGGCCGAAATTTATTGTTACCAAAGGCTCTATATCACATTCCCTGCCATTAAACCTGTATGTTAAACCAAATAGAAGTATACAGTATCATGAGCATTTTAGAAAGTAATTATTTATTCTTTTCACATTTCAAAGTATTAACAGAAAAAAAGCCATTGGAAGTTGTTCTTGGGAAATATAAACTTTTTCCGTTATCAAAGGAGAATGGCTTGGAAAGGCTATTACCTTGCTAAGTGTACTGGTTGTGACAACATCCTGACATTTATGGCTAAGACCAGCACAAGTATTCACCATAACATTAGCAAAGTATGTTAATTTCTAAAAGAAAATATAATATTTCGAAGACAGTTTCTAGCATAGGGTAAACTTGGCCTAATTCCACTGTAGTGAGATTGAGTTAGCTAGAAAAAGACAATAAGAAAGAACACCCAAAATTAGCAAACATAAATAGAACCACAAAGGAACAATAAAATAAAAAATGTAAAATGCCAGTAGAGAAAACCAAGAAAAATTGGTCTGTACCCCTCATCTTAGTTGACCTTTCTGTAATGGTAAAGCATAAAATGATTTAATGCATAAAATGTTATCAAAGTAGTTTTCGAAAGAGTCACTACGAACACATTTTAAGGTTAAGTGGAAGAGGGCAATAACCAGCAAGATTGCTACAGAAAGTGTGTTTTATGTTTTTAATTGTGCAACTTTAGCATAGGGTCTAGGAGCTCCTGAAATCCCAAAGCCATTTTGATAGCAAACTGGAAAGGCTAATTGGTGAAATACTGCATAACAAACCCATTAAAATCACACAAACAAAACTACGTGTAGTTTCAAAACATGAACGCAGTAATACAAAGACCACAGATTCTAGAATAACTTCACAATTCAATATTGTTTCCCTCATTCTGATACACTAGGAAACATGATTTTTATCTACATGTTAAATTAATTTTTCATCAGTAAAATAGCCACCTGAAACACATATTGGTTGTTAAATTGAAGACTGACAAGTGCGGTTGTGCGGTTAGATATGTCATCCACATAGGAGGAAAAAAACAGTACCAGGTGATTTAAACAGCAAAACTGTAGTAGTGAATCACTGCAGGTTCAGAACCTAAAAGTGATCTTCCATGTGAGTGATATCCCAGCTGAGGGTGGGAATGTCACCTGTTCATTGAAGTCGGGATTAGACTCACAGAAACAGACCCCAGCTCCTCTGACACAGAAACCTGGCTGCAATCATATGGGAGCATACTTTCTCAGAAATACGCTTCTGAGTCACACCAAGATTGAAAATAATTCTGTAAAGTGTTTTCTCTGTGATCCAAATTTGCCTGGTTTAATTTACTTTTTCGAATGAAATTGAAACTCAGATCAGCTTTTCTGTAAGGTTATTTCTGATTTGGGAACTTGTAAAGACAGCAGAGCCTAACTTCCAGTGAACACAGGTCCATTTATGGCTTTGCATCTGAACTCTGGAATATTTATAGCTGCCTTGCGTGTAGATGCCAACGTGCTGGAAGCAGCAGGGGGAGCCAGGGGCTGCCCCATGTGGACACAGACAGTTCCAGCCAGCTCCTACGGACCCACCACAGGACACAGATGAGCCCATCTGTCAAGATGGTGGTGCCTCTATAAAAGTGGATTTAAGAGAGGGCAAAATGGTGCACAGGCAGTGAGGAGTAAGGAAAAAAAGTGTGAGAAACAACCCTGTGAGCACCAAGGTGAGAGGCAAAGGAGGAGAGGAGGCACTCCAGGCACCAGAGCAGAAGCCCATGGGAGAGATGTTCATGGAGGAGCTATTTCTCTGCTGCCCACAGAGAGGACCACAGTGGACCAGATATCTACATTGTGGCCCATGCTGGACCATGCCAGAGTAGGTGGATATTCCCTGAAGGCAGCCCGTGGAGAGCCCATGATGGAGATTTATCCTGAAGGACTACAGCCCATAGGAAGGACCCACGGTGGAGCAGAGGAACAGTGTAAGAGGAAGAAGCAGCAGAGAGGAGCTGTAATGGACTGACCGCAACCCACATTCCCCATCCCCCTGCACTGATCTTGTGGGGGGCAGGAGGTGGATGAGTTAGGAATGAGAAGTGAAGTTGAGCCTGGGAAGAAATGGGGTGTGGTGGGGGAAAGGTGTTTTAGTTTTGTCTTTGTTTCTCATGATTGTTTATTAGTAATAAGTTAATTTATTGGTAGTAACTTATTTAATTTTTCCCAAGTTGAACCTATGTTGGCCGTGACGGTAATTAACGAGAGATCTCCCTGTCCTTATTTCAGCCCATGAGCTTTTCCACCTTATTTTCTCCCCCCTGTCGTGCTAAGAAGGGACAGTGAGATGTAACCGTTTAAACCGGATCTAAGTTTTCAAAGAAACTCATGCCAGTATTTATTTTATCTGACCTGGACTCTCACTGAAGAACAACAGTGATCTGTATTTTTGGCTGTTTAAATGAAGAATAGGCTTAAAAATTAGGAACTGATTTTTTTTTTCCTCCATACAGTGGAAGGGAAAAAAGGGTCCAAAGCTGATGTTTATTTTCATTATATATCTGTAAAACCTCCAGGAACACTATTCAAAACATATGCACATATTGCAGTTCACTTGTTTATCTTTGTCAGCAAAATTAGCCCTGCTGAATGGAGCAAATCCCCTTACTCTATGCCTACATATTATTATGTCTGATTTTCTTCTTCGTTTATCCTCTTTCTTCTTGTATATTAACAGAAAATCAGTTTAAACACTAAAAATAACTTTGAGGGTATGCTTTTTTGACAGCGCTCAGACAATCTCCAAGCATGAGGCAAAAAACTGCTGGAATTGAGTCTCTTGAACATGAACTCCAAAACATTCCTGAGGAAAAGACCAAATCTAGTCTCTGGATAGAGTAACAACACTGAGTGCTTTTGGCAGTTCCTACCTATGATCCCCACTCTGCTGTCAGGGACAGGACACTCTTCCCTGACTACCGTGGCTGAATCTAGTAAGTAATTTTGGATTGAATTAGTTTCTGTGGCAGACAAAACAGACTTTACAGTAGGCAAATTGAATTTCTCTGGTTCAGTGACCACTATGGCACTGCTCCTCTCAAGAAGATTTTCACATTATTGAGGGCTGGTAGGTTTCCTTGTAAATAGCCACAGGCAGCACACAGTGCAACACAACTGATTCCTTGTCTGCTGTAGTTAAAAAAAATTAAAATAATTCTGTCTGCATCTACCAAGTCTCTTACACATGTGCATATATACACCCACACATGCACAAGGAAAACAAAATGCAAATGTCTGCATAAAATGCTATTTTTTTCTACCACGACTATGTTTTATATAGCCTGAAAATTCACGTAATGGCATTTTTGGAGAGACTTAGCATCAGTATTTAGTATTAAAAAATGCAATGTGTTTTCAATGAAGTGAAAAGTCAGGAATGTTTTCTTATCTTAAATACAATTATGAATGGGGAAGTGGCACTGTGTGCCTTGATTCAATTACATTAGAGGCTAGTGCCAGTCATATCATGGAAGGAAACACAAGAACCTCAATATTTAAATTACCACTAACATATAATGTTGCGTCACTGGTATGATGTCTACAGCTGACACTGAATATAGCCTCCAAATATTTTCTTTATTTTTTAGACTAATATAGAATATGTACACCATAAAACTAGCATCTGTATCTTGTATAAAATGCATTTATCTAGGCTCTGCTTCTAGAATTATTAGCACATACAGGAAATAAATTCACACTTTTCAAGTCTCTTAATTCACACTGCAGATTTTCCCAATCACTGTTTCTTTTTCTGAAGTCCATTTTTATTCTTCCCAAGACTAGGTAAATTGTAACGGTCATGTCATTTTCATGGATAGTTTTTGCTTCCTTCAGTGGGAGTTTTATTCATGGATAGTTTTTACTTTCTTTTTGCTGTGGATCTTAACAAATCATCACCACAGAATACAGAGATAAGAGAACGCGCAAGTGAATAAGCATTTTTATTACTATAAATAGTCCAGAAACAGTATCATTTTAGAATACCTTCACTGAACTTCGGAGCTGGTCCCAAATCACCATCAGCAATATGGATGTCTGATGAAGAAATACACCACTGTAGTTTTGAAAGACATTCAAAGGACAGAGTAGAGCTCCAACACAATATGGGAAAACACAAGTCTAACAGAAAGATGCATTTTTGTTGCTCCTCATATTAATCCATTATTTAGAGCTCCCCTGCTTCAAGTCATCATTGCAGCAGCAATACCTCTTGGATGAGGTAGTGCACACAGAGCCCTCTGGAGAGCTAGTTATTACAAGGGCCATCAAAAAGCTGCTTTTTCTTTACTGTCTGGGGTTAAGAGGCTGGTTTATGAGGTGGTGAAATAACCAGGAAAATCTTAAATACTTTAAAAACAAAATGAGACAAATTTCTTCTGGAAACAAAGAAAGCACAGGAATATTACCCTGGCAAACAATTCAGCTCCTGTCTGTCAGAAATGAAGAGTTATGCGAGTCATTTGGAACACGAAAACATACATAGACACATGAAAATACATTTAAAAAGTCTTTTAACTATAGAGAAAAAAAGATTAAGTTTTAGTTAAGAAAAAAGGATTAGTTTGAGAACTCCAGTTTTAAGCAATCAAAGTGAGACGTTTTACTATCCTATTTCAGTTGCTTTTCATAAAAATTGATGTTAGGTTATTATGGTTAAAAGTTAAAAAGTTGCAAGTGAAAATTTTAATTGACTCAAACTTATTTTTTGCATACTGTTACTTAAAAAAAAGTTGACACAATTTTTTCTTTGTCAACGACTTCTTTCTTTATTTTGTCTGTATTTTTCTTTATCAGGTGTAGCGGTAAGCTCTAAATAGTCTTTGAAACAGTGTAGTTTTCTTTCCTGTTGAGCTTTAACGTGGCCCATCGATGACTGGAAGAATTAAAATAAATCTTCAGCAGAGTGATACTTATGAGACAGAATCTGTAATTCTGTACATATGAAGGCTATTAGATAAACTATACAAATTATGTAGATGATGTAGAAAACAGATATTAAATAAGCAGACTTTGGTCCACTCTAATTGACAATCTTATCACCAAAGTTCTCATTGCACATCTTCATATGGAAACGACCTAAGTCACTTTCTTATATTTTTTATTCAGGTTTATCACCTACATATTTATACAAAAAAATCCTAAGCCGTTGCAAACCTATGTTGTTTCCTTTGAATTATTTATTGTAGTGTTGATAATATGTGTTTAGTCATGAAGCTCCCATTATCTACTTTTAGCTTCCCATGAGATGGCTTTCATACAACCACTTCATTCAAAGATGACTTTGAAGTGATTTCAATTTTTTTATTTCTATAAGACAAAAAGAAATTAAAAGGGAATTTCAACTCTTTGTGTTCTACTGTTTGGGTAATTAACAGTGTGGAGCAATCTTTTAAAATGTTTTCCATGTCTTTATTTCTACTTTTGCAATATAGAAATTAAGAGCAAGAGATTCCTAAAAAGTTTTTCAGAGCTGCTGTCTTTTCAAATAACTCTAAATCTATTTATAGGAATTATTATTTCTGTATTACAAGATATATACAGTGTATTTAGATACCAAGGTGGTGATGGCCTTTTCTAATTTTAGAAAAAAAAAAAAAGAATTAAAGTGAAAAAGGTTGAAAAGCAACCAATTAAGAAACCAGTCTTTTTAAAATTAGCTTAAGACAAATACAGCATCTAGTTCACTGAAGTTGTTATGATGACTGGATACAATATTTTCCCATGGTAAAGCTCAGTGAGCTAAGTCCCAGAGAAAGGGACCTGATATTTGAACAATTTCTCAGTTGGAATATAAACATTACATTTTTCAGCTTTTCCAGACCACAAGGCCTGCGAGTCTGTGGATTTTAACACCTCCAAAGTGCTGTGTAGGAAGCATTCAAATCCTGACAGTCAGTTTAAATTTCTCTTACCTGTGCAACCTCACAGCCTATAAAATTATTTATTTACCTGTCGTTTGAGAAGTTTGGGTAAGAGCATTCAAGTCTCTTGTTTGCTCATTTGCCTCCTCCTTTTCTTCAACCTTTCATTCTCTTCAGGAATTTTTCTTCACTGTACAGTACCTGATCACAAAACAGTCTCCAGCTGATTGTCTCTTCAACTGCCAACTCAACTCTCTATTCAGTGGTCCCACTCTTTCACCTGCCATGTTGAACATGCCATCTGCATCTATGTTCCAGGACTCTTCTTCCCTGCTTCTGTCCCTGTTGTTATCACAATTTTGTTCCAAACTCTTTACTTCCACTGTGCATAGTGTAATTTGTCATCAACAGACCTTTACATCAACAAATGTCTCATCTTCTGACAATGCAGTTTTCCACTCATTACAATGCTTTCTACCATTCTAAATATTTGCTACAAGTTGCTTCTGTTATGATACCACCTTCAGAAGTGCAAAAGAAATGTTTTGAATAGCTTGAGAGGCAGTTTCTTCTGTTACAGGAAAAGCAGCCCGACAGTGGCAATATGATCACTTGACCAAAATGAAATAATGGTTGCAATTGTTCTTTAAGCTTTATTATTCTATTTCTTGCCAGACTGTGCAGTTCAGCACTGTAAGTGGAAGAATTATGCAAAAGCAAATGTTTTTGTGCTTATAAAATCAATAAACACCTAATTAAGAAAAGAAGGAAATAGAGCTGTTGACTTTCATGGTGTTCCCCAACCAATCTGGCAGAGTAGCTAGTTGAGAGATTGTTTATGTAATTATTTAGTCTAGTGTGCTTATTTAAACTGAAAGTCTGAATTTTTTTTAAGATCATGCAATGCTAATATTAACTCACACAACTTTTGGTCTGAATGAGCACCTTGTTGAGAAAATACATTCTGATTTTTTTCATAGAATCACAGAATCATAGAATGCTTTAGTTTGGAAGGGACCTAAAGGATCATCCAGTTTCAACCCCCTGCCATGGGCAGGGACACCTCCCACTAGATCAGGTTGCTCAAAGCCCCATCCAGCCTGGTCTTGAACCTCCACAGGTGCGGCATCCACAACTTCTTTGGGAAATCTCTTCCAGTGCCTCACCACCATCATAGTGAAAAATTTCTTCCTCATATCTAATCTAAATCTACACTCTTCCAGTTTGAAAGCATTACTCCTTGTTGTCTCTACGTGCCCTCGTAAAAAGTCACTCTCCAGCTTTCTTGTAGGCCTCCTTCAGATACTGGAAAGCTGCTATAAGGTCTCCCTAAATCCTTCTTTTCTCCAGGCTGAACAACCCCAACTCTCTCAGCTTGTCTTCATGGCGTTCCAGCTCTCTGATTATCTTCGTGGCCCTCCTGTGTACTCACTGCAACAGGTCCATGTCCTTCTTATGTTGGGGGCCCCGGAGCTGGACGCAGTACTCCATGTGGGGATTTCATGAGAGCAGAGCAGAGGGGCAGAACCACCTGCCTTAACTTCCTGGTCTCGCTTCTTTTGTGCAGCCCAGGATGCAGTTGGCTTTCTGGGCTGCGAGCACACATTGCCAGCTCATGTTGAGCTTCTTATCTACCATTTTCAGGAGCAAAGTGTAACAAATGTAGTTCTGAAGTTCTCATGAACATTTTATTCACATAGCTTTAGCACAAGCATAAATTAATAGTAATAACAAGCAGCTGCGGTGGTATGTGGGAAATTAGTGTCAGAGCATGCAGTATTCTTTTGGCTGGGTGGGTGTACAGAAAGTATTAGAATACGAACTAGTCCTTGTTCATAAATGAATATAGAGCATAGCCTTCTTTTCAATCTGTTTAAATGGGTATTATTTTTTTAGATTGCATTATCCTAATGCCACACATGCTGAGGATATAGATAGGCATATTGATGTAATCCCTGGAGCAATATGAATTCTGTTGCGATAATGTTACCATTAGTCTTGATTGCATTTGCTGTGGGAGGGCAGGTTGCTTTGGGCTTTTTTGTTTGTTGATTTACATTTTCCCCCTTAATTTTGTCCTAGTGTTTTTCCTCCTTTTTTCTTTTTTTTTTTAAAGAATATTTCTTTTGTGTTCCATGGTATCTGTTTCACTTGTCATTGTAATGATCACTTTTATGTTTTATTCCTGCCAGTTTAACATTCTGCTACTGATGAACATTTTCATCATATTTACTAGAGCTCATGTTGTACATATGAGAATATGTCCTTTATTTGTCTCTTAAATTTTCTTTTTCCCTTGTTAGTGGTTTTGCTATCTCAGTTTCAATGTTCTGGCTGGTTGCAATTACAAGTTTTCCCAGCTGGGAGCTTGTTTCAGTTTTCTTGGTCTCTGTGACATGTTGGTCTATTTGGAAATGTAGTTTAAATTGTTTTGTGTCTATATTTTGCATTTTCTTTCCATGCGGTATTAATGATGACTTCATGGATATTTTTCTGCTCAGAGTTTTAAAGAAAAACAGTAGTTACAAAACTGGTGCTACTCTGTGATCTATTACATCACAGAAAACAGACTTCCAAACAGGGTTTGGAGAGAAATGTTGTTGCCTGTAATTTACAGGAGGCCTGAAAGCTAGAGAAAGCTACTTTAGCTGTCATTGCATGGTAGAGAAAAAAAGCTACTTCAAGTGTTGGTGATAAATATAGATATAAATTCTCTGTTTAGTTTTTGACTTTTGCTTGAGTCATTCTTTTAAATGGCATTATAATTGAAAGTTTATGTTGTGGTGTGAACTTACGGCATAATCTTGAGTGCATACCAACTCCTTTGACCAAGTCTGGTAAGTAATGTGTTTGGTGGGTCTTAATTAAGCACTGTGCGATGAGAGTTTTGAACAGCTGCTTATCAGTATGTGCACGCTCTGTTCTGTGAAGAGACATACAGATCTTACTAGCACAACAGAAAGAGGCCTATGAAAGAGAGCAAGGGTTTATTTTTTCAAGGAATACAAGTTGGCAAGCACTCTTTACAAAAGTACTATCTGCGGCTCTTGATTTCAAGTCTTCAAACTTCAAACTAAGTGTGAATTACCCCATTTAATTATGGTTGATTAAATAGGATCCTTCCTGATACTTTTGATGATTGATTGGATGAGGTGACTTGTGTAGAAGGATATGATGTGAATAGTTGTGGGTAACATTTAAGATTCCATTCCTCTGCATGTTTGACACACTGGTCTTGCAAGGCTGTTCTGAAAAACAGCGGGAATTTTTCCAAAAACATCACTGAATATGAAGATGGTACATAGATCAATTATAGCGGATATATTTATTAATAAACCTTTATAATTAAAATGTTCATAGAAAGCAGGATAGAAAGATTTATAAATGTATGTGATGTCAGCTAATTAAAAGTATGAACTATATGGTGATTGATTTATTTATCCAGTTCTGGTCCATGTTCCAGAGTTCTGCTATATAGTGGAATTTCAATCAACGCTGTCAAATGTAGGCTTTAGTAATCTGCATTAAACTTCAGCAGAACTAAATACAGCTTTTCAATAACAAGCATGGTACCAGAGATAATTATAAGTGTCAAAATATTTCTGATTTTTTTTTTTGTTTTCATCCCTTTGCCTTGCTGTTGATTTCTGGAAGTTGTGCAACACACTTTTCAACACTATAGTTGCCCTCCTTTCTAAGAATTAAGTGCCAAACATATAGTTATAAGTCAATTGTGTCTAAACTAAATTTCAGATTTTCATTAGCACTGGAAGGATGACTCTGTCAATTAAAAAAAAAAAAAGAATAATTAATTTTCTAGTTGTTTTAATACTACAGTAACAGCAATATTTCAGGGTGTTGATCAGCATAAATACAGTAAGTGAAACTTGAACATTTATTCAGCTTTCTTGGAATCCCATGGGAGTCATCCTTTTACAAACAATGAAAGATTATGTATATATACTGAAAGGCAATCAGTTTTTTGGGCTTATCCCTTCCCTGCAGTACTGAATTCAGTTGCTATTTTGTTTATGATTTCAAGAAAAAGAGAATTGACTCTGGACTTTAAGTGGGATCTACATGAAATTCCTTTTCTAAGAGCTAGCATTTATTTGACTGCCTAATTTTAAAGGGAGGTATGCTGTATCCTTTAAAACTGTCACCAGCTGATGAACTGAGTGAGTATTGGTGTATAAACCAAGAGAATTTACAGACATAAAACTGGGAGAAATTCACTTGGACATCAGATTTAGGATTCTGCTATTGCGGGCAACTAGGTAGCATTTCTCTCCCTTAGCTCCATTTTAAAACTAGCTAGACTTTTTTCCTCTATTACTCTAATTGAAACACCATTCTTTAATCTTAGTCTTCTAATGGTTAGAAACTTTAATCTTATTTCAATTCTAAATTTATTCATGACAGTTTTATACCCATGTGTTCTTGTGACAATGTTGGCCTTTGGCTTAATTAGGTTTTTTCTTTCCCCAGTGTTTACCCCCTAGTTTATTTATAGCAAGTATTCATATCCCCCCACTATCTTTGTTTTCTACTCTTTCAAAGCTAAGCTCTTTTTCTCTCCTTTTGGAAAATAATCAATGCAAATCAATGCTAGATATGGTATAAACTTAGGTTCAGAACTTCAACATTACAATGCTGCATATAGGAATCTGAGCAATATCATTCAAAAAATCAATAGATTAACTTGTTAAGATTAAGCTATCTGGATGGTAGTGGAGAGTGAGCTAGTCGGATTGTTACATCGAGGACTAAGACAATCACAAACATACTACAATGTATGTGAAATATATGGCTGTTGTAGAAAAAAAATTGCTCATTATTGTTAATTAAAAAAAATATTTTAGAAAATCATGCCATCTGAGGCATACTTTGGAGGCACAAATTAAATATGCCAAACTGTGCTATTCGTTTCATGAACATGACTAGCATTGAAGCCTGGATATATCTGAAAGAAGAATTAAACACTATTCCCTCAATTCTTTAATTTCCACTGAGAAAATATATTTCATTATTTGTTGTCACAAATCATTTATGGAGACAGAGTGATAGATATTTACAAACACATACTTTTCATACATGTGTGTATTTGCATATTTATGTTTTCTACAAATTACTTTATATTTCCTTATTGTAGGGGTGCTTTGTTTGTTTGCTTGTTTGTTTTTAACAGGTGAGAAAGAATAGTGATATCAGGACAAAAGGTTAAATAATACTAACACCCCCAGATTCTGCTCTGCCCCCCAAAGGCCAGCTACAGTGAACACAGCAGTGGGTTGAGAGCTGAAAACAAATTGAGGACAAGTTTATTGTTCTTCAAACGTTTAGGGTCTGTAAAGTTAAAAATTCAAAGTTTGCAGTTTTGGTTTACTTGTGAGATTAGTACTTGATTCAGACACCAGCAGGCCAGCAACAGGGAATCACAAATGGGACTGAAATTGGCACACAGTATCTCTATGGTCTACCTGCTATAAGAAGAATTTATAACAAAGCAACATATGATTTTTTTATTTAACTTAAATGTAAATTAAAATTATGTTCTTTTTTTCCATTTATTTTTTCTTCTGCATTTTGTATATTACTCTAAGTATATTTTATTTTCAATCAGGTAAAAATAAGCTATAGTATCACGTATAGCTGGGATATCTGACAACAACGATCAGTTTCAAAATTCTGTGTAGCGGTAGAATATTCCTGAAGCTTCTGCATTGTGCTCATGTACGATCCTTCCTTCTTTTTTTCAATATATTTTGACATTCACTCTGTTTCAAATACAGTTTCTGTACTTCTTCAACAAAGGCGGACATGACTCGAGGAATATTTTCCTGTCTCACCTTGCTTTACTACATCTGGTAACTTAGAAAAGCAATGTGTTATTTCTGCCATGGGAAATGAAAACTATAATTTGAAATCTCATCAAACACATTATAAAAACTTCAATTCTGTTTTCTCAAGGGTTCCAAAGGATGAACTCTAGATCTCAAAATCTGGAAAACCAATTCAAAAACATAGAAAGAGTGCCTTTTGCTTACCTACTTCATATCAACATTTATATTTTCTTTTTCTGGCTTTTACATCAATTTTATTATATTTAAAAGCCTCTACCTTTTCTAGCCTGATTTTTCATTCACACCCATGATTCCTACCAAAATGAATCAGTCATGTGCCTGATTAACAGCTCGTTTTCTTCTTGAGAATAAACCTTAGTTTTTCTAGACTTTCCATGTAATTCCAACCCTCTGGTTGTTTTGTTATTCCCTATAATATTTGTATACTTTTTCTTTTTTCAACACACTTCTGCAAAACATAGCAGTCAAAATTATGACTGAATAACCTTTACTGTAATAACATCACAAATCATATGAGCCTGTCAGTGTAACTGTATATAAATTTTGGTTCTAGTTCTAAAAATCGCTATAATTGGTAATACCATTCAAGGTCATATGCTGTGCTTACTTAAAAAATTACTTATAGGAAAATTGAATGTTCTCTATTTTTTTTTAATTTTGTATCTTTATTTTTACAAATACAACAATTTATATTTTTTATTATTTTAGAACTTTTTTGTTCTGAAATAAACCACCTTTATTTCAGAACTTAGAATCACTGCTTCACATATTTGTTAAGAAAGACCAATGGAAAAACAGTTTGGGGAGCAATATCAGAGGGTAATAAATCACACTAGTAATCTTGTGCTAGGAATGGACTAAAACAGTCCTGTGAGAGGTTTGTCTCAAGTCTTAAAATCTTCCAAGAGTAAAAAGTCCACTGCCTCCCCAGGCAACCTAATCCAGTGTTTACCTATCTTGCCATTAGAAAGTTTATCTCAATGTCGGGGCTAAATATCCTTTGCTGCAGTTTGAAGCCTTTATTGTCATCCCACTCACAGTGAACATGGAGAAAAAAAATAATTACTCCTCCCTTACTTGAAGAACTCTACTGACAACCTGCTTGAAGGTTGTTATTTCAATTCACCTCAGTGTATTTCCTCCTGAGACAAAAAATATCAAATTGCAAAACAATTCAGTTCAGGAATATAAGTTTTATAAGGTAAACAAAGTGAATTGTATATGCCGTGCTCCCTTATGAATAGGTACTAAACATGGCCAAGGACTTTTCATTATTGTCAGTCCACATAAAGAAATGCTTCCATACTCAGAAGCGTACTGGTGGACGTGCCAAATAGCCACTATTCTGCTGCTGCCTCTGGTATCTCTTTGTGACCAGGCTGGGAGACATGACTTCAAGCAATACCTTCAAAGCAAGCAGCTTTCAAAGATAATTCAAACATTCTGGAATTCTTATAGGGAGACCTGCTTTCAGGCAGAATGACAGAAAGACTGGCTAAGTAGTCAAATACCAGTGAACTGAACCAACGTCAGTGGAAAAACAGGTCTTATCTTACAGAAACTCTTATTTTGCAGTTCAGGAAGAAGCAGGGTTGTGAGTTCGTTTTTGCTAGTCAGTCTTGCCTTGGTTGGCTTTTGCAATAGATTACATACATAAAAAAAAAGGTACCAAAAATGCAGTTGCATGTATGTATGAATTCATATAATCTAGCCACTGGCTGTGTACTTAAGCTATCAGATTGCAAAAGAATTGACTGTTCAGCTGATTTATATTAATGTATACCTTTCAGTTAATACCAGTCTGTTCTACATTCCAACTGCTCCTAGCTTAAAGGAATTCCCAAGGAACTGCCCTAGGAACATGGTACAAGAAACAAAAAAGTACATCAGAACATCATTTTGAACTCTCAATAGGACTGATACCCATAAAACCCTGCAGGCAATTTTAAAAACCTTCCTTGTGTGTGAATGGAAAAAAGTTCTTACTGGACGACAAATACATGAGGGATTCAGATGCAGAAATTTGTGCTGTATGAAAAATATAGCATACCACTCATTTATTTAAAAATGAATCTGTATCTCCACCAAAATTTATAAGTGTCTTAGTACTCAATTTATTGACTTTTAATAAGTTATGTTTAGGAAGACACTAAAGATGACACTTTATCTTCTTGTATTTACCCACACGGATCTTGACCTAAAGATGTTTGTATTTTTGGCTTCAAATCCCAAAGAGCATGTTTACTTAAAAAATTTAAAATTCTATCTCACATGAAGGTAGACATACTTAATTTTGTGTTACTGCTGCACATTTTTTTTTTCCTCTTGAATACAGTTAGTAATGCTGAGGAATGAAAATGGCAAAGATTCCAGCCTTTTTCAGATTATATCAGTCACCAGTGTTTCTATATCATATTGTCTTTGAGGATCTGGCAGACATTCCCATGGGTGTGCTATGTCTTATACACAAAGATCAAAAGATATATTTTGAATTTAAACAGTTTGCTAGTATGTATCAAAGAAAACAGCAAGACGTAACAGGAGCAAAATGTGCATATTTTGTAACAAACTGCAGCAATATTCAGAACAGTAAGGCTGCTGTCTCGGCACAGCAACAAAATTAAAGATGGAGTACACAGTAAGCAATATACATTTTCAGGCTACATACACCACAAAATCATTTTTCAGAATTAGTTGCCTTGTAGGGGCTTTGTGCCTTTTTCTGAAGCATCTGGCATCTGCTGTCATTGAGAGAACATTATTGGACTAGACAGAACATCTATTTGCTCCAATATGGCATTTCTTATGTTCACATATACTTCGTCTTTATAAATTATTGCTATTTTGGTTGCTAAAAGAAATAGCCAGACCAATATTGCTATTGCTGGCCCTTTTCTTTTTTCTTTTCTAATTGTGTTCCTTGCTGTGCCCTAAATGAATAATGGAGTTTGTTTTGTATTCCCAGCAACAAGAACATACTGGCTTTATGATTCATTGCCAAATGCCACAAATTCCCCATTTCCATTGTTCTATTTCTGAAGAATATTAGCAATGTTCTTAATTTCACAACAGAACAAAGCAGTATATTTCTAAAGAAGCATGAAGACTGGTCATTTAGACATGGAAAGACTTCTTTAATAGAATTCAGCTCTGACTTTTAGAAATAACTGTCTACTTCATTGTAAAGAAAAATATGCCTTCATTATAGTCCATGGAATTTTTTCAGTTTGTAGTCAGCCTTGACCAAAGTCTTGAATGAAGGACCACCATTTTAATGATTGTAGCTCAAAAATCAGTGAAGAAACTTTAAAAAATACGATGTTCTTAATGGAATCAAAGTTTCTCAGAAAGGAAGGAAAGTATCATGAAAAGAGAATATATATTTATTGAGACTTGCTGCCTAATTTTCTTAAAGCTAAACAGTGTATGACAGCATTGGAGGGGAAACTGATTAGACTTACCCTCCTGAGCAAGGTTAGGAATCAAAAGCTTTGCTAGACAGAGAGAAGAATAGCACCCTTTACAGCTTTCGGCCTTGAGTGGCAGCAGCCTCACTGACTGCCTGACATCTTGCTGCTGGGATGCTGTGCTCTGGTTCCACGTCATCAGCAGGAGGCCAGGGTCATTCATCATTTGCTGTGAACGGAAGAACACCGATTGCAGGATTTCTGGTAGAGTATAGAAAAATGTGTAATTCTCATCCAAGGCATCTCTGAGGTGACAAAGAACCTTTAAAATCTGAGTCTAACAATTTAGAACTGCAGAGGGATAGATTTATTTGAATAAAATTAAGAATGAAGTCAAAACACACCTCAAATATCTGTCCTTTTTATTCTTCATTTTATCTCAAAATTTGAAGGGGTTGTGCTAGCACTTCTGAAGAAATGTTTAATGGTGATTTATTTTAAACACAGATGAACCAAGAAATATTAGAAAAACATTGAAGACACCTATTCACATAAGATTTCCAGTGCGATTTCTTAAGAAGTTGCAAGGAGTGTATTCAGATCATCTTGAGGCTACTTCAGACAAATAGTAAGAGGTGACTCAGAGAACCTAAATTTAGAAGGTACAGTTCTGCAGTGAGAGGAGGTTTTTGTACATGGCTTCTTGGAGCCTGAACTCGCCATTGCCTCAAAGAAGAGGACTTGCAAAAAACAGCCCAGAAGGTATGTCTAAGAGGCAACACTTGGCAGTAATAGAAGAATTCACAATGCCTCACTGCTGAAACTGCCCATAGGGGACAGGTTTCTATGAGTGAGTTAGAGAAAAAAAACTCTGTTTCTGAAGGTGAATTACCTGATTCGGACACCAACCTCAAATATTTCCATCATGACTATCAAGTTTGATATTTGCCAGCTTTTTCATTTCTCTTTACTGTCTTGCTTATTCATGAAGCGGCAATTATCCACATTTTTGTATTTCCTAACTAATAGCAGAAGGCTATGAAATTGTCTCTTAATTTACACTGTTTGCATTCTAGGGTTCAATGTGTATTTAGCTTGTATACCTGATTTAACTATTTTCACTTAGATCAAGATGAGAAAAAAGAATGAAAAATGAAAGCACACAGACTAAATGCCACCATACAAAACTTACCTTCAACAAGTTAAAGTAAAAATATAGGGAGGTTATTGGAAGATAACTGTACCTTTTAATGCTAATAATTGTTGGTCTCTAATACCTGCTAATTCTGATGAAAATTTTGTGATAAATTAATCGGGAGATAGAATGAAGAGTAAAAAATGCACACATTTATCTGCAAGAATCCCATGATCTCAAATTGGTTTGATTAAATTAAGATTTCTGTGTCATGTTTAAGCATAGAAGTAAATGAATTCTATTTACTTGCAGTCCACCAAAATTGTCCTAAAAATCTTATTCACAAGTTGAAACATACATTTTCTCACCTTTGGAATCCAGAGTCTTTGGAAACGGATTTGTATATGATGAGCATATCTGTAATGTTCAAAAATACAGCAAAGTGATGATGTGCCTTTTTAAATTTATTTATGATTTTACTTATTGCTTATGTAAAAGTTATGTGATGGAAAGTCCTGATAGCTACTCCACAAAGATGGAGGAGCACATTCTGGATGAATGCATGGACACAGGGAATTGCAGGGGCTTGAAGTCAATTGCTCTAGCAGTTTACAGCTGCCTTGCTTGGTAAAATGGATCTGAAAAACAAAAAACAGGTTAAACTGGTGAGGAGTTGATGCTGCTCTGATAGCTCTGTATAGCAAGAAAAAGCCACGCAAGGGATTACTGTACAACTATTTTAAAAAAAAAAAAAAAAAAGTAAGGCAGAAGCAGGATCCTCAACTTTGGTCTAACGGACTGTAGTGAAGCACATAGCTGTAAGGGTGCAGGCCTTTTTGGACTGGATCAACCATGAGATACAGGAGTGTTTGTGAGCATGTGTGTGTATGAGCATGTGCATGTGCAAGTACGTGCCAGGGGTGGGAGCCAGGGTTTAAACCACTGACTAGGCACATAAGTATAAGGGTCAGCAACTGAAATAATTGCAAAAAGATATCTCTCATGTCTATGCCTGACAAAGACTAGGAGTAGCTTATTTCCAGCCATGTCCCAGAAGAGCCCTGTGAAAGCAGTTAGATTCTAGTTAAAACAGAAATATTCCCCACCTCAGTCTTCCTATCTGGGTGCAACCACAAACCCCCAACTACCTGAAAAGTGTCATAGGCCCAGATATGTTGTGGGTGTTTGAAGAACTTCTTTCATTTGAGATGGGACATTATGGAAGAAGGACTGTCACCTGAGCGTTTCTTAGCAGCATCTAGATTATTTGTCTGGGTAAGTTCATAAATTGGTATGGAAGAAGCTAGGTGTCCAGGAAGTAAGCTGTCTCGCATCTCTGATAAATCAGAATTTGATGAACCCACCTTCTAACAACCTTCCCACTTTGACAGATCAAAGAAACAGAGCCCTTCCTCCGCCGTTTAATTTTTACTGAAGGGGAGGAGAGCAGCATCCCAGAAATTTCCATTGTCAACAAGTTTGAGAGATTGACAAAATTGACAATTGCCTTTACAAAACGTGGAAAATAAATGAATGAGGACAGCCAACTGATTGTAAAGGATTTACTAAGCAATCTAAATGAATGAAATTGGAGTGTAATGCTATTGCGACTTTATATCTTGGTCTTCCTACTTTGTGCTTGGTATAATGGGAATTTTTCACTCAGTAAAAGATATTAACACATGGAAGGACCAACATATAGGTGTAGGCAGTAATATATTTTATTAGTCTAGCTGAGGTAGTTAGAAAATACAGTTTTGACTCAGGCTCCATACATGTACAGGGCGAGAAGACATTAAGAAGCAAGAATAAAATGAAAAATATTGTTCTTTGGAGAACGACGCCTGTGAGAAAAGGAAGTAGGATGAAAAATTTGAGATAACTCAGATGGAATAGCTTCATGTTTGGCTCAGCAGCGGGGGAATGGAGCAGTAAAAATAAAGCTAAAACTGGCATCTGAGGTTAAGTTGCATTTGTGATTTTGAAGCCCATTCAAATACATACTTCAAATCCAATTTCGGCAACTGCAAACTCACAGGGATGGAACCCAAAGAAAATGTTTGCACAAAGCATGTGGAAAATGAAACCTCCTACCTCTGTACTGTTGTACTCTTGGCAAGAAAGAGGCATTTATTCAAAACCACTACATTTATTTTTAAACTGTATTTCTTTGCGAACTGTCAATTATTCAGTATTGTACTAATGAAGAGAAACAGCAATATTTTCACTCCAGATAACATGCATATTTGTGCCTAGTGTATATACGTGTGTATTTGAGAACTACATTTGTATGGATATGTAATATCCATAAAGATTTTTAATATTGATAAGTATTTGTAAACAACTAAGAAAATATTAATTTACATTATAAGTCATTCAGATGATTTAGTTATGATCTAATGAAAACATGCTTCATTTTGCCATATAAACTGTGCAGACCCTTATTAGCCCTTATTGACCAGCACTACTCACATTTGTTTACATTTTAATCATCTCCTTTAAGGACACCAAGAGTATTGCATGTCTATGAGCATTACGAGGTATTCTTGTTGCACTGTCTATGTTGCACACCTGAAAGAAGAACTAATTTTAATTTATTATCTATTTTCTACAAATACAATTTTGCAAAAAATATCGACATGGATGAAAAAAGAGCTTTATGAACAAACCAGTACAGTTCTACATGTAACTATAAAAGTGTTGCTTTATGAAGTCTATAAATGCAGTCAGGTGGAAAAAGTGCCTGAAAATACACGGATTTTTTTTGCAAAAAAATCAGCTGTATTTTGATCCAGCTGTATAACAAAACTTCTACTAAGGCTATATGCGTTTCATATTCTCTTACAAAAACAAACTAGTAACATTTCAGTCAATTTTATTGAGACAAAATTTTTAGTTATGAACCACCCCTTCCACATAAAGTAGTCTTTTTTGCTTGTCTCCCCATTTCCACAAAGAAAATATTTTCAAATATTCCCTCTTATGTATGCAGAAATGTCTTTTGAGTAAATCATTTGAAAATTTTATAAAAAATAAACCCATATTATACTATGTCTTTAAGAAATATTATTTAATTGTTCCAAGTACATAAACATTAAAAGTGTATTTTATTGATTACAACATCAGTTTCCAGGTCATAGGTTTTTAAAGACAAGATGCAAATTATTAAAACTAGTTCTACCCTTTGTTGCTTTAGAAGGTCTGCACATTATAAATGACTGCTGGATTTTTTCCTTCGATTTATAATTAAAATATCAACATTAAATAGTGAATAAATCTATTATTGCTATAACTGAGCATATGCAATTTCATCTCCCTGATCATTTTATGCAATCATTCCGCTAAAATGGACCAGACATAAAGTCATTGTGCTGTTTTGTCACTACCTTAGGTTCATAAAAGGCCCTTTCCCCAAAGATACATCTTCTATCCACCCTTTTAAAAATGTTAATACTTAGCAGTTAAGTAAGATCATTACAAATTCACCTGTTTGTAAAATTATGTCTAAAAACAACTTTACAGTCTGATGCAGGTAAAGACATTGTAGAAAAGAAGAAAACTGGTTGATGTTAATTCCCATATTAACTAGTTAAAAAATTTAAGAAGTCCTTCTGACATAAAAAAAATAAATAGCAATACATTATTTTATTTTATTTTTCATTCCACTTTTTATTTCATACTTTAAAACTTGAGCAGTGTTTAGAAATTGCTTTCAGTACGCTCATGTAGTGCACTTGCGGTAGTAGGACTGTAAGTGCATGTCCTGGTTTGGGGTAAAACAGAACCAATTTTCTGTTCAGTAATTTTACTTTTTAGCTAAGCTTCTTCTAACTAACTGAACTCTCTGAAAACAAGCATGGATCAAATGCCCCGGACTGCCTAGCAGAAGCTTTGGCCCCATCTGTTCATATTAGAGAGTAAGATGACCATCGGCCAGAGTAAACAGTAAGTAAGGATTTTTAAAGAGGGGTTTAGCTTGCAGAGAAAGTATAAAAGAGCAGGAAAAGTTGTTACAGCAGAGGTAAGTGTTGGAGCAAAAATACCTGTAGCTACCGGCCTGATGCTGCCTGATGCTGCCAGGAATGGGTGGGTTAGTGGTGGTGGGGAGAGATGCATTTGGGCAGGGAGAGAGCCCTGTGGTCAAGTAACCGTGTGTGCGCAAACACATGTGCATGATTAGACCATATTAGGATTAGTTACAAAAAGGTGTATAGAAATTTCTAGACGGACATTAAATTTTGTAACAGTCAAATATTGCGGTATTTGTACTGTATTACTGATAGTGATCCTGAATGTATAGTTCAATAATTGCCTTTTAGTTACATGTCGTTAATTAATCAATAAACCACTCTGATCCTGGCTTGATTCAAACTACATGTACTAGAGCAGTTTTTCCCTGTGAAAGATGTTGGAGTTGGAAAACGGGACTAAAAAGAGCTGTCTTACAATGACAATGGCTAAAAGATTGTCCACCTAAACCCAAACCTCAACCACAACAGAAAAAAAAAAAAAAAAACAAACCCACAAAACATTTCAAAAATATAGGTTTTAAATTAGCTGACTGTGTATAATAACAACTATGTATTCACAGTCCTTTCTTCGGGGTTATGACTTCCAGGTCTTTCTACAAGCATGACAGGCACTCTTCTTTTTTTTCCTCCACAGTAATATGAGAGCTGTGCCTTGATTAAACAAGCCTTGCCACCAGAACTTAAGAACTGTGAGGGATTTTGCTTATGTTCCTTGTTTTAAGAGGAAATAAGGTTTATTTGGTTGTCCAGCTAGCAAAGGAAAATGAATCTCTCATATATAAACCACATCAATTTAGTAATCTAGATAAAGTCAAGGGAATTTGCCAGCAAAAAATACCTCTTCCCCTCCTACCTGATTAAGAAGAAGAAGACATGTTCTCAGCAGTAACCGGGCAGAAATGATAGAAAAAAAGCAAATAAACAAACAAAAGGAAAAAAGGAAAAGAGCTGATTCCCACAATGATTCTGCTGGATTAATCACAGAAACCACCACAAGAAGAAAACCTCACTGCCCTCCACTATTCCAATTGTTATGGCCACTACGGAAAATAAAATGCTGCTTCTAGTAACTCTCACTTCACGTTTATTTACATGGACATTTTGAAAGCAAAAAAATTAGTTAGATTTAATGCCCCTAGCTGTGATTGTGAAAACTAATATTATTGTTCTTTTAAGGCTTCTCATGTGCTAAAGCAAATGACATTTTAGAATGCTTAGTGTTTAAAATGAATTTTAGATGAAAGGAATTTGACAGTTGACAGCTACCCTTTAAAATAAACAAACATATTTTCCTTTCTCTGTTACACAGGAAATTGCCTCACCACACTGACACCGACCACTTTGTCTCTCTAGAAATATTTGCATGCAACTTATTTTCCTTCAGTTTCTGAGATATCTTTTCAGTGCATTCTTGCTAAACTTTCTTTTATCAATAACAGATTTATAATGGTGACAGTCTAAAATCCATAACTTACAACTGCGTTTCACAATGATGCATCACTCCATTTAAGGGTCACTGAGCAGAAAATGCTAAATGTATTGAATAATAAAAAAAAATCTTGTTATGTTACTTTTACTTCTTGATCATCTGCTTATGTGCATACTAGTGGTCTAATTTTTAAAGTGTGATAAAAAAATCTTCCAAGGTATTTTGCATTAAATTGTTTGACTGCCTATTTATTTTTTTTCAATATAACTAGGAATTGTTCACACTGCTGTTTTAACAGGTAGTAAGAGGACCTGTGTGATAGGGGAATGTACAATATTCAAAAGCAATTTATCACAAAATCTTTTTTAAATGCAAATACACAGTCATCTTCACACAGCACCAGTAAGCTTGATCGCAATTAACTTATAATAATAGCATGATGGGTGAGACTCATTGCTGTATAATAGCTAGCAAAGAGAAGCAAAGGAAGAAACAGAAAACATTTTGCCGGCAAAGTGATTGTATTTTACCACAATGCGCTTTAAATAGAACTTCACAACCTAACCACATACACTATAGTGTCTTTCTTACATACATTTAAATAGCATGACCTATTAACCCTGGCACATTTCATCAGCCCTTTGAACATAAGGTTCCTAATTCAGGAAGGAACGAAAGCAAATGCTTTATTTTGAGTATTGTCATGATTTTTAGTGGAGTTGCTCACAGGTTTACTCAAATGTACTTCAGTGCTTTGCTATGAGTAACCATGATGACTGGTACATGAGAATAGGTTTATAGAAAAGTTGTGAAGCATGCACAAATACTTCTTCAAACAAAATATGCAGTGCTATGTGACATAAGCTACAGTTTAAATACAAAAATTAGGCTAACATTTATTCGTCTTTTGAGTTAAATTACGGAATAGTGAAGAAGGAAAACATTTAAAGCTTTGACCAATCCTTAGGCATCTTAAATTCTGACTGCATTTTTTTTTTCCTGAATTCCTACATTTTCTGTTCTCAACTGTCACAAATAATTTCAGAAAAAAATGATTTAGAAATATATATTTTATGCATGGCAATTATATTACTGATTATTTAGCTTTATTAAACAGTATTTAGTTACATTTGATATTTTAAATATTGAGTGAATGATTACATTGCATGGTTACATTGCAAAGGAAAGAAAACAAACAGAAGGGAAACACATATAAAGAAATCAATAGACTCATTCGAAAGATACTTTTTACAACTTGGCAGCAGTATCAACAAATCTTGCTTATGGTTTATTAAAAAAAGGAAGTACACCAAAGAAAATGGAGTTCTAGGAGAATATTATCTAAAGACCTTTTTTGCTGTTTTAAACTGAGTCATTAGAAGGAGAAGACAGTGATAAGCCATTAGTTGAAGCGGGTGACATTCCAGCTTCCCCTTAAAATCAATGGTAAAACCCTTTTGTGATTTCGGTGGACTCCATTTGGTCTACCCTGTAGGCTAAAATTGTCTGCCTCTTCGATCAGGACCAGTTCCATAGCACAGAAAGATTTTCAACAGACTTGAAGAGGGTAAAAATCAATTAATCAGAAGAGGATGGAACACCAACTGTTGTGGTTTAACCCTGGTAGGCAGCTAAGCCCCACAAAGCCAATTGCTTACTCCTCCCCACTGTTGGATGGGGTGAGGGTCACAAGGGTAAAAGTGAGAAAACTTGTGGAATGAGATAAAGACAGCTTAATAAGAAAAGCTGCATGCACAAGCAGACAAAATAAGGAACTAATTTACTCCTTCTGATCAGCAGGCAGGTGTTCAGCCATCTCCAGGAAAGCAGGGCTCCAACACTCCTAACAGTTGCTTGGGAAGACAAGCGCTCTAACTCTGAACTTCCCCCTTCCTAATTCTTTCCCCCAGGTTTTAACATTGAGCATGATGCCATACGGTATGGGATGTCCCTTTGGACAGTTGGGGGTCATCCCTCCCAGTTGTGCCCTCTCCCAGCTTCTTGTGTACACCCAGCCTACTTGCTGGTGGGGCAGTCTGAGAAGCAGAAAAGGCCTTACTGTTGTGTAAGCACTGTTCAGCAATATCTAAACCATCGGTGTGTTACCTTCAAAAATCCAAAACATAGTGCCATACAAGCTATTATGAAGAAATTTAACTCTACCCCAGCCCAAACTAGTACTACCAGAGTACACGGGGTAAGGAGCAATGACATTCACCAATAAATAGGTTACAGCTTTCATAAAAACAATAGCAAATGTGGACTTACTGAAGTTATTAGTTTCCCTAATACATCCACAGGCTTTCATTTCTCACTGAGTTTGCACCTTATTGCTCCCAGATGTTGACATTATACCATTATTTGCATTAAACATTAAACCATTTCAGATATCGGATATCTTGTCTGCGTGCTTTTCTTTCATACCACATCAAAACCAAGAAAACAGACTCCTGAATCCACATCCCAGGCTAGTATTTTTTTCTTGCTTTTGGCAGGTGTGTGTAGGGGAATTTTGATGGCAAAAAAAAATTTGTCACAAGTAATAATCTCAGTTTATTTTATTAAAATTTTATTTACACTGAAAATTCTCTTTGAAATGTGATTTTCATAAGCTTCCTTTCCTTAATTTCTTTCTTTCCTTGTGTTTTACTTTGTTTAGATAACCGATAACTCTTGATATAAACACTTGCCTTTTTTTGCCTTGTGGTAGGGTGATAAGGACTTTTGTAAAAGTAGCAATTGTGTAAATTAACATTTTGTAATAGGTTTTATTTCTGATCTCCATTGATGACCAGACACTAAGATGGACATTGCTATTTAACCCTGGACAGATGTCCCTAGTGTTTTCATGCCCTGTGCATCACTAGAGCACCCACTTGAAGAGAGACCCCTCTGATTTGCATCCACCAACTGCAAATCAAAAAAGGTCAGTTTACTTTGAATTGTGCTACATTTGTCTCAGATGGTAGTTTTGTTACCATAATTTACAGGCATTTTGATGTTTGGGTTTTGCTTTGTTTGTTTGTTTTTCATTTATTATTCTGGTCTTTTAGATAGTTTCAACACAATTATTTTCTTACAAATGGTGAAGAACAGAGGCTGTACTTCAGCTGATTTTTTTCTTGCTTGCCGTCTGAATTCCTTCTAAATTATATCGCTCTGAACTTCACTATTTCCATTTTACATTTTCATTCTCTCATTTTACTGTATGGACTAACTCTCACCCTGTAACATCCTTCTAGACTAATCCCCTGGCCAGTCTGATATCCTAATGTTAGTGTGCTGCTTGGCTATGATATGAAAAAGCTATGTCCTATTTTGGGGAAAGCTGCAATCAAATGTTTCATAGATCCTCCCATTAAATATTTTCTATCTATACTAGCTCCAAAGCCTTCTGTGTTTCTTTTGTGATATCCTTTAGAATGAAAAAAGGAACACAATTTACAACTATATCTGAAGAATAACACCATTGCTAGAAAAATTATGGGTTGCTGACCAGCATTTCCAAAGTTTATGCTGTAGAAAGACTGTTCAGTTGTGTATTCAGATTAACGTATTTAATATTTAAATATTTACATATTTTTCCTACATATTTTCTTCATTTAAATGAGTTGATTTAGTTCATGTAAGTCCCAATTGTGGACTGCTAGAAAATTCTATAACCTATGCTGCCCCTTTTAAATTGAGAGACATAATTTTTTTTTTGGAAAATATTTGCAAAAAATTTTTACTAATTCATTAAGAAGTTAAAAATAGTATAGTATGTTTTTCTTATTAAATGTTTTTTTAATCCACACTTTGAAAAAATTTGTTAAGAAATATATGTACTGGAGGTCAAGGTCAGACTCCATCAAGATTCACATCTCTGTTAAATCCATGTTTGATGACTACTATGATTATACAAACTAGTAGTTTCAATTGAAAGGAAAAAAAACCCAACCAAACCATTTCTACAAAATATTTTGAAATGTTTCTTTCTGAAATAGAGAAGAGCTGAGCATGCTTGCCGCTTCACATGATTTACCAATCCTATTTATCCAACAGGATAAATTTTATAACACAAATGAATCCATGTCTAAAACACATACTTTAACTGTAGTCTTTATAAAAAGTAAACTAGTTCTTCTCCTCTTAGAATTTGGTTTGCTATGAAGTTTAAGTGGTGGTCATTTTAAGTTATTCTGGTGCTTGGTATATTGTTCCTTACAGTAAAATAAACCAACTCTGATATGGGATATCAAATTATTAATTCTGTGAAGGTGTACAGAGAATTAACAGCCATGAAAAGCATTCTGAACACAGATGTCTTGAAATGACAAAAGTCAGTGACAATAAACTGTGTTGCTAGGAGACCAGAGCCACAGAAAATATGTCTCCATTTGAAATAAGAATGCTGATTAAAAAACATTCTCAACAGATAATGAATAAAGGTGTCAGAGGTATCTTTTGTGCCAAAGATCAGACAGTGCACTTAATTTGTGAGCCAGAGGAATATAACCAAATCTTTAACGGCAGGAAATTCATCATAAAAATTTCAGGATAATAAAACTTTAGACCCTGCTTAGATCATGAGTTGTAACAGTACATGATATTGCAGTTGTAGGAGTTCTTTATCTGCATATTGATGTTATATCTCTAAATTAAAAATATTGTGAAGGAATTGCTGAGGCCTGCTAATTATGTGTTTAAAGAACACAGACAGACGCTGAAGAACAGAAATGATCCCAAACTGTAAAAATATTGCTATGAAAGTTAAAAATGTATACAACCAATTCTATTTTTTAGTGTTGAAGGGAATGGGGAATGATGTAAGTAGTTCTTTTTCATCATAATGGATTGACTAGCTATATATATATTTCACAGTATGTGCAAACATCCTACACAAATGAAAGGAAAATTTCAAAATTAGGTATTCCACAGAGAAGAAAATTTGCTGCCGGGGCAATGTTACCCTGAGCAAGAGAGGAAAAATATATGCATTTAGTCATCTCAAATATCTGAATCTGAAAAAGTTTTATATGGATGGACTAAATGCATGGTTCTGCTTCTCTGCCTCTTTGTGGGTTTAAGAGAGTTTTGGCTGACTGAAGAGATTTTTTTATTGGTTAACATCCATATCTGTATGATTTCCACATCCTCAAAAGAGTCTTCTTTTATCTGTCAAGTTGCCCTCTATTTTTTTTTTTTTTATTTTTCCTCATATGCCAGATTAAAATGTACCTCTAGGAAATTGGAGAGTTTGTGGTTTTGTTCAGTACCTGTTGAGAGATATTTTGTTACTGTAAGAGTATTTTTTACTTGTTTTTCATTAATTTTAGCGTAAAATGTGAACACAGACACGTATTTCTACAGTCTTTTTTGCATAACACTGAAGACTCTGTCGACATAAAATTTTCTTTGAGTTAAGAATACTGTGAGCCGCAGAACTAGCTTACACAGGAAGGATGTGAGGCTATTTATTTGTAATATTAGAGTCTGTCAGAATATTTCAGTTACTGTCGTTAATGTTGTTAAGTCCCACTCTACCACCAAATACTGCAGAAATTATTACTTTTTTATCCTTTTTTTATATATCATCAGAATTTTTACACTCTCAGATCATTCCAAGAGTTTACTGTAAATCTTCAGTGTACTTCAGATAATTGCAATGGAACCAGAGAATGGGGTATAGAGACTATATTCTTAGTTGTTTTCCTACTGAATCCCCTTGACAGTAATTTTTTCTTTGGACTGGCTTCAGAATTAGGAGAGATTAAATGACATTTCTTCATTCATTGGTTTTCTGTCAAAAAATATTAAAAAAATCACCAATTTTCTATTTTTTTTTATTGTGAAGAAAAGTGATTTATAAAGTTTGAGAGAAAAATGTTGAATTTCCTTTAAAATTTCCCTACTCAAAACATTTTTTCTGTCCATACAGAAATCTTTCAGATTTAAAATACTATTTTAAAACTTGTTTATAGCTTGAGTATGGTATGCAAACTTGTATATTAACTGAAGACTTTATTGGTCTCTTTCTTACTACGCTGTAGGAGGATCATGTGTTTTCCCGTATTTGGTAAGAAAATGTTAACAGAAATACTTTCTAGAAAAGATTGAGAGGTCGTTGTTGTTATTTTGACATTTAAAGCTAGGCAACTTTGGAGTCAGCAGAAACCATCTGGCTGACTGTGAGGCCAAACTAAGATGGGGGAAAGTGCAAAGTTTTGTCAGCGTGGCCAGAAATTAGGTTTGTGTTAGAACCCTGCACGACCCTAAAGTCTCTTCAGAAATCAACAAAAAAAGAGAGAAAGATGGACCCTGTGGTAGGGAAGAATCAGAGTGGTGCTCACATACAGGAAGCACATCTGACCTCAAACACATTTCTGGTTTGCCAGTGTCGTGGTTTGGGATGGACTGGCTAACGATGAGACAACAGATGCTCTCCCCCACCTCTCACTCCAAGGAGAGAGATGAAGAGACTTATGAGTTTAGGAAAAACTAAACTACTTTAATGAAATAGTAATAATAAAAAAATAAAAAGGAAATAATTAAATAGACACTCACTACATATACAAAACTGTATCAAGTTCCCAGGAAGATGTCACCATCAGGCTCTGGGGAAGTCCCAGACAGGACTCAGCGATGGATGGGAACCGGATTCCAGATCTGGAGTCAGCAACGCACAGATCGGGATCAAAGGCAGGCAAACAGACAGGGTCCTCCTCCCTCCTCAGACATCAGTCATGGCAGAAGAGACCCACTGAATATGACCTGATCTTTTGGTCCCTCAGCTTTTCTACTGAGCATGGCAGATGGGATGGAATACCCAATTGGTCAGTTTGGGTCACCTGACCTGTCCCCTCCTCCCCACAGGTGTGACCCTGCCACAAAGTAAACACCCAGGTCAGCTGACCCTGGTCGCCACAGCAACAAGTAACAGCAACAGCCTCTCCCACTGAACAGAAAGTTGGTTCTGGTTCACCCCAAACCAGGACAGCCAACTACTGCTGCTTATGCCGTCGTGTAGAAAAGAGAAGGGCAACAGGAGGCAGTGATAGGCTTACAGAGAACCTCAGATGTCAGAAAATGTCTTCCCTTGAGTCTATTAATAAATATCCAAAACTTTGCAGGCTAGAAACATGTCAGACTGTACCGTATGTCTCTATTCTGCGTCAGTATAGAATCAAAGCACTTTCCAGGCAACTAAAGAAAGACAGTGTGACTATCATTCATGGTTTCTTCTCTGCTTCAACCCTCATGTCTACACAGTAACTGTATTTGTACTGTAATCTTTTAATTTGCACTCTGAAGTATATATGCATAGAAGGATTTAGATTGGAGAATTAGACACTAAACACCCTTCTTTGCACCAGGAGAAAAAGAGATTGGGTCTGTGTTTGTCCTCAGCTCCTGAGAAGTTATAATCAGCTCCTAACCAGTTTTCAAAGAAGTTCTCTTTATTGCAAGGATGAGCTTAACCCTTAGGATAAGGGTGTTTCTTTATGCCTAAGGAGTGGAGTTGATATCTAAGGTTTATCCTGGATGCCTTTATAAAATGTGGAGGGAAAATAAGCACTTCAAAGTGAGCACAGACTTTCAGTTAACATGTTTTGGGTTTATGTGGCAAGTTTTGGTAGTGTGGGATCTGGAGAGGTGGCTTCTGTGAGAAGACACCAGGTGCTGCTGTCATGTCAGACAGAGTCAGTTTCAGTTGGCTCCAAAACGGACCTGCTGCTGCCCAAAGCTGAGCCAGTCAGCGATGCTGGTGGCACCTCTGTGGTAACACATTTAAGAAAGGGTAAAAAAAGACTGTGCAGCAGCTGAGAGAGAGAACGGTGAGGAAAATGTGAAAGAAACAGCTCTGCAGACATCAGGGTTTGTGAAGTAGTAGGTGGAGGAGGTGGTCCGGGCTCCAGAACTGAGATTCTCCTGCAGGCCATGGAGAAGATCATGGTGATGCAGATTGTCTCCCCGCAGCCCATGGGGGACCAAGTTGGATCAGATATCCACACTGCAGCCCGTGGAGAGCCCAGACCAGAGCAGGGTCCTCTCAGGAACTGTGACCCATGGGGTACCCGTGCTGAAGCAGTCTGTTCCTGAAGGACTGTACCCCATGGAAAGGACCACACTGGAGCAATTCTTGAAGGATTATATATCATGGGAGGGACCCCATCCTGGAGCATGGTAAGAGCATGAGGAGGAAGAAGTGTCGGAGAGGAGCTGTTATGAAGTGACCACAACTCCCATTACCCATCCCGCTGTGCCTCTCAGGGAGGGAGGAGGTGGAAGAGTCAGGTGTGAAGTTGATTCTGGGAAGAAGGGGAGTTGGGGGGAAGGTATTTTTAGTTTTGTTTTTGTTTCTCACTATCCTAGTCTGTTATCAATTGGCAATAAATTAATTTAATCTTCCCCATTTTGAGTCTGTTTTGCCCATGATGGTAATTGGTGAGTGATCTCCCTGTCCTTATCTTGACCTATGAGCTTTTGGCTGAATTTTCTCCTCCTGTCTTGCTGAGGAGGGGGAGTGAGAGAGCATCTTCGTTTGTGCCTGGTGGCCAGACAAGGTCAAAACCCACCAAATCTTATTGCTGCAAGTCCATAAAGAGCATAGAGAATAGGTTTGATATTTTCATAGGATACTTGTGCATGGGGGCTGTTCTATGCATTTATCTTCAGAGAAAGGTTCAAATGACAAGCTTTTTAAGAACAGCGACCACTTTATAAAACAGCTGCAAAAATGTCTCTGTGCAGACTTATAATACAGTTACAAAGTATATTTACTTAGTCTCAGTTGACGCATTTGAAATCCAAACAAACAAGGTTACTGCTTTTATTATAAACACCTAATCCTAAAGCAGCTATGAATAAACATTACTCCAATGTCATGTAAAATGATAATCTAGGACAAGAATGTTTAGTCATAACCTACTTCTTAAAAGAGTAAAATCCGAAAGTAATAAATTGTGAGCAGGCTTAGCATCCCTTTGCATGGACAGAAAAATAAAAAATATCTTAAACCATTTCTTGAAGACTTTATAATCACAAGAAATTATGCACAGCATCAAAGGAAACTTCAAATGAAATAATAATAAAAAAGAAGACTTCTCTGTTTTGGAGAGAAATACATTGTAGGAGTGGTTAATTGCCTTTTTAAGAGAATGTAGACAAGTTCGTTTGTGCCTTCTGCTCCTGGGTAAGACAGTATACCTCAACAGTTTCTAGAGTGAGTGGAGGCACTTCAGAATTTAGAATTTCAGCTTCTCTGGATATTCCAATATTTTAACATTTGTCAGGACAAACAGTTTGAAAGATTTCTTTTGGCTTACTGAACCATCCTGAAATAGAATCGTAGAATCATAGAATCTTCATGGTTGGAAAGGACCTTTGAGATCATTGAGTCCAACCAAACAACCTACAGACTCTGCCCCTAGAGCATGCCCTGAAGTGCCACATCTAGACGTTTCTTAAATACCTCTAGGGATGGTACTTCATTTAAAACCTGTAGAGTATTCAATTAGCATTTCTCCATAATTAGTAGCTGAATGATCCATTCACCCAGACAGGTCATCCTTCTCATGACAATTGTTCCTGATCTGTATGTCTCTTTTCATGATGTGGATTCTGGGAGCTGCAGTTTTTAAATATCCTGGCCAACAGAAGGAAAATGGGACTCAAAATACAACTCTTACAGGAAATATAATGCATGGAAAATTGAATACAATACCTCCTTGGATTGGTGATTTATAAAGTGAAACACTGCAAACCCATAAGAGCTTTAGGGTTTAGACCTTTCAGAAACAGTTTTTACTGCTGTTCAACTATGACAGAAAGCAAAGGATAGATCAGAAATCTCTTAAGAGTGAAGAATTAATATTTAAGCTTTAGAATGTTTCCTAAACATTCAAACTAGCTAAAAATCTAGTCTGAATAATTATTAAAATGAATACAAAAATCACGGCACTCTGGCATACATCCTGCATATGTATTATGAGATTGTGCACCCATGAGCTAAATTATTACCGGAGGAAATACCGGAAATATTAAGAGACTATTAGCTAAAATATTATCAGAAGAACAGCTCATTGAGATGACCAGGCAAGCAGTGAAAAAATTATACTAGGTGTAGGGTTTTTTTTTTTTGTTTTTTTTTTTTTTTTTAAATTTTGGCAAGCTTTTCCTCAAGAATGATAGCCAGAAAAAAAATATAAAAAACTATCTGAACATGCTACTTCCGTTCCTCAGCTTGACAGCACTTACTGCAAGTCATTCTGTTCATCTCTGTAAGCAAACAAACAACTAAGTACTGAAAACAAAAGTTCCTAGCAGCATCAAGAAGAAGCACCAGTTTCTTCAGTATTGTGTTTAAGATGATCTGTATAACAAGGAATGGTTTCTTTTTCCTGGTTCTTTTAGTTTTCTTTCTGTTTTTCTTTTTTTTCTCCCCCTCTACTTGAATATGGAAATGCTATTGTAATTTAAACCTCTCTTTCTAAAACTGGAATGCTAACCCTATGCATTACAGGAAAAGGGGCAAATAGTACCTTGGTTGGCAGATGAAAATTATCAAACTTAATTGGATTTAAAGATTCTTAATATTAATTAAATTCCTGATCTCAGGTCTCTTAGCATTCTGGAGTGGATTTACTTGCCTAACTAATGAACACATGCTAGATACAAAGTCTTTTGTTGAGCTTAGTCGTAATTGCCACTTACACTGTAAACAAAAGATTACAAAATAATCTTTAGATCATCAAAAAAGAATTTAATTTGAGAAACAAGCTCAACGACAAAATAAGAATTTCTGATGCCTTAAGAAATACACCTACTCAAACAGTTAGACAGGTTTCTACAGAAAGAGCTGTAGAATAAATTGGAAGTTAAGTAATTACAGTATTGTTGAGTGGCTGGGTTTTATTTTAGATTTTTCTGTATTAGAAAGAATAAAATTAATAAGTAGAGTTATAAGGATTGCTTTCAATTCTGGTGTCCTTTAAACAACAGCAAATAACCCCAAATGACTACAGGGAAAGGAGTCAAATCTCCAAAATGACACTGAGATGTCAGTAAGAAGATAGAGCCTCCAATTTTGTCAAGCTGCTAATCTATCCCTTAAATACGTATTTTAAAACACATTTTAAAACACCACCATCCCATTCTGACGTTGCTATCACATTATTCCCTTGACTGTTGAATAGTAATAATTCAAATAAGGAAAAAACCAACAAAATATCAATAATGTCTTTATTTTAAGGAACAGATGGAACAGGTAAATAATCTTTCACTGGTGATTAAGGTGATACAAACTTGCTAAGACAATATGCACATGAAAAAATAACAACTAGTCTAACTACTCTAAATAGTACTCCTAATGAATATTTGTAGTAGCTCTTATCCCAATCTAAGTTATTTTCACCTACTTACCATGACAACTGGTGGCAACATTCTAGATGGGAAGTATATTCATCTTAATTCATAATAAAATATGCTAAAGGATTCCAGTAGCATTCTTGTCTTAGTGTATATACATTCTGCATTATTTTGAAAAAATGACACTATCTATGATCAAAATGAGTTTTCTGGAGAGTTTTAGTTTGAAGTTTAGTGAAGAATCTAGTGCTTTTCTTAAACAAAAAATACTATGTGCTCTGGAGTAATCACTTCAAAATGATGTACACATTAGTAGTGGTTTAGAGGAAGTATGCATCAGTTGGCAAAGTGAGAAAAAGAGAAAAACAATAAATGCATTCTGGATTTCAATTTTAATGATCACTGAACTCTTAAACAACTGTTATGTCTCCTATTTTAAGACCTATTGCTTTTTTCTTTTCACAATGATTTTTTTTTTAAAAAGATAATATATTCAATCCTTTCAGTACAATTCAATTAAGTGGTTGTGCACATCAACACGTGAGTTATTTTTTTGTTTGAAGATACGTCATGAATATCTACTTACGTACAAATAATTAAAAACCTAGCCAATTTGCTGCCAACACCAAGTTTCCACTTAAAATTTTTCCATCTTTCACCCAGCCCATGTCATATTGTGTGTTTTGCTTGCAGGATACAAGTTTCTGGGATATTCTGACTCTTCTTGCAACAGTTGACTAAAAGACAAAAACAAATAGAAGGGACTTCTAAAATTGTATGAGAAAAAGTCAGTTAAAAAACAAGAATCTGCTACCTGTGTTACATTAACCTGTTATTATCATTGAAAATCCACCCCAGTTTTCTTGTATTAAAGGTACATAAATTGGAATAATAATGGTAGAATAAGAATAAATTTTCATTGTCTGTTTAAAGTATATGTGAATGACAAAAGTTGAAACTAAGGCTGACCAGTGGGTTTTTAAAAGTTCAAGGCAGCCTCCTTAAAATAAACGGGGAGAAATATCAAGTAATAGAAGTTATACCCTGTGGCCCTCCAAGGATCACTGTATCCAGACTGAACACTGAAAAAAAGTAAGACACACAACCAAAAAAAGAAACCCTAAATCAGCAGTAAACACTATCTTTAGTTATTTAAAAGTCACTCCCGAAACTCAACAACAGTGATAGACACACTATCACTAGCAGGAATAGGACATGCTCTGGACTATTTCTAAACATACTATTAATAGTTTATACCTTTAATATTGGACATAGACAAAGTTGAACAAAATGTGAAAAGAAAGGAGGATAATACTTGGGATTAGTGGAGAAAACACTTTGTTGATCTAGATCTGAATTAATAATAAAGCTTTTGGTTTCTACTGGTTCTCTAAATCAAAATCAAAAAAGCTCTAGGAAGAAATTCTTCAGAGACCAAAACTGATCTGAATTTTAAAAATATTTTGCTCACTATCAGAAATAAAAAATTCTTTAGTAAATTGGGAATAAGGAGCACAGAAAGCATTTCAGAAAGGGAAAGGAAGATTTCTAGATGAGTCTAGTTTTCTGAGATGGGTTATACAAAATCTCTGCTTTTGTTCAATTTTAGAGTTCTGCAGAAGGGAAAGACACTAATTATATATAACTTCAAGACCAAACTTATTTATCAGGATGGCATGTGCAGGGTGAACAGAAGTAAAAGTAACATGGAGCAATCTGACAGAAATAATCAGGTTCCAGCAGCTGAAAGGACTTTTTAATTATTTTGTTTGTTTGCTTGTTCTTTTTTGAGAATGCTTGTATTAAAGTTTGTGTTTTGTTTTGGTGTTGTCACTGTCCCTGTCCTATTCCCCTCCCACTCTGCTTCCAGATATCTCTAATCAGAATTCCTTTATTTCACTACCCTTACATGTTGGGCTTCAGATCTTTTTTTGTAGTTGCCACACTGCCAGTGTTATGGTGGTTCTGTCATTACCTTCATGTGACACTACAGCCTCCTTTGCTTCCTTTGTGCTTCCATGCTTTGCTTTTCCTTTCTGTTTCCAACTCTGTTTTCATATATGAATTAACGAGAGGAGAAAAGTTCCCTTTACCAAGATTTACACCAAAATCATGTAGCATACTGAGCCAAAGGGATGGAGTATAGAATAAGAAATGAAAAATCACTAACTTGTTTCATGAGAGTAACTTTTAGGGCACCACAAGTTTGGGGTGAAATGTGAGAGGTAACAACCTCAGAAATGTAGTTGTTTCCATGTGATTTTTCATGCCACGGAGTGTTTGAAAGTAAGTCTTCAGTGACAGTGTCAAAAAGCCTTAGCTTCAAAGTTGGTCTCCCGTCTTTTATTCTTGCCTGTGATCGCCTGGATTTTGTTTTACAGCCTTTTCACGACTTCTATGTTCTCTTATAAATATTTCACTAACCTAGAAGAAGCCTGGTTTTACAGGTTTTTTTTTGAGAAACAAACGTAGAAACAAACAATGGATTCAGATACAAATCCTTTCTATAGATAACATAACAGAAGCTGTATGAGAGAAAACCAGCCAATGTTCTGTTGTGATGCTCAGCTGGTGATGTAAGATATCCTGAAAATAAGGGAAATATTAAGCCCTGAGGGTCTGGTTTTCTTGTAGACTAATTCTCCATTGAATCACTGTAGTATGGGTTATAAAGCAGGCCTTTCCTAAATCTGATGGCCATTAAAGGTTTTCATTAGTTTTACGCTCTTTTCAGTGAATTTGTTTTTAATAATAACAACAGCTTTTATAAAAGCTTTGACGAGAGAGCTTCAGTTGAAATGCTTGTTTGCCTTTCTGATTTAGGCTTGCATTGTGCGCTATGTGGAAGATGTTAGACCAGTTGACCAGGATAAAAATATATGCGCCTTTAAAGGTAAAACATTAGCTTTTTTTTTAGTCCGTTTGTAATATAAATTTACTGCAATGTGTTTACATCAACCCTCCCCTTCTCCCCCTTCCCACCCTTTTTTTTAGAAGATAATAGTGTGCAGGGATTAGCATCTTTCTGAGAGAAACATGCTGTTTAGTACAGTTTTATGAGGTTGAAAAAATACTAGCACAGCATGAGATTCTCATTCTTCCAAATTCAGGTCAAAACATGCTAATAATTTCAAATGTTATTCTATTATTAGTATATCTAAGGAAATATATTTTGCATTTATATGAGATAATTAAAGATGTTTATAGAGAAAAAAATTGTAGTTGTTTTTTTTCTTTTTTTAAGTTAGGGTCAAACTCTATCTAGAATTTGATGTCTAATTCCCCATTTTAATTGAACATTAATAAAAAGAAGAGGGATCCATTGGTAATTTTATATGAAGACACCTGTTTTCTCACAGATTAGCAGAAGGAACTCCATCTGAGATACACAAGGGAGTTCATTGTGTTCTTCAGTTTACAAATGTCATGTAGAGAATAAATATTGTGCTTGCTTTTGCCACTTTCTAGAACTTATATAGCAGATTTTTGTAGCACTTATTCAGGTACAAAAGGTTTAGGGAAACTAGGAGAGGCAAGCCTGTTAAGTAATTGTTTTACACCTCCACATCATTGTGTGATACAGAATAGCCAGAGAACAGTGCAGCATTCTCGAGGTACTGTACTGCTCCTCTGATACTGAGAATTGTTACATCTATTTGAAGGGTACATCCCTGTTACCCTGAATTTTATGGGAAAGTTTCTTAGTTTATTTGGTTGGTTGGTTTATTGTGCTTCTATTATTGTGTTGGGTTTTTTTTGTTTGTTTGTTTGATTGATTGATTGGTTTGTTTTAATATGACTTCTCTGCATAACTTTTCCTGACCTCATTGTATTGTGCTCTGTATCTTTTTATTTACGATGTCACTACCCGGTTTAAAAAAAAACAAAATCAAAACCAAACAAAACAAAGTGTAACATCTCAACACTTATCACGAAAAAAAAGGAAAAAGTAGGTTTTCTGTCCACTCCTAATAATCAGATAGTTTCATTGAAATGCACCTACAGTGTGGTTTACTTTTGCTGTGTTATTATAGTTTGTAATGTGATTTGATATGAACGGTTTCCTCTGCTCTTCACCTCTTTCAATGCAGTACTTGATTCAGTGATTCTTATCAGGTACTATAGGCACATCAACCAACAGGGGTCACATTTACATGCTCTACTGGAAAAGAACTTTTAGTTGTTAAGTGCTCTAATAGTTCAGAACCTGCTGTGAAACATATGTGAAGAGACATTAGCCACCTACATGTGTTAGGAATGTAAGGAAGACTGAAAGACTGTTGTACAAACTGGCAAAATAATTGAAACTTAATGAGGAACTTCTCGAGGCAGAAAATGACCTCTTGTTTCAGTGTCACTGAATTTCCACTCTTCATCAGGTGGCTCAAAAAATGAATCAGTAAGAGCACAAGGAGCAACCCAATCCTACTGAGCAGTATTTTCTACTGAGTGATGATTACCTCTAGGTGTGTGTTATTGTATTGTTTCAGTGTAAAATATTCGAAGCAGCTTTCACTGAGCTGACTTGTAAGTTTTGCGTTTCCAGAAAAGCAGAGGTAGAAAATGCTATTGTTGCATAGCCAAAAATTTCCTTTCTATGGGAAGTGAGGCAGAAATCCTGCAGCTCTGGCATAAAACAAACTGGTGAAGTCAAGCTCATTTAGAGAGTTAATCACATATTGTAGCCTCTGGTGCTTGCACTAGATGAATTTATCTTGACCTCTGATTGACAGCAAAGCCTAAGTTGGCTGAAGGGTGTATTGTGTTGGCTAAAATGATAAAAAAATAAAGTTATTGGTGTGTCAGTTTTAGCTTGCATGATTTTTCTCAAAGTCTGGTCTACAGTCTGGTCTGGTCTACAAGTCTTACGCTGTTATCTACACATGGCCACATTTCTTCTTAGGAAGTGTTGCTCATTTAAATCTATGTCACATTAAAAAAGTAGGATCCTATTACTGATTCATTTAAAATGTAAGATGAATGGTACATTAAAGTAAGCATAGTGTTGGAGCTGTCGATTTGCTTAGTTTTACTGTATATTGTAATGCATTTTAGATGAGAAAAGTACAATTAATCATGCATTACATATGTACTAGGCAATTATTAGCTGAGCTAAAATTTGCGCAAGGAAATCGGAGTTTTCATTAAGTGTTAATACATTTCTAAGCTCAATTTTCACTGAAGTTTCACCGGTTTGGTTACTATTTTCCAAAATCCTCTTAGTAAAATTTCATTCAGTAGTTAGTATAGAGTGTTTCATTTCTGCCAGCATGGAGTAAAAGTTGATGTAAACGTCAGAGGCTGAGTATCAGGCTTAACATGAGAAAGAGCGCTTTAGGCAAATAGCAAGGTCTCCTTCTGTCACATAACATCTGCTGAAGCAGACCAAATGCAACTCTTAGAGCATGCAGTGCTGTCAGGCTCTCAGCAAAACATCCATTCAAGGGAAGAATGTGATGTTGCTCTTATAGAACAGGGAGAGGTTGAAAAACATTTTCAGAAACTGATACAAGGTATGTATTTTTGTATGTCACAGAATTTATCTTAATAACTGGAGCGCATTTGTTGCCTTCCAGTATTGTGCTGACCTTTCTTGTCCCATACTGAGTGCCGGGCGAAAGAGAAGCATGAAGAATGAAAGTTGAAGGAACCTGCATTCCATTTCCTTTCTGAATCTGCCTGACCTACCTCTCTTCCCATGATATGGAGAAAGATATTATCTATCACATGGAAGCATGTTATTATTGTATATAAGATGGTAGTGTTTTTTCACTCCTGGAATCTGTGTAATCTTTGGGCGTCTTTATTTGATTTTATAGTCAATATAAAAATATATGTAAAAAGCTCTGGTAAAGAGAAATCTTAAACAGGCTTTGAGATTTCTGCTGCTTCACCCTCCGGGCTGAGCCAACTCAGACATTATTTCAGTGGTCAAGTTAAATTTGCCAAGCTTCACTTTTTGTACCTCGTTGGTCTTTAAAGTCGTGATGGGTTAAAGAGCTCAAACAGGTTATTGCTCCAGAGGGGTGAAATACTGTCCTGTCTGGTCTGTCTGTACATAATCCAAAATGACAGGTCTGAAACTGTCCCCTGAAATAAACTAAGAATCAATAATCTTGGAGAAGAAAATGAGGCTGGGGAGATTAGAATCTAAATGAAACCTGGAATAAATCCCAAACAAGGCTGGGAGTATAAAGAATGGCATTCTTCCCCAGCCAGATTCTCTCTTTAGTGATAACAGAGCTGGTATTGACGAGATACAAAAGAACTTTCTCAGGTAAGCATCTACAGCTTCTCGTCTGGGTATTACAGGGGAAGAGAGTGTTCTTTTGGATTTAATATTAGGGTAAGCAGAGGAAATTATTTTCTCGTCTTTTATGTCACATGCGTATTTAAAAATCTTTGTAACTGGATGTGGTAAGTAATTTTAATTTGCTTTTACCTTAACCTGGGTTCTCACGAGCAATTATAAAATAATTGGTTAATATTAAAGCACCATATCTCTTTTCGATGTCCTGCTACTGAAAGCCAGAATACAGGAGCACTCTGGGACTCCTTAAAGCTCCAGAATGTTGTCTCATGATAGCTTAAGGGCAGCAGAATACACCTGCAGATGCTCTGGATGATTTGGGAGACAGTAACACAGTCTTTGTTTTGGAAGAGCTTCTGATGACTGTTGCTAGCCACTGTCACACTCTCTCTCTAACTGTCAGCAGGTAATGAATAGTATTTCTGACGCCTGAGTTTTCCTGCAGAGCTTATGAAACACAACTTTAGTAGGAGAACTGGCAAAGTCTTGATTCCCTCACGCACGAGAACTTTCTTTCTGCAGGGGAAGCAGGAATAAACAATGGACTACATCTGTGAGGAGCCCTTCTGATTTTGACAGAAAGAATTATACTTCCTTTGTCAGGGATGAAGTATTCAGGTTTCAGATAACTTATGAGTGTTTCATGCTAAAAGATAATAAAACATATAGTATAATAAAATAATAATAATAATAATAAAAATTAATTTCTATCCACCAAATTAGTGTTCAGTAATGAGTATTTTATGCAGCCATAGCTACCATCAACCATTGTCATTTCAGGCTGGTGGCTTCTGATGCTTTTATTTATGTTTACCTGGAAACACAAACATTCCTTCTGATCTATTTTTTTTTTTTTAAAGTATGGGGGGAAGTACATGAAGAACACTAAACAATGGAAACTCACTGCTATTTGTGGACTACCATCCCAGTGGACTCAGGGACTTGACTTTCTTGCTTGGTTTCCTCCTGGTTGCATGAAACTACAGAGAAAAGAAGTTCTCGGTACAGGGAACAGTTAGTTTTACCAACCCAGAAAGCACAACAGATAAATTTATTGGACCTTCCTTCAAGTTGCTATTGGAAATATTTTGAGTCCAGGAGAACAGCAGGATTTCAAAACTATGTAGAAAATCTATATATGTTAAAAGTCACAAAGATCAATTTGTTGCTCTCTGAGGACATAGGGGGGAAAAAAAACATATGAAAAAAAAAAAAACACCTCAAACCAAAAGCTTGATTCCAGACTTGGTAAATGTTTAGAATATTGTCATTGAATAGTTTCTTTCATAACTGTACTGACTGCTTTACTTTTAAGTCATTCAGGTGGGAACTGCACATCTTTTTCTTTCAAAATTGTTTTGCCATTGGAGTTAGTTGTAAAACACAAATTAAAAAGCTGCACATCTCCCTTTCAGGGTATTACAGCAGGAATATTAATAAAAATTAAGATCTAGTTTCCTTTCCCAGAATTTGTCTCAGTTAATGTTTTTTGCTTTTAACATTTTCTAAGGTGAAAGATAAAGTCTGACGGTTGTAAGTTGAGCAGACCTCAGACACACGTTAAGGATGGCTTTTATTACTTTCCTGCTAATCCCCTTCCATAAGCCATTGCCAGTGTATCTTTTTCACTTTTCATTTCAGCCTTCATCTCCATTGCATTTAACATTTATATGGCCTTCTAGACAGACACAGGGGTTGGAGAAGAAAGTTGTTCTGTACAAGCAGTATTATACTTTTAGGTAATGTCACTGAGCTATTACGGAAAAGTGAAGAATAGACCCTCATGTTAGTTGTTTCACTTTACTATGCTCTTGGCACCTGGAAAGAGTCTTTCAGAGGTCAAAATGTTACTAAAATTTGCTAAAGAAATAAATGTCCACTTTCTATATACATCCATATATACATACACAAACATAGACGCACATATATATATATTAATTTTATTTAGGAAGGCTATGTAGTCACAAGTCAAGGATCCTTGTTTTTTTGTAAAACCTTGTAGGCCACATGCTACTTATTCTACTCTGTGTTAGACACAGAGTAAACTTACAGAGGAAAATGGACTGATGCTCCTGTGCTGTGCAGAATCCCTTCCAGAGTGCCAGAGGGCTAGGCATTAGCTGCTACCAAGGGAAAGGCAGCTCTTTCCTCTGTGTCAACCTGAAAACAGGAAAACCAGTTACACGTCCATTCGTAACACCGTTCTTTTGTCTTGTCTTCCCTTCTGTCCCAAAGGTAGCTTGCTCTCTGTAAAAGGGAGGGAAATTCACCTTGTAGACTTTGGTAGGAACTATTCAGCCCATGGGGCAAGCACAACGGGGGCTAAATGATGGAAAACAGAGCAATGCGCCCTTGTGGCCAAGAAGGCCAATGGCATCCTGGGGTGCATCAAGAAGAGTGTGGCAAGCAGGCCGAGGGAGGTCATCCTCCCCCTGTACTCTGCCTTGATAAGGCTGCATCTGGAGTACTGTGTCCAGTTCTGGGCTCCCCGCCTCAAGAAGGACAGGGAACTCTTGGAGAGGGTACAGCAAAGGGGTTAGGGGAGTACATAAAAGATGATTAGGGGAGTGGAACAACTCTCTTATGAAGAAAGGCTGAAGGATTTGGGTCTCTTCAGTGTGGAAAAAAGACGACTGAGGGGGGATCTTAGCAATGCTTATAAATACTTAAAGGGTGGGTGTCAGGAGGATGAGGCCAGGCTCTTTTCAGTGGTGCCCAGCAACAGGACAAGAGGTAATGGGCACAAACTTGAGCACAGGAAGTTCCACCTAAACATGAGGAGGAACTTCTTTACTTTGAGGGTGGAACTGGCACAGGCTGCCCAGGGAGGTGGTGGAGTCTCTGTCTCTGGAGACATTCAAAACCCACCTGGATGCGTTCCTGTGCAACCTGCTCTAGGTGACCTTGCTCTGGCAAGGGTGTTGGATTAGATGATCTCCAGAGGTCCCTTCCAACCCTACCATTCTGTGATTCTGTGAACATGGCATTGTGGGAAAAAAAAAGAAAAAAAAAAGGAAAGAAATTGAGAGAAATGCATCTAAGTCAGCTACCAAAATGCATTTCAAGCAGTCCTTGAAAGGATGATTAACAATCATCCTTTAGGTTAAAAAATCCATGAATCCTCACTTTGTATAGGCTGCATTTATTTGTCTGACTATAGCTGACAAAGCAGTTAGTACTGTTTTAGAGTTTTGCTTCCTTTCTTTTCATAACTTGACTAATTCATCTTTATTGAGTTGTTCACTGCTCATTTTTCCTGTCCTTTCCTCTTTTCCTCCAGAAAGTATACTGAGTAATATATTTCCGACCTTCTCTCCCTACAATAATCTGTTTTAATGCTACAGACATGTGTGAATTCTTCTAGTACTAAAATGCCAATTATAAGGCAGAAAGAAACAAGGGATAGTGTGAAAATGGTTTGTTATCTGAAAATGAAGTGAAGAAATGCAGGAAACTAACGGATATACTTTACAATGAGACAGATAGAGCTTTTGGTGAACAGTACAGACAGATTTGGCAAAGAGCTGAAAGCTGGAACATACAGTGCCACGTGCCATAAAACAAAAGAATCCTGCTTCTCAACAAGGGGTTTTGATGGCCACAGAAGTACTGACTCCTGCATCTTTCCCTCCTGAGTGTTGTGGTTCAACCCCAGCCAGCAACTAAGCACCACACAGCCACTGAGTCATTCCCCCAGCCCTGGAAGGGTAAAGGTGAGAAAAAAACTTGTGAGCTGAGATAAAAACAGTAATCATTAAAAAGAAATAATTTTTTAAAAAAATTAGGAAGAGAGGAAAAAGAAACCCAAACAAAAAGAAAACCCAACACACAAACCCAAAGAAAGAGCAAAATAAAATAAGAAAAACAAGAAAGACAAGAGACACAAATCAAAACAATTGCTCACCACCAACTGACCGATGCCCAGACAGTCCCTGAGCAGCTTTATTGCTGGGCATGACATCATATGGTATCGGATACCCCTTTGGTCATGTGGGGTCAGCTCTCCCGGCTCTGTTCACTCCCAACATTTTCTGCACCTCCAACCTACTTGCTGGCAGGGCAGTCTGAGGAGCAGAAAAGGCCTTGACGCTGAGTAAGCACTGTTCAGCAGTAACTAAAACTCCAGTGTGTTAGCACTATTTTCAGCACAATTCTGAATCATAGCCCCATACAATCTACTATGAAGATAACTCTAACCCAGCCCAAACCAGTACACTAGGGTACTTAGCACAATTCAGGAAAAATGCCTTCAAGACTTCTACTGTTATGGAAATTAGACAAATACAGTTTATAATTTCAAATTTATTAGGACACATATACAAATCCCTGTAAACACTTGAAAAGATATCACATTCAACTGCAGCTGTGGGTTTTTTTTTTACGAGATGAGATGTAGTTCTAACCTGAGTAGTTGTTATGGAGAAGATGGATGATGGATAGTGTAGCTCTGAGACTAAAACATCATCATAGAACATGAGAGGGACTGGACTTTACAGTCAGGCTTACTGGAAATCTATAACCCTTTTGCTGTCTCTGGCAAATCAAGGACCAATCTCCGTGTAATCTTCCCATATTGAGATCACTTTGTACACTACACTGCAAACCTCTACACTGCAAAACACTACAATGCAACCTCTGACTTGGTCATAAGAAGATCTTTGCAAATATTATGTCATATAATACAATGCTTAAAAGTGAAGCTGGACGAAATTCCCAAAAAATAGTAAGGTCCATTTTAAGACTTCATTTATTTTGACTTTCAGGTTTGCTTATTCAGAAAAAATAGCTTAGAACTAATTTATTTGTTTTTAATTCTTTTTTGTAATAACGTTCCTACTGATTTTCTACACAATGCTCACCACAATTCTTCTTTTTCCTTATTGAGTCCTTTTACCCACAAGCTTTATTTTACTTATATACTTACTTCTTTTTTCCTTTTATACAGCACCATTACAGTCGATACTCTGTAAGTAAGGTTTTAAACTTTTGGATATGCAGCAAAATTTACAGACACGCATGGCAGAATACTCTGCAACACTTCTGTCCCTCCAATACCCTCTGTACGTGCAGGAGAATATTCTGCTAGGTCAAAACTTGCTTTAGGATTGCTTTGTAGTCTCATAAAATAAGCTAGAATTTGAATCACTAACTAACTACACTCTTATTTGAATAATTAGATAAGTTGATTTCAAGTTAAAGTGATTTAAAATTATTAATTATAAAGTTGATTTCAATTAAAAATAAATCAATAAACTGTTTGCTGCTGTTCCTCCTTAGTTCTTGACTGGTTTTAAAGGTGATAAACTCTCAGAAAATGAAGTTAATGCTGATAACTAGATGGATAAGCCATAAAAAAATCATACCAAAACATTATTTTTAAAAATCTAATCTAAAGAAACAAATTAAAGCCCTTTCATCAGACACAATCAAATTTTTTTTTTTTTTTTTTTTTTAATTGAATTTGGACGTAGTGAATGGGGAATTATGAGACATCTGGAGAGATGGAAGCATGTTTTATTATCTACAAAGATCTATTTGCCAATTATGTCATAGCATTAGTGACTTATATGATAAGTTTAGATTATTAATCTTATTTTTATCTCTTTTCTTCCTTTCAAATTCCAAACTACTTTGTTCTTTGTAGATGCTTTCAGTAGCCACAGGAAAAATAATGATGGCAATGGTTTTTTCTATTTGTTACCGTGTGGATGAATTTGCATCGAAAGAATACTATATACGTCAAAGTCTGACAGAGGTAGAACACAATAGGAAATGTGTTACTTTCTGTCCTTGACAATGTGAAGAATTATAATATACTCTGACTTTAAATTTTGTGATTCAGAACTCCCTACTTTCTTCTTAATCAAAATGCCACTGTTCGTAACTGTATATTTCAATTTTAGTATCTCTCTCTTTTTGCCTTCTAATGCTATTCATACATTCAGTGTTAATTCATGTAAAATTCCATCAGGTTTGTATGTCCTACTTTTTGCATATTAAGCAAATGCAGTGTAACCATTTGGTATATTTACAAGAAGGATTATTAATATTTCTCACCAAATATCAAAGAACCAAAGACAATATTTTGAAAAAGTGAGTAAAAAGATGAGTAAAAGATGAGTAAAAGTCAAATATAGAGAAAGGACAACAAAACATAATCGAAAGCAGTTTTAGAGAGTCACAGGTATTCTTATTTTGGTTGACAAATAGTATCACTTATGAACTTCTGTAAAAAAAGCCATATAGACAAAGGGCCATACTAGCATTATGAATATGATTAAAACTTATTATCAGACACTGATTTATTATGATTATCAGGCACTTATTTAGTACTATTAAAAAAGGTAGTCAGAAAAATACCTTATTGTTAAATTTGATTGAAATGTGATAAAAGATATTTTCATTATGTCAGAGAGGAGAGGAGAGGAGAGGAGAGGAGAGGAGAGGAGAGGAGAGGAGAGGAGAGGAGAGGAGAGGAGAGGAGAGGAGAGGAGAGGAGAGGAGAGGAGAGGAGAGGAGAGGAGAGGAGAGGAGAGGAGAGGAGAGGAGAGGAGAGGAGAGGAGAGGAGAGGAGAGGAGAGAATAGAATAATTTCTGTTGGAAGGGACCTACAACAAACATCTAGTAGAACTGCCTGACCACTTCAGAGCTGAAAAAAGTGAAAGCATGTTGTTAAGGGCATTGTCCAAATGGCTCTTAAACACTGACAGGCTTGGGGCACTGACCATCTTTCTAGGAAGTCTTTTCCAGTGTTTGACCACTGTGGGAGAGCAATGGAAGATCCGCGAGGAGGATTGTAAATACGCTCAAGTGACTTCCACCTGGGGTACTGGAAAACACATATATCACACTAATTGTTATTCAGTCTTGGGTGCTTGCAAGAAAAACACTTGCACTTAGATAACATAAGTCTGTGATGGACTCAGGGACACCTTATCTAGCCTCTTGAGAATTCTGGCGTGTTGTTGAAGATGATCGAAGCACAGTGGGAAAACTATGCCTGTTTGAACCCTTTTAAATACCAGGAAGAACAGGGAGTCCGCCCCCGCTCTTGCTAACAAGGACTCTCTCGCTGCCAAGGACTCTTGCTAGCAAGAACTCTCTCACGCGCCGTGGTGCCGACGGTGCCTGCTTGCATGCCTCTGCCCTGGTGTTGCTTCGGAGATGCCCTGGTGTTGCTTCGGAGATTCCCTGGTCTGTGAGGTATCGAGATTAAATTTGTTCTTTGCTTTCCATCTGTGGTTTGTAGTTGTTCCTGTGTCCTGCCTGCATCGGCCCACAACCACCCTCTTGGTAAAGAAATGCTTCTTAATGTCAGGTCTGAACCTCCCCTGGTGCATCGTTGTGCCATTCTCAGGCATCCTGTCACTGGATCCCAGGGAGAAGAGATCCGCACCTCCCTCTCCACTTCCCCACCTCAGCCTCCTTTTCTCCAAACTAGACAAACCCAAAGTCCTTAGCTGTACGTCACAGGACATGCTTTCCAGCCCTCTGGCCAGCTAGGTTGCCCTCCTCCAGATGTATTCAAGGACCTTCACAGCCTTCTTAAATCGTGGGGCCCAGAACTCACGCAGCACTTTAAGGTGAGGTCGCATCAATGCTAAATACAGCAGGACAATCAGCTCTTTTGACTGGCTGGTCATGCTTTGTTTGATGCACCCCAGGATGCAGTTTTCTCTTGGCTGCCAGGGCACACTGCTGGCTCCTATTCAGCCTACTGTCAACCAACAGTCAACCAACTTCCAATCAACAGGGACCTCCCCAGGCTCCCAAGACCTTCGGTAGATGATTGAGAGGGGTCTTGCTGTAATATTTGTTAACTCCTTCAGTACTCTGGGATGAATCCCACCAGCTCATATGAACTTACGAACATTCAACTGATGGAACTGATCCTTTACAATTTCAGTATCCAGAAGTGGAAAGCCGTTGTTCCTGTAATTGTGGTTCTCTGACTCAAAGGACTGGGCAGCCCAAGGTCTATCAGTATTGTTAAGGACTGAGGCAAAAAAAATATTGAATGCCTCCTCTTCTTCTTCATCCTTATTTGTCAAGTGACCATCTTCAACAGATGTTGGTCCAATGTTTTCTTCAGAAAGAATGTACTTAAAGAAGCATTTCTTTTTGTCTGACACAACACTGGTCAGTTTCAAATCTTGTCAAACTTTGGACTTTCATGTCTTCTCCCTGCATGTGTAAACCACACCTCAGTAAACTTCTTCCAAAGCCTAAGCTCTCTTCCAGAAATTGTGCAATTTCTTTTTCCTCCTGAGTCCAAGAGGAATTCCTTCATCAGCCAAACTGTTCTGCCTTGCTTGCCTGACTTGTGACACAATGCTCCTGTGCTTTTAAAAGGTGGTTCTTAAAAACTCAGCACTTGTGGACTCCTAAACCCTCAAAATCAGAATCCTAGGGGACACTGATAACCAGCTCCCTGAATACCTTAAAGTTTGACCTCTTGAAATGCAGAGTAGCAATTCTGCTGATCTTTTTTCAAATTACACCAAAAAATTTTCTCAACAGTTTCTTGATCACTGTGGCCAAGACTACCACCTACCATTACATCCTTCTCAATTCACAATTAGCAAGTCTTGGAGGTCACCTTTCCTAGTCCGTTCACTGAACTAGGAAAGAACCCCCACCTCTCTACAACCTCCTTTCAGATAGTTGTGGAGAGCGGTAAGGTCTCCCCTCAGCCTCCTTTTCTCTAGGCTAAACGACCCCAGCTCCCTCAGCCATTCCTTCTAAGACCTGTTTTCCAGACCCCTCACCAACTTCATTGCCCTTCGTTGTCATCCCTAACTGTAAGACTGTACAGTCAAACCTCTCCCTTACATACAGTAGAACTCCTCCACCTCACCTGCCCTGACCATCCCTCTTGAACAGCCTATAGCCCTCCACTGCTGCACTCCAGCTGTGGGACTTGTTCTGACAAGTCTCACTAATAGCAATGACATCTCTGTAAACAGACCAATACTTCCAGTTCATTGTGTTGGTTTCTCATACCACATGTGTTGGTGTGCAGGCATTTCAGATGTGTTTCTAAATCCTCAGTGCTCCCTGGAGCAGTGTAAATGCTACGACTAGCATTGCCAACCTCAGATGGTGCCATGCCAACCCTTGGCTTGCCTTCAGCTCTCCTGATGGTATCCCCTTTCACCATCAATTCTAGTTTAAAGTCCTGTCAATTAGTCCTGCCAGCTTACAAGCAAAGATGTGGTTTACCCATTGGGAGAGGTGGATCCCCAGCAACTTTGTGCCTCGAAGACTCTTCCATCTTTATAAAAGACAAAGTTCTGGTGGAGGTGCCAGTCTTGGAACCAGGTTTTGATGCACACTTGTTCCTGCCAATGTCTTTCCCTATTAGTGGGAGGGTTAAGGAAAACACTACTTGTTCTCCTGAATCCTTTATCAGTCTTCCCAGGGTCTTTTGACTGTCCTTAGACTTCTTGTTGCAACATTGTTAGTACCCATAAGAAAGAGAAGGAGTGTGTAATAATCCAAAGGCTGTACTAAGCTCATCAGTTTTCTGGTGACATCCCAGATTCTCGCCCCAGGGAGGGCACAACCTTCCCTGAAAGGAGGGTCTAGTCTGCAGATGGGTGTGTCCGTTCTACTCAGGAGGGGGTCACATATGACCGTAACTCATCATTGTTTCTTCTCAGTGCTGGTCTTAATGCAGGTCTTGACATGAGGGGTTGGTTGATTTGATCTTGGTGAGAATACTTGTGCAGATTCCTCCTCTTCTTTCTCATCATATCTTTCATCTGTACCTATTCTGTAAAGGTAGCTGAGAGGGTAAGGAGGTGTTCCTCTTACAGCTCCATCCAGTAACTTGCTTCCATTCCTCCTTATCCCTCATAATACTGCCTTCAGTCTGGCACAAATCAAATACTGGACAAATACTAAGTAGCAGCCATGCTGAGTTGACTTGTGTGTACCAGAGATGGCAGAACACAGCTCCAGTGGTCTATGTCCTTCTCAGACTCTGAGATGCTCCTCAGTCTGTCCATCTCCTCCCAAAGCTCAGCCACAAGGTAGAGCAGTTCATCTACCTGTGAATGCCTCCCATAGGTGTGCTTGCAGTCATCTTCCATCTCTGGGAGTAGCCCCAGGCAGAGCCTGCAGCTGGAAAACTATATGGTTGCATGCTCTGACAGGAGCTTTGTCTGTGTGTCTGCATTGGTTCTACTGAGTGCTAGAAGCTCTGGAAAGCAGAGGACATGACTTTTTGCTGGTGGTCACCATACCACCACACACCTGCCTGCCTGGAGATATGCGTGTATACACACACACACACACACACACACATATATAAAAGTACGTCTATAAAATTTACAGTGATCTCAGGCCATGAGGAGGCATTTCTGACTCTTGTATGAGAGAAAAGGAGTTATTGCAGCAATTCAGGGAATGTACTTCTGTTTTTCTGCTTTCAACCACTCCTCTGAAACAGTCTGTAGAAGTCTGTGATGATGGATATTATAATGGCAATTTAGGACATGTCTTTATTACCACAGATGAGCAACAAGTACTGTTACTGCCCATGAAGAAAAGGGGACAGCTCATCACAGAAAGCTGAATGATAAAGTTATGCAACAATTAACAGAAGGTAAAATTGAAATAGGGTAGAATGACATACATTTTTGTATAATGGACCCCAGCAAGAAAAGAGTGCAGGAAAATTACTGCATGACATGTCATTAGTTTCCACCTCTCATAACACACAAGTTTACATATGTCTCTGGCATCTCCTTTTGTATTGTACTCTTTTTTGATCAATCATACAGGCAAAGAGATTGATTAGATATGTAAACTTGAGCTGGAAAAAGAACACAAACACAGGAATGGAATATCGACGTATGTCTACATACCAGTAGACTAAAAACATGTTCTAATTACTTTTTTTTTTTTAGTAGTATTTAAAAAAGAGGCTGTGGGAAAGCTTGCAAGGCCCATAGACACTGCAGCTTGTGGCAAGATTTTTGCCACTCAGGACCTCATTCTTTCTGCCCATCAATCTCTTAGATTCTTTTTGTTCTCTTTTCTTCTCAGATTGATCAAAATTGCATTAGACAGAAGACTAGATTGCTGTGTACATAGTTTACAAATATATCTGTAAGATAATCTCCAAAGGCATGTTAGATTGAATAAGTAATTTTTTGTGCCAATATTTTCATTATTACAGACTATTCTAATTTCATCTTTCAGGAAGATTGAAACAGAACCTTGTAAAGTGCTACTATGAAGAAGTCATACAACAAGAAGCCGATTTATAATCACAAATTTAGTTTTCCTTTCTGAAGGAATAAACTCTACGCTATTTAAGCTGTACCTTACACAGTATTCAATTCCACTAATTTGTTAGGTTTTATAACTGTGAGTTGTAAAAGAAAATAAAAACAAAAACAAAAACAAAAACAAGAAAAACCCGAAACCCAAAAATGTACCAGCATAGCTAGTAAATTACAGTCATTAATATGGGGAAGATGTGATCTTACTTTTCTCTGTTATATGTCTGCATCTTCAGACTTTCATCTAAAAATACAAAGATCAAAAAGGCTGCATAGACCGTGTGCTGAGGGCTCACAAATTATATTTGTGGTGCCTTCCAAACTAAAGTTTCAGATCCTGACTCTTCACAGTTCAAAGGGTGAAAATTTAGTGACAGTGAATTTAGAACAATTAATTGCCTTGTTCATCCTTCTTTTCCTGTCACCTAGCAATGGGTATGATCTAACCCACAATTTTCCTGGAGGAATAAAGGAATAGAAGTAGCTAGCATTTCTTTTCTTTACTGAGAAGTCTAACTACAGTGTAGTTAGCCCTGACTACCCTTTTGCAGGAATGAAGTATGATCAGTTAACATGGGATGAATAAGACATTTTACAAATGTGATAGTGAAATGAACTTGATGAAAGTATAGAAGAAGCAGACAGTCATGTTTTATGATAATTTTCTTACAAGGTGTCTTGCATCCTGATCAGGACTATATAAATCATATTCAACAAATAATGAATTTGGTTTCCTACTTGTGAAATACTAACAACTAGCCTAATTTTAGGCAGATCTATCTATCTGTTCATGAAATAAATAATAAAATAAAAGATGAAGAAATGCCTGCCTGTGAATTTGTCTCAAAATCTTTGGTGGTAACAGTTTTTATCCTAGGAGTAATAAAGTGAGAATTTTGGTTTTGTTAGGTTCTGGTTTTGTTTTGATTTTGTTTTGGGGTGGGTGTTGGGTTTGTTTTGGTTTGGTTTGGTTTGGTTTTTTTTGGGGGGGCGGGTGTTTCTTTCAGTGACTACTTGTCATTCAATGTTGAATACATCTGTTTCTGTTTGAATATAAATATTTGACATCAAATACATACATTTGACTGAAACATGCCAACCGATTACAAAGACTTACAAATTCACAACTGGTGTTCAGTTTATGTATAGCAAAACGAAAACAGTCTAAACATTCCAGTTTTTCTGAATTTGTTCTCAATACTGATCCTAATATGATCCCCTATGAGATAACCTCCTGAGATATTTCATATCTACATCTGCATAGGTTACTTCGATGGGAAGTTCATGAAGAAACGTTTATGGGGAAGATTTGTGATTTTCATGCTGTTTCTTTAGCAAATGTAGTTCCAGAGAAAATAGAATTTTGGAGGAATTATTTTAAGGACTTTATGTTTTTATAGGTATAAAAGTGCTTGACTTGATTTTACATATGGTAGAATGTCACTCAAATATTCTGGAGAGAAGTTTCTGTTTAAAGTCTTATTGGTGCTATCACAACAATGAGAAATAGGTCATATAAATCAGAAAAGAAAGGAATCTTTGACTATATTGATGAGCTACCAGATGCTTCTTTCTCTCATCTTTTCTTAGAAAAGTGTCTTAAATAATTTACTTAAAAGTATACTAGCTGAAAATAAAAGACTGATTTGTTGGGTTTTTTTAAAATTAAAAATAAATGTAAATAATCACTGTTTACTATTGTCTCTGGTTCAAATATCAAACCTGCTGAATGTATTAGTGCAACAAGAAAAGATTGTTAAGAAGAGAAGGAGAAAGAGTAAAAAAGCATGCAGAATGAAAGTCTTTGTAATGAGACTTGAATTCAGGAAACTAAAGCAGAAAAATAATGCATATAGTTTTATAGTTCCTACTTTTCACCTATCCACAAATCACAAGTTTACATAAGAACAGCAGTCATATTATTTTAAATCAAAGAAAATGGAAATGTGCATAGGAGATATGACAGAAGGCTCCTTTTAAAGAAAGGGCCAATGTTTCTGTTCTACTGGCAAATATACATCATATTATATGTGTGGAGAATGGGACACACAAGAAAAGTTTTGGAAAAAAACAAATAGTTAAAAAAAAAAAAGAAGTGTTGAATTGCATGTACTGAATCAATTTATGGAAGGTGTTGTTGAAGTATTGCTTGCATACATTATTTTCTGTCAGCTTTAGCCCCTCACCAAATGTTATGTTTCACAATATTCTACAAACTTTTGTCTTTCAGCCAGTGAAGACTTGATGAAATTTTATTCCATCATGGAAGGTATAATCCATCTGGGAAACCTGGCCCAAAGAGAAGGCTGAGCATGCAAAGCATTTGCATAATAAATCCCATGACTCTGGCTTGCAGAATTCTATTGAAAAATATTCTGTACCATCATGTTTGGAGATCTGTTTTTTATAGGCAAAGTGATGAGTTTTTCCACAGGAAGCAGACATTTTTCACAAAAACAAGAATTACTCTGCTGAAAACCAGTTTTCTGTCAAAACAATTTTAACTGAAAACTTTGAGCCATCTGTTTTACATCATCACAGTGAGCAGAATTTGGAGATAGCTTGGTACAGTTTATAGGCAATTCCAAGTGAATTTGCCTCTACCAGCTGGTACAGACCAGCTAACAAATGTGAAGAGTATACTATTCAGTAGAAGTCAGTCAAACTATTCTAAGTAATTCCATACCTTGAAGAAATGGACTCTATTATACCTACAGTAAATTATATTTTTTTAGTTTCTATCAGTGCTAGAAAGCAAATCAGGTATCTGTTATTCATCTGTCCACTTGACAGTATTAATGGAAGAGGGGAAATGGGGGCTGTGCTATGTACAGTGGGCACATCTGTTCTGATAACTAAGTTATGGCCTACACAGTAAACAAGGTGATCTGAACAAGGCATACCATCTGTGTTTCTTACAGCTTGCTTCCTTATTATTTCAGCGCACTCTAATGTACATCCTGTTTGTGCTCTGTATATGTCTAATAAATAGGGCTATTTCTCTTTACAAAATATCTTCTTTATATATATTGTCAACATGGCAATGTTCAGTGAAAGTGATATCTACTATATTTGTTTGCATAATTCAAGGAAAAGGTATATGATCCACTTTGAAGAACCTGAAAGGGGAAAAAAAGAGGTATTGAAAAAAATTCTTGCTAATAAAATATAATAAAGATACTTTTCTGCATCAGACATTAAATCTTCTATTTCTAAACACTGAATTATTGGCCTGAAAGGCCTGTAAATATAAGATAAATATACTTGAATAAATATTTTTAAATACTCAAATAATTTCCAGCAAGACCAGTTCCACAAACTCCCTGTCTAGCCTGTTTTGCTGTCTAATAATTTGTCAAAAAGATTTATCTAATACCTAATGAAAATCTTTGCCATCAAATAAGTTGGCCATTATGTGGACAAATGTCTATCCTGACCATATAGCTACACTAACAAGACAAATCTTCATGAAATAAAAAAGAAGGTAATGCCGAACCAGTTGACTAACTCTGATTTAAAACTATGAGAAATGGCTAGACCTTGTAGATAAGAAAGCAAAACAAAAAGAAGGAGTGGGCCTTTGCAAATCCTGGCTAAAGGGCACTTCTAAGACAAATATCCTGTAAATCCCAAAGGTTGGATATTATAGCAGTAAAACTGGGAGAGTGGGGCAAGAGTGGTAAAGAGGAAGAGTCTGGGAGAGGAAAAAAAGTGAAAAAGTATATATAAAGTGACACAAATGATATAATTGGAGGTCCCTGTGGAGCAGCCCAGGCACCTGATCAACACATTTAGAAAGACTATGAACCCTTAGTCTCCACTCTACTCACATGTAACTTTTCTCTGGGGAACCAGAAGCATGGGATGTCTTCCCTTGCATTGGTGAGAAAAGCACTTTTCATAACATGGACAACACAACATAACATAGCATAAATGGAGCTGAAAATCCATTTCTTCCCCGTCTCCTGTCACATTTACTATAACTTCACATACCTTAAGTGGACAGAAAGAACAATTAATAATTTCATTCTTTATGTAAAACCCTTCTATAAAGTAGAAATCCTCTATATCCATGAGATTCTGCCACACTTTACAGTCTTGCTTGTCTTCTGATTAATTTTTTTTCACCTAGTTCAATATTTCCTCACAGTATATTTACAGTCCTCTTATTATTCATATCTATGGATTTTTTCTGTGTCACGAAACTATGGTGTCCAAACACAGTACTGTAACTCCAGCCCCGCCAATCCTGAATAAGGTAAAAGAAGAAGAAAGAAAGAAACAAAGGAAAATTGTAAGGATTATGCTTGTATCCCTTTAAAAGGAGACAATGTTCTGTAAATATTATGTCTTTGGTAGTCATTGTTGTCAGGGGAGCTAGTAAACCTGGCCAGCAGGCATAGCTCAGCCTCTTTGAGCTATTGCCTGCTTGACTTGTCCCATCCTATGTTTTCCCCTCTGTTATTGGGCCTGCCATGACAATAATCACATACTGAGTGATGCATCTGTTGATGAAACCTTTTTGTTCTGCAGCCCCACCACACAATTGCCCTCAGTCTATGATCTATTATGACTCCTACTCCCAGCTTTTTAAACACACTACTTTAGTGGTTTTGCTACCCAGCTATTCTACATTTTGATTTGTGAATTTGATTTCTCTTCTGAGATGTGTTTTGCACCTGTCCTAAATTAACTTCTTCACTTTTGATCTCAGTTGGCTTCTTCAGTGGAAAACAAAGTGCATACTGGTGGAGTCCTATGAAATGTCCTTCTTTTGTACTCAGCCTTTGAAAATTACTTATTGAATAAATTTTTAATGAATTCCATAATTTCATCTAGATCTTTCCCTTGTCTGTATAGAAAAAAATGTGTTGGATGTCTTGCTAATTCAGGATATATCAGATCTACGCTTTCCTGGATTCATTTCTTCTCTTGAAAGTATGCAAAACCACCTTTAAAAAGACGGTTTTTATCTTCTGAGCATATTGAATCCAGCTTGGGGGTTTTTAGTTCTTTTATTTTATTGAGATGATAGTTAAAATAGTCAGGGTAGATCAGTCAGTGCAAAGTGGATCCAATAGTCAGAAAAGGGAAAAATTGCAGAAGAACTGGTGGTTGGGATATGCAGTCAAGGAGAAAGGAGGCTGTCAAAGCTAACTGCCTCTCCCTCAGTAGTGCAATCTCTCTGCAGTAGTGCAGCCACAAGACTATTGTATGGGAAAATGGTGATCCACACGCTTGATTTCTTCCATGTATACAGGTGCAGTTTGAATAGCCTGTGACAACTTACCAGCCAGCTGTGGTAGAGTATCCGACTACTCAGGTGTAGGCCCCCTTATGACACATGTGACTGCTCTATACAATGGTATAATTAAGGAGTGTACACAGAAGCAATGCATAGTTGATCAACAAAAATTTATTTGATGTGTACTCAGTCATAACTATATGGATAATGTTTTGTCTTGTTGACATCAAACATTATGTACACCTGCTGGGGAACTGCAACTTTATTATGATAAGGGTATTGGAGCATACTGCCAAGGGACTCTTCAAAACTAAGTACATATTCCAGATGTGTCTGCTGTCAGTGACTGATGAATATGTATTGTGAGCAAGACCCTACAAAAGTACTAGAAAACTTGGAGCTGATGAACCTCATCATAGATGGGAACTCTGTGCAGCACAACATGATCTATGCAGAGAGACTGACTCATCTGACATTGCAACAGTTGGGGTTCCCAGCAGCAGAAGGCATGTGAGATTGGTATCACCTTTTCTATAATTTCCATCCTTTACTTAATATATTAGTCAGCTAGCTTTGGGTATCCGTGCCTTTCTTACTGAGATCCCAAAAGAACTGACAGCTCCTCAGGGCAAAACAGTCTCACAGAGACTTCTGAAAGAATGTCCATTCTGGACACCATACTTTCCTTGAATAAACTGGAGTAAAAAACATACATTGCAGTAGGCTTTCCTAAAATCTTATTACTAGGTTGAATTTAGTTAAAATTCAAAATATTTCCCGCGCTAATAATAAGGATAGCACAAATACAATGCAAATTTCAAGACCTCAGTTTATCAACTGCTTGTTTTGTGCTTATTTCATCTTGATGAAAGCAGTGCTCATTTTCACTTCATGCTTTCCAGTTCCTCATTGTCAAAGAGTGCGTTTTTTTCCTAGGAATCTAGGAAAGCAGTGGTGCTGTTGCAGCTTGCGAGATACATATAGGAGCATAGAATAAGAGCCCTAGTGAGGTTTTTCTCTTAGGCATCAAAGGCTAGCAACATGGAAAGCTCAGGTAGATAAAGCTGAGGATGCCACAAATTTTATTTGTCTTATAAAATGTGGCAAAATGTCTTGTACAACTGAATACTATGTATTGGTGCTTTAACTACAGCTAGTTGTTAATATGCCAACACAAAGCACCATTATGGCACTCTAATACCATTAGTTAAAAGTCATCAGAAGATACTCTGATTGACTCAAAAGTATGTTTTCCCTTACGTATCTTTTGATTAAGAAGTTACAGATGGGAGAAAAAATAACATTGTACCTCATCCCAAAATTCTGTGCGTAATAGATTTAAACACAGTTTGAAAGTTGTCTTACAGTTCTTCAACAAATACGTAATCTGAACTAAGAAACACAGAAGGAACTGAAGAGTTGAATAAGTACCATTTATCAGAAGGGGCACTTACAGTTTAAGGCACATTTCTTTGCCTGAGGAACGGATTATTGAGTGTACAAACACACGCTCAGGGAGAAAAGACCTGCACAATACCAGACCTTGTGTAACAAATAAATAGCAAGTTGTGGAAGAGGAGTGAATCTTGAGCTTTGAAGGACCACATCTAAAGTGTGTCCTGTCATGCCAGTAAAGGTCAGAAAATTAACACAGATGTTCTCTTTTGATTCAATTAGACTGGCATAATCTATTATGGAGTTTGAAAATATTAGAGAAATATTAATATTCACATTAATGAAATAAATACCTCCCCAAATTTTAGTTGTAGGTGTTTTTTCTGCATGTTTGATGGGCTGGTTATTCACAGATGTAGTAGGAGAAAGTCTCAAAGAACTGTTCCTTTCCCCGTCATATTTGCCAGGAAGGTTGTACACAGAACTGGGAAACTGATGAGCTGGTGACCATCTGTCTGCTGTTGACTTGAACACTTGGGAAATTTATTTGTGATTGATTTTTTCCCTTTTCCATTTCCAGGGCCCATCCCAACTCAGGCTGGTATTGTGACTTTTCAGGAACTCTCCTTTTGCCCATAATTAGCATTGTCATGCTCCATTTGCCTCTGTTCTTTTAGAGTGTTCCATCGCCTGATCACTGCAGAATGAGGGATTTATTTATTTATTTATTTCCCCCAGTATGCCATGTTTCTCTATTTGCATGCCTTTCTGAAAACTGTGACATTGTACGCAGAGATTCAGCATCCCTGAAAGGCAAAATGACAATGATGAGAGACGAATACTCTTTGAAGAAAGCTGTAGAATGGAAGTGTATGCTACAGGCTCCTTCAAAACGGAGGCCAAGAAGATGCCAAGGAGAATGTGGGACAACAATGTCAGTACATCAATGAATAGAAAGGACTTGCAAGATATTCAATGCTGCTAAAGATTAAATTATGTTCCAAAATATGTTTAATCTTCAGACTAGGCAGTTATTGAGAATGTCTGTATCAAATAAGTATTTTAAGTTGGCTAGCTTTTCCCTCACACCTTTATTAAGTCATGAAAATAAAATAATAGGGAATGATGCACTTTTTGTTCCCGTTCTCATTGTTCTAGGGGGTTTGGAATATCTGACAAAACAATGAACATGAAACTAACACTGTCCCTCTTTACTTATACACAAATGCAGCTGGAGCTACTGCTGCACCTGCCAGACTTTCAGGGGGTTGAGATGTGCACGTGGGTGAGACACATCAGAGAAGGCATAAGGCATAACTGTAATCGGCCATAAACAAAACAATGACACCAAGTATTCACAAAATAATTTTTAGGGTTGCTTTAATTTGATAGTGGCTCTTCTAATGGCAGTGCATCTGCCTGTAAATCAAACTTTCAGAAGGTCCCGTAATATTACCTGATGTTGGAAACATTCTGAAATACATCTTAGCTGTCTTATTCTCATACTGAAATGAAAGACAAGGAGATAATATAGAATTAGTGATAAATGAAAATACACTAACATTTAAAACATTTCCAGTATAAAGTAAAACAATTTCCTTCTATACCCCATTTTCTCTTACTTAGCATTAGCCATGTCACTTTCTTGGATCCCAAGTACTTATAACTAATGCAAAGATTGTGCTCTAATTTTCAGCTGCATTGACATGTCCTGATTTTACAAAATTTTACATAGTCTGACAAACTTAAATCTTGCCACACTGCTTCACTTACACATAAATAATTTCATTTTAGAACCATTAAGAAAGAGTCAAAAAAGGTCCATTTTTATTTAGTAGATGAACTCAAATTCAGTTTCATGAAAAGTAATGAAGTGAGAGAATCTTCAGCTTGCTAATTGGATTAAGTCAATTCAGTTTTCTTTTTAAGCCATGGTTCTCATTCTTAGAAATGTTTTAGAAGAGTACAATTTTGCTAGTACAAGTAGAGAAGTCAAGAGAATGACTTGACAATTGAGACTGAAGAATGATTACCAAAATTGAGAAATTAGAAATAAATCATCTAAGAAAAATGGTCCTTTAATCTGGAGAAAGAGTAGTCTGTTCACTTACAAAATGTGGATTAAAAGCTAACTAAGCCTGGTACAAAATTTGTAAAAATAGCTCTTACTGACTTCAGAAGGCTTTAGATCAGATTTCATGACCTTAATAAGCTATTGTTTCAATGGTTCTATATCAGATATAAAATGTTTTAATCAAAAAACCCTATCTGCAGATTCATTTGTCAATCCTGCACAACATCTTGAAACTGGATTAAAAGAATAGCAAACAGCCCAGCATTACTTTGTACTGGGTCAATACTTTAGAAAATCTTATGAGAACCACTTTATTTAAATAGTAACTTGACTCCATACTGCTTCATTTTTATGGAGCTCAAATTCCTATGCACAGTTTTCTGGGAGAAAATAAAGGTGTTGAAAAGCAAGGCACTGTTTCTCCTACCGAAGTGACAGAAGATAGAAAATGATTAGTGGATTAAACATGTTTCACTAAATTCAGTGACTAACGTACATAGGAGTGTGTTTCATATGCCATAGATCACAGCCAGTTAGACACCTTGTCACAGACAAAATATATATTTTTAATTGCTTTAAATGTATATGCACCTGCACATATGATGAGAGTTTTCCATTTGTACAAGTGTGTTAAATACCAAGTCAGAACAAACAAAGAAACAAACAAGCTAAAAATAATAAAAAACCCCAAACAAACAAACTAAAAACCCAGCCCTTTGAAAATAAGCACAATAATTGTGCTACTTTGCTTTTCAATTTGAGTTGTTTTGAAATCTAAATATATTCTCTCCAATTATAGGTAATTATTTTCTTTCCCTGAGCCAGCTAGAGTTTTGGAACTGGGAGGTGTAACAACTAGGAAAGCAAGGGTCCAAAGCAGTACTTAAACCTAAGGGACTAAGCAACTACAAAATAATCTTTAGCTGTGGTGTCCCTCCTCTTAGTGATGTGGAATTTCAGAGTTAACTTCTCAAGCATGACTTGGAAAACCTGGGTTCAATTCATTTCAGTTGAGACATACTGAAGCTTTATCTATGAGATTGTTGTAGCCTGAGATTAAATCAACTAAGGATCAGAGTGTCTTTGCTTGAGACTAACCACTATAAAAAAGGGACAAAAAGAGAAGGAATGTAAGGTAGGCCTTTGTCCCTGTATCATGATTTGCTCTTCTATTCTTTAAAATAAATAACATCTTTATAGCTATTGGAATAAGAAGAAATATCACACTGGTAGCACCTCTGGTTTTGATTATCTTGCTATATTTTGTCAATACAGAGCCTCATTATGATTCTAGTTAGTCGTGTTAAGGACATCACGTTATAGCCACATATAACCATCTACATAAGCCATACGTGCAATGACTTTTAAGTCAGGTATGTATCAGTGTTTGAGTTCTACGCATATACAATAGAGAGATATTTTGGAACTCCATTAGTTAGCATACTGAGGTAGTACTATTATTTCCAAATAACATTCTCTTTGTATTTCTGCAGAATTGTCCTAACAGTATGTACCTTCCTGTAGTTCTTTTAATGCACTATCATTTGTATTGACTGAGACCCATATATAGAAATTGATAGACAGAATTTCCCATGATCTGGGTGGAGATATTAAAAATGTATGTCCACCCATCATTTTTCTGAAGCAAAGCCTGATCAGGTTTGAATCTTTGAATGAAAAATTACTGCCTTAATTTAGCTATACTATATGAAAAAAATGTTCCTGAAAGGAAATGTTACTTTTATTTATTTTAAAAGAATGCATATTTGTGCCTAATCACTACCATAAATGAATTTTCTACATAAGTCATTATTATATTTTTTAAATTTCTTTCCCCCACACCACAGTGGATATAATAACCATACTTGGCTATTACATCTCTTTAAATGCCACTGGAACAAGTGGACTATAAAACATTTAATTTTAAGCAATATAATTTTTTAAATACTGCTGTACAGTAAGTCACATTTTTAATACAGTTTTCAAAATGTCATAATTTGTAAACATGTCAGGAAACTTCTGTGAACTCACTTTCAATATTTGTAACTCAGGCAGTCCTGTGACTAATCTGAAGGTTTCATTAATACAAGTAATGGGAGCTGTAAAGAAAAAAATATTGAAACTGTATTTCTTTAGGCTAAATAATCCCTGGGGACACAATAGAACCGTAACTGTCTGACGTCTTGTATTTTAACACTGAAACGAGTAGAAAAATACTATTCTGTATTAGTTTTAATCTTTTTTATGGGGGAGGGGAACAGACTGACTGTTTGTGTTCCTTACTGTGGCCCTTTTTAATGTGAGGGCTTGGAATTGGGATGACAATCAACATGTGCAATATCTTAAGAATGTTCTTAAAGCCTAACTAAAGTTAAACACCTTAAAGCTGAACAAATAGCATACAAGCATACATTTCTGGACTATTACTTTCCTATTTAAGGTTACTGGCTAAGGTTTCCTGTCTAAGGTTGCAGTTAATATTGCAGGAGTATTAAGTGTTAATATGAAGAATACTTGGAAGGCAATGCTTAACATTATTAGCATTATAAGTTTTATGACACTCTGTAGATCTTAGGTAGGCATTCTTTCACACATATAGATTTGTTGTGTGGTCAGAAATGGTTTTGTGTTTCAGGCAGTTTCATATTTAATAGAACACTCGTTTTCAAGAGGAATTAATCAAATTACTTCTGGAACCGATACATCTCTTCCTCTCTTTAATATTCCAACACTGAAGCTACATCCTCTCGGGCCTTTGCTGGAATATCTAATTTTTATGTATCTCTTTTTTTTGCATGCTTCTTCTTTGCCGTCTTGTTGCTATTAAATTACTGCCTCCCTCTGATCATCAGTTACAACGTTCTGAGAGGGCTAAAACGAAATCATAAGTCCAAGATATCAAATTCTTCTTTGCTAGTCTTGCTTGAGACAAATTGATTAGGCAATTTATATCTTTTTTGTTGCAGTCAGAGGATCCTGAAATTCCATTGTAGAACTAGCTTCCAAGAAAATTTAATCTTTTATCTAGATGCTATTTTTATATTTATGTCTTAAATTTTTCTACTTGAGTGATTTAAACTTAAGAGCCTAAATAAAGTTTAAACTTTTAAAATAAACTTTTGTGTCACTATCTCTCTCAGTTTATCTAATTCTGGTAAGGAAAATGATAACTACTTTTAATAAGCATAGTAAAGAAAAGAACTAAATGTTTTAGCCAGTTTTTTTTTTTACAGGAAAAACAAAACACAAAAGGAGGAATCAAGAAGTTTTATGAGTATACAACACTTTTTTATATCAGGGCATCTATTAATTTACATCTATTTTGTCACCACTTAGAAAAAAAGACTGAGGAAATGTATTATCCATTTAACAAGAAAAAATTCTAAATGTGAAAACCCATATTAGTTTAGGTGGACATAAAATAATGAGAGATGCAGAAAAATGCCTGTTGCATGCTACAGTCTGCTAAGTCCTTGTTTCACAATAATATTTTTAATGAACCTCAGAAATAAATTGCATTCAAGGGCATTATTTGGCTGAAGCAGGAGTGTGAGTGAAAGTGAAAGCAAGAGAGTAAGACTGAACTCCATAGAGACAGGAAAATCACCTATATTGGCCACACTTTTTGCAGAGAAATTGCTGCACTAATTATGTTGTCATTCTTGCATTTACACTTCTTTTTGATACAAACAAGTCTTTCTGAATAGTAAACGTAATGTAATCACATCATGTTTTCTATCAAGAAAAAAATCAATGGTTCACTCATTTAAATCCTTTCTATCCTCTAGAGGAATGAATGGATGTTTTACACTGCATCGTCACATCCGGACTGTCAATCCATAATGGTATTTGGTATAAAATTATATATTTTTGACAGTATGCTATAATTCTTCAACATACTCTTCTATGATAGTTGCTATATTCTCTTAACTTACAAACTTCAGCTATGATTTCTGCCTTTTCATTTAACGTCATCTCTAGATATGAATTTAATTATGAAATCTGAATGAAGGTGAAAAAGAATATTTTTTCTCTTCCTATAATTAAGTTTCTTTCTATTCTTCTCAGCATCAGACTGAGTAGCACGGTACTTCCAATTCTTAAATTTCTCTTTTCTTTTAGCCTGTTATCTGTTGCCCTCAGATTGTCATGGTTAATGACCTTTCTTTCCGTCTCCTCATTTTGGTTCTACACGCTCTCACAAATAATTTATATTTCGAGTACATACTAGGTGTTGCCTCAGGGAATCTCTCTTTCTTTCTTTTTTTTCTTTCTGAATAGACACAAATGTTTTAGGACCCTTTCTAGAAAAGTCTAAAATCTATGATAGATCTCAGTGATTATGGCAATTGATATTTTATTCATCACTGCTGGTCAGTTAAGAATACAGACATTCTTAGCTTGAGGTATATTTCTCCTGAGAAAGTGCAGAGAAAGATGATATCTTTTGAGATTGCGTTTCTGGATACGCAGGATTTCTCTTTTCTTATTAATTAGTGTTATTTCTTTTTGAACTCTAGAAAGTGGGTAACATAAATTCTTCTCTATGAAAAGTCAACAGTTTGAATCCTTGTAAAGACTTAGTCAATATTCTTTTCACAACCCACCTATTTCTTTGCTCTTTCTTTTTCCACATTAAACATTAAACTACAGCAGTATTTTAAAAATATATACATATATTTAGAATAGAAGAGAGCAGTTCAGTTGAAAGGGTCCTACAATGATCATCTAGTCTAAGTGCCTGACCACTTCAGGGCTGAACAAATGCTAAAGCATGTTATTAAAGGCATTGTCCAAATTCTCTTAAACAGGCTTGGGGCATTGACCATCTCTCTAGGAGGCCCGTCCCAGTGTTTGACCACCCTCACAGTAAAGAAAATCTTCTCAATGTGCAGTATAAACCTCCCTAATGCAGCTTTGAACCATTCCCATGTATCCAATCACTTGATACCAGGGAGAAGAGATCACCACCTCTAGTGGACTTTCATATGAAGACACATGATGATTCCTCTTTCTATATATTTTGGGTTTTCCATTAATACATATTTAGTCATAGTGCACTGCCATCATGATTTCCTTTTTCTCATGTATATGTGGGGGCTTTTTGGTGGGTCTTTTAGAGATGACTGATATGTGTAAGAAGATGAAATATGGGTAAGTACTAATTGACAAAATTATTAATAAAAGGAAAATGCAAAAACTGCAGTGGGGAGGAAAATAATTATATGAATGTGTTTTGGAATCGCTGTGTCTGATTACTCTAGCAATCTTTTCCTTCTTTGCTACTGAATACTTCTGGTTATTTACAAAATAATGCATCACAATAGCTGGCATGCTATCTATTTCCTAGGAAGAATTTGTTGCCTTCACTTCAGACTTTTTTCCTGGCTTCAGCATTCAGTAAGGTACACAGCAATTGTAGGATGAACCTAGAACACTGTGTATCTAAAACAAACAAACAAACAAACAATTTTTATTGAAGACGACTGTATTATTAATGCATATAATATGTATAAGCTCATATATATTATATTGTGTATCTATACATAGGCATATAATACATATAAAGCAAATAAATTAGTATAATATTCTGACATTTTGTCTTGTGTAGAGACTTATAAATCCGTATAAGACTGCTAAAATCTACAGACTATAGACAGTTTTTCAGATATTCTAGCAGTTGAAAAAACCTTAACTTTCAGTGGAGAAGAGTATAAATGTTTATTTCTGTGATTAAAATATAATTTTCAACTGGAGAATGAAAGTGTATTTTTTATGTTACCTAATTTTAAATAAAAGATGAGTATCAAAACATTTTGATACTCGGCAATGTTTTGCTGTGTTCTTGCAGAGCTTCATCTGTCTATTTCCAGGGAAACAACAACATAAAGGAGAAAATCATTATTTCTTCATGTATAGTGTTACAAGAGGACAACCTATTCACAGTTTGCACATAGACATCTAGGCATCTTGAGAAAGAGAGAAAAGCCAAGCAATAACTATTAAACAAAATCATTTTTTTTTTTTTTCAAAAAGAATGAGGGATGTAGAGATACATAGACTTAAGGCTGAATAAGAAATTAATTGTTTGTATCTTCGTTAAATAGCAGGGTAAAGATTAACCACTGGTAGTAAACACCTGACCCTAATGCAAAAATGCAGGGTAAAAGGATAATGTGATTGTGCATCTCTTTTGAAATCAGACAAAACATCAGACCTCTGGATTTTAAAACAAACAACAAAACCCCTCTACGATAGGAACTCATTTTGAGTTTAATAATGCTTAACACAAACAAAAATTTTCTGTTCAGTCCTACATTGCTCATGTATTTATTATGTCCATATTTTCCTGTTGTTGAGGTTCATTAAGTTGTAGTCCTCTCTATATAACTGTACCCAGCATTACATGAACAAAAGTATCTGTCACCTCAGAACATTAAGAAGTTTTACTCCATTTGTTCAAAGGCTATATGGACAGTGTGGTAAAGCCCTTAAAGGGTACAGAAAGATATAATGAATTATTCTCTTGCTAAAGATAGTAAAGCTTCTAGCAGGTTTCAAAAATAATCATAATTGATTAATTTTTAGTTGGAAGCTAAGGACACTTGTGAATCTGAATATATCATCAAACTTGAAATAACTTTCAGAGCTATGCTTTTTCAATTTGAAATCAAGTTGGAAAATTCCACTTCTATTTAATATAATTCCATATTTCTTTCATTGGATGAGTTTATGTTTTTCCCTCTGACTCAGCATACTGATTTAAAGATAATCCAGTCTTGTGATGGAGGTTATTTTTGGGTTTTGATGCTGAGCAGGTCTTTAGCCATGAACTAAAATAAAACAGACTTAATAGAAAAAGGAAATATTTATGATATATATCAGCAGCAAATCAGTAAAGTATACTTTCTCTAATTTTTAAACATGAGTTTTGAGTGAAGAAGATTCTCCTTTTTGCCGAATTTAAGGTTGGGTGTAGCAGCAGATAAAATCATGCTTGGAATAACAACCTCTGTGTGAGACAATTGGGACACAATATAATATCCATATCTGTGAGGTGGAGAGAAAAAAAGAGGAGGGAATGTTTCTCTGTTTTTAGTTAGTTCAATATAGAAACCAATGTATTTAGATCAACATGGCATAGTGGTGCTCTCCAGAAGTCGCTAACTCATTTAAGCTATAGTCATAGGTGGAATCTGCATAAGAAAGGTCACTTTCCCCAGCTTGTGAGCATTATTTGGTTAGACAAAAGTGAGAGATGAAGAAAGAATAGGCAGTGCTTTCACATTGTGTTTCATTCAACTATGTCTGCCATCAGCTGCAACTCCTGAACTTTCCTCTGCCAAATGAAATTAGGCAGTCTTTTGAATTCTGAATAATTTCCAATTCTATGATGAGAGCAATGGCTGTACCGACTGCCAGCTATGCAAATGCAGAATTAGTTTGGACTGTTACTGCTGATGAGTGGAGACATTAGGCTTAGTGAAACAGACAAAATACAGTCACAAAGGAAACATGGCTCCAAAGGTCACTGAGGAAGGAAAGCAAAGGGATCTAGGAGGTACTGGAGAGCTACTCTTGAATTAACCAATGCTTTATGTGTGTCCATCAGCTCAGAGTTCACCGGATTTTTTTAAAGCAGGCAGAGCAACCTACAGCCATGAAATCAGAGGGCACTGACATCTTTACTCTCTCTTTTATGGAGAATACTTGAGGATCTGAGAGGCTGTGGCAATTTCCATCTGGAAGACAAAAAAGAAAAACATGTGGAAAGGTAGATGTATTTGGTGATAGAAGCATGTTCCCTGACATTCAGTATCACTTCACCTCTGCAGAGCAACCAGAGAAATGTTCTGTGATACAAACTTCTTAATGAGACAGAGCACATCCTTGTACTTGGAAGACTGGGGAACTGTGAACTAGCCTCTGTTGCCGCTGTCTCCCTTGAAAAGGGTACGCTGTTGCTACTGCTGAGAAAACAGTGGAATAAAATGGGTGCTTCTCAGAGTACCAGTTGCTGAAGAAGAGTATTTGGCCAGCATTATACAAATTTTCTGCCAGTTATCTTCTCCACCCACTGCTAAGCATATATTCATCAAGGTGGGTATTGTCATCTCCAGCCAGTGCATGTGTTCGGTCGTCTTTGGATCCCAAACACAAAACATGGTAGCACGTACAAAGCTATCAGGATGCACTTTCGCAAAGATCATACCTCCATCTTATTCTTTCTTTGCTACACATAAGATTCTCTCCTTTTGCTAGTGTGCATTTCTAAGACAAAGCATGTTCAAACACTTGTGCAGAATCGAACATCCCTTTCAACAATAGCAGGTATTAAACCTCTGAAGAACTTTCTCACAGTCCACTTTAAATTTTATAGCAATTCATAACTGCAAAAGAGATTTGGAAACATGAGGTTGAATTATCCATCACTGAATAAGTACATTATACTTCCAATGTTGTCAAGCACAGAGTGAGAAGGAAGAGTCAGACCCTTAAATAAAATTTGAAAACTACTTTCAAATGATTTTGTTATCAGCTCTGAAACCAAGCTTACAGTAAGACCTAATGTTTTAAAGGTCTGAACGTGTGTTCCAAAAGAGTGGAAATATAATAAAACATGATAATCTTCACATACTTTTTCATAATGGAAGAACAATTTTGAGAGAAGAAAAAGTACCCAACGAAACAGATTCTTAAATAGCCCTCAAAAGATTTAGTTTTCTTTTATGGGAACTACTCAGCAAGAACAGTAAATTTTCAAAGAGTTCTTATTTTTGATGTCTTAAAAAGTACAAGAGGACCTTAATCTTCAGAATGCTCATTGTTCACAAATTAATGTATAATAAAGTGAAATATCAGTTGCAATGGGCTTATTTCTCCCCCAGACACAGTTTATGTCTTCACAAACTGCCCAATAAAAGGATGTTTCCCAAATTCTTGGATTATCTGTTACAGAAGTTATACAAATTGCCTTTCAGAGGAAGTAAATCCCACCATATAGGTCTGGAGCAAATCCCTCACACTACGCCCAGACTGAAATTCTTCACTTCACTGTGTGATGAAAACCTCACTTCAGTCTCTGACGAGCTGATTTACCAACATAAAGAATGTCATGGAGATTAAACCTCTTCTGTATGATGTAGGTGCTCTAAAATGATATGAAAAATCTAATTCAGTAATAGCACTGTCCCTGCTGACAACTTTTTATGAGAGACTAGTTAAAAATGTTTGAAATTTAAAGTATCCATGACTGGACACCTACCTTCTTATGAAATTTGTCTTGCGTGTACCTGCATTCAATTTAAATTTGGTCTTAGAAGAAATTAAATAAATGTAACGAATATCTTTTAAATTAAAACTGCATGGTCAGTAACTTCAAATGTTAACTCACTGTTCCTGGGGACCAGGGAAGTGGAGTCAATGTTTTCTCATTCTGCATCTTCATCTTATGTACATGCCTACGTCATTTAGCCTGGTCTTTTAAATAGATTCAAAGAAATACAGGATTGCATTTTTTGCCTTGATTGCAGTAGATACTATGGTTAATTTGAAGTACACATATATCAAGTGATAAGTGTCATTAAATATTTAATTAATAATGAATCACTACATTGATGTTTTAATGAGGTTGAGAAAGGGATGCATAAATAGACAATATTCAGTTTTGCTAATAATTAAATCAATTGTCTTTAAATTAGAAAATTTCCTTCCGTTATAGTACATGGCTATTCTACAAAGTACAGTAATATGTGAGGACTTTATAGTAGATTATTTTTTTCAGAGGACATGATCAGTTACACATTTGGAAATTTTGCAAAGAGCATTTGAGAAACAAACAAATAATTAAAGAAAATTAGAAAGAAGTGGAAAGGAAAGAAGGCCAATTGTCCTATACTGTTGCTGAAATAAATAATCCTGAGCTTAACTCTTGGCATATAGCACATTAGATACTCAATATCTGTGGGGACAGCCTAAACTCAATCTGTCTTCATAGCACATGATTTTATAGGAACTTAAGACCTACAAAAATTAAGGAACGTTATGTCTGCGCAATAGTAGAAATATGGGCAACAGTATATGTGCATGCCACATTAGTGGGAAAGTAAACGTTATAACCACATATTCCAGGTCTAACATAGGATAGTGAACTCATCTATGTGACAAGTACTGGATTCTAGACCGTGTGTTAGTGCAGATTTTCTTGTTCTCATGGCTACCAGTTAGATCTCTGTGAGTCTGCTGTCCCTATGAATGCTCCTGTGAGCTAGCAGTATGGATCAACACGGAGTTTCCCATAAAGTTTAGTAGAACTTTAGTTCTACTAGGGACTAGTAGTCCCCTCTATTAGTAGAAAAACTCCTCCAAGTAAACCTATCTGTTTTTACAGTGAGGGCCTTGATTATCCTTGCTCACCTATGATGCTTTGAGGAGACTACATCATCATATCTGAAAAGTTCTGTACTAGTTTCTAGTAGATTTCAGCAGACTTTGAACAATACAAGCAAAGTAATGGGGGATTATATACTTGGTTTTTTTTAGAATCACAGTTGCCCATCATAACGTCATGAAGTTCAACAAGGCCACTTGGGTCGGGACAACCCTCGTTATCAATACAGGCTGGGGGATGATGTGATAGAGAGCAGCCCTGTGGAAAAGGACTTGAAGGTACTCGTGGATGAAAAGCTGGACATGAGCCAACAATGCCTGCTTGCAGCCCAGAAGGCCAATCGCATCCTGGGCTCCATCAAAAGAACCGTGGCCAGCAGATCCAGAGAGGTGATTCTCCCCCTCTGCTCTGCTCTGGTGAGACCCCACCTGGAGTACTGCATCCAGCTCTGGAGTCCTCAGCACAAGAAGGACATGGACCTGTTGGAGGGGGTCCAGAGGAGGGCCACGAAAACGATCCGAGGGCTGGAGCACCTCTCCTGTGAAGACAGGCTGAGAGAGTTGGGGTTGTTCAGCCTGCAGAAGAGAAGGCTCCGGGGGGACCTTCTATCAGCCTTCCAGCACCTGAAGGGGGCCTGTAAGAAAACTAGGGAGAGGCTGTTTGCAAGGGCATGTAGTGATAGGACAAGGGTCAGTGGTTTTAAACTAGAGCAGGGTAGGTTTAGATCAGACATTAGGAAGAAGTTCTTTTCGAGGAGGATGGTGAGACGCTGGCACAGGTTGCCCAGAGAAGTGGTGGAGGCCCCATCCCTGGAGACATTCAAGGCCAGGCTGGATGAGGCTCTGAACCATCTGATCCAGTTAAAGAAGTCCCTGCTTACTGCAGGGGGGTTGGACTAGATGACCTTTAAAGGTCCCTTCCAACCCAACACATTCTATGCTTCTATGATCTCTGGTAATGGAACAGTTATGTTGGGTGCACTTTTTCCACGAAATGTTCCTTCAGCACAACCTTAAAGCCTAAAAAGGGCAGCAGATTCTTCAATGACTCTTATCTATTCTATATCTATGGAAGGAAGTATAGATATTTAAATGTAGCATTTATTTTTTAATAAATTAATGAGACTTTTAGAATGTGATTGTCTAGAACGTTTGTTTAGAGTCTAACTTACATATGTTCCATGCAAGTTGCATTATTTACAGTTTGCTAAGTGTAAAGTATACCACTTCTTTTAATGAGAAAAAAAAGATGATGTTTTTACTTTTTCAATCAAAGATAAATTCAGATATATAATTTAGGAATATTCTCAATGAGTTTCTGATTAAGGATTAAACAAGTAAATATTACCTACTGCTGTTTGCCTTCATTCTCTGTTTCAGCTCCACTTACAAGCATTGACTACATTCATAAACAGAGAATAGAAAATGGAAATGCTAAGCTCTTGGACTGTCTCCTGAAATGACCAATTTATGGGACAATTGGTTCCAGTTGTATTGGTGGATTTTTGATGTTGACATGTCCTCTATAAATTGGATAAAGGCCATCAGCTTGCTTCACATTTGTGCCAAGCAGCCAAGATGGTAACAAAGATGCTATTGAGATGGTAATGAATTGCTGTTAGTACATCATGTGTCATACTCAAATCTATGCTTGTCTGTTTCTAGTCTCTTGAGCTGCATACCCCCTTGATGATCAAAGCAAAATGTTTCCTTTCATTTATTTATGCCTTTGTTAAATAATCCAAGGAAAATGACACTTTGTATTTGTTTTGTCTAGCCAATAAATCTATGTTTTATGAAAAGGGAGAAGCGACCTGTTCTTAGTCTCAAATAGACAGGAGTCTGTGAAGTATTTTATATTTTTATAGTCCCAGAAGTGAATGATAAATTAAGAGATAAATTATTCATAATTGTAGCAAGCTCAAAAATGAAGGTTTATTACTAGAAGGTCCTGTTCCAGCAAGGAACTTATATGCAGTCTAACTTTTAGTGCATAAGTAGTTTCATTGAAGTCAGGAAAATAAGCCCATGCTTAAGTGCCTTCTTGGATAACAGCCAAAATTAAAAACAGAGTAAAATTAGAGAACTAACAATTACTTAATGCAAAGTGTGAAAGAAAGCACTGACTGTGTAATCAGGGACTGATTGGACCAATGGTACAAATGGATTGATGAGACATCATGACTTCTTAAGGAGAAAAGAATAAATACCATGACAAAAGCATGAAAATCTGAGGCTTTAAACTAAGTATGGGAAATGTTGTGGGGGACAAAGACCTGTTCCCTTTTTTAATAAAATATATTCTCATACCTGCGTACAAATAGTAGGTTGTAAAATTAAACATTTTCATTACTGAAATTAATTTAACTATCAGAACTGGGAATTACATGGTAATATGCCACAGAAATGTAAATTACAATAAATTGTCATTCTTGTGATTCTAAACAGATTACAGGTGATATAGGTACCAAGGTAAGGCAAGATAAGCTACCTACACTTAAACGTATTTGGGCATCTGCCAACACTTAGACACACGGGTAACACCAGTTCTTGCTTAAAAAGCAACATCTATGGTCCAGCACAGGAAGAGTCTTGAGGGAAATTTTCAGTCCATCTGTACTATTTAGCTGCTGTAATCCTCTTGAGGTTGGGATCATGCAACAGATAATTCTACAAGGAAAAGCTTAATTCTGTGGAAGTGCGTTGGCACTCTGCATCCAGTGATTAATTCTCTGTCTTTTTATTCTGCCCTTGCAAGTGTGTCAAGAAACCTCCATTAGGTGAAAAAAAAATCACCAGGAATATTTCCTACAAGATTTCTGAGGTCTTTCTTACAGAGCTTTGGATTTTTGTGCCTACACTATACATGCAAGTTGTAGATTTCAGCACTTTCGTGTCATGCTATGTGACACCAGATCCTACAGTTCATTTATAGAATAGGCTTCATCAATGAAACTACTCATGGGGGTTGTGTCACATGTAGTTTTTCAAAATTATCAGCATGGTCATCATCAAGGAAGAGGTTCTTGGTGATGTTTACAAACTAAAGTTGTAAGAAATTGAAAATATAAACCCTGCAGGTGGTTGCCAAGACATTATAGCAGAGTCCTGTCAGTTTCTTAGGATGATGCTTTAGTTCATTTGTCAGGGAAAAGTACACACAAGGACAAAGATATGTGGATATCACACCCTGGGATGTCTCCCTAGTTTTATCTATATTTACAGTTGCTTTAAGGAGATTTGACGTGTCTTTTCACATTTTTCTGTGATGAGTAAAGGAAAGCTGTTTATTCAACTCCTTGTCCATTCATTCTCTCCCATCACAACTTGTCAGCTGGTAAGCTCTTACACAGAACATTTGGCACACCACTCAGAAACCACGGTTCTCTGTGAACCTCTTGTGTCCCCTCCAGCCTTCATGCAGTGGAACTAAACTGGTTTTGCAGACAAAGTTCCTCTGAACAGAATATGCCTCATAATTTTAGCTAATAAAACCTTAAGTTGAAGAAAAGCAGGTTAAACAACAGCCTTTATTGCAATGCATCATGTATTTCTAGCCTGCATATTTAGAGCTGTCATCTTTGTTTCCAGAGAATAAAGTATGACAGGAGAAAACAATCTATTGATATTGTCATATGGGAGAATATAACTTTGAGAAGAGTTGCAGACACATTACAGATTAAGATCTGTTACCTATATTATAATACAGTTAAATGGCTATTCATGCTTGTACAAATCTGAAGATGTTTCTACAGTCTTAGTTTTAGCTGTCTCTTCATATGCTGAAGTAGAATTGTGGTCCACTGCATTAATTATGTTATTTTTTTCTTGCACCTCCATTATCACTCATTATTTAAGCATTTTACGCATCTTAGCAAAACATTTTATAGGCTTACAGATTACTTACTGCTAGTTTGCAATCCCATACTCACTCACTTCTGTAGAAATGCCAGAGACATCTCTTCATTTTGTTTAACAGTGGATAGATAAAGTGACACGTGTTATACTAGGTCATGTATTCAAAAATGGTAAATCATGTTCAGTCAAGTGAGGAGCTATTCATAGTATTACCTGTGTGTAAACAAGCTAGGTTTTATCTACACTTAAAAGTGTTACTACCACAGGTATGAATGGTAGGAGTAAGAGTGGAAAGATCATCTCCCTATATGGAAAAAAAATCGGATGGAAGTGCCCTTCTGCTTTAAAAAAAAAAAAAAAAAAAAAGTTTATTATGCTAGAGAAACTACTTTAAGATGTGTTGAAATTAATTTAAAATATGAACTATGTAGAGGGTGCATAGGGGAATGGAAGAAAACATGTCCTACAAGCATATTCAGGGCACTCAGTGTGTAAGGTGAAGCCGTGAAAAGGTCTGGAATGCTGTCTCCTGATGTAAACTGCATTGGGAAATGCAGGTTGGCACCCAGTAGAAACCAGGTGACTCTGTCACCAACTCAGTTTATTAGAGAGCATTGCGGAGGCTTTTGAAAGGACTGTGCTTGTATAGGAATGATATGATGCAAGCTACCGGTATCTATCTGCTAATTGGGTGCTGACCTACATAATGTCAACATCATTACACCACAGAAAACTTTTGGACATAAAAGCAAATCTTTGGAGTGTATGAGGGTTTGAATGTTTTAATTTCTACTGTTTTCTCTTTCTCCTTTTAATTTTTGGTTCTAAATTCAAGACCTGCTGGATACATAGAGAGATGAGGCAGCTTTTCCAGCCCCTGACAGTGAGCAAGGGGAACTAACTAAATATCAGTTAGATATGTAATGTTTTAGGCATTTTCTTAAAATGCTATGTAATTCAAGATTAGGCTTTGCATAAATGCTTCTTCAGTAATGAAGTAAAAGCAAAAAATGAAAAAGACTTTATTTGTATGTATCTCCTTTGTGGTACCAACTAAGTCTGTTTAGTGAGATACATTTGAGGAATGGAGCAACCAGATATTTCAAAAGTCCTATACAACACTAAACTGTAGCTGTAGGTTACAGTATGTGTCTAGGAAGAATGTGAAAGCCTGCAGTTTGATTTCGTCTAACCTTGACAAACAAGAGTAAGAATGGATAAAAATGAAAGGAAGGCTATAGTTACTTCATTTACCTCTCCCAGCTAGAGGACTGTTTGGAAGAACAAATGTACTCTAAAGCTGATAGCCTGACTTTTTTCAGTGGATTCGCTTTTCTGAAAGTTATACTACGCTTGTCTTTAGTGTGGCTTTCTCCTCAGTATGAAGTTATATTTGGTTTAAACTCTTGGATTTATTATTCATAAATCAGGAAATTTTGCACTTTGTGAGCAACTAAGGAATGCAATTTACTTTTGCACGTTCCTGGGCAGAACTCAAAGAATTTTGTTTTCCACCCAAGAAGGAACCACTGATCAATCATACCTAGCAAAAAAACCCAAAAAGCATTTGTATAAAAGGCTGAGTGACATCATCAGCTGTGATCCCACTCCTTTTGAGCTGCTGAAGTGGTGGAAAAAGAAAGTAAACTTTTGTAGCTGCCACTTACTAGTGAAGAAGCGTAAAGCCTATAAAACTGTTGTGGTAATATGCCCTCCCATCTTCATCTTCCCAGCATACAGTCATGTGGCAAGGTGCGGGGCAAAATCAGCAAGGCAGTAGGCAAAAATATACAGCTCCTCAGAAACAAATGCTGTGTGACATGTGTCCTGCAGGCAGTTGTCATAAAGGAGAGCAGCCTCAATCTAATGCCAAAGTGGTTTGGGAACTAGGCAGCCAACAGAGGATCCCACCCAACCACTGGTTGCCACAACTTACAGAGCACATCCTGGTAGACATCAAGCTACTTTTTCTAACAAGCATTTCTCTTGCAGTTGTTATATAGTACAAATTGAGGTATTGAAAAAGAAATAATTTGATAATTAAAAAATGAAGTTTAACCTGAAAGGCAAATAAGGCAAGCTTAGAGAATCTCCATTCCTAATATTTTTTCCAGCATCACAGCTGCTGTTATTTTGTATTCCTGCATTTTAATTTAAATGTAATTTTAATTGAATACAGTGCTGTGAAGATGGTGCATATTAAAACCAAAACCTTTCTTTCCAAAATTCTTTGCCTGTTGTGATTGTACTCTGTAGCTATTTAAAAAAATTAATCCTTTTTTTCTTCCATACAAATGTATAAAAATGTTATTTATTATACAAATCATAGTTTTAATATAAGTAACATTGTTACTTCTCAGAGCATTGGTCAACGTAGTGCTTGCAAACAAAAATAGAGATGGGCTACTAGACATAAGACTAAATTTAAAAAAAAAACCACCCAGACGTCCTTCATAGAGGGAAAGGCCTGGCTGTATTTATCAAACCATACTCAGGTCTTTGAGGGAGTTTGGAATGACCTCTAAGTTACGGGTGTAGTAATCAGGTTTTTTAGAGCTAATCAGGTATGCTGACAAAAGCTACAGTCTCACTTCTAACAGCAATATAGAGATGCTCTGAAGGACATTAAGAGTGGGAATTAAAAAAACAAAAAACAAACAAAAAAACCCCAAAAGAAATACATGAAACCAAACCAATCAAAAACCCCAAACAAACAACATTCGGAAAACAGCTGGTATGAACAGTCTATTTTTGTTGTTTGCTGTATCAGTAGGAATTTCTTCACAGACTGATGAAAACATTCTCAGCACTTCTGAAGATCTCTTCAAAAACGTGTTGCTTAGAAAGTAGAAACAGTGGTATATTTTTAGTATTTATCAGTGGTATATTTTTAGTATTTATCAAGCTGCCCCTATTTAAATGTGTTATTTCGTATTGATCCTACATTCATCAATTTGTCTTTTGACATTAAATTTTATTATTTCATGGCATAATAATGGCAATGAATTCAGGTTCCATATTATGGCTTTAGATTCCATATTAAGGTGGAAAACCTAGAGTTCCATTTTTCTGAATTCAGTAATCTGATTTAGCACTTTCATCTTTATTACCAGTAAATATATTGATTGCATATCTAACATGATTATCCATTTTTAGTTGTTTATGAGGTTTTGTAGTAGTTTATGAAAGTGTGTGTGTTTGGAGAGGAAAGAGATAGGGGATACAAAAGCATGAAGAGATAAATTGTCAATGCATAAATTATAAAAAAAAAAATCTTTCAACAGTCAGCATCAAGACTATGAAATAAATTGCTCTTGAATACTTTTGTAACAGATGTCAGCCATCTTACTTATCGCTGAACAAGCTACATTTGAACTAAGCAGCTCAGTATCACATTGAGGGATGTGGTTGCTGATTGAACACAGGTGTAATGGTTGATATACTGTCACACGGTCTGATGTTAACCTAAGATCTTTGTTGAAATACTTATTACTGATGGCACGAAATGTAATTGCTAATTTTCTGCCTGAATGGTTACATATTTTCTCCAAATCTTAAGAGTTATTCATCCCTTTTCCACTGACCATTTCTCAGAGTTTAAGGCAGATGTGTCACTGGTCCACAGACCAGTAATTGAACCTGTCACTTGCAATCTACTGACTTCATTCCTCAGAAATGTATCCACTGCTTCATTCACCTTCCTGCTTATTTTTCTCTAGGTATCAAATGTCCAACTTAAACCTGCACTAACAGATATTCACTGTTTACCTTGCAGATCTCTGGTCACAGAGCAAAGTATTCAGGAGCAACATGGGCTGATTATTACTTTGCATTCATTGCAGAACTCTTGTTCAAAATAAGCTGTCCACTACTAGGCTAATTTTAATAAATGAATCAATCAGGCCGCAGGACTTAGAGTAAAGGTGGAAGAAAATACACAGGTAAATGGCTACACAAAATTCAGACCCACTGAATTTTTTTTTTAATCTACCCAAAATAATCTGAGTGATGTCAGGCACCTTTACCCAATGGATAGCTGCAGTTATACAGATGCAATGGCCAATGCTTTGAAAGATGGTACAAAGCACAAGTGTGTCTGCAGAAACTTATAATGGGAGTGCTGTAGAATAACCAGCACTAGACTGTAAAATAACCCTGAAATGAGTTCTTACCTACATAATAATAATTGGGTGTTTTCAGGCCACTGGCTGTAAACACCTGTACAGATGAATACCTTAGTAAATGTACATGTGATAGTGTTGATACAATCAAGGCCCGATAACTGAAAGAGCAGAAGTCATGATTAACATATTATTCAAGCAGAATTCATGCTGTGTTTTCCAAGTGAAAATTTTCTGAAATGCTTGTGAAGTGTTCAACTCAAGTTTTTATTTATTTGTGTATATGACAGCATAAAAAACTGACTCAGATAACACCGAGGCAGTATAGACAGTCTGAAATCTGCAATACTACTACATGCAGTGTCTAAAAAATTCTTTTGGAAGCATCACATTTGAGAGCTGTTTCACTGCCTCTTCACAAATAAATATTCATGGTCTTGTCAATGGCATCCTAGCTCTTGACTGTGAGGGTTATTTGGTAGTGGAGGCAGGATATGAAAGAACTCACCTTCCACTCAGAGCATCAAGAACAGCTGCTACTATTCACATCATTATTTTCTCATTCAGAGAGATAAATACTGGGAGGTAACATGATACTAGCTTACACAGTTACACCTTATTCAGTTCTTTCTTTTTCCAAAATAGTGTACAACATGACTTATCCAGAACTCAAAATAACATTTCATTTGTTTCTTCCTCTCCCTACCCCAATACTTTGTCTAGGTCATATATGCATTTTTTGACCACATCAATCAACTGCTATTCATCAACATATCAAATGCATTATACATAATACTAGAAAATGTCTAAATGGAAGACGGAAAAAATTTAGTACTAGAATTACACTGCAAGGCATATGAATAAAAAAGACAGGCACTTTAGTATTTCCTCAATGCCACCTGTATGTTGTTTTTCTACCATTTTTGAAAGGTAGTATTTTACCGTAGTCATACCATCTTTAAGTACATTTTTGTTAAAATGCAAGACATTAGGAAGGCTGTTAATTGTAGTGCTATTTAAAGAAGAATTTCTCAGTCTTAAAATTCTTTTAGAACAGGAACATTCACAGTAGTTGGACCCTTAACTTGAAATTCTGCCCCATATGGGAAACTTCCTCAAGATAATTTTATATCACCTTAAAATCTACTACCAATGACTCTGAGGGGCAGAAAAAAATATCCTGGGATAGCACTTTAAACATAACAAAAGTTTATTGCAGGATGAGACATTCTACCACTTCCTAATTCTAATTTATAATCTTAACTGCACTGAACTGAAATTCAGGTCCGGGTGTGTGGGGTTGGGTGCTGCATTGTCCAAAGGAAAGATCACTCACAGTGGATCCAATGTGCTCTTTTTCATGTAATTATTGATTGGTTTTTTTACTAAATTTAGGAACACAGAAGAAAAACGAATATAAGCTGTGAAAATTTGAGACATGGTAACATCTTGGGAGACTTCATTGCAAACAGACACCTCAGACTATCTCAATAAATGTGGTACCTAGTTTATGTTTTGATTTAGTTGAAATGTTTTTAATTTTACCAAAGGGCTAATAGTGCAGGTTTTGAAATGAAAGAAGATAGATTGCATCAAATTTTAATCTCAACAAGTTTTCATCATTTGAATCCGAAATGCAAAGCCAAAAGAAACTTAGCTCCAGCTTATATGTCTCAGTCAAACAGTAGCCAACTGCTGACACAGAATTACTTCTATTTCTTCTACCAGTTAACTGTGTCCTACCAGGGTGAAAAAATCCTTTGATGAACATGGTATCCCTGGTTTCTGTTGAATTGGACTGGAGCTCTGCAAATTCATTTGCCATTTTTCTGTTGTGATGAGTAGTGCTTTAGTGAGGTAGGATGTTTCTTTCTGCCACTCATTCCGTAGGTAAACAGATTGTTTCCAGAAGTTAGTAGCTGCTTGTGCTACTGAGAGACTTTTCAAAGTCAGGTAGCATTTTTTAAAAGGTATTTTTCCTGAGATACTTCAGCTTCTGTGAATTGTGTGCATAATTCTTCAAAAATCACCAAACACTGGACTCCTGATTTGTCTGACTATTCCTTTTCTGCAAAAATATAATGTATGTTAAACATTTTGAAACACAACAGTCTCCAAGAAGTTTGAATGGGAAATTCTAATTGTAGCTGTTCAGCAGTGGTAATTTGTGACCAAGGATCTGACACGGAGGGCAAGAAGGCCCGACAACAAGAAGGGGTTAAACTATCCAGAGAGGGAACAGACTCCTTGCAAGTGAGTGAAGTTTCCCTTGGTGGTGAGATAAGAAACAGCCTCAGCTTTGTCTTGTAGCTATCCTGGAATGGAAGCGCTCAGGAGGCCAAACTCAGGACCCATTTTTGGGCAGCAGAGCTGGGCTAGTGGATGGACTCATGGCCATGCTGGGCTGAGGTGTCCCATGCAACAGCTCTTGGGATTGGTGCTGCTGCAAGTGTATGTAAGGAAACAGCTTGTGACTCATCTTTGCAGGCTCCGTATCAAACCACATATTGCAGTAGGATTCTGCCCAATGCATTGTTCATTAATTTTTTCTTTTATATTTAAGCACAAACTTGTTTAATTCACCTTGAGGGGTACCATAAAAATTCCACAACAAGTTTCATAAGGCAGTTTTTGGTTCAGTACATCTCATGGCTAGATCACACTGTGTGTGCTCTGCCTATGTGTCTTCAGAGCTTTTTAAGATCCTGGGAACCTGTCTAAGTGCCAGCCCCAAAGCTTTATGAGACAACTTAATTGTTTTATTTGAATATCATCTTCACAACTCATTTGCTGCTGGTAGGCTGGCATCTCATCATGAAGTAGATAGTGCTAATTAAGTAGTCATGTCTTAACATTAACATCCTTTATTTAACTGGTAATGATCAGATGGAACAGTAGGCTACAGCTATATTAAATGTCTAATAAAAGACTTGTACATACATCGTTTGTAACATGAAGCAGTATCCAACCTTAGAAATTATAATTGGAAATTACGTTTTCACTTCTTTAAAAAGATTTTTCTGAGGCACACAGGTAAAGCAGGAATTCTTTTGTTTACAGTCATTGTTCTTGGCTGGAAGAGGAAGATCTGAATGATTTGGAATCATTCTGGAACTATGATTTTTTATTTTTTTAAAGTTGCTATAGCTAATTAACAGATTTTGCACTGATGATTGAGAAATGTAACTCATTTCATTAATTAGTCTTCTACCCTGAAAGACTTTAGTTGAAATTCTGTTTTCAACACCAGAAATAAATATTGTGTTCTGATTTTGATACCTAACACACAGTTATCCCCATTTGTCCCCCAAAATTCCAAACTCAAATCTGAATGACTGATAGAACTCACTAAAAGAAATGCTTTTGATTATGCATTTAATGTACCTTGAACTCAACCTTATCAAAATCAAATTTGTAATTCAAGGCAACTAATGTTGCAAGCTTTGTTATCAAGACAATAATATCAATAATAACAGTTCTAAATAAACAATGTTGATAAAGTTACATTTAGGACATTCTAAATACATTGTAGTATAATCAGTTAAAGAAGGATGACCTGAGGGAACAGAGGTAAGTCCTACAAACAAAATTAATAATTAATATGGATTGTTCTCTGGACTAAAATCAGACAAATTGGTGATACCCGTGCTTTGCTGATGATGTGTAGAGGATAGGAAGGAAGAGGCAGGGTAATGAGAAGAAAGAAACACTGCAAAGCCCAAGACAATGTTTGCTCTAATGGATACCTCTAAAAAACTTCCCAAAGCCCAGAAGCTGACACTTATAGAGCAGCCTTCCAATAATAGTTACATAAGAAAAAAAAAAAAGTAATAAACCCCTCCAAATTAGTTTAAGATAAAATAATTTCATAGGAGATGGTTGAATCCTTTCATTCCTTTATCATCCTTTTTAAGAGTTTTGAATCCTTTCAGTCTTATTTTCCATTCTTATTTCTTTCTGTTTGTCTTCCCACTTTTTGTAGATGTTTCTCCTACCCAAAATCTACAGAGCTAGCAAAGATGTAACAATGCAAATACCAATAGGAATTAATTCATCCACAGAGATGGAAAATGTTACATAGATAGTTAACTTTTTGTACATGCATACCAAAATACGATTTTTCTGAAGGGTGTTGTAACTACATTTCAACACAGAGAAAAGCAGAATAAGATTCATTAGTACCATTTGATAATCTGTCACTACAAAATAAAGGTTTGAGGCTATAACTCCTGATCTAAACAGAAGTATGTCTTCATCAGCAGTTCAAAAGCTAGTTTCATTGGACATTTCGTAATCAAACAGTATGATATACCTGATTTTACTAGCCACTCTTTTTAATGTTTCTGTTAATCAATGTTTAGTTTCCACCTGAAAGCAGATTGTGGATCGTGAAAAGAAAGGGAGTGAAGCCATGGTTGAGAATAATTTCTAGAAAAAGCATGATCTTCTTTGGCTAGAATTTAATAAATGATTGCTAATTTTTTCCAGGATCAGATGATTCCTCCTACTTATCAATCTTGCATTAACTGCCAGGAAAAGGATCCACAAACTAAACCTCAGAAAACTCTCCAAAATGAAGTCATGAACTTGAGAGAAGTAATTGGAATTTTACTATGTGGTAGCTCTCTTTAGGTATGATCACAACATGATGGGATGTAAATATACGGCAAGTGCTCTGCAGCGGAGACACAGAACAGTAGCTTGAATTAACCAGTCAGTTGTAAGCTTCACATCTTTACTATTCATGTATTACTAATACAGAATAAACAGGATTCCTTCAAACTTCCTCTGCTTTGGCTCTTCTGCCAGACAACATGCTTTTAAAATAAATCTGGGTCAACTGGAAATTCCATTAGGAAATATTTTGAGATTTTAGACAACTTCTTAGATGATCATTATATTATTTGGGTATATAATATTCATAAATGGTACACTACAAGTGAGAAAAATACAGTAAGAATTCTTTTTCTTATAGCTCTGTTTTGACTACTGGAAATATCGTCAACCCTAGACATCTCATTATAAGAAAGAGACTATTAAACTCTAAGAAGTTCAGCAAACAGCATAAAAATATCATGGGGATGTAGAAACTGGCATAGAGGAAAAATTTAGGAAGGATAGTATGTATAAATTATCTATGAGAATAAGGGAGAGACAGTTAAAATTCTTAATAGCAGTCAAGGTGTACTGTAAGCGGCAGAGGGAGATTATTAGTTTTTGAGCAGTTGAAGAATGAAAATATTTAAGCTGAGTATTAGGCAACACTTTTTTGATAGATAAATATATTAATCCATTGAATATTTTCCTAGTAGAATGGCAGTAACTGCTAAAGTTTGACTGGATAAAGCATTAGAAAATCTATTACATGGAATTATTCTACTTTGTTAAGCATAATTGTCACATTAGAATTAGGACTTGTCAAAGTCAATGGGTTTTTCCAGCACATCCTAGAGGACCTCAGTATTTCTTATTCAGAAATTTTGATAGTGATTCCAACACAGGGAACAAGCAGTGAGAAGAATACTGGAAGCTCCAAACCCTGCTAGAAGTAAAGGATGGAAGAAACAACAGAAACTCTGAGAAAGTAAAGGACTTTTGAGCCATGATTGTTTTCTATGAAATGTACCCAGATAGTAATAAAGTTATGCATGCTTTTACTTTGCTGTTGTTGAATTTGTGATTTTATTTTTTCACCAAAAAGCCTACAGACCATAGAATAATTCAGCAAATCAGACTCTCAAGGCTTGTGGGTTTTTTTGGACATTAATCTCACTCAGGTTTCTTCTGTCAAATTTTTTAAAAAGAAACACAGGGTTTACAGTGATTATCAACTAGTATTGAAATTGAAGTGACACAATGATATAAAAATGTATGGGTGTCTGAATGTTGAGAAAACATACAGACAGAGAAGCAAGTGAAGAGTTTTTTGGTTTGTTTGGCTTTAAGTTTTTTTTAAAGAATTTTTTTTTTAGATTGTAACCTGGCACAAGTAATTTCTGCCTTGAGAAATAGATTCATCTTGATGTGTAATCCCAGAAATATTACTTCTCCTAAGTAAGTAGATAAAAACCATATTTCTTTTTGTTTGTACATTTCAATGAAGAATTGGGTTTTTTTAACAACATGTTCAGAAGAAATAAAAACTATGTATAATGTGAAAAAATGCAAATGACCTGCAGATTTTTTTTTTTTTTTAAATAGAAACTGGTATTGTTAAGTTTATATATAAACATCAGTCATGAACTGACCTCTGAGTTTCAGCATGGGGTCATGAAGTATTAACAATTGTTTTCTAATTCTGGATATAAAAAGTTTTTTATCCCATTACATCCTTCATAAATTGCATTGTCTCAGAAGAGCAATTTGTGTACAGAAGTAAAATAAGATTTGACCACATATCAGATATAAGCCCTGGGTGTGACATGCCAGTGTTTGAGGGACAGTGTTTTAGCGAGGTCCTTCTGTTTGCCATTTCATTGGAGGCAGGGGATGGAGATCCATGCAGCAGGAAAGACACAAGGATTATTGATGTGTTAGAAACCATGGAAACGCCTGAGAACAGTTACATAGGAATTTGGGTTCTCTGCCAGATAAGGCAGCAGGATCAATAGCCAAATGGAAGCACATCTACACCAATGCATGCAGCATGGGCAACAAACAGGAGGAGTTGGAAGCCATTTTGCAGCTGGAAAACTATTATGTAATTGGAATCATGGAAACATGGTGGGATGACTCACAACTGGAGTGCTGCAATGGATGGCTATGAACTCTTCAGAAGGGACAGGAAAGGAAGGAGAAGCGGTGGGGTAGCACTGTAGGCTAGGGAATGTTTTGACTGTCTAGAGCTTGACAATGGTGATAAAAGGGATGAATGTTTATGGGTAAGAGTCAGGGGAAATACCAATCAGGTAGATATCATGGTGGCAGTCTGTTATAGACCACCCAACCAGGATGCAGAGACAGATGAAATATTCTATAAGGAGCTTGGAGAAGTCTCATGGTTGCTAGCCCTTGCTCTTGATGGCCCAGATGTCTGCTGGAAATACAATACAGTAGCAAGGAAATAGTCTAGCAGGTTACTGGAGTGTGTGGAATGAAGTGTGTGTAGTCTGTTTAATAACTTTATTAATGGTCTGGATGAGGGGATCAAGTGCATCACTCAGTAAGTTTGTAGATGACAACAAGTTAGATGAGAGTGTCGACCTCCTTGAGGGTAGAAAGGCATTGCAGATGCCAGGGATAAGGACAGGCTGGATCAACGGTCGAAGGCCCGTGGTATGAGGTTCAACAAGGCCAAGTGCCAGCTCCTGCACTTGGATCACAACAACCCCATGACATGCTACAGTCTTGGGAAAGAGTGGCTGGAAAGCAGCCCGGCAGAAAAGGACCTGGGGGTGTTGGTCAACAGCCGTCTGAATATGAGCCAGCAGTGTGTCCAGGTGGCCAAGAAGGCCAATAGCATCCTGGCTTGTATCAGAAACAGTGTGGCCAGCAAGACAAGGGAAGTGATTGTCCCCCTGTACTTAGCAGCATCATGAATACCATGTTCAGTTTTGGGTCTCTCACTGCAACAAAGACATTGAGGTGCTGGAGTGTGTCCAAAGAAGAGCAATGGGTCTGGTAAAGGGTCTAGAGAGGAAGCCTTATGAAGAGCAGCTGAGGGAACTGGGAATATTTAACCTAGAGAAAAGAAGGCTGAGTGGAGACCTTATTGCTCTCTACAGCTACCTGAAAGGAGGTTGTAGAGAGTTGGGGCCTGGTCTCTTCTTCCACGTCACAAGTGATAGGACAAGAGGAAATGGCCTCAGGTTGCACCAGGGGAGATTTAGATTGGATATTAGGAAAAAAATCTTCACCAAAAGGGTTACTAAGCATTGTAACAGGCTGCCCAGGGAAGTGGTTGAGTCACCACCCCTGGACGTATTTAAAAGATGTGTAGATGTGGTGCTTAGGGACATGGTTTAGTGGTGGACTTGTCAGTATTAGGTTTACGGTTGGATTCGATGATCTTAAGGGTCTTTTTCAACCTAAACGACACTATAATTCTACCTGTTACCTTTTGTAGATCTCTTTTGTGGCTGATGACACTGCATCAAACATGAATGTTATGGCCTGTCTGTTTATTTACACTGTTAGGATGGGCGTCTTCTGATTTTTGTGTTAATATGGTGTTACTGTAACATTGATAGCTTTGACTTATGAATTTGCATTAAAGGTTGGCCTTGTCATATTTGGTCAGTCCATAAATACAAAATCTTTGTGCTTGCTGTAACAGAAGCAGTGGTATTGTTTTTCCCCCCTGTTCCTACAGCTGGCCCGCCCCAGTCAAATCAAAATGAAACAGTCCCTGGGGTTCAGTGTTACCTGGCCTGAAAATGATGTTGGGGTGTCTTTTGCAAAAAACCCCAAACACACTGCAATTACTTGCAAGGAACATAAGAAAACCCACTGTGTAGCTATGGGATATTTGCTTTTCTTAGAATTATCTATCCCAGCGTACTCTGAAATAAATAAGCAAAGTAAGTTATTAATTCCAAAGAAATCTCTAAACAGATGTTATTTCATCAGTTAAAAGGAGAATTACCTGAGGAAGAAGTAATGTGCTTGTTCTGTCTCTTCTTTATGGTTTTGGTGGGGCTTTTTTTTTGCTTTCTAGGTAACATTATATCTGTTCACAGACTCAAGTTATGCTAGTTTACTGTACTCTATCTGCAGATATACATTTAAAAAAAACCCAAAACCTCTGTATCCTTTACTCATTTACATTCTATTGTTTTCTCTGCCAATATGTCTTATTTTTTTTCTTATTTATTTTCTGCATGTTATTTATCTGCAAAAAGTATTTGAGAATAACTTCAAGAGGATACTAAACAAAAGTAAAGTTTTATCGTGTCAGTAGAACTGTTTATCTTGACGATTTCCAGTAACCTTGCTTTCTTTTCAGAAACTTATTTCTTATTTAATAGAGGCTCAGTCTGTGTTTTATCCAGGTATTACAACTGCTGAGTTACTGAGTATTTTTAAAAGATGGTCTTTAACACAACAAATGAAAAATTCTCAGTTGGTCATTTCTGTGAAGGGTGTATACTGTCCTATAGGAAAAAATTAATTACTCAACGTCCTTGGAAATATATGAATTATTTTCTTAAAAAAATTCAAAATAGTTCACATTTTTATATAGCTAGGGCTCTCACCTGTTTTTTCCCCTGTTTGTTCTAAAATATATTGTTTGCTTGAAAGTCCATCACAGTATCTGTCTTACTTTGTATTTTGCCAGCTGTAGTTAGATATATTATAGCAAGTGGATAACAAATTTGGTGGATCTCTTAATTTTCACACACCGTCTAAAATGTATGAATCCTAGATATATTTGCAGATATCAAAGACATGCAAAGCTATTTTGCCTTCCTTTGCGTCCATCAAAAGGAAACACTGACAGTCCTGAAATCAAAATGCTTTGTTTCAGCTTGTTCAAGGCAAGTGAAAAACCCTGTATCCTAGAATGATCTGACTTTATTTAGTGCTCAGCAGAGTTGCAGTGTCAGGTGTGATCTCAGCTGTCATTTGGGTGCCACAAAATCACATTCTTCTTTATGACTGATGCTCCTCAACAAACTCATAAATTCTGGGATACACTAATGGCCTGTAGTAGTTCAGGGTACTGAAGTCTGCGTTATATCACAGTAACTGTAATCCAGCTGCAGGATGACTGGACCTTAGGACAGAAGGAAGGTATGACACGCGTGAACCACTGATTCTACTAAGCATTTTGTCAGCAGAGGCAGACATAGAATGGGTATGACAACCCCAAAATAAAACAGCAGTTTGACATGAAAATATGGAATATTTCAATCTAGGTCAGCTTGAAGCAGATATTTAGCTTTGTCTCTTTCTTCCCTTTTTTTTTTTTTTTTCTCCCAAGTAAAATTAGAGATGGCATTTTGCTATGCAGATATTTTAGTTTCTATTGAAAAGCATATAATTAAAATTTTCCAATCAATTGTAATAAATCTTTAAATAAACTGTTTCAGAACGATACCAACCAGCATTGCATATGACAGTACAAATTCCTTCCTGTGCTGAAACTTCATTATGCTCTTTCATACTGTTCAAGAGAGAAACAAACAAGTTATTTTGCTAACAGGGACCTCATATGGTATGGAGGTGAAACGTCTTCCAGGTGTTTTAGGTTTTGTTTACATATTAGCAAGTCAGGAAAAAAAGAAACAAATAGCAACAACAAAAATATGAAATAGAAATCATAATCCTACCCTCCTCTTTTTTTCTTTTTTTTTTTTTTCCCCCTTTTTTTACTGAGTGACTTTTTGTGTTACCCTAGCTATGGCATTCTTCAGCATGTAGATTTTTTGAGTCATTATTCTGAGAGCAGATGGGGAGAATTACCTCCCTTGACTTGCTGGCCACGCTTCTTGTTATGCAGACCAGGATGCAATTGACTTTCTGGGCTGCAAGCACACACTGCTTGATCATGTCCAATTTTTAATCCACCAGTGTCCCAGGTCCTTCTCTGCAGGCTACTCTCAATCTATCCATCCCCGAGTCTGTACTGATAATGAGGATTGCCCTGATCCAGCTGCAGAACCTTGCACTTGGCCTTGTTGAACTTGATCAGGTTCACATGGGCTCATACTTAATCCTGTCAAGGTCCCTCTGGATGGTTTCTCTTCCTACATGCAAATCACCTGCACTACCTCAACTGGTGTCATCCACAAACTTGCTGAGGGTGCACTCAATCCCACTGTTTATGACACTAATGAAGAGATTAAGGAGCACTGGTCCCAGTATGGACCCTGGAGGAACATCACGTGTTACTCTTACTCTTGGACACTGAGTCATTGACTGTAACTCTTTGGACACAGTCATGTGGCCAAATTCTTTATCCGTCTTAAAGTCATCAAACTAATATTTCTCTAGTTTAGAGGTAAGAATGTTATAGGGGTCTGTATCAAAGGTCTTACAGGTGTCCGGGCCTTCACTTGTCCACTGATGCAGTCACTCCACCGTGAAAGGCCACTAAGTTAGTCAAGCACAATTTGCCCTTGGTGAGGCAAGGAACTTGAGAGATGTGGGAAGAGAAATTACCATTGAAAACTGAAGCAAAAAAAATTGTTGAGTACTTCAGCCTTCTCCATGCTGGTTGTCACTATTTCTCCTATTTTATTTATTAGGGTGGTACATTTTGTTTAACCTTTATTTCCCGACCAATGTATCTGTAAATGCCCTTATTACTATTATTCTTTGTATTCCTCCCAAACTCAACTCTGATCTCATCCCTAGACATACATGCAGTGTCCCTATATTCTTCACCAGATAAATGTCCCTGGTTCCTCTGCCTATGTATTTCCTTCTTACATTTTAGTTCAACCAGGAGAGGCTTACTAAATCATGCTGGCCTCCTGCCTACCTTGCCTGATTTTTTACATGAGGATATCGAGAGGTCTTGTGCTCTAAGAATAAAGTTCTTAAAGAGCTGCCAGCTCTGTTCAGCTCCTTTATCCTTGAGACCAGTTTTCCAGGATGTCTCACCCCCTAATTCCTTAAATAACTGAAAATTTGATCTCCTAAAATTCAGTGTCCTGACTCTAGTCTTCACCTGGCCAATATCCCTCAAAAGTATGAATTCTTTCACGTCATGATCACTTAAGCCCAGGCTGCTCCCGCTCTTGACCTCTTTGATTAGTTCATCTGTGTTGGTAACCAACAAGCCTAATAACTCTTCTCTGGTCGGGCGGTCTATCATCTGGATTAAGCAATTATCCTCAGCACACTCCAAGGATCTCCTGGACTGCTTACAGCTTGCTGTGCCTCTTTTCCAGCAGAAGTCAGGCTGATTGATGACTTCCAGCAGGATCAGAATCTGCGAGCATGATGCTTGGTTGAATAGCCTGTAGTAAACACCAACCATGAAGTTTCCTTTGTTGGCTTGGCCTCTAATTTTTACCCACAAACTGTCCACCCATTCATCACTGTTTTTCAAACACACTGCACAAAGGGCAACTCCCCTGCCCCTCCTTCCTTGCTTGTCCTTGAAGGCAAATTTAATACTGATATCAGTATTACATTTTTAAGTTTTTTAAGCTGAAATAATTTTCTTTAGAGACTTGGCAGTAAATCACCACCCTGAATTGAAGTTTTAGCCTACTCTAAAAAAATTTGTGTAAAAACTGTCCTTGTTAGCCAAAGCCTCCCAGACCTTTTGCACTTAGTAATACTTAGTGGTGTTACAAAGAGAAAGAAAGTAGTATTTTGTTTGACTTTCCTAAAAATTCAGAAGGCAACATTTTTATTAGATGTTAACTTAACTTCTGCTCATTCTTTTGCATTATCAGCAGGATAGTTACTGAATGACATTTTTACTGTGTACACCAACATTGAGAAGATCTTGGAGTTGAAAGACACCCATGTCTAACTTATAAAACTGAAAATCCCTGTTCATCTGTGTTTATACTAAAGGTGGGAAGTGATCTTGAGGAATTCCAAGCACAAATACAGGCTGGGCAGAGAACGGTTTGAGAGCAGCCCTGAGGAGAAGGACTTGGGGGTGTTGGTTGGTGAGAAGCTCAATGTGAATTGGCATTGTGCACTTGCAAACCAGAAAGCTAACTGTATCCCGTGCTGCATCAAAAGATGCGTGGCCAGCAGCTTGAAGGAGATGGTTCTGCCCCTCTACTCTGCTCTCCCACCTGGAGTTCTGCATCCAGCTCTGGGGCCCCCAACATAAGAAGGACATGGACCTATTGGAGCACATTCAGAGGAGGGCCACAAAGATGATGAGAGGGATGGAGCACCTCTGCTATGAGGACAGGCTGAGAGAGTTGGGTTTGTTTAGCCTGGAGAACAGAATGCTCTGGGGACACCTTATAGCAGCCTTCCAGTACCTGAAGGGGGCTTACGGGAAGAATGGGGAACAACTCTTTATCAGGGAGTGCAGCGATAAGATCAGGGGTAGCAATTTTAAACTGGAAGAGCATAGATTTAGTTTTCTTTCCTTCCTTCCTTCCTTCCTTCCTTCCTTCCTTCCTTCCTTCCTTCCTTCCTTCCTTCCTTCCTTCCTTCCTTCCTTCCTTCCTTCCTTCCTTCCTCCCTCCCTCCCTCCCTCCCTCCCTCCCTCCCTCCCTCCCTTCCTTCCTTCCTTCCTCCCTCCCTCCCTCCCTCCCTTCCTCCCTTCCTCCCTTCCCCCCTTTCTTTCTGTTTCTTTCCTTGTCTCTTTCTCTCTTTCTTTCCTACCTTCCCTGCTTTCCTGCCTGCCTGGCTGCCTTCCTGCCTTCCAGTTTCTTAGAATTATACCTCTGTTTAGATTTGTGCTGATGTAGGTGTTGTGTAGAATGAACAGTCCAGCATATCTTCTACCAATATCTGGCCCAAATCAAAAGCCAGGCATTGCTCTCGACTCAGAGCACACATAATACACCTAGGTAAGACAGAACATTTCAGAAAATATAATGATGACTGTCATGTCTGTATAAAATGCAGAGACAAGAAGAAATTTATTTTACTTTTTTTAAAGAATAATGAGTGATAGAGAACTGCAGAGTAGGAAATCTCACTTCAGTTTCTATTTTTGCCTAACAGGTATCAAATCTACTTCTTCAGAAAATGATAGAGCTACCAGACCATAACCTGTTAGGCAGGAGTGTGGTCCATCGTTCTGGGTGATGATTTGCAACTGTCAGGAGGGAATTCAGCATTCCTAACACAGGGAGAAAGAAAGGAGGGAACAGGATGAGATAGCATTGAATTGCTGTCTGATGGATACAGCATTTTTCCTGTGAGATTTTAACCCTGTCAATCTGAGGGTGGTATTTAGGCTAAGTTTGCCATCTCCTTGAAGAAAGCTTTCATACAAAATTGAAAATTATATTATTAAAAGCTCCAGTAAGGAGTTTATGTTCCAGTAGAGTGAGTTAAGGAATGGTTTCTTGATGATGACTGGATTTAGGTGTAAACTATTCCCCCACAATGGGTAGGTGCCTCAGCTCTGTATAGTTCCTGACATAGATGTCTAGGTCTATTCCTGAACCCAGTCCAATAAAATCTAGTATACTACTAGTATACTACTAGTACTTCCTGTATGTCGGAGCAGGAGCATGGTGATAAAACACTCAACGTATTGTCCCAACTTAACCAACTCATGCTTGTTTGCTCCCAATGCTGGTTTATATCTGTCTTATGAAGCTTGTGATCCTTGCTGACAGGGAAGTTTTTTAATATTCCCAGATGAATAGATCTCTTCTGAAGCCTAACTGATGAACTAATAGAAGCATCTGCAGAATTATAAGTACTTGAAAAACAGGTAACCCTTTGCTTGCAAGTTAAGAGTTAATCAGTATTTATTGCTGCCTACATTAGCAGTAGTTTATTTACCTCTAAAGCTGCATGCATACAGAGAACAATCTCTTGCATAGATCTGAATTGTTTATGAGTTTCTGAAAAGGACTGGGGGGAATGGTAATATTTTTTTTAGGGCATTGATTTAGTTAATTGCCTCCTGTGCTTACATGTAGAAGATGATTGATATTTTTGCCAATCAAGAATATTGGGTTAATCCTTAAAGCTGCATTTAAACAGTATGATAGTTTGACCTGTGGCCCACCCTATAAGAGAGAGGGAGTGATAACAAAATTCATTCAATTATTTAGTTTCTTGATATGCTCTCTGGGACTGACATATAACAAAGGTTACATAAAGAGAAAGAGTAGCAAAATTTATTTCTTTGTTAAGCAAAATTAGTTTGATGTGATTAACATTTCAGGGTCTTCTTGTTCACAACTTGCCTAAATATAGATTGAGATCTAATTGGTAAGTAAAACAACTGCATAAATTAATTTCATTTAAATTTTAATCTAGAAAAAAGCTGTGTGAGTATATTCTATGCATAGCAAATAGTGTTACTTCCAAATAACAGGAGACACAGCATTTTCCATTGTGGGACTGATTTCATTTGCTTTAAATGCTGCTAAGCAAAAGGAGGATGGAGATTTTCCAACAGAAATTTTAGCAATTGAAAGAAAAAGGCTTGATCAAAATATATTGTCTTGCCTTATCAGTTGTTACAGAAGTGTATGACCAACAAAGATGTTCCAAAAATCAGTTTTAATGGTGTCATGTAAAAGGTAGAGCAATAAAAATTTAACAGGGATCTTCTACCATGAACACTTAGGCAGACATAACTTTACAGGTTCAGGATGTCAGTTGGGGACTAATACTACACAGTGCATACCAAACCTAAGCTTAGAATAATGATTCAAAATGCACAAACTACTCACCTAAAAGGTGAGGACACTCAGCCCCTGGGGAAATTACTTTGGGTGACCTCTCAACCCAAAAGGATGGCTTCTGATCACAGATACACTGTTCCAAGGAGAACCACTCAAGGGGATTCTCCAGCGGTGACCCCTTTCTATAGCCTGGTTGGGTCTGAACTCTGGTCGTCTATTGGTCGTGGTCAGGTAGCCTTCATTGGTTGAGGGGCCTCCTAGGTAGACTCATGGGCTGAAGTGGTGTGGTAGCTGGAGTATGTGGCTGGGGGTTGTTTGTTTATGTGACCAGTAGCTCACAAGATTCCCACCAAACTAACCACTATGACCCTGTACCATGCCATTAGACCTGTGGGGGGAGAGGTGGGGTGGAGTCTGTGGTGTGTGTGCTCCTGCCCAACAGTTTTGATGAACTTCCTTTCTAAAAGTACTCATGGCTCTGGCTTTGTACATTAGAGTAAGAATCTGATACTAACACAGAAGTGCAGAGGTGCAATTCTTTATTCTTAGGAAGAGTCCACCGTTATCTGCTCAGTTCAGAAATATCAGTTCAGAAACAAACAAACAAATAAAAAAACCTGACCAAACTAGCTTGTATATATCAAAATTAATCATTAGCAGGTCAAACCTCTTTGATAGATACCTTCTTTTGGGGTACTGTTTCGACTGAACATGTTCCATCCCTAAGCACCATTAGATGGAGCAATGTGGAGCTGATGCCTCCTCACAGAAGTACACCTGGAATATGGTGTCTTTTGTATATTCACAAGTGGGCTCTTTCTTCTTTCCCATCCATCTCCTTTTCCTGTCCTGTTGTTAACCCAGGCATGAAAATAATTAGGTCTACTCATAGGCAGATATTTTCTAAAGTGAGGAAAAGTAAGTATAGGTCTAAATACAAAGTGTCCAACAAACATTACTTCTACTGGAGATGTGCCATGCATCAGCACACATGTTTGAATTCTGACACAGTGAAGACACTTTGGAGTTACTTACTGCATTTCCACACAAATTTAACAGGTGAGGAATGTAGGAGAAAAGGAAGACCAGAGAACAATTGTCTGCTGAAACGGCCTGGAGAGAGTGAAGCAAAAAATAATAGTGAGGCATTTGCTGGATGAGAGGACCTGATGCAGAAGCTTACAGTAGGGTATGCCTTTGAGCTGAAGGCAGGAGAGATTGGAGTACATTTAATTGGCAACTGGCTGCCTTGAAAAATATATGTAGGAAAGGGAGAATTCACCTGAAAGGGAAAAAGAAAAAATGAAGCTAGAAATTGGCTAAGCACAAAAATACAGCTTTTTGGAGACTTTAAAATGGATTCAAAAATGTAGAAAATGAAGGGAAAACATTATAAGGAGAGAAGGTTCAGAGACAAGATTTGAGCCTCCATTAAGAAAAAACCTTGGGATTACTGTTGTTCTGATTTCACAAGTTGACAAATAATGCAATAGTGCTTAAATCCTATTGTAGTTAAACACAGAGAAAACACAAAACAATGAGAAAGAGAACAGTAGACTCATTTGATTGAACTCCCTTCCCTTCCCTTCCCTTCCCTTCCCTTCCCTTCCCTTCCCTTCCCTTCCCTTCCCTTCCCTTCCCTTCCCTTCCCTTCCCTTCCCTTCCCTTCCCTTCCCTTCCCTTCCCTTCCCTTCCCTTCCCTTCCCTTCCCTTCCCTTCCCTTCCCTTCCCTTCCCTTCCCTTCCTCCAAGAAGTGCTGAACTAGGTAACAGGAAAAATAACTATTTTCCGAATGTTTAGAGGTTCATATAGCTATTGCAATGAGGTATTTCCCTTTTTCCCACTGGGAGTTGTGGATACTGAGAATGAAACAGAACAGGTCAGTTTTGGATTACAGTAATAGTGATTTTCTTCACTAGAAGTCTTTGAAAGAAGAAGGAACTAAGAAAAATGACCTAAGTAAAAGCCTGCTTTAGTTCAGTATTGTCAAGAACGTATTAAAGTCTTCTTGCTTTGACAGCTAATTTACATGAAGAATATTTTTTGTCAGGTAATAATTTAACCTATTTTTTTTGCTTCTAAGTCAAAAGTAACTTAAGCATAAGAAGACTATTGGGCTTGCCTAATTTTATAGGGAGAAATTGATGTGAGGTATCATAAAACATTGGCAAATATTCTAAAAATTTAATGTATGTGTGTCTGTGTGCATCTTTGTGTTAAAGACATAAAAACGGCCTTTTGCCCTAATAGGTTTCAAAATAAGACCATCTAATTAACAGAATATTTTGAAGGAATGATTAATCCCAAAGAGAGTTGATATTATGTACTATATATCTGGTGTAGAAAAATTATACTGAGGCAGAATCTATTTTAAATTTTCTCAATACAAATTAAAAATCACAGTAATGATTGCATTTGAGGGCAAGAAATCAGGTCTTAGTATCACAGAATCATAGAATCATAGTTGGAAGAGACTTTTAAAGGTCATCTAGTCCAACCCCCCTGCAGTAAGCAGGGACTTCTTTAACTGGATCAGATGGTTCAGAGCCTCATCCAGCCTGGCCTTGAATGTCTCCAGGGATGGGGCCTCTACCACCTCTCTGGGCAACCTGTTCCAGTGTCTCACCACCCTCCTTGAAAAGAACTTCTTCCTAATGTCTGATCTAAACCTACCCTGCTCTATTTTAAAGCCATTGACCCTTGTCCTATCACTACATGCCCTTGCAAACAGCCCCTCCCTAGTTTTCTTACAGGCCCCCTTCAGGTACTGGAAGGCTGATAGAAGGTCTCCCCGGAGCCTTCTCTTCTGCAGGCCGAACAACCCCAACTCTCTCAGCCTGTCCTCATAGCAGAGGTGCTCCAGCCCTCGGATCATCTGCATGGCCCTCCCCTGGACCCGTTCCAACAGGTCCATGTCTTTCTTGTGCTGAGGACTCCAGAGCTGGACACAGTACTCCAGGTGGGGTCTCACCAGAGCAGAGCAGAGGGGGAGAATCACCTCTCTGGATCTGCTGGGTGCGGTTCTTTTGATGGAGCCCAGGATGCGATTGGCCTTCTGGGCTGCAAGCAGGCATTGTTGGCTCATGTCCAGCTTTTCATCCACGAGTACCCCCAAGTCCTTTTCCGCAGGGCTGCTCTCTATCACATCATCCCCCAGCCTGTATTGATAACGAGGGTTGTCCCGACCCAAGTGTAGGACCTTGCACTTGGCCTTGTTGAACTTCATAAGGTTTGCTCAGGCCCACCTCTCCAGCTCGTCCAGGTCCCCCTGGATGACATCCCGTCCCTCTGGCACATCGACCGCACCACTCAACTTAGTGTTGTCAGCAAACTTGCTGAGGGTGCACTTGATCCCACTGTCTATGGCATTGATGAAGACGTTGAACAGCACTGATCACGGTACGGATCCCTGAAGGACACCTCTTGTGACCCCTCTCCATCTGGACATGGACACTTCAGCACTGGTGAGGCCACACCTTGAGTATTGTGTCCAGTTCTGGGCACCTCAATACGAGAGAGATATCGAGGTGCTGGAGCGAGCACAAAGGTGGGCAACGAAGCTGGTGAAGGGCCTGGAGAATAAATCTTATGAGGAGCAATTGAAGGAGCTGGGACTGTTTAGTTTGAGGAAGAGGAGGCTGAGGGGAGACCTCGTCACTCTCCGCAACTACTTGAAAGGACACTGTAGTGAGGTTGGTGCTTGTCTCTTTTCACAGGTAATTAGCGATAGAACAAGAGGGAATGGGTCCAAGCTGCAGCAGGGTAGGTTTAGGCTGGACATTAGGAAAAAATTCTTCACAGAAAGAGTGGTCAGACACTGGAATAGGCTGCCCAGGGAGGTGGTGATGTCACCATCCCTGAATGTGTTTAAGACTCGTTTAGATGCGGTGTTAAGGGATATGGTGTAAGGGAGAGCTTTGTAGAGTGGAGTTGATGGTTGGACTCAATGATCCCAAGGGTCTTTTCCAACCTAAATGATTCTATGATTCCATGATTCTATGAAATGAGAAGTTAAGAAAAAATAATATATCTGTCTGGCTGAATATAGATTGAAAATACATTCATGCTTAACAAAAGACAATTATTAGCTAGTTGAATAGAAATGGAAATTGAATATAAACTGAAACAAGTGTTACAGACATCGAAAGGACTATGAACTGATAAAGATGGTTTTATTCATTACTACATTAATTTTCTAAAACAACAACAACAGAAGAAGGAGAAGAGACTGGATAATATCTTTAATAAGGGCAAACTTATAATAGGCTATGAAACACAGAGTTTTCATTAGGTACTCAAGCCTATAAGTGAAAAATTAAAGCTGCAGAAGTGAAAACAAAACAGTGAGTATTTCACATTTACATACGTAATTTTGAGGATTATTTATCTAAAAAGCTCTAGGGAAAGGGAAGGGTAGCTTTGGTGGATCACAGTGTCATTATGTTGTTTTGAGAGGCTGATTTGAGGGAATTGTATGCATACTTGAAAACACAAGACATAAAACTATGAGCACCATCACTTTCAGAAACAACTTCTGAACTCATTTCTGTGACTGAATGTTCTTTTGATAAAGTAGCCTAAAAATCACTTCTAATATGCTTATGGTACTCCTTCTTCACCAACGAAATGTATAAATAATCTGACATCTATTAACTCTATTTCTCAGGCCATTGGGAACACTGAAAAAGACAACAAAAAATACAGATATATCCTTAGTAAAGGAACTTGAATGCTCACTTGAAAAGGGAGAAATACAAGCTGACATTAGAATACTCCTTCCAGCCACTTACAGATATTTTTACTGCATAGAGCCAAAAAATAATAAAAACAAAATTACTGTGAACTTTCAGGTTAATTATAGCCGCTCTGAATTTGTTTTTCCATTCCTAATCCTGATGTTCCATTTACTATTTTCTTTCTAATCCACATAAATGTGAAACTCTTAAGTGTATTCATGTTGAACAATGATTTTGTAAAAAAAACCCACTCTACTACATTTGTTAACTTTGGTCTCCAGATTAAATGTACTCATATTGAAATTAAAAGGTGCAAGGGAGAATTTTACCAGTAGCAGTCTTAATAGGCTCATCTTGAGATTCTTCTCTTTTTAGTGTGTAGGTGATACCACATTCACCACTAAAATGGTGTTTGCTGAGAAAATCTTGGTCCACATTCTGGAAAGCTTTCACAGCACTGTTTAAGTATTATCCTAGATATTGTCAGGGCAGGCCCAAAACAATGGACAAAGAAAACAGCTGGCAATAACTTGAAGAAGCTGACGTCTGTCTGCTATCCAGTTTTATTAGCTCTCTTGGTAACATATCTAGCGCAGCCGTAGACATAAAATTTCCAAAACATCATTTCCTTTGAACTGGTAGCCGTACAGCCAACCCTGACAGATACAACAGCATCATACCTGTTTGAAAAGAAAGTACAATTCTCTAAACCTTGTTTAGCCACAATTCCACTTACAGTTATAGCCCCTAAAAAGAAAGTATAGTGACTTTTCAAGTTTAGTACTGCAGTGTAATTTTTGGATAAACATGTTTTCAGACCTACACGGTTATGAATATTGGAATGACCTTCCTAGGCTTCTCACATGACATGACTTCAAAGTTTTAGCACAGAGTGATAAGAAGGCATGATGATTTACTCAGGAAAAATGCTGCTGTCCTGCATTGTCAGGATTTGAATAGTTTTTGGCTTCATCTATAATAACAGAATAAGGATATTTTCTTTTTTACAAATAATTAAATATTTTATGGAATTGCGGTGATATGCAATGAACTTCTCTGCTACAAAGTTAGACTCTGAGCATCTTGAATTTGTCACTTTATATTTTCCATCCATTTGTATCTGAACTGATAGACAGTTCTTAGCACATTTCTAAACTACTCTGCTACAGGCAGTATTCCATTCATCTCTGGATGTATGGATACCTTTCCAAGGAACTAAGCTTAGTCATCAGTTGTCGGAGTGGGAGCCGGACCCGGAGTAACGACGAAATCTCAATATAAGTATGATCGTTCTCCCTTTATTCAAGTTTTCACAGCATATTTATAGACAGACAGTAAAAGACAGTAAAAGCACACGCTAGCAAAAGTGATTGGTTTACAACCTATGTTTACGTGACTAAAACAGTTCATTGGTACACCTCTTGTGAATTCATTGGTGCACCTCTTGTGCCCACCCATCGCTACACAAGACAGCTTCTCCCTCTCTCTACAGATGTGGTTCTGCTTATCTTTGTTTACGGTTTTGTTACTTCTGCTTTTTTAAGGACTTCAAGGAGAGTTCGCGATCACATTCAGGCCTGTAACTAAGGCTTCTCCTTGAGGCTCATATCAGAGGCTGGATTGTTCATCGCAATCAGATCATGTCCCTTCTCACTCAGCCATTCCTCCACAATCAGTATATACCTCTTCACAGAGGTAGTGTGTTATTCAGGATTAGACTGTAAAACCTTCAGCACCACCATATATATTGAAAAGGAGTGAAGGGGTTTGAATTTTTGCACCTGACTAGCTGAAGCCTTGAAAGAGATGCCAACAAAACAAAAGGTCTGCTTTAGAAAGGTAATAATTTGCTTATCTTTAGGCAAGTGAGAAAGGCAGGACATCACATAGAAGCTTCTCATTTGAATTGTTTAGGTTTAGCACATCTCTTGTCAGAACTCTTTTTAATTTATAGATCTACTTCATGTACATAAAAGGTTTCGTTGTTGACAGCTATTAACAGAACACAACCCAAAAGGTGTAGAATGGTTTCTGGAGCAATTTCTAAGAGAAGACATAATTAGCTTCAGTAAATACTTAGTATACATTTGAACATATACTCAGTATACGTTCAGTATACATTAGCTTCTGTATACAAACATTTAATATCTACTTTGAAAATATAACTGGACTTTGAAAGCTGTATAGAAAGTATATATGTGTGTGTGAAGAAAGTCACACAACTGTAAACATAGGTTTTATGAACTTTTATCGGACAGTATATGCTTATTGCATGAGAACATTTCAGAGAAAATATTACCTACTTGTATCTTTGAGAAGCTCTTTCATTCACAGATATATTTTTTTTGTCTTCTGGAAGAAAGCATAAAAGTGCCAAAGGGCATGTCACTTTGGCGTATTGGTTTTGCATAAACCAATAGCATGAACAATAGATTTTAAAATACAATCCCAGCCCATCTTGTAACATGAGATAATTTAAAAGTTTCATTAAATTTTTATTAGCTTTATGAAAACTAACACAATATCAGTAGCCTACCTAGCAAGCTTATAAATTTTATCAGAGCATTTAAAGTAACCACAGTCTATTGTTTCTGCAACAAACCACAGCAACCACAGTTTCATTCTACCCCAGATTAATTATTTCCTCCATAACCCGGAAGGATTATATTTATATTGCATAACAACACCTCCACCTTATTGTGATATTTGATTTTATATTTTTAAGTAACTTCTGCTTTTCAGTGTCAGGTGGAGTTTTTTGTTGCTGTTTTTTTTGGAGATTTGGGGCTTTTTTTGGTGTTGAGTAGTGGGGTTTTTTTGGTTGTTGTTGTTTTGGGTTTTTTTAAGAGAAGAGTTCAAGTAAGTTCAGCAGTTCGAAGATCTGATTCCAGATCTGACACATAGTAAAACATTTTGATATCTCAGTGGAAATGAGAACATTTAATAGTGAAGTGAAAATTGAGAATAAGTTTCTACATTAAGTCCTTTGATGTTTCTCAAATGCAGAGTTTTCAAGTTATGTGCATGAAATATTTTCTTGCTACTTTTGTTTCCCTAAGAAACTGTATTATTGCCACCCTTTTATCTAAGTATATGCATGCACGTTTCATTTATTTTCTTGCTCCCTCAGTCAGATAGTAGGAAATTGATCATATTAGGCAGTCCAAGTTAAAAGAAGAACAAAATTCTTTTGCTGTTTATAACTTAAAGTGAAAACTTGACTCTCTTCAGGAGTACGTGGCTGTTAGAAAAGACTACTGACCAAGGCCAACTAATAGAATTATAGAAGCATAGAATCGTAGAATGGTTTGGGTTGGAAGGGACCTTAAAGATCATCTAGTTTCAAGCCCCCTGCCCTGGGCAGGGACACCTCCTACTAGACCAGGCTGCTCAAAGCCTCATCCAGCCGGGCCTTGAACACTTCCAGGGATGGGGCATCCACAACCTCTCTGGGCAACCTGTTCTAGTGCCTCACCACCTTCAGCATAAAGAATTTCTTCCTAATATCCAATCTAAGTCTACCCTCCTTCAGTTTGAAACCATTACACCTCATCCTATCGTTACACTCCCTGGTAAACAGTCCCTCCCCATCCTTCCTGTAGGCCCCCTTCAGGTACTGGAAGACTGCTATAAGGTCTCCCCAGAGCCTTTTCTTCTCCAGGCTGAACAACCCCAACTCTCTCAGCCTGTCTTCATAGCAGAGGTGCTCCAGCCCTCTGATCATCTTCGTGGCCCTCCGCTGGACCCGTTCCAACACCTCCACATCCTTCTTGTGCTGAGGGCTCCAGAGCTGGATGCATTTCTCCAGGTGGGGTCTCATCAGAGCAGAGTAGAGGGGCAAAATCACAATAACAATAATAATAACAATAATAATAATAATAATAATAATAATAATAATAATAATAATAATAGGAAGAAGAAGAAGAAGAAGAAGAAGAAGAAGAAGAAGAAGAAGAAGAAGAAGAAGAAGAAGAAGTAGATGTATGTTTGAGGTCTGGGCAATGATCAAACATTTGCTTTAAATAACTGAAGATTGTCCACTTTTAAAGTTTGGAGTTGCTTGTGCACATAAACATAAATTCCTACAAGTAAACTCCAAGTTTTTCTGTAGTCTTTAAACAATGATAATGTCTTCAATGATAATGTCTTCAGAGCTCCATCATGGGGGGAAGAAAAAGATGACTCTGTTTAATGGTAGCTATTTCTGGTGTCACAGACATTAATTCTCATTAGCTGCATTTTGTGCTGTCATCTGGGAAGTATTAGTGAGTTTTGAAAACATGAGGTACCTGTCATTTATCTAGGAGAGGAGAATTCTCCTTTCGCAGTTCTGCTGCCTGGTATTTCATGGGTATATTGTGTATGCTTAGTCCATTGGTATCCCTCCGAGACAAAGATGTGGCATTTGAACTAAAGTGAAAGTGTGACTATGCTTAGGGAGGGAAGAATAATAGAGGCATCTGCATAAGCTGAAGATGGGGTTAGCTTCTCCCCTGAGGTTACAAGAAAGTTGCCCTTGTCTTAACTCCACAGATGCTCAAGGGCCTGGAATCATTTCTAAACGAATTATTAGCCTGATGTACTATACCAGTGGGGCAAATTCTAAACACATTTGTTTTCTTCTGCTGACATCTGTGGCAATTTTGCACACAGAATGAATATAGAACATACCTCTAAGATTTTGACTCCACAATAGGCATCAGGATCCAGCAACTGAAATGTTGTTTCTAATTTTAATGTTAGTTTGTATGAATGGATGGATTGAATGAATGGAAGGCACTGCCCTACAGTTTTACAGGTTAATTTCTGGCTAGTCTCTTTGTAGATATACAGGAACTTTGGTTTTGTTTTTAATAGAAAAAAACATGTGTGTCTTTCTATTACAGCAATGAGTGAACCTTCTCAGTAATGAACAAAATCTCTGATTTTAATAGGTATATTGAGTAGTCATGATTCACTTGCTATAAAAGCTTCTTATAATGTGGCCTTATATAAAAAGGTGTGTTATCTTTAAATAGCACACATTAAATGAAGGAAAAATGTAAAATGTTATACAAATGTATAATCACAAAAGAACATACAAAACCCTTGCTTTCTTCCGAGTCAATTGAGTAGCATATTAACAATTACAAAACATTCAAGTGCATATCAATTCATATCATATGCATTGTTATTCATTCAAAACAAGCAACAATGCAAAAAGAAACTTCAGAGTTTTAAAAGATTTCTGTCTGCATCATTTAATACATTAGTTCTTGATGGCAGTAGTTAATGCAGTGCCTAAAATCCTGTTACAGAGTTGCCATAATAAGATCATCCTCTGTGTCCTATTACTGACTTACTGTTGTATCAGGACCCTGTTGGCTTTCGTAATGCAGTCGTAGTTCTCATGTGGTTCAGCACATAAACTGTTGTCTGTCATAGCAGACAATTTTGTATAGTGTTTACTTGCATGGTGGAGAAGCAGGGAGAATAAGTCACTAAATTTTCCATTGTTCAAAGCAAATTATTCACTGGCACAGAGTGCAGCACAGTGCATCATGCGGCAATTTGATCTCCTTTGTTTTCGTACAGGTATATTGCTTATATTAGTCCAGTCATAATTATGATGATACCCTTTTCCCTCAGTTATTAATCATTAGTTTATTCTTTGAGTCTTCCATCATCTACTATAGACGTAATTTAGTATGACAAGTTAATAAATACTGCAAAAGAGCAAAATATTTGAATGCTTACCTGCAACAGTTTTCAGTAAAATTTTAAGTGAAAGAAAGAAAAAACCAAATTCTTAAACCCGCTGCATATCACTTTAATAAGATTTGCCTCTTTATGTAATTGAGAAGACCTATTATAGCTGACAAGTCACAGACATTCAAGGCTCTTTAACAATATACATTGGAACATATTGTATGTATTCATGTATCTTTTAAAGGACAAGATAATTCCCAAAAATCAGTTGCCTTAGTTTCATTCCAAACTTTTTTCAATCCTACCTCTTCAAAGGCATAAAATAAAGCATAAAATTCCATTTAACTAGAATATGAATTTTAATTATATTGTTATTATGAAAAAATAAAATATCTTGACTATATGGGCTTAAATTGCCAGAAAGAAAAATTGGTAACCCATACTAGTGTTTCCAAACTTTGGTAAAACCCTGAAACAGTCACCTATTCCTCTTAGAAATGCATTTCTATTTTAAAAATTCTTTTTTTTTAAGAAAGCCATTAAATTTTTATTTTGTTTGCAGTTGGTATAATCAGCGTATGTTATTTTCTTTCACAGGCCCATGCTGTAGTTTTTAGGTAGGGTCACATCAAATTAGACTGTTATTCACTGCTAAAGAGCAAATGAAATAACAATTCACTTATGAAAAGTTCACCATTTACTATCATCAGACATGAAATGATAGTGTCTTTGCTAAAAAGGCCTTGCATCAAGCAGTGTGAAAACTTAGTGAAGTGGGGGAGGTTTACTTAGGTCACAGTAAAGCAAACTTCACAATATTTCAATCCCCCTAAATCAATGCCTCACATACAGTAAAGTATGAGAAAGAAAACAAGCCTGAAGAAAGTTTTGATTGTTTCTTCAACTATGATACAGTAGTTAATGTACCCTTTAAATCTCAAGACTTCCATTAAACAGTCTGTTTTACCTCTGAGCTTTCTCTTGTTCTTTATACCTATGCTGAAGTATACCTTGTGAGTTGAAATTAATTTTAGTTTCTCTATGAAAAAGGAATCATGTTAGGATTATTCAGATTATTCATATGTGTTTATTTGGGACTGAAATATGTCTTGTGATTTATTTATGATTAGAGTTCTCTAGGTACTTTAAAGGAAAGAAGCAGACAACAAATTAAGCCTAAATACAAATTTTTGCACAGTAGTTTTCATATTGATGTTTCCATATAAAAGGAATACATGGCTATGTTTCCACCTAAATGACACCATTATGGTCCACTTCTGATATGTTAAACATCTGTGTTTTATTAAATATACAAATTTTGTAATATAAAGTACAGAATATTAGGCAAGTAACAGATTCGAAAACATGCTTGCCTATTAAGTTATATGTTTACCTGGACTGTGACAGGTCTTTTGATATGTTCTGCTTGTTATGAATCATAATCATCAAAAGATATATAATGAACATAAGACTATCTATCCATTTTAGATTATACGCAAGTTTCTTTAGGTCAGGCTTTTTAAATATACATGCAAAGTACTTCCAAATATTAGTACTTTCTAGCCATAAATGCAGCATTTCGTTGAGGTACGACCTTCCTCTAAGTTGGCGTCAGGAAGAAAATTGGAGTGTTTTTTCTCCTGCTCTGAATACAGTATAAAACAGGAAAGAAGCTTAAGGCAAATGACAGTGTGTGGGTCAGGAAGGGAGGCAATGATAGAGAAAAGGGTAGAAAAAATCTGCATGCAGCTTTCCACTATACTTTCAAATGAAATATATGAGCCATTGTCCTTCTAAGAGGAAACTGAGGGAAAGTAGATGTTCTTGTTTCTGTTTCCTCTTGTAGCTCTCTAATTTCTGAGGACAGATTTCTTTATCATTTCTTTATCATCATTGACCTGGGATTATCAAGGACACTCAGGGCTACCTGAAAATCCCTGTCGAGATCTCCTCAGTTTACAAATGTGATGAGACCCCTGACAGAGATCAAAATATTTTTAAGTACATATACACAAGAGGAGATCACATTCAAGACTTTAGGAGCAGGATGAGCAGTGTCACAGATATGATTTTGGATGCCAACAAATGTAAGTTAGTGTCTAGCATCTGGCCCCAAAGCTGGTTGATTTACAATATGTCAGCAGTGTAAAGTATGCAGTAGAAACATGATATAAAAAGAAAAGGTGACAACTTCTCTCATTAGCAAAAAACATTTTGACATGTATCTACGGTATAAGAAGGTACTTGAAGACTACAGTAAAAGGATGTACCCAGATTGCATGATTCACATTTTCTTCATGTTCTTATAATTTATGCCAAAGAGTTATCGAGGTCCTTCCAAACTGAGGATCAGGTGAATAGAAAAGTGGTCGGTTTTCCTTATCTGTGTTGAGTCTGAAGTTAGAAGATGGGATAATACAGGGACATCAACTTTAGACAAAATTTAATGCATGAAATGTTTATGAAAGTAAAATCTAATTCATATATTTATGTAAACAACTGAGATGCAACAATTGGTAAGTATATAAAACAACTTCACATATAAGGTGTGCCTATATATCTTTGTGATTACATGTACTAAAACTGAGAATCTGCATCTTCAGCAAAAACAAAGTCCTAGACATTCTGCATCTTTTTTATAGTATTTTAAATATCAACTACAATTCAGAAGTAATTTTATTTTTCCTTTTATTGACAGTTTCCTTAAATGGTACAATTTAAATTTAAGAACTTATTTAGGACATGTTTCATAGCATGTTCCAAAGTACTTACCAAAGTATTCTATAGAAAAGGTAACTTTCCATATGTAAGGAAATAACTGTATTGCAAACCCACCTCCTCTAACCATCAAATAGAAAAATCTTAGAGAACAATCAAAGGTTTTCCAAGCGATTCATATTCGAAATGCTACTATAACAATGCTAATAAATTTTATTAAAATCCTTTTTAATTAATAGAGAAAATCATATACTGCAGAAAAATGTCTTTGACATCATAGAAATTGTGATAGCTCACAAAAATTACGGTGGCTAGACAACGGACATGATTTTCCATTCCTGTTTCTTCTTAAACAAGTTAACTGTTTCCATTCTTTGCAACTTATGTTTATTATACCATTTGGTTTGCTTAAAATTGTCTGGATTCTATTAGTTTGCATTTTTTTTTGCTTTCTATATATAGCTTACTAATATGTTTCAAGTGCAACTATAAGCTTTTTTCCAACTTCTAAGAGTCCAAGAGGAAGTCAGGAGGAAAAAGAAATTGTATGATCTCTAAAAGATCAGAAGTCAGGCTTCACAGGTAGATTAGAGAGTCATGGTTTGCCTATTCAGGGAGAAGATATGAAAGGCCAAAGCTCAACAAGAGTTGAAAATTACTAGTGTTGTGTCAGATAAAAAGAAAGGCTTGTTTAAGTACATTGATAGCAAGAGAAGGCCTATGATGCTTGTTGAAGATGGTCAACTGGGAAATAGAGATGAAGAAAAAGAGGAAGCATTCAAAGCTTTTTTTTACCTCAGTGTTTAACAATACTGATAGACTTTGGGCTGCTCTGTACTACTGTGCTGTAGTTGCAGGACCACAACTACAGGAACAACGGCTTTCCATTTGTGGACACTGAAATTGTAAGGGATCAGCTGCAGCCGTTGAATGTTCCTAAATCCATGGGGCCTGGTGGGATTCATGCAAGAGTACTGAAGGAGTTAACTGATATTACAGCAGGACCCTCTCAATCACCTACCAAAGGTCTTGTGAGTCTGGGGAGGTCCCTGTTGATTGAAAGATAACCAGGCTTCCTAGAAAGGTGATTGATGCCCCATGCCTGATGGTATTTAAGAGGCATTTGGACAATGTCCTTAACAACAAGCTTTAACTTTTTTTCAGCCCTGAATTGTTCAGGCAGTTGGACTAGTTGATCATTGTAGGTCCCTTCCAACTGAACTATTCTAGTCTAGTCTAGTCTAGTCTAGTAAGATCTGTGTTACCTTTTACAGGTGAACATCTGGGAAAATGCTAGAACTTCTTATGTTAAATTTTCTGATGATGAGAATAATGCTGCAAAATAACCTATGAAAGAATGGGTGAAAATGCAAGAAAAGGTATTTTTATGTTTTTTTTTTTTTTTCACAAGAGAAAGACAACTGTGCTACTATCTGAAAGAAAATTTTTCCCCCTAATTTTCTAATTTGTTTATAATTTTCATATACTTTTTAAGCATTTTGAAGTTTAGAGTTCAGATTCTGCACTTTTATTCAGATATCTAGAATGAAGAAACTTAAGCCCTTGTACATATCTCACTCCCTATAGTCTCAATTGTTACCACTCTTCAAAACCTTACCCAAAGACATGGGGTCAAATTAATGACAAAAAGATATTATATCCAAAATAACTGCTTTCCTGGCATGCTCTGCAATGTCATGATCTTCAGATTTTTTTTTGCAAATCTTGAATATAGAGATCTGACACAATATGTCTTCTGTGGTATCATTTTCTTCAACACAGCAAGATGTTGATATGTGGTCAATTAAATCAGTGTACTGGTTTTGACGGAGACGATAGAGTTAATTTTCTGCATGGTACCTTCTGTGGTGCCATCTTTGTCAGTTTTGATAACAGTTTTGATAACACAGGGATGTTTTAGTTATTACTCAGCAGCACTTACACAGCGTCAAGGCCTTTCTCTGTTTTTCAGACTGCCCCACCACTGACTAAGATGGGGATGCAAAAGAAGCTGGGAGAGGACACAGCTAGGACAGCTGACCCCAGGACAGCTGACCCCAGCTGACCGAAGGATACCCCTGGACATATGGCATTATGCTTAGCAATAAAAGCTGGGTAAAGAAGGAAGAAGAGGCAAGTTAAATGTTATGGCAGTTGTCTTCCCACATAACCGTTAAGTATGATGAAGGCCTGCTTTCCTGGAGATGGCTGAATGCCTGAAAATAGGAAGGAGTGACTTAATTCCTTATTTTGGTTTACCTATTGAACTGCCTATATCCCACCCCATGAGTTTTCTCACTTTTACCCTTTTCATTCTCTTCCCCACCCCTCTGAAGGGAGAGAGAGTGAGTAGCTGTTTGGGGAGCAGGTGCCTACTGGAGTTAAACCACAAAATCAGAAAGCACACACAAGTCCCCCTCAAAAAAAACCTAGAATAAGAGGATGTTAAAGTAATTTCCTTAAAAATACAAGAAACAAATAAGGAAGGAATTCTGGTGGCAAGGACCAATTTGGGAAACCACAAAGTGTGTAATATGTGAAACACTCCAAATTCTCATACAAAGAGTATTGGATTATAGTATTATTATTTTTATTTCCCTAATGAGGAAAGTCAGAAGAATTTACAGAAGTTGTAAAGCAGATCACCATCAGGGAATCTGTATGATTCACTGTGTCTCTTATTTCTTAGTGTTGTGTCCAAGCAAATGAAACTCAATGCCATTGTCTACCTGTGAAACAGTTGCCAGAAACTGTGCTAAAAAGGCGTTATCAGAGTTGCAAACACTGATAGATGAATAAAATTTGAACATGTAATTAAATTTTGACACAGTAATAGTTTTCTATAGCAGAATATTCCAAATATATTTTTTTTAAGATTGTTAAGATGATTTTGATGGGAGAAATGTAAAAAACACTTTACATAACCTAACACCTGTAGACACATATGTAGTGAATAAGCTTTCAGACCAAATAAAAAAATTGGTAATGATATATGCCATGCTGAACAACATTCTGTAATAGCAAGTGTTGGGTAAGTGCAATGATCAGCATTGATATCAGTTCTGTCTGAAATGACTTGTTATGTATATATGTGGGAAGTGAGACAGTATTTGGCGCACACAGTTCTTTTTCAAAGAAGTATTCTTTTTCAAAGGAGTATTATGTCAAAATAGCTGTAGATTAAGGTTTTTTTTGAAAAAAATGTTATAAATTGCAGACATAGGTTGTGCTTTCACTTATCAGAAAATGAATTATTTTTTTTTTAAGGCATCATGTGATCAGCAATGTTTCCTGTGACTTAAATCAATGTTTTCCTTTTCCTTTCACTTTTTTTTTTTTCCCCAAAGGTTTTTCATAATTAATTTGAGCATCCCTATGCTTCTCAGGCAGAGTCCTTCACTGTATCTTCTCTCATACATTAGTACCATTAATTGGTTCTGTAATGTGAATTATGTGTCCAGAAAGAGAATGAGGAAAATTACTTCTTTTGTGAGCTATTATCCAGCTACCATTATTGGGAACGTTGTTCACATTATAACTCAGGTGATGTATTCCACTTCATCACTTAGACCTTTCTCATGCTAGCTCACTAAATAGCTCACCTTGGGCCAAATTAATAGCTGGTGTAATCAATGAGAATAGATTTGATTTCAAAAGTCTCGCACTGCCGTTACGTCTCTTGCTCTTTCGTTCTCTTCCTCTCTGTAAAGAAACACATACAAATCTTTGCATGTATACACGTACACATTTATTTAAAAAAAAAAAAAAAGTATTTTAAGCTAGAGACAACAGAACATTGCAATTATTTTGGTAGCCTTTTTGAATGGTTTCTTTTTTATTCTGTGTAATCTATATTATACTTGCAAATTCATGCATCTCAGAGCCACGAGTACTTTGTTACAGAATACGCTAGCCTCCAGCAGAAGGTGCAGGGAAAGGTTAGAAAAATATTGCATCTGCTTTTGAAGGAATGTGTGTATTGACTAGGAAGACAGAAAGAGCAATTCTCTACTTACTCCAAAGAAAAGTGTATTAGCGTAACAGAAAGATTAAAATGTGACTGATTTCTGGCGGATTATTCACCATTCTCCCACTCAATAGGGCGCTCAGAACATAAAATAGTTCAAGATGAGTAAAAACTGAATTCTTTTCCCAAAGGGGGCTTTATAAAAGTGATGATATCCATCTTTCTTACTGCTCACACTTTGTGACCTTTGCAAGGAGGCTTAAACATATAGTAATCTAACAAAAAACACAACTGTAAACAGCTAAATGGATTCAATTTGATGGCACAGGGTTTTAATACCTTAACTTTTTATGTTCTATACTAAATTAAAAATTAAATTAATTAATATCAGTTTAATGGCCACATTTGAGTCTCCAATGTATTTTTTTTTTCGTGGCATAAAACCTGCAACCTGTTTGGAGCATTTTATGATGTTTTCCTTAAGACTTGCCACAGACACATTTTAGAATAAGACTAAAAATCTTTGTTAAACATGCAAGAAGTAGACAATGAACTTAATAGAAACATTTAATACAATTATATGAATTTTAAAAATTCCTTGACTATGTTGCCTAGGAATATTTAGATAATATTAATGTATAGGCAATATTCATTATAAAAAGCTTACTTCTGCTATTTGTTAGGTACATATGACAATAACGAGCACTAATAGACCTTACACTGAATTTAACATGGTAGAACTGCAGAGTCTTTTATAATACAGCTCTGGTTTTCAGAATGAACCTCTGCTTACAGAACTTCAACGTATAAAAGTAATGAAATAAGGTTAGTTTTAAGTATCACAGTAGTGTAAACTGCCTGCCAGTTCTCCCTGCCATTATATTTGACTAGCTAGATCTTTGAGATTTCTCTGAAGAAACAGCTGGCTATTTTATCAGCAAGTCCCTGGCTGATACGAGTTCTTGGCTTGTCAGTTCCTATCCACAAGTGGCCAACATTTTTTGTTGAATTTTTCTGTGTGGCAGCAGGGAATAAGCATGCAGAACCCCTCTCCCTGTTGAACCCATATCCCATATAAAGATGCCAGGAGACTCCCTGCATATTTCACATGGTGTTCAAGTAGTCATAGTATTATAGTGAAAAAGGTACAAGTTTTCTGTCTGCACAAAAGAGACAAGTCTGAAATAATGGAAGGAAAAGGCAGACAGATAAAATCATTCAGAGACTCAGATGATAAGAGACAAGGAGGTCTCGCAGGCATGTTACATGAATATGATCTGCCTACCTTCTCTGCCAACACAGTATTGCAAAGGGCATGCTGCTTTTCTGCTGGCAGAACTGTTTTCTTGCACAAAGCCCCAATGAATACATGCCACAGAAGTTCCTTCATTCCTTATTGCAAAGATCAAATGGGTTTACCCTGACCCTCTCATGTATGACACTGTCACAATGAACTACCTCACCTTCTCACTTTCTCCAGCTTGTAGCAGTTCACAAGGAACTACCTATGCTAAGGGAAGTGTGTAAAATCTGACAAAAAAATGTGAGAAAGACTACTGGATATATAATGTTACAGACGAATCAGATTCCATTATATGAAAAAAAAGTCATCATGGGATGAGTGACAAAATCGGCTGGTTAAGTGTGCAACATGCTCGTGGTTTATGTAGCACCCCTTTTTGGCACAGTGTGAACACAACTGTTTTGCTATAAAGAGACAGCAGAGTGGTAACAGCAAGATGGAAGTGTATGGATATAGCCATTGGGTGCGGACATCTGGTACTATGCACACAACCACTGTAATTTCTTTTATTTTGTAATTGATCACTAGTTTAAAACTGGTTATTTTGGTTTTCCTCTAATTCTTCTACTAGAAGAATGTTTCAGAACACTCTTGCTTAGAGAGTTAAAAATTTTCTTACTATTTTTCCTGTGGCTAGTCTACTCTTGTATGTCCTTGTACTACCTTTGTCCTTTAACTTTAATGCATTTGCGCTTCTTTTTCAATGCTGAATTACTGTAACCCCTCCTTGCTGTATAAGGGTCACAAAGAAATACCAAAATAACTGAAGCATAAAGAAAAGTTTCTGCTGGTAAACTCATTACCGCAATGACATACTGCCTTTCACAAATCTTTTACTCTCCTCTCTGGTTTTAATAACAGAGTGTGGCTGATTATGTTGTGCACTAGTTGCAATAGGATCTTAAGAAGAAACTTTTTAATGTTTGTATGTTCAACTGTCATACATAGTTTATATTCCTGTTTACTCAGACTGAAGTGCTGTCTGGGAACATGCACTGTGAGTTCACACAGCAGTCCATACTTGTAATGGGGGAGCAGCAAACTTGCTATGTGCTTCCTGAGAACGGAGTGCTGTCATTGTCAGTAATCAGCATAAGTAATACGTACCAACCACAGCCAGTCCTGGCACCTCTTGACAGCTTATTATATACATGCATTTTGTCACTGCATTTTAAGTCTTCTGACAGGAGCTGTTTCTCTTCTTTTTGGGTGTTCTATTCGGGCTTTGTTTGGTCAGACCATTAGTGGTTTCTTCTCTTTTTTTCAGTTTTCTAAATAACATAAGAAAATACAAAGACTCTATCACACGAAATGTTGATTTTCTCTTTTTCAATATGCCTTTCCAACATGTCACATTGTAGTAACACCTGGTTATATTCATTCTAAGAGGAGGTTAAAGTAGGTTAAAGAGAGAAAAGAGGTCTAAATTTGAAAAAGAGATTGATGTTGATAGCTCTGAAGAGTGACTGACGTCCGCCTCAAGGCTATCTTGCCTTGAAAGGCTTCTCAGTGAAGAGTTGACTTCATCACGTCTTTTTATTTACTGATCAGGAGTTGTTAGTTGACCAAAGTACAGCTCTTTTTCACTCATTTATAGGATTTTGTAGGTGTGAAGGAGATGCATATTAGTCTATGGTGTCGTCCCAGTGATTTTCCTTGTCTTATACCGAAGAGGAGTGAAGCCCAATGTATACAATTTATTCCATTAAAGATCGACTAAAATAAAAACAGAAGAGATCCAACACTTTTGAATCATTGTATAGATACATAAAATATACAACTGCATTTCAAATCCTAATTTTGTCCAGCTCTCTAAGTAGTATTTTTCAATTAATTTGAAGCCTGCTGTCGGGAAAATACTCACAAGAAGTGTGCAGGAGAGAGAAATTAAAAAGAAATATTTCTCTGCATATGAAATTCAACACACAGCTAGTTATTTATATAGTTAAACACTTAAAGGTGTTTAATCTTAGCATTTTATTTGGCATGCTTTTATTACTTCTGAAAAGTCACAGGAGTCAGGTGAAGTCCCCAGTGACTGGAGTAAAGGGAATATCACAACCACTTCTAAAATGGGTAGAAATGAGGACCCAGGGAACTACCAACCAGTCAGCCTCATATCAGTTTCTGGAAAATCATGGAACCTCCTAGAAGTTAAGTTGAAGCATAAGGAAGCAGGTAGGTGATTAGATACAGCTAACATGGCTTCACGAAGGGTAGATTCATGGCTGACTAATCTAGTGGCATTCTACAATGGAGAGATTCCATTACAGAACAAGTGAAGAGCTAGAAATGTCACCTCCTTGGACTTCTGTAAGGCCTTTCATACAGTACCCCATGATATTCTTACCTCTAAATTGCAGAAATATGGGTTTGATGCATGGTCTGTTCGACAGATAAGGAATTGTGTGGATGGCTGTATCCAAAGAGTCAATGGTTCAATGTCCAGGTGGAAACCAGTAACGAGGGATGTCCGTCCAGGGTCTGTACCAGGACTCATGATAGTGGACTTGAGTGCACCCTCAGCAAGTTTGCAGACCATACCACGCTAAGTGGTACAGTTGATTCAGTAGAAGGAAGGGAAGCTATCCAGAGAGACCTTGACAGGCTTGAGGAGTGGGCCGATGTGAACCTGATGCAGTTCAACAAGGCCAAGTGCAAGGTCCTGCACCAAGGTTGGGACAGTCCCCAGTATCAGTACAGACTGGGAGATGAATGGATGAAGAGCAGCCTGCCCAGAAGGAATTTGGGGTGGATGAAAAATTGGACATGAGCCAGCAATGTGCACTTGCAGCCCAGAAAGCTGACCCACGGGTGAGAGAGGTGATTTTCCCCCTCTACTGCACTCTCATGAGACCCCACCTGGAGTACCACGTCCAGTCCTGTGCTTCCCAGCACTGGCAGGTCATGGGCTTGTTCAAATGGGTCCAGAGGAGAGCCACAAAAATGATCAGAGGGATGGAACACCTCTACTATAAGGACAGACTGAGAGAGTTGGGATTGTTCAGCCTGAGTAAGAGAAGTCCCTGGGGACACCTTATTGCATCCTTTCAAAGTATAAAGGAAGCTTGTAAGAAAGACCAAGAGTAACTTTTTACCAGGGCGTCTAGTGGCGGGACAAGGGGCAAATGGTTTTAAACTGGATTAGAGTAGGTTTAAATTGGGTGTAAGGAAGAAATATTTTATGATGAAGTTGGTGAGACACTGGAAGAGGTTGCCTGGAGAAACTGTGGATGCCCCATCATTGGCAGTGCTCAAGGTTAGGTTGCATGGGGCTTTGAGCAACCTGATCTAGTGAAATATGTGCCTGTCCATAGCCAGGGACTTGGAATAGATGATCTGTAATGCTCCCTTCCAACCATTCTATGATTCTATGACAGCTCATCACCGCTGCTTATGGGTGGGAAGTCTCTCTTGCTCTTTTCACTTGGGGAAAAAGGGATGCACTTTTAAATCTTCTTTCCTTCACTAGAACAACAGATGTTAGGTTTTTTTCCTCTAGTTTTGGTCTTGCAAAAGTCAGAGGAAACAGACCAAAAACACATGCCAGGCAGAAGTACAAATCGTGAGAGGAGTAGCTGGAGACCAGCCCTGCAGAAAGGGATCTGGGGGTACTTGTTGACAGTAGGCTGAATAGGAGTCAGCAGTGTGCCCTGGCAGCCAAGAGGGAAAACTGCATCCTGGGGTGCATCAAACAAAGCATGACCAGCCAGTCAAAAGAGCTGATTGTCCTGCTGTATTTAGCATTGGTGCGACCTCACCTTAAAGTGCTGCGTGAGTTCTGGGCCCCACAATTTAAGAAGGCTGTGAAGGTCCTTGAATACATCTGGAGGAGGGCAACCTAGCTGGCCAGAGGGCTGGAAAGCATGTCCTGTGACGTACAGCTAAGGACTTTGGGTTTGTCTAGTTTGGAAAAAAGGAGGCTGAGGGGTGACCTCATTGCTTTCTACAGCTTCCTGAGGGGGGAAGTTGATGGAGGTGCCGATCTCTTCTGCCTGGCATCCAGTGACAGGCTCCTGGGAATGACCCAAAGCTGTATCAGGGGAGGTTTAGACTTGACATTAGGAAGCATTTATTCACTGAGAGGGTGCTCAAACACTGGAACAGGCTTCCTGGAGAAGTGGTTGATGCCCCATGCCTAATGGTATTTAAGAGGCATTTGGACAATGCCCCTTAACAACATGCTTTAACTCTTTTTCAGGCCTGAATTGTTCAGGCAGTTGGACTAGATGATCATTGTAGGTCCCTTCCAGTTGAGCTATTCTATTCTATTCTATTCTATTCTATTCTATTCTATTCTATTCTATTCTATTCCATTCCATTCCATTCCATTCCATTCCATTCCATTCTTTGAAGTCCAGAAAATGAGAACCAAGGGACTGGAACTTATTGTAAACAATAAGCTTTAAGAAGGTGTTCTTTTGCATTGCAACAGGAACAAGAATTTTGTCGAGTGATCTTGTGTAGAAAAAACCTTTGCATGTGAAGGAGGTGGGCACTTAATGTAGCAGATAGGATAGGAGAGAAGAAAATAATGTTTCTCTGTTCTCACATAATCACTTTCTAAGTCCAAAATGCAGAAAGTAATTACTATACATAAGATATGTGTCAGGAAATGTGCCTTTCATAAGCAAATAAGTACCAAATGTAATGTTTTGCATCTTGCAAAGTTGGGTTATCCATGTAAAGAGCAACCACATCTAAGGAAACAAAATCAATTGGAGGAAAAGAGATAAAAAACCTAAGAAATAAGAAGTTCAGGTATGATTTTGGGACATTCATTTAGTAATTGCTAGCGCGACAAGTTGGCTGAAGTATTATATGGCCTTTGTTATTTTTAAAAGTACAAAAATAGTAAGCTTTTGTTTTTCAGGCTGAACTTATTCCTGAGGGAAGAAAAGGAAATTCTATTTTCAACCTGTTATGCAGAGGCAAGATATGGTAATTTATTTCTCTCAGCTCCTCAATCTTTATGCAGGGTGTCAGAGTCTAAATTGATAACAATTCCATCGTACCTGATCAAATTATTTGATTACCCACCAGAATCCTCCACTGGGACCACATTGTGAGCTTGTACACAGTGTTCCCACAACTGAGACAAGACTCAGGACCTTTGGGCTACATAGGCAGCAATCCTACCAGCTGAGACATATGGGAGTCAAAAAGAACAATGTTAAGTTGGTCTCAGTTGGAAGCTGATGTGTAAGAAACTTTGAATTATTATTGAAAAAGAAAAAACAAAAGAGAAAAGGTAAATTTATTTCTATTCCCTGAAAATATGGTAAATTGATAAACTTTCCTAACAAGATAAACTCTGGTATTCCAAATGCACAGTATGTACATTATTGCAGTTCAACATCCAGGAGGAACAGATAATTGTAGACTACATTCCATACTTGCATTTTGCATAATTCCCACCTTAAATAAGAATTTTACATTTCATATTGTAATGCATAACACAAAAAACTGTATACTGCTACTTAATGGTAATTAAGATGTCAGTCTTTCTCACCTTCACCCATTATATTTCATTTATTTTCACTCAAACATGGAACAGAACACTTTTAAGAACAAATAAATATGATGCCATTTACATGAGAAATTAATTTCTTTAATCTCAGTAGTACATTGTGCTATATTTTATAAATAATTAAATCACTGATCTTGTCTTAAATCAGATTCCCTACCAGAAAGAATTGTTATTTTCAGACTTACTTGATGGTTCTTGTTATAAAGCAGTACTATAGTTAGAGTTCTGGTTTTCCTTAAGGAATACCTTTTTTATAGGGGATCATCTCACTATGTTTCATTGATTTTCTATCTTTACCTTAATGTTACTATTCAAGTTGTAACAGAAAGAAAACTTTGTTTTGAATTCTTAATGCAGGAAGGAAAGAAAAGGCAAAAGCCTCGCATCATTATTTGTTATTTTTTTCTACAATAATTCTCATCTCCCAATAAAACATGTAAGACAGACAGTTTTAAAAATCATCCAATTCCTTTACCTGGACTGTTAGACAGGCAGTTTTAAAAATCATCCAATTCCTTTACCTGGACTGTTTACGTACTTTCATCTTTATTACACATGTGTACCATCTCTGCATATAGTCACATCCATGACAAGCATCTGCTACATAAATGAATGGATACTTTCTTGTCTTCTTTCCTTCCTCTTCCAAATATTTCTCTCTTTTATTTGTGGAAATATCACAGCAAAAAGTCATTAAAATGACCAATAACCTCTGTAAATCTTCTTTCAGTACAAGCTATGAAAGGCCAAGCACTCTTCTGATGAAATGATTCTTCAGATTGCCCATAGATTTACTTCACTGTGATTTTAGTGTCATGGCAGGTCATTCATTTTCACATGTCATACAACATTGTAATGATGCAATCCAAAGTACAAATGAACAAAAGTGAGATAATGTGTTTGTATCCTTTGTGAGCTTAATGGATACCTGTTTTGAATACCATTTAGTCTCATCTACGGCTATTAATCTATATGATGCAATCCTAATGAAGGTCTGTTGGAGCCTTTTCATGTAAGAGTTGCAGAATGCTCACATGTAACATTTCTAAAAAAGCAAACTAAGATGAACCATGATTTCCAGACTATTTGTGACATCATTTTCTTCTTAAATGCTTTGTCTTTACAAAATGCAATTTGATCATTCACATACAGTGATGCAGCACTACCTGACAAAAAGGATCTTAGGAGAAATTGTGTTATATAAACCAAGCAAGCCATTCTAAAAATGTAAGTAGGTATCAACAGCTGGAAAAGAGGCTAATTTTTCTACACCCAGTTTGACAAGTAACTTGTTTGTAGTAGTTGTTTTCCCATATCTTTGTTTCAGTCAATTAGGTTGTTTAAGTTCAGACAGTGATCTATTACTAGATAATATTGTTTCTTTCTTCTTTTATTTAATGTTGTACTTCACTCCCACCTGAATTGGTTTGTTTTTTCTCAGAGCGGATGGAATGGATGGAATAAGTAATTTTTTTGTTAAAAATTAGCCTCCTGATTATAATCAGCCAATTAGGATGTAGGAAAATTAAAGGTAGAATTATTGGTGGCATTTGGATGAAGTGTCCAGTATCATTTGGAACATTAATCTTCTGAATCATTTGTGTCTATCATTTATTGATAAGGGTTACCAACAACTAAAGCAACTGGTAGGACATTGTGATTGCATAAAAAAACTTATTTCTGGTATCATTGGCAAAGTCACTGCCACCTTTGAAAAAGCTGACCTTGCTGCAGACTTCTTATACATGTGGTATGGAGAAAGAAGAGCTGAAGCCCTCAGGCCCTGAGAGCTGAAGCAACCACTGAATGCTACCTGCTTCTGACATCAAGGTGTCACGAAGGAGTCCACATCTGGGCTGTTTCCCCTGTCAATGCCACATGGAATTAATCTCTTGAGATGCACAATTCTCTGTGGTTTAGAGTCTGGCTATAAGAGACTGTCCTGCGTGACATTACTACAGCAGTATACTAGCAACAGAGGAGTTTAATCCGATTTCTTTAATTTACATAGTGAGTTTCATGGCCAAGCATTTTCTGTAAAATTCTTCAGTGTGATCTTTTCTGTCCCTTTCTTGTAACTTCTTTTTCTGAATTTGTGTGAAGAGTGGTCTAAGGCAGCTTGGGGATTTTAGGTACTTTTGATAATCCCTGCAAATTTCAGGATTTCAAAAGCAGTTTGCATTTTTTGCCTGTTCTTTATTCTGTGTTTGCTTTGTTTAGTTGTTTTCATCTACTCAATGGAATACAGCCCAGGAAGTACAATTAAGAAAAAGATATGATTGCTTGTTCTTTTTAATCCCCATCAGAATTTCCAGATTGAATATCTTCCAATTTGAATACCCTACAGCAAAGGTGATGAACTTTCCTGACCATAGGAGCCTCTCCCAAATATTTCTATGGAAGAATCAATGAAAGTTTCTGAATGACAAATAGATGTTAAAGATGTGGATGATATTCACAAGAAAGTCACCAGAAGATGATTTTGGTTATTCTAAAATGTACCTACAATAATCAGACATTTGTCATAAATTGTAAGAATAATTTTTCATATGTAAAAAAATTATATTTATTATTTGTTAGTCTCTAATAACTTCAAAACTCTCCTTTTTTTTTTTTTTTTCAAGATATCACTTGAAGTAGCTAGAAGTAAAAATACTTTTAGCATTATATTTTAGATCCCTTTGGGTTTTTGTATTTTTGTATTACCAAGTTAGTCTTCAGTTCTTCCAAGATATGTTTATTTAGTCCTGGATTTAGTACTTGATTTCATGGAGTTCCTTGCCTAGTAATTTAATGACAATTATAGCTTACCTGAACACAAACACTTGAAGCAGTGAGGGATATTCCCATCATATAACTCAAGGTTCTTAAATTATGTATCCAATAATCTTAATTTATCTTACATTCCCTAGGCCACCCCTGAGTTCAATGAACAGGCATAAACTGCTCTAGTGAAAAAATCAGAAACTCCGAATTTCGGCTCCTGCACTGAAGGAATCCCTCTTTGTTCTTTGACTATAAAAGGAAACATGACTTCTAACTATACACCAAAACTAGGTAGGCATTTAATGCCATTGCCAGAGTTATGGTTTCCTCCCCCACTCAAAGTGAAATATTTAATGAAATGTATTCTTCAGAAAACAGAATTATTTCATGGTTTCATTTTATAATATTTTTGCTTAGAAATATATTTCCTTTTGTGGAAATAAAAAAATAACTGGGCAGTGTGTTCTTTTTTAAGCTACCTTTCCCTGTTATTGAAATTGTAAAATTAATTTACTATACTCAGATTTAGTACCTGTTAACATGCAAGTTCATTTGAGTAAAGTGTTTCACTATAATATTAGCCTTCTGAAACTATTTGGAAAAATAAGTACTGAAATTTCATAGCTGATTGTATCTAGTATGTAACATGAGAAATTTAAGAGGGTTTTTTAATAGAACATATTCTGATCTTTTCTTGGTAATGTGACCACATACAAAAAATACACCACTATGGTTAAGCAGAAAATCTAAATGTGGTTTTACTAATTTCACTAACCTTATTATCAGGTTTGTAGAAAGCACACAAAATTGACACAAAGAATTCAAAGCTTTTTTCAGCTTGTAGTTTTGGATATTGTGAATTATTGCCACATTTAATTTACTTATCTTACTGAAGGCATTTGGAAACTGGAATGTAAGACTCTGGAAACGTGGAGATGACAGCGTCTGTCCCTTTTACACATCAATGGTATTTTTACTAGCCAGTGAAAACATTAACTGTATTTTTAAAGCTATTGTCATATAGGATAAAAAATTTAGAAGTATTTTGGGACTTGGCGCCCAGTTTAAAGCTTGATTCCAGAAGGAGTTAGAACATACGGATGAATGAAACGCAGGCAGAGAGACTTATGTAGTTCTTATCATTTAGCAAACGGTAGAGATGTCCACCATACCCACATACCCATCCCTCTCCAGGTTACTTTGTTAGGGAAGTTTTCACCATGAGCAGATAGATTTTACAATTTTAAAAGTGTAAAACAATTAATATGTCATGCACAAAAGGTAATAAGGAGAAACAAGTTACTGGGCTAGGTGTTAGTATGCCTATCACTCTCACTGAGCTTCTGCTGGTCAGGCAGCTTTAAGTTTAACAGGGAAGGAACAGCTTTCACTGCTCCTGAACACCTTTGATGTTGCTGGTTGCCATCTGTTGACACCTTGTTTTTTTGCCCTGGGATTTTCTAACTTACCATGTGAATGTTATTCCTCTTGAATCCTTGAGTTTCAGCAATGTTACCTCTGTCTGCAATTCTGCTTTTCTTACCTTGCACAGATCCACTAATTTTCTCACAGCTCCTCCTTACACCTTAGCAACATCTTTAGAGGTCTGAGCCAAAGTTATGTAGCTGGACGGTACCAGAGCTAGACCATGGATGAAACTCTATGGAGGAGGGAAACTCTGCGGAGGAGTGAGGTGACAGGTTGCTAACTCCCCATTTAGTGTTCATTAGGGAACAACACCAGTGAGCTGAGGTGCTATTTCTTGTAGATATACTCTGCAGACTGCTTCCAGGACTGACTTCTTCTAAGCTTTTTGGCTTTTCCCCCAAAAGACTGGCAAAACTTACAAGCAAGGATCTTAAGTCAAAAGACTTTACAGAATCACATAATCACAGAATGGTAGGGGTTGAAAGGCACCTCTGGAGCTGATCTAGTCCAACCCCCTGCCAGAGCAGGGTCACCCAGAGCAGGTTGCACAGGAACGTGTCCAGGCGGGTTTTGAATGTCTCCAGAGACGGAGACTCCACCACCTCTCTGGCAGCTTATTCCTGTGTTCTGCCACCCTCAAAGTAAAGAAGTTCCTCCTCATCTTGAGATGGAATTTCCTATGTTTCCAAGTTTGTGCTTGTTACGTCTTGTCCTGTCGCTGGGCACCACTGAAAAAAGACTGGCCCCATCCTGTCTTTGGTCCTGTCTTTGTCCTGTTCCAAAAGTTCTACTAAAGATCTGACTCTACAAGCTGAATCTTTTATTCTTCACTGGATAACAGTCCCAATTTCTTCATTACCTCCTAAATCTATTCTTATTCCTTTTAGCTCAGTTGTGCCTCTGTAATGCTTTGTGGAACCGAAAATTACTTTTGGATCCCTGCCTGATGAGTCTCATAGGAAGAGAATAATCCTTTCAGATTTGTGCCTTGGTTATTAGTTATTGGTTAGACCCATCCTGTCACAGAAGCCAGCACAGCAAATATCACAGACATAGGAAGGCAAAACAAGGTTTCCATCATAGTAAGGTTCTCGTGCAATGTAGGGCAAGGGTATGTGGAAGAATCCAGAATCCACAGGTCAGAGATAAATATTTCTACCCTTCCCCCTGCCTCCCCGATGTTGTGCACCTTGAGTGGGAGGGAGGGATAAATATGTATATATTTTTTCTTCCATTTACTTAGTAGACTTATAAGAAGAAAACTCCACTTGTAGTCTGATCCAGCTTGCCACGCTGCAACCACTGAGCTCTAGTGACATGCCCCTCACACTGAACCACGTCTTCTCTCTCCAGATTTCTTTCTTAACAGTATCTCCTTCAGGAAAGTTACTGGGCTTGGGATTACTTTTGCTTTTCTCAGTTAAACATTTCAAAATACAACAAAAGCATTTATGATATTTCCAACTTTGCATGAAAATATTCTTCTTGAGAAAGACCGGTCTTTATTTTCTGTTAAGATGCATTGTCATTACAAGCCTCTCAGTTCTACATTTTGGCTTTTATTAATCTTGAATGGATTTTGCTTCATGATTAGCCAAGAAAAATCACTTGAAACTATGCCCAGGGAACTAACGGAGGGGAATATTCCATCAGTGTGATTGTTTTTAGTTGAAAAATGGAAAGCAGCTAAATGCATGCCATTTAATGAAACTGGATTCAGTAACAATTTTTGTCAACAATTAAGAAAATAGTATTTTATATTATTCTATAAGGCAATGTAGAAAAATGACACTTTTTAAAATAATGCAAAATATTAATCTAATTTCATCCCCTGAAAGCCATACGCATGAATTCTTTTTTTTTTTTTTAAATGCTCTTTCACATAGGTTTTAATGAATTGGACTTTCTGGTATTACAATAAAAAAAATATTCTTCTAAGGTCTTTTATTTCAAAATCCAGTGAGATTAGATCGACTTTAGTAAATTACTTAAGCAGAACAAGAATAATTCCTGCTGAAGGATGTATTTGAGTTTTCCTTTATGAACCCTGAATGAAAACTGTATATATAGTTAAAAAAAAAATAAATAAACTTTTGATGAACAGTTACCCATACTTAATCATCCTATTAATTCTAGGGAGCATATAATTGTGGAGCCAAATTTTCCCTGCACAGGGAGATTTTAATGTACACCACAGAGATGTAATTTATGCCATGGTTTATAACAATGCTAACTTAACATTTCGTTTGAATCAAGTCCCTTAGGAAAGCTGAATGCAAAATCCCAATATTAGTAACAGTGTAATCTGTACATAAGAAGGAGAAATTTCCTGTGAATCAAAAGTGAAATCTGGTGCTCTGTAAAGAAACAAATTTCTTGACAGACAATAACTCTTATGCAACCTTTCGGATTCTTTTCTGGAAAAGATGACTTGGCTATGGGGCCTGACCAATGTCAAGTTTAAAATCCCTCTTTGTTTCAGATACCATGGTATGAATCTTTCCAATTCAATGGACAAAAGGGTCAAGTTTGTTTTTCTCCATCCGCAAGAGACAGTATTCACACAACCTTTCAGAGGTTGCTAAATATGCTTCTAAATAGTCATGTTCATTTCATCTGGAAGGCTGTCTGTCTGGAGTACCTTTTCATAGGATGCATTCCTACTGTTCTCCTAGCTGTACATCTGTGTGCATTTGTATAAGCTACTGTGTCACCTGTGTGCTGTTAACAATAAGCTTTATGTTTGCTTTTCACTGCTTCTACATACAAGCTTGTGCTTGCTTTCTGATTGCCCGGGAAAGATAGAGATCTGCCTGAAAGCTAATCTTTCAGGCCCATTCTGGGTAAGACAGAGGGCTTGCCGAAAGGTAAATTTCAGGAAGATTCAGGAATTAGTGACGATTCTATTAGCTGCTTTCATTTCTGACGGCAATTGCTCAGTCACTCACATAATGAGATATAATTCTAAGTTGTGGCAGTTTTCTCTAACTGGTTGTTTGAGTGTCAGTTTTCCTAAAGTTCTTTTCTGTTTCTTGCTGTATCACATACAATCTGGTTTTACATTCAAGTGAGACTTTCTAGGAATAAAAGTAAATATACAACTACTTCTGTATTAGAGATTTCAGTGATTCATAGCAGATAATTCTTTAAGCATACACTTTTTTTTTTTGTAATTCAGTTTTACACTATTAGAAGAAAATTGAATTTTCATAAAATTATTTATGAAGACTTTTCCCTAATTCTTCTCTGTTTTGTTTCACAGCATACCTTTCAGTTTTACAAGGAGAGTTCACATAGTAAATCACAGTACTCCTGATCTACATGCTGTAGTAGTACAAACTACACAGAAAAAAAGCTTTTAACTACCTACTAGACAAACCATGTCTCCCTTTCTGAGTCTTCCTCTTTTTAATGTGTAAAGTTAACTGTCCAAAAATGAGCCGAGGTAAACTGCTTCAGCTTTGTGAGATGAATTTGTTCCAATTAGAAATATTTCAAAACCCAAGTCTAAGCACTGTAGTAGTTTTATAACATCTTTATACTCAATTTTTTTTTTAGTAATTTCCAGCTTCAGTATTCTAGCACTAAGACTTTTCTTCTCATCTTTGTTCTTTTGAAGTTATGTGGTATTTAAACTGCATTCTTCATAAATTATGTTGCCTAAATGTAAGCTGTGGAAAATATGACCAAGTACTTTACTTATGGAAATGTTATAAATACATATAATAAGGTTTCTTCTGAGTTCTTTTACTAGTGCTAAAAAAAGATCATTTGTAAATTTTTTGCAATGGACTCTCTTCCATTGCATTTTACATAAAAGCCTAATACATGGTTATCTGCACAACAGATGGGTTTTTTTTTCCAGAATATTCTACGAATTTTGTACTTTTCTTCATTCCAATACTTAGTGCTGTCCTAAAATTTGTTAGCTAATATTAAAACTAGAAATATGAGACTATGAGTAATGGTCCCCAAAAATGCAGTGTCGTTCTGCAGGCTGCGAGCCCATAACCTTTTTGTATAGTTGTGCTTTCTATAAAGATTGCCTAAAATTTCTGTAACCAAGTAGTACAGGCACTGTTACCCCTGTGACAGAAAAACAATGGACTGAGTAGTTAGTAGGGAAAGTTCTGGTCTTTGACCTCTGAAACACAAGTTTGAACTCAATTTTATCTTCATTTTTAGTGGGCATTAGGTCAAAAGCAAAACTAATCAAGTATCTGGGCACAGCATAGCACATAAGAAAGCAATGGAGTTATCATTGTCATCTATCTTTCCAATGATGGAAGAAGAGAGACACAGGAAGGGAGCTAAAGGTTAAGGATTATTAGCTCCTTTCTGTGGAGAAGCCATCACTCCTCTGAATTAAAAAATAACTTCTAGTCCCAGCATAGTAGTACATTTCACCAACCGTTGTATCAGATTCAACTTTCAGTGACAAAGCTCAGATGTGATACATCTTCAATATTTTCAATTCCACCATTCCCTTAGCCACTAAGGTTTTGGGTATTTTTCCCCCAAAAATATATACCATATATGTCAAACAAATCCTACCGCTAGAATTTAGTAGAATTTAGGTTGAAATTTATTAGAATATAAATTAAATATTAAAACTCTAAAATAAACCCTCACAATGTTTTTTTCTTTCCTTTTTTTTTTTTGTTACTTTTGTTTTAACTGAGGAAAGTTTCAGTAGAAAAGTAAACTCCACATTTTGTTTTGATGCTCTTCAAAACTCTTGTTTAAGCTTTTTTTTCGCAGACCCTTCTTGTCTTGTCATATTGCGTGGTCCATTTATCTGCCTTTTATTTTCCACTCCACTGTCCTTGAGTGCCTCTTCCTGTTCCACTGTGGTGAACATGTCTTAAATGCAGTTTCCCATCGTATAATTCTGTATTTTTTTTTTTTTAAGATGAATGGGGAAGTTCTTGCTTAATTAAGAGCACCGTTTTGCTTAATTCGAAGCATCATTTAGCGTTAAACACAGATCCTTGGGTGGCTTATGTGGGGTAGAGCCTTTCTTTGTTCTGAAGTATTATGTTTGCTATTATTTTCATAACTCTGCTGGCATCTGCCCACTCTTCCTCGCTTCTTCTTTCTCATGCACATTGAAAGAATTAGAATAATAATGTCAGAAACTAAAAGATAAAGAAAACATGAACTGGTCTACTCATAAAAATATTTATAGACAGCGATGCCTACAATAAAAAAAGAACATAGGAACATATTTTTTGTAAAGATCAATTGATCTTTGTTAAGCAGGATACCTCTTTAAGACAAGCACTATAGGAACTATTAAAAATGTTAATGTTCTTCTACATATCATATTCAGCTCAAGGACAGATCAAATATAAAATTAAAGTCTGTTTATTATCACTAAAGTACCATGCATTAAGAAAGATTTTTTTTTAAAATTGTGGAATTCTCTTTTAGATATAACTGTGCAGACGGAAAAACTCTCCAGGCCTATACCCAACCTGTAAGTTCAAACCTATACCCACTTGGCCAACTTCCAGTTTGCACCTCCTTCTCCTCCCCCAGTTTTGGGTTTTTTTAACCAAATCCTGACAGATTCAGATTAAAGGGTGTATATATTATTAAAAAATAATAATAAAAATATATAGCAATTTCATTGTGAAAGTAATGAAAACCAGAAAAGTCACAGAATCACAGAATGGTAGGGGTTGGAAGGGACCTTCAGGGATCATCTAGTCCAACCTCCCTGACAAAGCAGGTTCACCTAGAGCAGGTTGGGGTGCACAGGAACACATCCAGGTGGGTTTTGAATGTCTCCAGAGAAGGACACTCCACAGCCTTTCTGGATAGCCTGTTCCAGTGGTCTGTCACCCTCAAAGTAACGTTTTTCCTTACGTTGAGATGGAACTTCCTGTATTCCAGCTGGTGTCCATTGCCCCTTGTCCTGTCACCAGGCACCACTGAGAAGAGCCTGACCCCATTCTCTTAACACCTGCCCTTTCGGTGTTTATAAGCATTGATAAGATCCCCCCTTAGTCTTCTCTTCTCCAGGCTAAACAGACCCAGGTCTCTCAGCCTTTTCTCATAAGAAAGATACTCCAGGCCCTTGATCCTCTCTGTAGCCCTCCACCGGACCCTCTCCAGTAGCTCCCTCTCCATCTTGAACTGCGGGGTCCAGAACTGAACACAGTACTCCAGATGTAGCCTCACCAGGGCAGAGTAGAGGGGAAGGATGACCTCCCTTGACCTGCTGGCCACGGTCTTTTTAACGCACCCCAGGAGACCACCGGCCTTCTTGGCCACAAAGGCACATTGCTGACTCATGGCCAACTTGTTGTCCACGAGGACTCCCAGGTCTCTCTCTACAGAGCTGCTTTCCAGCACGTCAGCCCCTAACCTGTACCAGTGTATGTGGCTATTCCTTCCTAGGTGCAGGACCCTACACTTGCCCTTGTTGAATTTCATTGTGTTCCTCACTGCCCAACTTTCTAGCCTGTCCAGGTCTTGCTGAATGGCGGCACAGTCTTCTGATGTGTCAGCCACTCCTACCGGTTTTGTATCATCATCAGACTTGCTGAGGATACACTCTGTCCCTTCATCCAGACTGTTGATGAATATGTTGAACAAGACTGGACCCAGTACTGACCCCTGGGGAACACTACTACTTACAGGCCTTCAACTGGACTCTGTGCTGCTGATCACAACCCTCTGAGCTCTGCCATTCAGCCAGTTCTCAAACCATCTCAGTGTCCACTCATCTAACCCACACTTCCTAAACTTCCCTATGAGGATGTTATGGGAGACAGTGTCAAAAGCCTTGCTGAAGTCAAGGTAGACAATATCCACTGCTCTCCCTTCATCCACACAGCCAGTCATGCCATTGTAGAAAGCTGTCAGGTTGGTCAAGCATGATTTCCCCTCGGTAAATCCATGCTGACCACTCCTGATGACCCTCTTTTTTTCTAGATGCTTAGACATGACATCCATGATGAGATGTTCCATCACATTTCCAGGGATGGAGGTGAGGCTGACTGGCCTGTAGTTTCCTGGATCCTTGTTCTTGCCCTTTTTGAAGACTGGTGTGACATTAGTTTTCCTTCAGTCCTCAGGCACCTCTTCTGTTCTCCATGACTTTTCAAAGATGATGGAGAGTGGCTTCGCAGTAACGTCTAACAGCTCCCTCAGCACTCATGGGTGCTTCCCATCAGGGCCCATGGATTTGTGGTTGTCAGGTTTGCTTAAATGATCTCTAACCCATTCCTTTACTGCAGGATATCTCTCCTACCTCCAGTGTCTGAAGTTCCTGAGGGCCGGATTTAGGAGTAAAGACTGAAGCAAAGAAGGCATTCAGTAACTCTGCCTTCTCTGCAACGTCTGTCACCAGGGCACCCCCCTCATTCAGCAGCGGGCCCACATTTTCCCTGGTCTTCTTTTTACTGCTGATGTACTTGAAGAAGCCCTTCTTAGTGTCCTTGATATCTCTTGCCAGGTTTAATTCCAAGCAGACCTTACCTTTCTCACTGCATCCCTGCATACTCTGACAGTGGTCCTATACTTTGCCATAGTGGCCAGTTCTTTTTTCCACATTCTATAGACTTCCTTCTTCCATACGAGTTTATCCAGAAGCTCCCTGTTTATCCATGCGGGTTTCCTGTCTCCTTTGCCTGACTTCTTGCTTGTAGGGATGCATTTAATAGTGCATTTAACTTCATTCTGAGGAAAACAGGGCAGTTGTTACTATGGTTAGTATTTTTTGTGTGAAAGCTGCACATCAAGAACCTACACCATTTGGATCTATCTGTTCATATGATTTTTTAAAAAATTATTTTTTATAAAGTAATAGTCCCCCTTCTTAGAAAAATGGCTTTGGTTGTAGTTTCTACTCTTCAAGAAGGGTCAACAAATGCACAGAGATTTGATTTAAATATGTGCCAAATTAAATAAAATTTCTGTGCTGTACAGCTAAAAGAATGATACCTTAAGTTTCTTTTCTATGGTACCAACCTTCATGCTACCGGCATAAAGTAGCTGCACATCATATTACCCACACAGAATGTTTTTTGGTTTTCATTTTCTTTAGCTATTGCTCTGTATTGAACTATACAATTCCACTAAATGTATAAACCAGGACACAACCAAATCATTTTCTTTAGCCTAAAAGCATTTTTTTATGCCTGTCCTCAGTGAGGTATGTATATATATCAAATGTGAAAGTAATGGTCAGCATCCAACTTTTCTTGCATGTGAAGGAGCAAAATAATATTCTTGATCTCCCATTCTCTCATCCTCTGTGTTTTGGTCTTTTGCATATCATCAAATACTGTGTGTGTATGCACGTACATAAGTACTACTTGCAGTAAATATTTTCTTAACTCTGCTAGACTGAAAGGCCTTCATAAGGCTGGCTGGAGTCATGGAGGACTGGGTACAAGGGATCCATGGGTTCTTCCCAATTCTATTTTTCCATTCAGTAAAGATTCAGTTGATTTGTGGTTTTAAATCAAGCTAGTTCAGAAACACACTTCCCTTCTGACACCTCTGGGAAAATAAAGCTGTTTTGTAGAAACGTGGTTTGGAGTGACCTTTAGAAAACCATGGAATGTGACATCCTGATAAAGCTGACTTGAATTTTCATGCCTTTCTGGAAAGAGAACACTTTCAATTTGCCTTTTAAAATGATTATTTCTTTCCAATATTTAATTTAAAAAAATGTAACTTTGTAAATACATAACTTAGAACGTTCATTGAATGCTCATCAAAATAGGGGAAAAGAGAAGTACCTATCTTTTCCATTTGCCTTTTAAAAAACAGATTACTGTGATACCTCAGAACTTCTTGCAGAACAAGAAACCTGGACACTGCTGGCACTGCAGTCATTCAGTTCATTTTCAGTTTTAACTTGCAATGTCTCTGCTTTCATGTGTTCAAAAACACCTTAAAAGAAATTAAATTAAGAATAAATTGGTCGCACTACCACTGTATTGAGGACTTAGCTTCAAATTAGGAAAATAATTGTTTATTTTCCCCAAAAGAATGCTATGCATAGAGCTGAAGAGGCATGAAACCTGGGGCTCTGTCTCTGAAATGAAAAATAGTATGGTTGTTGGTACCACATGTCTTCATGCAGCATCGGGTGGCTTTTAGAATAAGCTGAACTGTCTCTCAGCTATGAGAGCTATGAAATCATAACGCACATATTTCCAAAACCAAAACTAAAGCAGAATTGTCACACTTAATTAAATACTTTTGGTTCCCAAAGTGATCTGTCTGAAATGTGGTCAAAATGGTTACTTTGAGAAAGTCGTTATGCAATGTTATTCTTCTCTTCTCAGAAGTTGCCTGTAGCATGGCAAAATACGAGTCTTAGAAGAATTTGTAAAGCCTTGCAATTACATGATGAAAAATTGATTAGTGATTAAGATTTTGATTGAATGACAGATTAGCATTATACTGCATCCCAGATGAAAGAAACAGTTGAATGTATAACTCAGGTTAGGCATGAAAAAAAGTGAGTAACACCCTTATGAATTCCTTATGAGTCAGCAGGTTGATCACAGACAAATGGGAAACTCAGGGAAAACTGCACCTGACAATGCTGACAAATCAAAATCTTTAATTTGTTAACTAAAAAAAAAAAAAGGAGAAAAGAAAATTACTCCCCATCTTGCTAATTGCTGCAGCAATCGAAAATTGTCATGAAACTTCACTTTGGATGCTGGAAAATTAAAATCATACCAAATTGCATTTTGCAAAGGACTACTCATAATGAAACCATAAAATAAGGATCTTGCTCATTTTGTCAGCTATTTTGAAAACTGTCACACAAACAGCAGGTGTTTGAAAGCCTTAACGTGTTGTCTCTATGATCAGCAGCAGGAAAACAACCCTCCACCAGCATCCTCACTTATTTGAGAGATGCCCCAAACTTTTAAAGTACCATCTGGTTGCAATCAAGTCTTTCAGTAAGTGTGAATACATAGGATATAGCTCATGATGTTTGTGTGGGCAGATGTCTAACATGCAGAATTATTAATAGAGTGTTGGACCTCAAATGATTCGGTTATGTTTGGGTGCTAATTTTGGCTGTTAAAGCTCCAGAGGAATCCGTGATAGCTCAGATTCTGATTCTAAGTCATATACAGAAATCTTGTCTATCCTTAGCTGCAGGCATTCTCCCTTTCAACATATATTCAGTCTGTGACACTACAGCAAGCATGCAACCATGATATTCCCAAGGACACAATGAGTTAGTGCTTGCATGAAAGGACAGCAGAAGCTGATTGCATATTGTCAGGCTAACACAGGAACTGTGAGAAATTTAGAATGTTCTTTACAGAGAAATACTTGGAAGAAGAATGCCGTTTTCATTTTAGAACAGAAAAAAACAATGCAGGTTGCATAGCTGGTAATTTTAGAAGAAAGCTACTAATACGGCATGTGCTATTGACTTGCAGGAGTGACGGCTAGGTGGAAATGAATACTTCGTGTGTGCTGAATGTTACTTTTCATCCAATGTGATAGAAAGAAGTCTTTATGTTAACATTTCTTGCTGCAAGTGTGTGAGCACCACCTGTTACACATCATTTGCAGAAATACTTGCAGACTTACTTTGGCTCTAACACCCACCAGCTTTCCAAACTCATAAAAAAAGTTTCCTATAGGGCCAAAGGAACAGCAGCAGCAGCTGAGGCAAAGGATGGGAAGAGGTCAGTAACATTGTGCTATGCCTTCCATCTGCAGGTCACTAGTTTAAATTCAGCTGAAGTTTGTACTAGCTAAAAGTAATTAGGATGACTGCTGGCCTATATGAAATAATATTGACTTCTACATCACAAAAGTGATCCACACAACAAATTTTTTTGTTCGTATTCTTTTCTTAGGGTTTAAATGAGCCACACGTGCAGGTATGGCATGTCAGAGTTGAGACCCATGGGCAGACAACATGGGGAAACATGCTTCATTTTCACTGAGCTGCTTATGTGGATAAAAGGAAATGCTGTTCTCCAGAGGTCCAAAGGGCACCTTTCATAAGCACCGTATTGATTAAAACAATATCATGTTGTTTGTCTTCCATACAGATATATACAACATTCCATTTAATGGGTTTTGCTTGTTTCACCTCAAAGGGATAATCTTCAGGTTTCAAACATAAAGACTTTGACAGAGGTTTTGGTTTTTGTTTGTGTTGTGGTTTAGGACGGATTGGCCAATGATGAATGACAGATGCTCTCCCGCAGGAGAGGAAGGAGAGAGATAAAGAGATTTACGACTTCAGAAGGAACTAAACTACTTTAATGCACTATTAATAATATTAATAATAAAATAAAAAGGAAATAATGAAATACATACAATATATACAAACCGGTATCAAGCTCGAAGATGACATCACCAGCAAGCACAGGGGAAGTCCCAGACTGGACTCAGCAATAGATGGGAACCGGATTCCAGATCCGGAGTCAGGAAAGCACAGATTGGAATCAAAGGCAGACAAACAGACAGGGTCTTCCTCGGACACTGGCCATTGAAGAAGGAGAGCTGACCTTTTGATTCCTCAGCTTTTATACTGAGCATGGGGCAGATGGGATGGAATACCCTGTTGGTCAGTTTTGGGTCACCTGTCCTGTCCGCTCTTCCACACAGGTGCAACCCCTCCACGCTTTTCCATGTCTGACCCTCCAGCAGAGCAAATAATGAAATTAGGTGAACCTGGTTATTATAGCAATAAGTATAAGCAAAAGCCTCTCTGCGTACCATTCCTTGGCATTAACTATAAACATAGGTCTTATCACTCTGAAAATGAACAATCTCCTGCACAATATGCTGTTAATTTCAGAGATTTAGAAGACGCTTAGATAAGAAAAGTAAAATTACTAGACAGAAAGTTGGTTCTGTTCTATCTCAAACCAGGACATTTTGTTTGTTTATTTTACTTCTTTGTTTTCTTATAGGAACTTTGTTATGGATGGAATAGGTAGCACAGTTAACTGAACTGGATGCCAGCAAAAGTTTTGCATCTTGAAAATATATTAAAAAAATACTGTAGTCTTTTTTTTTTGGGGGGGGGGAGGGGGGGGCATGGGGTGGGAGCTTGATATATATTTTTTAATAATTCTTACTTCCATCTTACAGCATCTGAAGCCATACTTTATCCTCAAAAATTGTACTAAACAGATTATATGGCAGGAGAGACTTTCTCTAGCATAAAACCAATAAATCTTAAGTAAGAATCTCTGATTCTTATTCTGTGATTTCCCTGAAAATGTCTAACTAATTTATTTTATTTAGTTCCTTTGTGTATTATAAATATGCGGAAAAATTGCAGCCTCATCTGTACTGCTTTGAAAACATGGTGGGGTTAGGAAGACAAAGGTATAAAAACAACTAGCAGAATTCAACATAACCTATACTACACTTCTGATACTGTCTCCCATATTTTCAATAACAAAGTGGTAAAGTGCAGGCTAGACAAGTGACAATGGGGTGAGCTGAAAACTGACTGAACTGCCAGGCTCAGTCATCTGCGATCAGCAGCACAAAGTCCACACAGAGGCCACCCATTAGGGATATACCTTAGTGATCAACATTGGGGCCAATACCATTAATTAATGATCTGGATGATGGTATAGAGTGCACCCCCAGCAAGTTTGCAGATGATACAAAACTGGGAAGAGTAGCTAATGCATGAGAAGGTCATGTTGCCATCCAGAGAGACATGAACAGGCTGGAGAAATGGGCTGACAGGAACCTCATGCAGTTCAACAAGGAGAAGTGCAAAGTTCTGCACATGGGCAGGAACAACCCCACACATCACTACAAGGTGGGGACCACCTATCTGGAAAGTAGCTTTGCAGAAAAGTGACCTGGGGGTTCCAGTGGGTGGCAAGTTGACCATGAGCCAGGAACTTACCCTTGTAGTTCCCTCTAGACATCGGGAAGTACTTTTTTACCCTGAGGGTGACTGAGCACTGCAACAGGTTGCCCAGAGAGGTTGTGGAGTCTTCATCCTTGAAGATATTAAAAATGTGAATGGACATGGTCCTGGGCAGCCTGCTCCAGGCATCTCCCTGCTTTGAGCAGGGATTTGAACTAATTGCTCTCCAGAGGTGCCTGCCAACCTCATCTGTTCTGTGATGCTGTGATTCTCAGCAAGATTTTTTACCATCACATGCGTGTCGAGATAAGTATTGGTGAAACGGTTTGGGATGTATGACCAGCAATCCAATATTTTCTGTGTTCACTCTTACATCTCCATATAGCTGAAATACACAATACCTTTCCTTAGGTTAGGTGTAAAACATGTCTTATTCAAAGAAAGGTGTCTGGAGACATTTCTGTCAGGATTTAGTGACCTCTTCCTACTTGGGTCATTTGCTACAGAATAATATGTAATCAGCTTCAACAAACCAGAAGAAATATTTGGAAGGAAAAAAAAAAATCCAGGAAAAAAAAATCCAAATCAAAAAATTTTGTTGCTAGCAGAAGAAAAGAAAAAAAAGGAAAGGAAAAAAAAAAAACAATGGACAACAATCTGTAAGGAACTTTATTTCCCTCTGTAGTTACAATAGGAACAATAATTCATTGTTTATTCATTATTGTCAAACTGTGCTCAGTGTTTAGACTTGTTTCTGTTATTTAGTTATTGTTACTGATCTTTACGGAACACCCATGTCTTCTGCCTTTTTTTCTCTCCTTTTTGATTTGCTGAAAGAACTCCTCTTACCTGTGTCTGTCAGTCTATCTACTTACCTATGTACCTACTTATCTTTTCTTTGACAGCCTGAGAGTAGGTGAGAGAAGAATTTTTCTCTAACCCTGGGGAAAACATACAGGATTCTGTCTCTTGCAGGCTGTATTTTCTCTGCTGAATACATTCTTTATTTTTGAACTTTGTGATACGTGATTATCTTCTGACATGGTTGTAGTGGATGCTTTGCAAAAGTGCTAAGATAGATGGGAAAGTCTGTGTGCAAAGGCAAAAATGGGGGGAATGGGTGTTTATCTCACAGAGAGAGCGCTGAGCTTTCCAGGTGATCTCAAAAGATGTCGGATGACTTCTTCTGCTGATGGTAAATAAATAGGATAGACATAGTATCATGTATAGGGACAATCAGCTGTATTTAACCTAAGACAATTATATCATGATGAAATAAATCATGGCCTAGATTAGGAAAAGTACTTATGCACACAATGAATGCTAGTGCTAGGCATGACAAATTACAGCACTAAATTTGGTTTTTTAATGCTTTCTTTTGCAATTAAAGTCACAATGCTAGACATAGTTTTTCCATACATCTTAAAATCACACCTGTAGAATAAGTATAGGGTACTCCAAAGTAAATTTGAATGTTAATTAGAAAGTAAGATACTCGCATGCACACTGCTTAACACAGTGCTTATCTCTGTAATGCTGCTTATTCCAGATCCTTTCAGTTCAGTGATGCTTCTTCCTCCTCCAAAAAGCACTAATAGTCTTCTCTTAGCTGAGCACATGCTATTTGTCAAAAGCTCTAGGAGACAGAATGCACACGAAAAATAATTAGCAAAAGAAAAGAAAAGATAATAATTAGAATGATTAACACAGCAAATTATTTGACACCAAAAAAAAAAGAAAAAAACCAAAACACTTCTCTCCTTACTGATAGATTATGATGTGCTAGTTACAAATTTAATTGTGAATTCAAATTGGAATTTGAGAAGTCTGTGAGAGACAAGCTGTATTTTAACAAAGAGGGAGAAATGTCTCTGCATCCCCTGTCTGCAATGATGAATACATAATCAATGTCCTATGGGATCATATAGAGTATGACTGTGGGTAATCAGTCTCCTTACAGAGATACCAAAATATGTATTTAGTAGAGTAACAACTGGAACACTAAATCTTTAGCATCAGACTAAGTATTCATAATTGTCATCGTTCTTTATGATTCGATATGTTATGTCATACAAAAGGTCTAATCTCTGCCGACAAAGTTATTCTACAGAGCTCCAACTCAAAATACAGGATAATCTTGTGCTTAAAGTATTCACAGGAGAGGCAGAAGAGACAACTTTAAATCCTGTGTCTGTAGGATTTATAAGCAGAAATTGGAAACATCATCTCTTACCTCTTGGGAGAACCCTAAGCTGTACTAGGCTATTGAGTATTCAAAAGTGGAATTCCTCTCATTCCTTATGCTGAAAGTAATCCACTTTGCAGAAAACATTTTAATAGTCACTGATACCAAGAGCATAAACACAGACAGCAAGAGAGAGAGAGTAAACTCCAGTCTGGTGGTCAGACCAGAAGGTGGGACACCCATACCAGACCTTGCTGGTACAAGTGATATGGTATTATTTGAATATGGAATTATTTGAATGGAACACTTCATCTGAATATACAAATTTATGTAAAATAATCCTGAAGTTTATACAACAGTGTGTTTAATATTGCCTTTGAAGTTTACTTCCCAAAAAATCTGATCTTCACACAGAAAATCCTGTGTGCTACAGGTGAAGAATACTGTCATATATTATTCCCATAGATAGTGTCTGCATGTGCTACTCAGGTACATGCCGATACAGTGACTTTCTGTTCTGAAGTTATGCTTTATGAAAATCTTAATTTACTGTGGGCAATGTATTTCTGTAAAGGACATTAAATTACCTATCAGGACTGTTGAATACAGAAACGTCATTGCAGGCCGTATTGCTTTTAGGTGGCTACTGCATTCAGTTGAAATGTTAGAATTTGGAATGGAATTACTTTGGCTTAGAGTCATAAGACTCCATGTTGGCACACAACTTACAAAACCAACGTCTGCTGAAAAATAAAGAAATAGCAAATCTCACACAAGCCAAATCACTAGTCAATTTGGACATAAAAACAGTAAAGACATCTAATAGGAATATCCTCGGTGGGACAAAAATGTCTCAAAAGATTTCTTATGACTTGGATGGTTTTACAATTTTTTTTTTACTTATGAAATACTAGGCTGCATGTTAATTGCATGCACCTATTTAAAAGCATATATGACTATTTTACGGTTACTTAATCTAATTTAGATGTGTTTAATAGTATTTTATTTTAGTTTATATCTTTTTTTGTCAGAGTTAGGTTGACAGTTGGACTAGATGATCTATGATTCTATGATTCTATATAATTGTTAGCAGTGCTAGGACTCATAGTGCTAGTAAGAAATAGAAGCATTGTGCCTTTTGTTGTTGTTGTTGTTTTTTTATTATTCCTAATATTGAATGAAAGAAATTAATAACCCCAGATAATGTTAGTTAACCTGAAGCTGCTTGAACTTTGTCTACTGAATAAAGTTAACTTGTCTGGTAATCTTTGTGTATGCGAAACTTCCTAATGTACACAATACCACAAATGTGCAAACACACATAACTAAATACCTTTACCTAAAAGATACCTAGGAGACAGGAGAGCAAATCAGTATTTTATTTGTGGGTAAACAGCAAACAAATACTAAAAAATCACTACTGACACAGAAGTACTACCTTTTTTGCTAACTGTAAATTGCCTCTGGCATTAAACACCAGATTCTAGGTAAATAGAACTGAATGCTTTCAGAGTTATCACTTAGAATTGAATTTCTCAAAATCTCACTGACAGACTGAGTAGTATGAAATGAATTATCAGAAATACTATTCTTCAAGACATATCATCTGTTGTCATTGTGTATCACCTTACCTGATGGGGTCCTGCCTCCGACTAGAATCTCCTAGTACCATGACAGCAATCTTTTAAAATGATAGATATTAAGACTAAATCCTATCTACTGTAATCTCTTTGAAGTCAGTAAAATTAGATAGAAATGAGTATTGTAAATGTAGATTTCTGAGGAACAAATAAGAAATGTTTAATAACATTTTATTTAAAAAATAGAGCTCATCATAACAGACAAGACAGTGAACAATCCTTTACCTTTACCTGAAAAAAACAAACAATGGTATTACTCAAGAACACAATAAAACACAAATATTAAAACTATGAGAAAAAAACGTTAAACATATAAATTTAGTTATGTTAGCTTCAAAATGAAGAAAATCAAATTCCCTCTGTAATGGTCTTTCTATTCCATTTATACTATGACAGAACAACGACAAAAATCATACAGCTGTTATACACACTGTTTTATAAAGTCATACATTCTGACCTAACACAAATGTTATTCATATATTTTAATATTTGTCCTATATATATTTTAACATCAGATGTCATAACAGCCGGCATGTAGGTATATATTTATTTCTCTATATCATGGAGATTCTAGTTAATTGCACAAACTATGTGGTATGCCAATAAGCCACGTATTGGCTATAGCATACACTGCAATCTTGTCAGATCTCAAAATCTTCCAGTAACATCTCTGGAGATGGCCAGTCCTTTAATGGAGAAATTCAACAGAAAATACAGGCACGGTAGGAAACACAGTGGTATCCCGTGTGGCTCTTTTTTAAATAGTATTGATTCCTCCATTTAATCAGTAAAAAAAAAAAAAGAGCATATCTTTTAAGATTATTTTTTTTCTGTTAACTACTCAATCCAGATATCTAGAAATACTTGAAATTCAAAAGAATTATAACAATGCTTGCATTTTCTAGTTCATTAATGTCTTTAAACATTCTAAATACAAGTTTGTGTCTAGAACTGAGTTTTACTGTTTACAGTCTATCTACCAAGACAGACCACCATGGTGCTCACTCTTTCATCATAGTACATAATGGCAGATGATGTGTTATGATGGAGGAAAAAAAAGGGATTTAATACTCCTTTACAATAAAAAACAATAGATGTGTTTAATAGTATTTTATTTTAGTTTATATCTTTTTTTGTCAGAGTTAGGTTGATGGTTGGACTAGATGATATATGATTCTATGATTCCATATAATTGTTAACAGTGCTAGGACTCATAGTGCTAGTAAGAAATAGAAGCATTGTGCCTTTTGTTGCTGTTGTTGTTTTTTTATTATTCCTAATATTGAATGAAAGAAATATGCAAGTATGTATGAAAGCAATATGCAAGAAAAATGCAAAGTAACCAACTATTTGGCAAATCACTACTGGCTAAGAAACAAAGTGAGAGCCTGAGCTCTAACATCTGAAAAATCTAACATTTGCCTGATATCATAAATTATTTTCTTTGTAGCTAGAAAATATAAGTTACAGTGCTATGAAATAATTCTCGGAATGAATTTTTGAAGTTCCATAGCTATTTAATAAAATATCAAGTTTCAAAAGCACTGGTTCCTAGACTTTTAAAGTTCTTTGTGTTTAAAATTCAGTTCTGTTTACATGCACAATTTGCAAAATCTAGATCATAAGATTCTCAGTAAGATAATACTTGAGTGTGTAATTTTTACTAAAATTTGTAATTTTACCAACTAAGTTACACAAGCAGTTTGAGGGTTTTTTTAATGACTCTGCAGAACCCTAGCTCAGAAAACAAACGTAAGTCACTTTTGGAGGTATATCAGGCCTTCTCAATTTGCTTGCATATGGGAAGCAAAACTCTTCTACTTTAGCACAAAAAAAAGGCACAGCTAAAGGGTTTTTTGTTTGGTTTCTTGGGGGGGGGGGGGGGGCAAGTTTTCTGGGTTTTTTGATTTGTTGTGTTTTTCATTTTAATAAGTAGTCTAGGTACTGCAGTGTTCCTTCAGCTCTTTAAAATCATTCAAGACAAAAAGAATTTGATGTAGTATAAACTATTATTTGTGATGCAAATCTTAGATGATTGCCACCATAGATTGATATGCAATATAATATAACAAAATATAAAGTTTGAATGTAATGTATCATAAGCATGATCTTTGTCCTTTTGAGATGGTTATGCAACCTACTGACTGGCAGAGGACTCTCCAGGCTTTTGGAACAAGTGCACCTGAAGCTATAAAATAAGGTATATAATACATAAAATCAGCAATTGGTTAGTTAGCTTCATCATTAAAAATCTGACAAATCCAAACATATTTATTCCACACTGCTTTTTAATTTTGTCAAAAGAAATTTTCAATTTTGTCAACTTAATAGAAAAATTGTTGCTATTTTCCAAGAGAGGCTTGAATACTATACTCCAAGGATGTTTTCGGATTTTAAGAACTGTTATTGAGAAGACGCTCAAAGATGATACAACAGAAAAACAGGAAACACTCATCGCTGAAAGTTAGATGATTACGGCTGAAAACATCTTATACAAGAAAAATTACAAAAATCAGTCATCTTGAAGCTCTTATTTATATACAGGTAAATCAAATGTAATATTACTGTCATTTTAATAGTCACATTAAAACATATTTGATTTACAGGAGACTAGGAAAGTACTTGGGTGAAATACTATACACTCTTTCCTTGCTCTTCCTTGGGCATTGATTCGTTAACAGCTTGCCTGAAATGAGATATACATTTATATAACTGAAATGCATAAAAGCTAGATAACCTTTGGTGTGACTTATCTGGGACATTCATATGCTCCTTTGAATCAAACCCAATTGAATTAAAAATGCGTCAGGCTGAAAGGATTAGATCTGGTACATATAAGCAGAAATAGAAAATGATGAAAAATTGAGAAAATTCATATAACTACCTCCTGTCTTGAAAGAAATGGAAAACCGTATAATAAATTTGAAAAGTAAGAAAGAATATGGAAATGTAAAAGAAACAGTTGATTTTCACTATGTTGGGTTCTTTCCCTAACAGTTTTTTTTCGTTCTTACAGTCCAGAACATGGAGGTCATTTCATTAAACTATTGCATTAGACTATTAGAGTGAGTCTAATATAAAAATTGTATATTAACACTGTGTTTAGGGAGAATATTAAAATTCCCTACCTACATGAGAAAAGTAATTTTCATACAGTGTCATTTAATATGCTGTGTTAAAACTATGGCAAGTTCAATGTACAATGGAAAATCTACATTACACACAGCCTTACAGAATTGTTGTAGGACCTAACCGTTTCTAGTGAAGAGGAATGTCAGGCTATGTGCACAAGCAAATCTACCACAGCTGGTCAGCGTGAAGTCAAAGACAACAGGGCACTCAGATTTTTTTCTGTGTTTTAAACTGCATATTTATCATTCATGGACAAGCAGATGTAGGTACAACTTTTACTTGCATAGGATTTTGATCAGGGTGGTGGACTGAGTGAAACGACAAGCTTATTAGTACAAATCTCAAATTACCTTCTGACTAAGGGCTGCTTAAATTTGCCCTTCTCTTATGAAGCCCTAAATGGTATGCCTCAAAAAATAATTAAGAAAAAACAGACACGGAGCTCTAATTTGTCTGCTTATAGTAAATTGAAGACTGGGAGTGAATTGAATATAAATTTTTGAAGCTGTTATTTAAGGCAACAGGGGTAGCATTCAGCTTATGTAACACAAGAGCTTGACAAAAAGAAACAGATATCTGTTAAAAAGCTTTACCTTAAACTTTTGCAAAACAAGTAACTATTACGAGAAATTTAAAATGTAGGAGATGCAAACTCTGCAACCAAAGTTCCATATGTTCCTAAAAAGATACAACCAAACCAATTACCAAAAAGGGAGGCATTTTCATTAAACAAAGAAACTGTAATTTGTTTTCAAAGAAGCAGAATTTGTTGGATCTCTCTTCTAGCAACTAAAGAAAATATTAGGGTTGGGGGTTTTCATACATTTTGCTGGAAAATTAAGCAAGGCACATATACAAAATCATGTTCTGCATAGCTCATCATTTTATATGAACTTTTCCCTAGAGAGTTGTACAGAACAAAGCTCAGTAAAATAAATAAATAAACCAAAACTGACATTATATGTATTCAACTTGAATACATACATGATATGTATTCACACAGTGTGCACTTGTATCATAAATGCAGAAATGTGAAAAAAAGTACCATACCAATTAGTAACAGTCAGTTCTTTTAAGCTGTGGAAAAATTTACCTTGCAGATCTGTGAATGATTTTTTTAGATTTATTGGATTATTCAACTAAACATGATTTTAGCTGTTGTTTTGCAAATAAATTTAAATCATTGTACTTACAGTTTGAATACCTTGGAAATAATAACATGTACTCTTGTGAATGTATTTATCACAGTTTACAGTGATTAATCTTCCAAAGAGTAATTCTGACAATTTGGGATTTTCATTAAGTATAAAATATGTTGTAGTATTGAAACTTAAATTCAGAAAAACATACCATTTTTTAGACCAAGTTCCTCAGAAAGAAATGTGAATGCCATCACATTAAATGTCATTGTTCTGCGAACAGCACTGAATTTTTGAGGGATTTAATTTCTGATTTGTCTTAAACTAAAATCAGGCTCCAACTCTCTTAAGTAGAGTAATTTGAGGGCTTCAGCATGTCCTACTGCAGAAGGAAGGAAATGTCATGTGAAATCCTTCTTGAATTAAAAATAGTAAATATATACAAAATTAACCCATCATCTAGAATGCAGTTATTTCCCAAAAAATGAAAGTTTATATGTGTGCCTGGTTTTGCTACAAATCAGCCAGAATTTGATGCCAGTTCTTACTTGAGATTATATCTGGCCTCGAAGCTGTCACTTAGCTGTTTGCAGCTAAGTTTGTTTGTTTAGCAGTTTCTTTTCAGCATCTGTAAAATGAAGATAATATTTACTAAAGAACATCAAACGGGTATAGGCAGTTATGCCTACATGAGTAAATTGTTACTTGCATTGCTCCTTAAAGATATTTGGAAGACCTCAATGGACATCAATAGAGGAGTTTTGCAATGACTAGTCTAGAAGATGATCTTGTGTAGTATTTTCATTAATGAATCTGAACAAAATAAAACAGCAAGGTAATTCAGTGTGTCATGGAACAAAATTGAGGGGTATCTGTTAATACAGGTGGTATGAGAGAAAAGGTGAATAACTTTGGTGACCAAGAGATTGTAGATAAGGATGGCATATAGTGCCACAAATTTAAAGCAATTTTTCCAGAAAGTACTAATGAGACTTATGTCTAAAAAGTGACAACTCCTCAACTGGATAAGATTAGAAGTGAAACAATCCTAATCACTTGTTAATTAAGATATGATGTTTCTGTGAGAATACAAACAAGATATTTTCCGCAGAAAAAAACAGGAGAATTCCTGAGCACTGATGAGTGCTTGCTTAATCTCGACACGAGAAGAGAAAGACATTTTTTACAATAACAAAAATCAGTCACTGGAACTCTCTCTGTAGGGACATGGTAGAGTCCCCATCGCTGGAGGTTTTCAAGGTGCAGTTGAACAGAGAGCTAGATAACCTCATCTAGCCTCTTTTTCCCACAAGTTGGATTAGATGTCCTTTCCAAACTGGGCTATGATTCTAGAAAATCATATGAACTACAAGGTATCTTCTTGTTAAACTCTGTATTGAAACAGGAATAGAGGAAGATGAAGCCAGCTGATAAGTTTAAGGCAGTGCAAAGGCACTTATATAACAAAACCAAGGGGAAGGATTGACTCGTTGGACCTAGCTGGTGAAGGTACATGAAAGGAAGAAGAAATAACTACATAGAGGACAATATTGGTAAATAGATATAAGATATCCCTCAATAAGTTTAGGCTGGATATTAGAAGTTGTCCAGTCATCAGAAACATGGTTCCTGGAATAGGCTTTTTATAAATGTAATGAGTCCAATGAGCTAACATTTTATACAGTATGATGTTAGCTTGATTAGTTTTTTGAAAGTGATTACAGGATGTTGTTACCTCAAATAAGAAAAGATAGTTTTGATGACATGGTATAACTTGTTTCCACTAACGTACAAGGAATTAGTATGACAAAATGGCAGCAGAGAATTACTGGATGCTAGATGTGTTCTCATTTATAACTCATTGATGAAACTGATGTAAATTTTGGCAAGATTTGGTCCTCTGTTACCCTATGTAAAACACAGAAATGAAATGCAAAGGTCTAAATTAATCAGGCTTTCAAATCAGAGAAAAAACACAGACAACGCATTAAAGCTGTTCTAGAACAGAGTTTTGTTGTGGGCTTTTTTGGGCTTTTTTTTATTTCTATTTTTATTCTTTCTATTATGGCCTTTCAAGTCCTGTTATCAGTTTTCTTCCTATGAGTTATTCAGAGAGAAATAGAAGTGTCAGGAATTAAGTAGATTTTAAGCAGTGTGGAAAAATAGAAGTGTATTGGAGAAACACTGCAGTGCTTCTAGGTACAAATCACTGCCGCTGTAATAAATCTACATAGCTTGATGTTGATCTGTCAGGGTCAGAAGCAGTTGGTCTGGAGTTACAATCACACCTTGTGATGGATGTTATTTGCTTTGTATTTCTTCTGAATATGTGACGCCAACAACAATCAAAAAAGACTGGCTTTACTGTCCAGAAAACCTCTCTGTGAGTATATGATTAACTTTGCCTTTTGTCTGAGTAGACAGCACAAATTTTGCTTTCACCCATTCACAGTGATCATAAATCGAACATGATATGATCCAGTGTCTCAGATCTGGTACTCATTTTTCAGAATACATAGGCAGAAAGGAGGGAGAGTTTAATGAAGTTAATTCTTCCCTTCCCTAATCTCGGGATAGTCTCTAATCTCGGGATAGTCTCTCTGGTTCTTAACACCAATCTTTGACAAGGAACCAGGCTGAACTATCTGATGCCACCACCTGCCACCATCTGCTCCTGCATCCCATACACATGTTGCATCCACTGCCTCACTGGGACCTGCTTCCTCTTCTGCCGCAGCACTTCCAGCACCTGCCTGTACCCAAGTTGTTAACCAAAATGCTGTCAGCTCTTTCCTCTGTCTCCTGGCTGCCAAGAAATGGCTTATGAAAGGCTGTGTCTGACAGCAGAGTAACCAGGTGGTACATGTAGTCTTCCCAAGCAGATGGTTAAACCAGGCCCCTGTCTGTTAGTGCACGTCATGACCTTTCCTTTTCAGCAACAACAGTTGCTAACTAACACAAAAAATGTGGGTGTCTTAAAGGACCTCCCTTCCACTGTCAAATATGACTGAAGCAGTTAATTCTTCAGAAGTTACTGAGGATCCCTGATGGACAAAACGGTCATGTGTAATATATTCCTCAGGAAACCAAGCTAAAAATAAGATTACTGATTTATTTCACATTTCCTATCTCAAAATTATCCTGTAATTTTCTTAGTAGGCCAATTTTCTCTTTTCTCAGCTCCCTATTGCCACTGTATTTGAAGGGCTCTTTGTCCATGTCAGCATTATGTGTAATTCAGCTTTCAGTATTTCATTTTATTCCTGCAGTTATCGGTTTAACTTCCGCATGTTTTTTGTAGATCCCATTCTTTACTATATCATGTGTATATATTTTTAACACTCTTCACTTCTTGCTTGAACTGCTTTTTATATCACCTTACTTAATCACGTTGGCCTTTTCCGACCTTTTTGCTGTTTAAATTTAAACAGGAATGGATTTCAATTGCAGTCTGTTCAAGTATTTCTTAAATATTTACCGCTTCTCCTCAGTACGTTTGCCATGCATTATAGAATTTCTATCAAAATCACCCAAGGTATTTTACATTCTTTCAACTCAGCTTTTCCAGAGTGAAAAATAATGAAATAAATCCTTAAGACACTTGTGTATTTTTCTTTAAGTGTTTACACTCCCAAGATTTTAAAATTCATTAATGTTGTATTCTTAAATTCTAATATTCTTTGACTTAAATTTTCTATACATTATGGTGTTAATTTCCAGTGAAAATCTAATTCATGAAGGTCAAATTACCTGCATTTTTTTGTGACTGTGGTGCTATGGGTTCTAAATAATACAAACCCTACCCCTTTTCATATCACCTAATCTCTATAAAATACTCTTAGTAACTATTCCTAAATATCCAACACAATGTATCAAATAAACTTTTATATCAGAGTATTGCACTTTTCAGTGGCTTTAAACTGTGAAGAAACTGATAAGGCCATAGATGATTGCAGAATCAATGTACAAGTATGAAACACAGTTATGAAGTCTAGAAGTTAACTATGACTTATTTGTAAAACTGCATCATATTTTACAGTCATGAATTATTTCGTACTTGGCTACTGAGGCCTCTCCTATTCTCTGTCTACTGGAATACCTTCACTTCACCCACCAGACAATGAGTTCCAGTATTCTGTAAGAGATTTTTCATATGCAATGCAATTTCTTTTATGCGTGAATCTGTATTTTGAAGAGTCATAATTCCACGAGAGTAAGAGGAATTGTACATGACCCTGCATGAGAGACTCAAGGCCAGATCTGGAGTTCTGTATGAAAGAAAGAACCCTTGAAACTTCTGCAGAAAATGTGTCAAAAGGATTAAAAAATGATCATGAAGTAATTCTACAATGTGAAAATTCAAACTGAATAAGTTACAATATCCTCTCTTTTCATTCCATAAGAAACTAGCTCTACTGTATCCATAAAGTTCTATCTGATACACCTGCTTTTCGTGCAAAGTAAGTTGTTATTCTTATTTAGTGAAATTATACAACTTGTGAGTGTTGCATCAAGGATCAAGAAAGTAAAATCTAAATCCTGGACTCGTAGCGCAGCATCTGAGATTAGCTTCATTTGCTCAGAATGCACTAGCTTTGGATGCTTATGAAGTCCCAGGTTCACTTTGCAGGCTACAGAGTTAAATCACTCTGTGTAGGAACAGTGTCCAAAGGCCCCAGGATGGCCTGATTTGGGTGCATTCCTGAGAACCACCCATGGCTTCAGGGTAGCTATGATAAAAATGAATACAAAAAGAACATTATATAAAATTAATTTCACAATTGCAAGACAAATCTTTCTACTTCTTTTAAGCTCCTCCTTCCAGGATTTTACATGCAGTAACTTAGACATAAAAAAAAATAAAATCAATGTCTATTTAATCTAGCTCGATAATACTTTAGTTTCAGCATGTATCTGGCCGAAAGAAATATACTGAATCTGTAACCATAAAATAACATAACTAATTCAGCAAAAGTTCTGATGGATATAATTTATCTGTTTCTGGAAGATGTTATAAAATGTTATGAGTTTGTCATAAGTATCCATGTAGTAATATTGCAAATTGTTTGAGTGAACACTGAAAATAAACAGATATAATATGACTATGAAGAAAAAAACCACAATCAATTAATGTAAATTACAGTAGTAATTTACTAGTAGGAAAAAAAAAGGAAAAGGGAGAAGGGAGAAGGGAAAAGGAAAAGGAAAAAGGGAAAAGGGAAAAAAGGAAATAAAAAAGGGAAAAAGAAAAAAGAAAAAAGAAAAAAGAAAAAAGAAAAAAAAAGAAAAAAGATAAAAGAAAAAGGAAAAAAGAAAAAAGAAAATAAAAGAAAAAAGAAGCACTCTATCATGTTGGCTGCTTTACATAAGAAAATGCAAGGGATTAAACAAAAAAAAATAAATTAAAATTATATTAGATATCGTATTACATGGTTATTTCAAAATGGGAATCTCAGCTTCAGTAACAAAAATGCACGTGTCAATAAAAATGAGCATATGCATTAATAAAGCCATAAGTTAAAATATCACATCTCACATCACAGTAAAAGATATGACATCTTACATTATTTAGTTTTCTGCTTTTGATATAGAAAGTTTATGAAATTCCTGTTTGTGGTTTTTCCAGTGCTCACGAAAATTCTTGGAATTCTTCCTAAAACAGATAAATGCTGTACTCACGCTAATGTACTCAATGAGTTTTTAACAGCTGTTAAGTTAAATCAGATATATAACTATTCAATGACTGAACTTCTTCTTGATGGAGTGTGATTTCACCCAAGCTAAGCATGTGCTTACGGTAAACAGGATGATATACCTGACTGCCTATCTTTTGATATTCTCACAGACAACTTGATATTATAGGTCCAAACAGTATTCCTGTTCCAGTCAGCTAATCACAGATACCTATTTGCCTTTATGCCTCCACCTGATCTTTACACCTCTGAAACAGTCACTCAGCATCCAGTCTTTCACCTGCTTACATACGGAACTGATGGTCTTATCCTCTTCTTTCTACCTTCTTTTATTATCCCTACTCCCTTATGTTCACACCTCTATCATTCCCACGAACAAAATGCTATAGGGTTGTCTTAAATGTATCTGGGAGTGCAGGGGGAAATCATAATACAACACGCTTGTCACTCTAAGCAAAGACCAAGGTTTAGTCGAGATCTTCCTCTATTCTCCAAAAAACCCACAACACCAAGGAAAGCTTGTGTTTCTTTTTTCTTAGTTGAAGGAGTTATTTTATTGATCACATCCATCGGGATATGATGACACCCGTCTTGCTGTTTTATTCCTAAAAACTCGATTTCCTGTGCAGTTCCTTTGACTTTACTTTGATTTATAGCAAAAAGAGTTTTCAAAAGAATCTGGATTATTCTTCTCCCTTTCTCAAACACTTCCTCTGCTATGTTGCCCTACACAATGATGTAATCAACATTCTGCAGATATTCAGGAGTTTCACCTTGTTTCAGTGTAGTCTGTATCATTCCATGACAAATGGTACGACTGTGTTTCCACCCCTGGGGCAGTCGATTTCAGGTGTCCTGGATACCTTCCATGTGAAAGCAAACTGTGGCTGCGTAATGTGCAAAGATGGCCACAAAGTTGCTGAGGACGCACTCAGTCCCACTGATGAAGATATTAAACAGTACTGGTCCCAATACGGACTCCTGAGAGACATCACATGTCATCTGGACATTGAGCCATTGACCACTGCCCTCTGGGTACGACCATCCAACCAGTTCCTCATCCACCAAACAATCCACCCATCAAATCCATATCTCTTCAGCTTAGAGAGAAGGATATTGTGGGGGACCATGTCAAAGGCCTTACAGAAGTCCAGGCAGATGATGTTTGTAGCTCTTCCCTTGTCCATTAATGTAGTCACTCCATCACAGAAGGCCACTCTGTTGGTTAGGCAGGACTTGCCCTTGGTGAAGCCGTGCTGGCTGTTTGGAATCACCTCCCTGTCCTTCATGTGCCTTAGCAAAGCTTCTAGGAGGTTCTGTTCCACGATCTTCCCACGCACACATATGAGGCTGACAGGTTGATAGTTCCAGGGTCCCCCTTGGTATCCTTTTCAAAAATGGGTGCAATATTTCCTTTTTTTCAGTCATTGAGGACCTGACTGCCATGATTTTTCAAATATCATGGAGAGTGGTTTGGCAATGACATCAGCCAGTTACCTCAGGAATCTGGGATACATCTCATCAGGTCCCATAGATTTCTGTAAGTTTACATTCCTCAGGTGGTCACGAACCTGATCTTCTCTTACAGTGGGAGGAACCTTTCTCCCTCAGTCCCTGCTTTGCTGTCCATACGCTCAAGAGGTATGGGAAGAGAGGTTGCCAGTGAAGACTGAGGGAAAAATGTTTTTGAGTACTTCAGCCTTCTCCTTGTCCATTGTTACCAGTTTGCTAGTCTTGCTCATCAGGGGTGATACTCTTCCTTTGACCTTTTCTGGCTGACATACTTGTAGAAACTCTTATTATTATTCTTTACATGCCTTGCCTAGTTCAGCTCCAGCTGCACCTTGGCCTTCCTGACCCCACCCCTACAAAACTGGACAGCATCCCTATACTGTTCCCAGGATACCTGTCTTTGCTTCTACTGCCTGTGTATTTCCTTCTTGCTCTTTAATTTGACCATCAGGTCTCAACTCAGCCATGTCATTCTCTTGCCCTCCTTTCCTGATTTCTTACACCTGGGGATCAAGAGCTCTTGTGGTCTATGGAAAGCACCCTTAAAGATCTGCCAGCTCTTCCAGCTCCACTCAGCAGTGGTGTGACTTCATCCAGGCCATTGTTAACCTCTACTTTCCATTAGAGTTTTGCACTGGCCATAAAGGACTATTAAAGGGTGGATGAGTCTTACTGATCACTCCTCAACTCTCCAGTCACCATATTAACTTACGGATGGGAATCAGGGAGTCTTGATTGGTGCAATATTGTCGCCAGTGCGCTGTCATGGTAGCAATTGGCACCTACTGTTCCTTAACACAGAGCAACTCCACCACAGATGGATCCTCTGAGAGAGCAGACAAACTAGACAACTGTTTAATCTTTTCTGTGCTCAAGGCAGCTATACCAAAAGCCCACTGGTACCCTTTGGGTGTCTGAAGTACCCTATCCTGAGGAAGTCTATGCCAAGGATACATGGAGCCTCCAGACCAGCCACAATAGGATGCTTTTGCCACTCATTCCCAGTTAGGTTTACCTCAGGCTCCAACACACTGTTCTTGGGATCCTCCGGTCACTCCAGAAATCAAGATAGAATATATCTTTTTAATATGATGATATTAGAGTACACGTGCACCGGTGTCCACTAGAGCTTTATACATCATTGGGGCTGATGTGCCGGGCCATCAAATCCAGAGTCCAGTAATCCTGGTTGCCCCTTTCCTCCCCCTGGCAGAAGGCAGGACCCCTCTGATCTTGGTGGGAATTGTCATTACTTGATTCGTTTAACTGCAAAACAGAAGTTCCTTCATCAGTGTCAAAAGTACAAACAGCCCTTCTACTCTACCTGACAGACACTGGGGCAGTAATTTTCCTGGATGGATGTTTTTTGACTGTTGTTTTTCCATGCATTTAATCTCCAGGTAGGTTCACTATCCCACTTCCTCATGTCCTCCTGATCACCCAGGAAGAACCATAGGGTTGCACATGGTGTGTGCCACCCATACTCTTTCCCTTGAACCAAAAGGCTGACTTAATAGCTGAGGTTTCGGTTGGAGTGCATGAGGAAGACCTACCCTTCTTGGCTTGCTCTGACATTTTTTGGGCCAGTCTGTCCACAGCCTAGACACAGGCCCACATGGAGGGAGTGATATTATGTTCATATTCTTGGAGTTGTCTGGCCTGTTCATCTATAGTTGGTGCCTTCATGTCTGTCCAGCTCATTATCGCCAGGGTGTGAGTGTACGACATCAGTGTATTTTGTACAAACTTTCACACATGGACTGCATGCACCGGGTTGCATCCTGGTCTTTGGATGCCTGGTCATCTTTCATGTTGTTACAGATCACTTCCAACACGGCTGATTCCCTCAGATACTGGGTACCTCCCTCTATGTTTGTCCATTTTCTTCAGGAATTTTGCAAGTTCTTCCATGAAGGTGTACCTGTCCCTCATATTTGACAGGAGTCACCACCAAAGACTGAGAACTCCTGCCTCTTTTCCAATCTCTTTGTCAATGGCCTTATCCTTAGCAAGGGATCCTAGCTGCCAGGTTTCCTTACCTTCTAATTTCTAAATACTGGTCCCAATATCCCAGCATTGGAGTGACTAGCTGAGAATTAGCTCATCTGGTTGACTGCTAAAATCTTTTTGCATAACTTGGGTCTCAATTAGGGATAAGAACTGGGTCATTTCTATCTCTTTTATGATTTCAGTCTCTTCCTCCTCCCGTTCTTGTGAGTACTCTGCTGCAGAACAGGCTGCATCTTCTGATTCTTTGTCCTGCTCCTTCTTAGGAGAAGCTTCTTCATCCCTTATTAAATGAGCTGACTTCTGCTTCCATTATTTCTTTTTAATTATAAGGTGATATAGTGTCTGATTTAGCCATAGTCTTGATATGTTTTCCTTCTCTTCTCACTGAGGGTGCTGCATAATATCAAGCAGTGTTTGGTAGATGCTGGTCAGAGCACACGACAGTGCAATAAGTTGTGCCTCTTTCGAATAGCCACGGCATACTTTTTTTTCACTTCATCAGGATCCTGTAGTTGTTCAGGAGTGAAGTTCGAGACCACTGGAGGTAAGAAGTTTTCTAGATACCTCCCCATATTCTCCCACATGCTGTCCCACCCACGACCATACTCTCGTGAAGCCTGAGTCATATTCCTAAATTGCTTGTTAACCTTAGACAAAACCAAAGCAATATTCCCAAGAAATACCAATAAAAGTATTTTAACTATCCAAGGAAGTTCAAGATACTGAAAAGTTATTATAACAAGAGAGAAAACATCACCGAAGAAAGTAGCTAAAGGTGTCATTCTGTATTTCCTCCACAAAAAACCTCTCAGAGGAAGAAGTATAATCGTTAATTGTCTCCGTGAGATGGTACACAAAGTGCAGTAATGGCTTCAGTACAGAACCCAAATACCAGATTAAGCTCAAGGTCAGAATTTTAATAACAAATCTTCCAGACAAAACATCACTATTCACTACAGAGCACAGCAAACTGCAAAAGCCTTACCTTACACCAACCCTTAACATGTACAGCAAAAAAAAGATCAGATAAACTAATATCAAGAACGGATGAATCAGTATCATGACCCACAACTGTTAACAGACATAAATCCTTTCTAATACGATCTGTTCAAACTGCTATTATCTCAAACCCTCTGAGTACCTGTTCAGGTGCCAAAAAGGACTGTCATGGTTTAACTCCATCCAGAAACTAAGCACCATGGAGCCACTCATTCACTCCTCCCACAGCAGGGTGGAGGAAAGAGAATTGGAAGGGTAAAAGTGAGAAAACTCATGGGTTGAGATAAAACCACTTTGATAATTGAAATAAAATACTATTACTAATACTAAATTGCAATGAAAATAACAAAGAGAGAGAAATAAAACCCAAGAAAGACAATTAGCCCCACAATCTCTTGCAAAGACCCTCTTCCCCCTTTAAGAAAGGAGGGATGATGCCATTTGATGCCAATAAGACCGGTGCCGTGTAGGCCATCCCATTGTCAAAAGCCCCCAAATTGTGGCAGCGACACCAGCCACAGAGCCATGTATTAATGGACTGGATTTGTTTGTTCCTTCCAATGTCACTGCCTGCAACTGGAAGGAGTGAGGAAAAAATAGCCCGTGCCCCAGACTCCCTCACCAACCTTCCCAAGGCCCTGAAGTCCCCTTTGATTGCTCCTGGTCTACAAGTCGCAGCTTCATCTCCACCTACATGGAAAATCAGTAACGGGTAATAGTCTGAGGACTGTATCAAACTAGGGAGTTTTCTGGTGATGTCCTCCTTAACCCGGGCTCCAGGAAGACAGCAGACTTCCCTATGAGGAGGGTCTACCTGGCATATTGGATCTTCTGTTCCCCTCAGGAGGGAGTCACCAATGATTATAACCCTTCTTTTCTTCCTTGGGGATGTGGTGATGATACGGGTGGTACGCCTTTCTGATTGTGGAGATGTCTCTGGTGTAGACTGCCCATCATCCACATCTCCATTTGACTGGCCTTCCTCATCCAGTGCTCGGGAGGGCGGGGGGGGGGGGCAAGGAGAGAGCTCGCCCCCTGCCCTGACCATGAACTCACCTCCACTCCCGAAAGGCTTCTTTAATGGGAGGAAGTGGGGAGTTTATGCCTCTTTTAGATCTGCCGCCTAGGGTGCTGGCTCTGTCCGTGCCTCCTCGGCTGCCTCCACCCCCTGGAGCTGCTGGGTACTGGCCCCCGGGCTGGCCACTTTTCCCGGTTTCGAAAAGCCACCAAAAATGAGCCCCTTGCAGGCCTCCTTTGCCAAGATTTCTTTCCCCAGCACAGACTTACCTGCACTGGAGCTGGTCTCCTCAGCGAGTGATCGTTGGTGTGTTTACGCCTTGTTCAGATCTGCTGCCGGGGGTGCTGGCTCATAGCTCCACACTAACTACTGGCCCCATACTAACCACTATGAAGAAAATTAATTCTACCCCAGCGAAGACCAGCACACACTGCCAAATCAACCACTAAACCATGTCCCTAAGCACCACATCTACAACTGTTTTAAATACATCCAGGGATGGTGACTCAACCACTTCCCTGGGCAATCGGTTCCGATGCTTGATAACCCTTTCAGTGAAGATATTTTTTTCCTAACATCCAATCTAAACCTCCCCTTGCACAACTTCAGGCTGTTTCCTCTTGTCCTATTACTCGTTACTTGGGAAAAGTGAATGACACCCACCTTGCTATAACCTCCTTTTGAGTAGTTACAGAGAATGATAAGGTCTCCCCGGAGCTTCTCATAACTTCTCATCCCAAAGGCATCTTAAGTGAGCAGAAAAGGCAAAGGAGGAAATATGGGTGTAGAAGACCTGCAAACCTCTCACATAAATGGATGCGTATTACTTATTGCTTCCCATGTTTGCAGGCTAAAAGCAACAAAGACAAGAATCAGTCAGGTGTATTTCTAAATCAGACCCAGATAATACAAAATATACTTCTTAGAATCATAGAATGGTTCGGATTGGAAGGGACCTTTAAAGGTCATCTATTCCAGCCTCCCTGCAATGAGCAAGGACATCTTCCACTAGATAAGGTTGCTCAGAACGCTGGCCAACCTGTCCTTGAATGTTTGCAGGGATGGCGCATCAGGAGCCTCTCTGGAAAACCTGTTCCAGTGTTTCAC